>CM059817.1:8826988-9461988 GCA_030435695.1 Brachymystax lenok tsinlingensis | reverse complement strand
AGCATACTTCCACACACACACACCACTTATTCAAGCACACACGCACGCACGCTCACACACACACCACTTCTAGTGTTGGGTTTTGTCTTTGGGTTGCATAACGTCCTGGACGGTGTAATTTGGATGTCCTGTACTTCTTGATGTACCTCGTGGCACTTCCCCCAAAACCCCCATGACGTTATCCCCATAGCACGGACCTGCTCTCTCTCTGGCTCTCTCTCGCCTCTCTCTCTCCTCTCTTCTCCCTCCGTCTGTCTCTCTCTCTCCCACCTCTCTCTCTCCCCTCTTCTCCCTCTGTCTGTCTCTCTCTCTCTCCCACCTCTCTCTCTCCCCTCTTCTCCCTCTGTCTGTCTCTCTCTCTCTCCCACCTCTCTCTCTCCCCTCTTCTCCCTCCGTCTGTCTCTCTCTCTCTCGCCTCTCTCTCTCCCCTCTTCTCCCTCCGTCTGTCTCTCTCTCTCCCGTCTCTCTCTCTCCCACCTCTCTCTCTCCGTCTGTCTCTCTCTCTCTCGCCTCTCTCTCTCCCCTCTTCTCCCTCCATCTGTCTCTCTCTCTCCCACCTCTCTCTCTCCCCTCTTCTCCCTCCCTCCGTCTGTCTCTCTCTCTCCCACCTCTCTCTCTCCCCTCTTCTCCCTCCATCTGTCTCTCTCTCGCCTCTCTCTCTCCCCTCTTCTCCCTCCGTCTGTCTCTCTCTCTCTCCCACCTCTCTCTCTCCCTCTTTCTCCCTCCGTCTGTCTCTCTCTCTCTCTCCCGCCTCTCTCTCTCCCCTCTTCTCCCTCCTCCGCCTGTCTCTCTCTCTCTCTCTCGCCTCTCTCTCTCTCTCTCTCTCTCTTCTCTCCTCCGCCTGTCTCTCTCTCTCTCCCGCCTCTCTCTCTCCCCTCTTCTCCCTCCGTCTGTCTCTCTCTCTCCCGCCTCTCTCTCTCCCCTCTTCTCCCTCCATCTGTCTCTCTCTCGCCTCTCTCTCCCCTCTTCTCCATCCATCTGTCTCTCTCTCTCCCGCCTCTCTCTCTCCCCTCTTCTCCCTCCGTCTGTCTCTCTCTCTCTCTCCCTCTCTCTCTCTCCCCTCTTCTCCCTTCTGTCTGTCTCTCTCTCTCCCACCTCTCTCTCTCTCCTCTTCTCCCTCCTCCTGTCTCTCTCTCTCTCCCACCTCTCTCTCTCCCCTCTTCTCCCTCCGTCTGTCTCTCTCTCTCTCCCGCCTCTCTCTCTCCCCTCTTCTCCCTCCGTCTGTCTCTCTCTCTCCCGCCTCTCTCTCTCCCCTCTTCTCCCTCCGTCTGTCTCTCTCTCTCCCGCCTCTCTCTCTCCCCTCTTCTCCCTCCGTCTGTCTCTCTCCCGCCTCTCTCTCTCCCCTCTTCTCCCTCCATCTGTCTCTCTCTCGCCTCTCTCTCTCCCCTCTTCTCCATCCATCTGTCTCTCTCTCTCCCGCCTCTCTCTCTCCCCTCTTCTCCCTCCGTCTGTCTCTCTCTCTCTCCCACCTCTCTCTCTCCCCTCTTCTCCCTTCTGTCTGTCTCTCTCTCTCTCTCCCACCTCTCTCTCTCCCCTCTTCTCCCTCCGTCTGTCTCTCTCTCTCTCCCACCTCTCTCTCTCCCCTCTTCTCCCTCCGTCTCTCTCTCTCTCCCACCTCTCTCTCTCCCACCTCTCTCTCTCCGTCTGTCTCTCTCTCTCTCGCCTCTCTCTCTCCCCTCTTCTCCCTCCATCTGTCTCTCTCTCTCCCACCTCTCTCTCTCCCCTCTCTTCTCCCTCCGTTTGTCTCTCTCTCTCCCACCTCTCTCTCTCCCCTCTTCTCCCTCCATCTGTCTCTCTCTCGCCTCTCTCTCTCCCCTCTTCTCCCTCCATCTGTCTCTCTCTCTCCCACCTCTCTCTCTCCCCTCTTCTCCCTCCGTCTGTCTCTCTCTCTCCCACCTCTCTCTCTCCCCTCTTCTCCCTCCGTCTGTCTCTCTCTCTCCCACCTCTCTCTCTCCCCTCTTCTCCCTCCGTCTGTCTCTCTCTCTCTCGCCTCTTTCTCTCCCCTCTTCTCCCTCCATCTGTCTCTCTCTCTCCCACCTCTCTCTCTCCCCTCTTCTCCCTCCGTCTGTCTCTCTCTCTCCCACCTCTCTCTCTCCCCTCTTCTCCCTCCATCTGTCTCTCTCTCTCGCCTCTCTCTCTCCCCTCTTCTCCCTCCGTCTGTCTCTCTCTCTCCCACCTCTCTCTCTCCCCTCTTCTCCCTCCGTCTGTCTCTCTCTCTCCCACCTCTCTCTCTCCCCTCTTCTCCCTCCGTCTGTCTCTCTCTCTCTCGTCTCTCTCTCTCCCCTCTTCTCCCTCCGTCTGTCTCTCCGTTCGCTGATGTCATGCCTGTTTTATTGTGTCCCACACGTGAGAACTGCCACATGCTCTCACCACCGGCATGACTCCCACTATAGTTACCTCATTCACATTAAGTGAAGGGGGCTAGCTACAGTGATGTCATAGTTGGAAGGAGCCATACAGAGGCATGGCAGCCAGCTAGCAAGAGGAGAGGTTTATCTAATGTGTTTACCTCGGTTCTCTGCTCTTTACAGCAGACACGTCAGGGGCATTAATGAAACACTTTGGGGTATCGTTTTCAATTAAACACTTGGTTTCCCATTAAGTTGAGAGTTTGGGGGTTGGGGAATTACTCTCAAATTCGTAGATTGAGTTATAGATGTTAGAATTGACAGGCCATGAAATCAACATATTTTGAAGCTATACATTGTTTGTTTACAAAGACATCAATGGGTATATCATTAATATCACAGATTGCATATTTAAGTCTCTGAAGTGACTGGTAGAGTCAGGTAGAGACTGGTAGAGTCTGGTAGAGACTGGTAGAGACTGGTAGAGTCTGGTAGAGTCTGGTAGAGACTGGTAGAGTCTGGTAGAGACTGGTAGAGACTGGTAGAGTTTGGTAGAGACCAGTAGAGTCTGGTAGAGACCGGTAGAGTCTGGTAGAGACTGATAGAGACTGGTAGAGTCTGGTAGAGACTGGTAGAGTCTGGTAGAAACTGGTAGAGACTGGTAGAATTTGGTAGAGACCGGTAGAGTCTGGTAGAGTCTGGTAGAGACTGGTAGAGACTGGTAGAGACTGGTAGAGTCTGGTAGAGTCTGGTAGAGATTGGTAGAGTCTGGTAGAGACTGGTAGAGATTGGTAGAGTCTGGTAGAGTCTGGTAGAGTCTGGTAGAAACTGGTAGAGACTGGTAGAGTTTGGTAGAGACCAGTAGAGTCTGGTAGAGACTGGTAGAGACTGGTAGAGTCTGGTAGAGTCTGGTAGAAACTGGTAGAGACTGGTAGAGTTTGGTAGAGACCAGTAGAGTCTGGTATAGTCTGGTAGAGTCTGGTAGAAACTGGTAGAGACTGGTAGAGTTTGGTAGAGATTAGTAGAGTCTGGTAGAGTCTGGTAGAGACTGGTAGAGACTGGTAGAGACTGGTAGAGTCTGGTAGAGACTGGTAGAGACTGGTAGAGACGGGTAGAGTCTGGTAGAGTCTGGTAGAGACTGGTAGAGATTGGTAGAGATTGGTAGAGTCTGGTAGAGACTGGTAGAGATTGGTAGAGATTGGTAGAGTCTGGTAGAGTCTGGCCTAATGGCCTTCTGCTCTGACGATAGAAGGGAGATTTGACCTCTACAGAGTCCATTATAGCCCACGGTATAGCCCACTGTTAAGCAGCCACTGTATAGCCCACTGTATAGCCCACTGTTAAGCAGCCACTGTATAGCGCACTGTAGAGCCCACTGAGTAGCCCACTGTATAGCCCACTGTATAGCCCACTGTATAGCCCCCTGTTAAGCAGCCACTGTATAGCCCACTGTATAGCCCACTGTATAGCCCACTGTTAAGCAGCCACTGTATAGCCCACTGTATAGCCCACTGTATAGCCCACTGTGTAGCCCACTGTATAGCCCATTGTATAGCCCACTGTTAAGCAGCCACTGTATAGCCCACTGTATAGCCCAATGTTAAGCAGCCACTGTATAGCCCACTGTATAGCTAACTGTTAAGCAGCCACTGTATAGTCCACTGTATAGCCCACTGTATAGCCCACTGTTAAGCTGCCACTGTATAGCCCACTGTATAGCTCACTGTATAGTCCACTGTATAGCCCACTGTATAGCCCACTGTTAAGCAGCCACTGTATAGCCCACTGTATAGCTCACTGTATAGCCTACTGTATAGCCCACTGTATAGCCCACTGTTAATCAGCCACTGTACAGCCCACTGTATAGCCCACTGTGTAGCCCACTGTATAGCCCACTGTTAAGCAGCCACTGTATAGCCCACTGTATAGCCCACTGTTAAGCAGCCACTGTGTAGCCCACTGTATTGCCCACTGTTAAGCAGCCACTGTATAGCCTACTGTATAGCCCACTGTATAGCCCACTGTTAATCAGCCACTGTATAGCCCACTGTATAGCCCACTGTATAGCCCACTGTTAACCAGCCACTGTATAGCCCACTGTATAGCCCACTGTGTAGCCCACTGTATAGCCCACTGTTAAGAAGCCACTGTGTAGCCCACTGTGTATCCAACTGTATAGCCCACTGTATAGCGCACTGTAGAGCCCACTGAGTAGCCCACTGTATAGCCCACTGTATAGCCCACTGTATAGCCCCCTGTTAAGCAGCCACTGTATAGCCCACTGTATAGCCCACTGTATAGCCCACTGTTAAGCAGCCACTGTATAGCCCACTGTATAGCCCACTGTATAGCCCACTGTGTAGCCCACTGTATAGCCCATTGTATAGCCCACTGTTAAGCAGCCACTGTATAGCCCACTGTATAGCCCAATGTTAAGCAGCCACTGTATAGCCCACTGTATAGCCCACTGTTAAGCAGCCACTGTATAGTCCACTGTATAGCCCACTGTATAGCCCACTGTTAAGCTGCCACTGTATAGCCCACTGTATAGCTCACTGTATAGTCCACTGTATAGCCCACTGTATAGCCCACTGTTAAGCAGCCACTGTATAGCCCACTGTATAGCTCACTGTATAGCCTACTGTATAGCCCACTGTATAGCCCACTGTTAATCAGCCACTGTATAGCCCACTGTTAAGCAGCCACTGTGTAGCCCACTGTATTGCCCACTGTTAAGCAGCCACTGTATAGCCTACTGTATAGCCCACTGTATAGCCCACTGTTAATCAGCCACTGTATAGCCCACTGTATAGCCCACTGTATAGCCCACTGTTAACCAGCCACTGTATAGCCCACTGTATAGCCCACTGTGTAGCCCACTGTGTAGCCCACTGTTAAGAAGCCACTGTGTAGCCCACTGTGTATCCAACTGTATAGCCCACTGTATAGCGCACTGTAGAGCCCACTGAGTAGCCCACTGTATAGCCCACTGTATAGCCCACTGTATAGCCCCCTGTTAAGCAGCCACTGTATAGCCCACTGTATAGCCCACTGTATAGCCCACTGTTAAGCAGCCACTGTATAGCCCACTGTATAGCCCACTGTATAGCCCACTGTGTAGCCCACTGTATAGCCCATTGTATAGCCCACTGTTAAGCAGCCACTGTATAGCCCACTGTATAGCCCAATGTTAAGCAGCCACTGTATAGCCCACTGTATAGCCCACTGTTAAGCAGCCACTGTATAGTCCACTGTATAGCCCACTGTATAGCCCACTGTTAAGCTGCCACTGTATAGCCCACTGTATAGCTCACTGTATAGTCCACTGTATAGCCCACTGTATAGCCCACTGTTAAGCAGCCACTGTATAGCCCACTGTATAGCTCACTGTATAGCCTACTGTATAGCCCACTGTATAGCCCACTGTTAATCAGCCACTGTATAGCCCACTGTTAAGCAGCCACTGTGTAGCCCACTGTATTGCCCACTGTTAAGCAGCCACTGTATAGCCTACTGTATAGCCCACTGTATAGCCCACTGTTAATCAGCCACTGTATAGCCCACTGTATAGCCCACTGTATAGCCCACTGTTAACCAGCCACTGTATAGCCCACTGTATAGCCCACTGTGTAGCCCACTGTGTAGCCCACTGTTAAGAAGCCACTGTGTAGCCCACTGTGTATCCAACTGTATAGCCCACTGTATAGCGCACTGTAGAGCCCACTGAGTAGCCCACTGTATAGCCCACTGTATAGCCCACTGTATAGCCCCTGTTAAGCAGCCACTGTATAGCCCACTGTATAGCCCACTGTATAGCCCACTGTTAAGCAGCCACTGTATAGCCCACTGTATAGCCCACTGTATAGCCCACTGTGTAGCCCACTGTATAGCCCATTGTATAGCCCACTGTTAAGCAGCCACTGTATAGCCCACTGTATAGCCCAATGTTAAGCAGCCACTGTATAGCCCACTGTATAGCCCACTGTTAAGCAGCCACTGTATAGTCCACTGTATAGCCCACTGTATAGCCCACTGTTAAGCTGCCACGGTATAGCCCACTGTATAGCTCACTGTATAGTCCACTGTATAGCCCACTGTATAGCCCACTGTTAAGCAGCCACTGTATAGCCCACTGTATAGCTCACTGTATAGCCTACTGTATAGCCCACTGTATAGCCCACTGTTAATCAGCCACTGTACAGCCCACTGTATAGCCCACTGTGTAGCCCACTGTATAGCCCACTGTTAAGCAGCCACTGTATAGCCCACTGTTAAGCAGCCACTGTGTAGCCCACTGTATTGCCCACTGTTAAGCAGCCACTGTATAGCCCACTGTATAGCCTACTGTATAGCCCACTGTATAGCCCACTGTTAATCAGCCACTGTATAGCCCACTGTATAGCCCACTGTATAGCCCACTGTTAACCAGCCACTGTATAGCCCACTGTATAGCCCACTGTGTAGCCCACTGTATAGCCCACTGTTAAGAAGCCACTGTGTAGCCCACTGTGTATCCAACTGTATAGCCCACTGTATAGCCCACTGTATAGCCCGCTGTATAGCCCACTGTATAGCCCACTGTATAGCCCCCTGTTAAGCAGCCACTGTATAGCCCACTGTATAGCCCACTGTATAGCCCACTGTTAAGCAGCCACTGTATAGCCCACTGTATAGCCCACTGTATAGCCCACTGTGTAGCCCACTGTATAGCCCATTGTATAGCCCACTGTTAAGCAGCCACTGTATAGCCCACTGTATAGCCCAATGTTAAGCAGCCACTGTATAGCCCACTGTATAGCCCACTGTTAAGCAGCCACTGTATAGTCCACTGTATAGCCCACTGTATAGCCCACTGTTAAGCTGCCACGGTATAGCCCACTGTATAGCTCACTGTATAGTCCACTGTATAGCCCACTGTATAGCCCACTGTTAAGCAGCCACTGTATAGCCCACTGTATAGCTCACTGTATAGCCTACTGTATAGCCCACTGTATAGCCCACTGTTAATCAGCCACTGTACAGCCCACTGTATAGCCCACTGTGTAGCCCACTGTATAGCCCACTGTTAAGCAGCCACTGTATAGCCCACTGTTAAGCAGCCACTGTGTAGCCCACTGTATTGCCCACTGTTAAGCAGCCACTGTATAGCCCACTGTATAGCCTACTGTATAGCCCACTGTATAGCCCACTGTTAATCAGCCACTGTATAGCCCACTGTATAGCCCACTGTATAGCCCACTGTTAACCAGCCACTGTATAGCCCACTGTATAGCCCACTGTGTAGCCCACTGTATAGCCCACTGTTAAGAAGCCACTGTGTAGCCCACTGTGTATCCAACTGTATAGCCCACTGTATAGCCCACTGTATAGCCCGCTGTATAGCCCACTGTTAAGCAGCCACTGTATAGCCCACTGTATAGCCCACTGTTAAGCAGCCACTGTATAGCCCACTGTATAGCCCACTGTATAGCCCCCTGTTAAGCAGCCACTGCATAGCCCACTGTATATACCACTGAATAACCCACTGTTAAGCAGCTCTGTATAGCCCACTTTATAGCCCACTGTATAGCCCACTGTTAAGCAGCCACTGTATAGCCCACTGTATAGCCCACTGTATAGCTCACTGTATAGCCCATTGTATAGCCCACTGTTAAGCAGCCACTGTATAGCCCACTGTATAGCCCAATGTTAAGCAGCCACTGTATAGCCCACTGTATAGCCCACTGTTAAGCAGCCACTGTATAGCCCACTGTATTGCCCACTGTTAAGCAGCCACTGTTAAGCAGCCACTCTATAGCCCACTGTATAGCCCACTGTTAAGCAGCCACTGTATAGCCCACTGTATAGCCCACTGTATAGCCCACTGTATAGCCTACTGTATAGCCCACTGTATAGCCCACTGTTAATCAGCCACTGTATAGCCCACTGTATAGCCCACTGTGTAGCCCACTGTGTAGCCCACTGTATAGCCCACTGTATAGCCTACTGTATAGCCCACTGTGTAGCCCACTGTATAGCCCACTGTTAAGCAGCCACTGTATAGCCCACTGTATAGCCCACTGTATAGCCCCATGTTAAGCAGCCACTGTATAGCCCACTGTATAGCCCACTGTGTAGCCCACTGTATAGCCCACTGTTAAGCAGCCACTGTATAGCCCACTGTATAGCCCACTGTATAGCCCACTTTATCGCCCCATGCTAAGCAGCCACTGTATAGCCCACTGTATAGCCCACTGTGTAGCCCACTGTATAGCCCACTGTTAAGCAGCCACCTTATAGCCCACTGTATAGCCCACTGTATAGCCCACTGTATAGCCCCCTGTTAATCAGCCACTGTATAGCCCACTGTATAGCCCACTGTATAGCCCACTGTGTAGCCCACTGTATAGCCCACTGTTAAGCAGCCACTGTATAGCCCACTGTTAAGCAGCCACTGTGTAGCCCACTGTATAGCCCACTGTTAAGCAGCCACTGTATAGTCCACTGTATAGCCCACTGTATAGCCCACTGTTAAGTAGCCACTATATAGTCCACTGTATAGCCCACTGTATAGCCCACTGTATAGCCCACTGTTAAGCAGCCACTGTATAGCCCACTGTATAGCCCACTGTTAAGCAGCCACTGTATAGCCCACTGTATAGCCCACTGTGTAGCCCACTGTATAGCCCACTGTTAAGCAGCCACTGTATAGCCCACGGTATAGCCCACTGTTAAGCAGCTACTGTATAGCCCACTGTATAGCCCACTGTATAGCCCACTGTATAGCCCACTGTTAAGCAGCCACTGTATAGCCCACTGTATAGCCCACTGTTAAGCAGCCACTGTATAGCCCACTGTATCGATGCCACTGAGACGCAGACTGTCTTTGAAACTGATCTCCCTTTGTGTCTAGGAAATGTGTGTGTGTTCTTCTGTTTGACAGTTGACCTTTGTTGTCGATTCTGATCTGAGAACTAAAATCTATCCAAGAGGAGAAAGAGACGGATAAACTAAACGAGGACAAGAAGTCAGAAACTTCGAGACGTTAGTGATTTTAGTCGAAATGTCCACACTCTTGGAAAGAAAAGAGCCATCTAGAACCTTAAAGGACACTTTGAAGAACCCTACATTTTGTTGCAGGTAGAACCCTTTTGGGTTCCATTTCTATTTCTGCAGAGGGTTCTACATGGAACCCAAAAGGGTTTCACCTGGAACCAAGAATGGTTTTACCTGGAACCAAAAAGTGTTTTCCTATGGGAACAGACCAAAAAATATTTTGGAAAACTTTTTTCTAAGAATGGTTTTTCAAAAGCCCCAAATAAGTGGAAAAACAGAACTAACTACTTCTGAATTTCTGGGATTTGAAAAGTAGCTGTTTTATTCCCAAACAATGAGCCATCTATCTCCAGCTCATACTCTTTTAACAAGCTGCCTCACACACACACACTGTACTCTCCAAGTATAAGGATCTCAGAACATACTTTGTGTGCCGTAGGCAGCCAAACAAATACACTAGAGTGATATTCCAGTGATTATCTGATTACTGTACGAACCACATGAAAACCTATCCCCTATACACGTAATGGACTACTTTTGACCAGTGCACTATATAGGGAATAGGGTGTAATTTGAAACACATCCTTAGGCCTCTGAGTCCAAAACAATGTACATGTTCAGACACTGACAGTTATAATCAAATCTCTCTCTCTCTCTCTCTCTCTCTCTCTCTCTCTCTCTTTCTATATATATATATGATGTTATGATGTTAACACAGTAGGTCCAGGAGCAGCACAGGCAGTAGGCTGGAATGGTATGTGTGTTTGTGTGAGTGCGTGCGTGCGTTTCACCTGAGACTACGACTGTATCAAATGATACCAGTTGTCTTCCATCTGTCGGTCTGTCACGAGTGTGTGTGTGTGTGTCTCCCCTAACAGTACAAGTATACACTCAATCTCCCCTAACAGTACAAGTATACACTCAATCTCCCCTTACAGTACAAATATACACTCAATCCCCCTAACAGTACAAATATACACTCAATCCCCCTTACAGTACAAGTATACACTCAATCTCCCCTAACAGTACAAATATACACTCAATCCCCCTAACAGTACAAGTATACACTCAATCGCCCCTAACAGTACAAGTATAGACTCAATCTCCCCTTACAGTACAAATATACACTCAATCCCCCTAACAGTACAAGTGTACACTCAATCTCCCCTTACAGTACAAGTATACACTCAATCTCCCTTACAGTACAAGTATACACTCAATCTCCCCTTACAGTACAAATATACACTCAATCCCCCTAACAGTACAAATATACACTCAATCTCCCCTAACAGTACAAATATACACTCAATCCCCCTAACAGTACAAGTATACACTCAATCTCCCCTTACAGTACAAATATACACTCAAATCCCCCTAACAGTACAAGTGTACACTCAATCTCCCCTTACAGTACAAGTATACACTCAATCTCCCCTTACAGTACAAGTATACACTCAATCGCCCCTAACAGTACAAGTATACACTCAATCTCCCCTTACAGTACAAGTATACACTCAATCCCCCTAACAGTACAAGTATACACTCAAGCTCCCCTTACAGTACAAATATACACTCAATCCCCCTAACAGTACAAGTATACACTCAATCCCCCTAACAGTACAAGTGTACACTCAATCTCCCCTTACAGTACAAGTATACACTCAATCTCCCCTTACAGTACAAGTATACACTCAATCTCCCCTTACAGTACAAATATACACTCAATCCCCCTAACAGTACAAATATACACTCAAGCTCCCCTAACAGTACAAGTATACACTCAAGCTCCCCTAACAGTACAAGTATACACTCAAGCTCCCCTAACAGTACAAGTATACACTCAAGCTCCCCTAACAGTACAGGTATACACTCAATCTCCCCCTAACAGTACAAGTATACACTCAATCCCCCATAAAGGGCAATCACAACCATAAAGGGAAATGGGTTCTATAACTGATTCAAGTATTTTTAGACAGATCCTAATAGGTATTTTGAATTTTATGTTCCTATTGATGCCATAGAAGGCCCTTATTGCCTTGTCTCTCAGCTCGTTCACAGCTTTGTGGAAGTTACCTGTGGCGCTGATGTTTAGGCCGAGTTATGTATAGTTTTCTGTGTGCCCTAGGGCAACGACGTCTAGATGGAATTTGTATTTTTCTGGGGTCAAAATCAAAAGTTACAGTCAGTATCTGGTGTGGCGACCAGATGCATTAAGTACTGCAGTGCATCTCCTCCTCATAGACTGCACCAGATTTGCCAGTTCTTGCTGTGAGATGTTACCCCACTCTTCCACCAAGGCACCTGCAAGTTCCCGGACATTTCTGGTGGGAATGGGCCTAGCCCTCACCCTCCGATCCAACAGGTCCCATACGTGCTCAATGGGATTGAGATCCGGGCTCTTCGCTGGCCATGGCAGAACACTGACATTCCTGTCTTGCAGGAAATGACGCACAGAATGAGCAGTATGGCTGGTGGCATTGTCATGCTGGAGGGTCATGTCAGGATGAGCCTGCAGGAAGGGTACCACATGAGGGAGGAGGATGTCTTCCCCCTAACGCACAGCGTGGAGATTGCCTGCAATGACAACAAGCTCAGTCCGATGATGCTGTGGCACACCGACCCAGACCATGACGGACCCTCCACCTCCAAATCGATCCCGCTCCAGAGTACAGGCCTCGGTGAAACGCTCATTCCTTC
The DNA here is from genome assembly GCA_030435695.1 of Brachymystax lenok tsinlingensis. Taxonomy (NCBI): domain Eukaryota; kingdom Metazoa; phylum Chordata; class Actinopteri; order Salmoniformes; family Salmonidae; genus Brachymystax; species Brachymystax lenok. The sequence continues at coordinate 9,449,908 of CM059817.1, read as the reverse complement.
GACGATAAACGCGAATCCGACCATCAACACTGGTGAGACAAAACCGCGACTCGTCAGTGAAGAGGACTTTTTGCCAGTCCTGTCTTGTCCAGTGACAGTGTGTTTGTGCCCATAGGCAACGTTGTTGCCGGTGATGTCTGGTGAGGACCTGCCTTACAACAGGCCTACAAGGCCTCAGTCCAGCCTCTCTCAGCCTATTGCGGACAGTCTGAGCACTGATGGAGGGATTGTGCATTCCTGGTGTAACTCGGGCAGTTGTTGTTGCCATCCTGTACCTGTCCCGCAGGTGTGATGTTCGGATGTACCGATCCTGTGCAAGTGTTGTTACACGTGGTCTCCCTATAGCGCTGTCTTAGGCATCTCACAGTACGGACATTGCAATTTATTGCCCTGGCCACATCTGCAGTCCTCATGCCTCCTTGCAGCATGCCTAAGGCACGTTCACGCAGATGAGCAGGGACCCTGGGCATCTTTCTTTTGGTGTTTTTCAGAGTCAGTAGAAAGGCCTCTTTAGTATCCTTCGTTTTCATAACTGTGACCTTAATTGCCTACCGTCTGTAAACTGTTGGTGTCTCAACGACCATTCCACAGGTGCATATTCATTAATTGTTTATGGTTCATTGAACAAGCATGGGTAACAGTGTTTAAACCCTTTACAATGAAGATCTGTGAAGTTATTTGGATTTTTACGAATTATCTTTGAAAGACAGGGTCCTGAAAAAGGGACTTTTCTTTTTTTGCTGAGTTTATTTGTATAGCAAATGAAAATAAGAATGTGTTCTTAACTGACTTTCCTAGTTAAATAAAGATAAAATAAATACAAATAAATAGCAGACACTCGTGCCAAATTGAGTCGAAAGCTTTTTTTAAATCAACAAAGCATGAGAAGACTTTGCCTTTGTTTTGGTTTGTTTGTTTGCCATTTAGGGTGTGCAAGGTGAATACGTGGTCTGTCGTACAGTAATTTGGTAAAAAAGCCTGGGAACAGTCATTCTTGTCGGACTCGACAGACTCGTTAAAGGAAAAAAAGGATTCTGCAAGATCATGGTGAGTAATCGCAGTGCTGATGTCCAGAAGTTATTTTCGGTCATAAGAGACGATAGTAGCAGCAACATTATGTACAAAATAAGTAAAAAAATAAGTTACAAACAATGCAAAGAAACTAACAAAAAAACACAATTGGATAGGAACACGTAAAATGTCCACCTTCTTCTCCGTGGCCATTGATGATATGTTAGTTTTGTAACTGTACCACTGGCTCCTCTCCCCAGTATCTTGCCTGGATAGTGAGGGAGATGGTTGAGGAAATGGAGGAGATTTTGGGAGTATATGCAGGTATGGGAGACTAAGGAGAGAATGTGAGAAAAGTAGAGATCTGTATGCGATTGGAGAAGACTGTGGTAGATTAAACACTCCAGCAGTCCATTGTCTCCCAAATGGCACCTTATTTTCCATACCGTAGTGCATCATCTTAACCAGTGCCCTAGTGCACTATAAAGGGTATAGGGTGTCATTTGGGATGCTTGGAGACTGTATAGGAATGGAGAAAGAACAGAGGGACTAGCACTCAGTGAGGGATCTGAGAACTCTGTGGTTCTGATAGGGAACAGATTGTTATTCTTCCCCCTCAGATCTCTGGTGGTTGTGTCTGGGGTCAAAACTCTGAGTAGAGGGTCGAGGCCTACTGGTTGTGTCTGGGGTCAAGACTCTGAGTAGAGGGTCGAGGCCTACTGGTTGTGTCTGGGGTCATGACTCTGAGGAGAGCGTTGAGGCCTACTGGTTGTGTCTGGGGTCATGACTCTGAGGAGAGCGTTGAGGCCTACTGGTTGTGTCTGGGGTCATGACTCTGAGGAGAGCGTTGAGGCCTACTGGTTGTGTCTGGGGTCAGGACTCTGAGGAGAGCGTTGAGGCCTACTGGTTGTGTCTGGGGTCATGACTCTGAGGAGAGCGTTGAGGCCTACTGGTTGTGTTTGGGGTCATGACTCTGAGGAGAGCGTTGAGGCCTACTGGTTGTGTCTGCGGTCATGACTCTGAGGAGAGCGTTGAGGCCTACTGGTTGTGTCTGGGGTCATGACTCTGAGGAGAGCGTTGAGGCCTGGTGGTTGTGTTTGGGGCCATGACCGAGGAGAGCAGGCTGGTCACAAGAAATCACTGTCGATTTTGGACGTTTGAAAAGGTCCAGAGGACGTCGATATATGCCTTTGTCAGCGCTCACCAAAAAAGAAACGGTACAGTGATCAAACTCACGACACTCAGAGGTGGAGTAAGCTGCTTAGACCACTGTGCCAAAGTCGTTCACAGTTCCCCAGCAAGCAGGGAGGGTACTTGATGATAGTTAATGGAAAAAGCTTTTTTTTTTTTTTTTAAGCCTTCCCCAAACCATAGCCCTAACTTTAACCACTTGGAATGAATATCTACATTTAACCCTGTAACCATGGAAAATTAACCCTGTAACCACATGGAATTAATGGAGAGCTGGCTGGCCCTTAAACGTACACAAAGGGCTAATATCAAGAAGATGCATGTCAGTCTCTCCTTGCTCAAAATAGAGGAGAGATTGTCCTTTCTTGTCTTTGTGAGAGGTATTGATGTATTGAAAGCACAAACTGTCTGTTCCAACAGTTAACCAAATCTCCGTTTGGTTGGCGCATTATGTTCATAAAATACAGCGTCCACTCGCCCATTGAACCGTGAAGAGAACTCGTTCAACCTATACCTATACACTTGTCCAAGAACAATCAAACTGATAATGTATCCTTAGGAACACTTTTATGTATATTTACTATAATATTTCAATCGGATTATAAACTGGGCGATAGGAAAGGAAAAAACCACAGCGCGCGTGAGCCCGTGAACGCCAAGATCCTCTTCTGTTTACATCCGATGACCACTTCGAAATTCTTCTTCTATTACCATCCAGAGCAACTAAACATCATCAAACACTGTCTAGAGACTGTTGACATCCAGTGGAAGCAATAGGTACTGCAATCTTACTCCCATATATGGTCATTTTCAATAGGGAGGGGTTCAAAATGAGGCAATGTGTCAAATACACTTTTTCCAGGACAGAAATTCCTCAGGTTTTCGCCTGCTATATTCGTTCTGTTATACTCACAGACAATATTTTAACACTCTTAGAAACTTCAGATTGTTTCCTATCCAATAGTACTAATTATGTGCATATCCTATTTTCTGGGCCTGAGTGGGAGGCATTTTACTTTGGGCACGCCAGACTCTCCAAAACTGTCACCTCGGGAGCCGCTCCCTAAGAAGTTAACACAGCTCAGACACCCATACAAACCCCACAAGACATGCCACCAGGGGACTCTTCACCAACCAGCTCTCACAGTCTCAAGTCAGAATTAGACGTTCATCCATGTTTCTCAAACGTCAAACTTCGATGTTGTCGCAAACATCAAATTCCGAAGTGTTTAAGGTTAAGTTTAGGCATTAACTATGAATGAAGGTTAGCCATTACCTCCAAATGGTTAAGGTAAGGGTTAATGTTTGGGATAGTCTTAAAACAAGAAATATAAAAATCAACTTACTATCGCTGGATTTGAACACGCAACCTTTGGAATCAGAAGCAGATGCACTGTCCCCAGCACCCATTGGAAAATTAAAACCTACTTCAAAGTAATAGTTTTCACTGTTGCCCCTAGTGACCAGTTTCCACGTCATTGCCCGACGTCCTCAGACATGGTTGGATGTCGAATACTGACTTGTGTCATAGGTGACGTGCCTGCTCTTCATAAGTCCAGAACAGACTCTGGGAAACACACAGTTCTAAATAGAGCCATGACTACATGGAACTCTCTTCCACATCAAGTAAATCAAGTGAGCAGTAAAATCTGATAAAAAAATATAATAATAATCCCTCACGGCACCACGCGGACTGTGAAGAGACACACACGTATACGCACACACACACACACATTGTAATATTCTATTATTGTACATTTTCTGATGGAATTGTTTTATACCTGTTTGGACCCCAGGAAGAGTAGCTGCTGCCTTGGTAGGAACTAATGGGTATCCTATTAAATGGTCTCCTCTCCTTCTTCTCTCAAACCCACCATCCCTTGGATCAAGCACTCTTCCCTGAGCTCCACATCTAATAATGGCACCATCATTCCTCACTCTAATTCTTTTGGCAGGGCCTGTCAAACAGCATACGCTGGAGGACACTGTGACTTTGAAATGCTGCTAATGACCCAAGGATATTTTCCCCTCGCTCGCTGGTGATTAGAGAGAGAGGAGCGAGGGAGAGAGAAAGAGAGGAGAAGGGTGCGAGAGAAAAGAATGGGGAATAAGAGACAGAGATATAAAGAGGGAGAGAGATAAAGAGGGATAGAGGGAGGGAGAGAGAGGGAGGGAGAGATAAAGAGAGTGTCACGTGGGCTCCCTCTCGGCCTCTAGGCCACCAGGCTGCTCGTTATGGCGCACACCTGCCACCATCGATACGCGCACCTGCGCGTCATCAGACTCACCTGGACTCCAGCACTTCCCTGATTACCTTCCCTATATATGTCACTCCCTTTGGTTCCTTCCCCAGGCGTTATTGTTTCTGTTTCATGTCTGTGTGCTGTTAGTGTTTCTTGTTTTGTATTATGTTCTGTTTATTTTATTAAAACACTCACTCCCTGAACTTGCTTCCCGACTCTCAGCGCACTCGTTACAGAGAGAGGGATATAAAGAGAGAGAGATAGATATATATATAGAGAGAGGGATATAAAGAGAGAGAGATAGATATATATAGAGAGAGAGATAGATATATATATATAGAGAGAGAGATATAAAGAGAGAGAGAGATATAGAGAGAGAGAGAGAGAGAGAGAGAGAGAGAGAGAGAGAGAGAGAGAGAGAGAGAGAGAGAGAGAGAGATAAAGAGAGAGAGATAGATATAAAGAGAGAGAGATAGATATAAAGAGAGAGAGATATAAAATCACTTTTTGATTTCTATACACTTTCTCAACCAAACTTGCTGGGTGGAGCAGAGGGAACCAAAATGGGTGGGACCTTGGAACAAGTTACCGGCCGTTTCAGTGGATGTTGCAATGGTGTTTAGTGTCGGGGACATACTGTTGGCCAATGGCTGAGGGCCTGTGCTGATGTTTACTAAGTGAGAGAGAGAGACAGAGAGAGGGAGAAAAGAGACCTACACAGGCTTACTGTCTAGATACAGGACACACTACTCAATGCATCCCAAGCCAACTTTCCCACTTTTAAGCTCTCAAACACAAAAAACCCATCCAGTTCACTCTCTCTGTCTGCACCCACCACTCTTAAAGTTCAGCTAATTCATCTTCAATCTACTCTCCTGTTTAAATTTGTACAGTGAGTGCTTTGCATAGTGAATATACTTCCTGAATTGGCCATATATCAAATGTAGTCTGATACTTGAACACACACTCGTCAGCACTGTAAAGGCCACAGAGAGCCAGGAGGGAACTCACTGTCAAAACGGAAGAATTGTCTGGAAGATGTGTGTATGAGTTTACAGGCATGCATTATGTGTGTGTTTGTATGGTACAGTCTGAAAAATGTAAGTTAAAGGGCCTCAGGACTGTTTTGTTTTTCTGTATGACCTCAGCCCAGTTCTCAGTGCTCTCTCCCTCTCTCTCTCTCTCTCTCTCTCTCTCTCTCTCTCTCTCTCTCTCTCTCTCTCTCTCTCTCTCTCTCTCTCTCTCTCTCTCTCTCAATTAAATTAAATTTCAAATGACTTTATTGGCATGGCATGGGTAAATATGTTAAAATTGCAGAAGGAAATGAAATAGATAATAAACAAAAGAGAAATAAATAATAAAAAATTTACAGTAAACATTACACCCACAAAAGTTCAAAAAGAATAAAGACATTTCAAATGTCATATTAGGTCTATATGCTGCAGTGTTGTAATGATGTGCAAATAGTTAAAGTTCAAAAGGGAAAGTAAATAAACACAAATAAAGATTTGTATTTACAATGGCGTTTGTTCTTTTCTTGTGGCAGCAGGTCACAAATCTTGCTGCTGTGATTGCAAACTGTGGTATTTCACCCAATAGAGTTTATCAAAATTGGATTTGTTTTCCAATTCTTTGTGGGTCTGTGTAATCGGAGGGAAATATGTGTCTCTAATATGGTCATACATTTGGCAGGAGGTTAGGAAGTGCAGCTCTGTTTCCACCTCATTTTGTGGGCAGTGTGTGCATAGCCTGTCTTTCTTGAGAGCCAGGTCTGCCTTCGGCGGTCTTTCTCAATAGCAAGGCTATAATCACTGTGAACATAGTCAAAGCTTTCCTTCATTTTGGGTCAGTCACAGTGGCCAGGAATTATTCCACTGTGTACTCTCTGTTTAGGGCCAAATAGCATTCTATTTTGCTTCGTTTTTTTGTAAATTCTTTCCAAAATGTCAAGTAACTATCGTTTTGTTTTCTTATGATTTTGTTGTCTCTTGCTTTCTCTCTGTCTCTGTCTCTGTGTCTGTCTCTGTCGCTGCTTTGTCGCTGTCTCTATCGCTGTCTCTATCTCTGTCTCTGTCTGTGTCTCTGTGTCTGTCTGTGTGTCTCTCTCTATCTCTATCTCTGTCTCTCTCTGTCTCTGTCGCTGTCTCTGTCTCTCTCTCGCTCTCTCTGTCTCTGTCTGTGTCTATGTCTCTGTGTCTGTCTGTGTGTCTCTATTTCTGTCTCTCTCTCTGTCTCTGTTTCTCTCTCTGTCTCTCTCTCTCTGTCTCTGGTGTCTGGTCTCTGGTGTCTGTCACAGGAGGTTGGTGGCACGTTAATTGGGGAGGACGGGCTCGTGGTACTGACTGGAGTGGAATCAGTGGAATGATATCAAAAACATCAACACATAGTTTCCAGGTGTTTGATGCCATTCCATTTGCTCAGTTGTGGACATGATTATGAGCTGTTCTCCTCTCAGCAGCCTCCTGTGATGTCTGTGGTCTCTGATGTGTGTGTTGCTGATGTTTCAGGTCTTTGGTGTGTGTGTTTGTGTGTGTGTTGCTGATGTTTCAGGTCTTTGGTGTGTGTGTTTGTGTGTGTGTTGCTGATGTTTCAGGTCTTTGGTGTGTGTGTGTGTGTGTGTGTGTGTGTGTGTGTGTGTGTGTGTGTGTGTGTGTGTTGCTGGACAGCTCTGAGGAGGATATTGCCACAGGGTCGACAGCCCTCTGAGAGACACCATGACCCCTGGCCTCAATCTCATATCTCTCTATGATCTGTGGCAGGGCTAGAGGCACAAAGAGGCACAAACACATATACACACACACTGGACTATCCCGTGCCACTGGTCAACTCGGCCTCACATGTGTGCCCTGTGGAGCCCTGATATTTGTCGTCAAGGGAACACAGGAAATGGAAACTAAAACTGATTTCATGGACTGAAGCTGGAGAAAACCACAACCTTTCCTACACCAATGTTGACATACATGAGGTTATTATTTTCTCAATCCGTCTCTCTCTCTCTCTCTCTCTCTCGCTCTCTGGTCCTCTCTCTCTCGCGCGCTCTCTCGCTTGCTCTCTGGTCCTCTCTCTCTCTTTTGGTCCTCTCTCTCTCTCTCTCTCTCTCTCTCTCTCTCTCTCTCTCTCTCTCTCTCTCTCTCTCTCTCTCTCTCTCTCTCTCGACTCAGTGGTGTGTAGGGAATGATAAAGGTTATTTTTGTCATCAGACCCCTAGATTAGTTTTGCCTCAGTGGATTCCCAGTCCTGGGTTTATCACAACCACCAGCCAGACAGCAATACAACTCCCATCCCCTCCTCGGAGTAATATCTCCTAACCTGCTACTGTATTTAGTTATGTTGAGATCTCACGTCTCCTACTATTATACTCATTGGTTGCATCCATTTGGCATCCTATTCCCTATATAGTGTACAAAGTGTTTGACCAGTCTCACTGGGCACAACCGTCAATTCAACGTCTGTCTATGCCATGTTGGTTCAACGTAATTTCATTAAAATGACGTGGAAACAACATTGATTCAACAAGTGTGTGCCCAGTCGGGTGACCTATAGACCTACTGTTATCTTCATTCTATTCTCCCTTCATTGGCTGATTCACTTTGTAAAGACTCTAAGGTCTGTAGTTATGAATGTTTTCTCCATTAGAGCCTGTTAACCATGTGAACCTTACTGACCTGAAGTCAGTTTAACACCCTATAAATAGACTGTCTCTCTGAGGAGTTCATTAACCTCTTCACCCCTGTAAACATTTGGTCACATACTAGAGAAAGGAGGTTTAGGTTGTGAAAAGCATGTTTGAATCCAGCGATAGAAAATCGTTTTTGAGATTTTATGTTTTAAGACTATCGCAGACCTTAACCCTTACGTTAACCTTTCAGAGTTAATGTCTAACCTTAAGATTTCGGAGTTAATGCCTAAACTGAACCATAAAACCCTTCGAAATTGTACGTTTTGGAACAACTTCAAAATGTGATGTTTGAGAAACATGGATAAATGTTTAATTCTGACGTGAGACTGTGAGAGCTTGTTGGGGATGACAATGATATCAGTGACCTCATCAAGAGGTTTGGACCTCTTGTTAGTAATGACTTCGGTGCTTGACAGGGGTTGCAGGTTCAAGTCCCACATTGGCTACCCCTTGTATTCTCTGCAGTTATCAGTGGTGTGTTGTCCAAAATTGATGTGTGAGAGAGTTGCACCAGCAGTCTATTCACTGGGGGTTACCACTAGAGACAAATGAGATATTGTCAAGGTCAGAAATGTCACAGGTTTGTAAACAGAGACTTAGAAAATGATTTTAATCAGACACAAACACAATTTTTTTAATAAAAAAGGTACACATACAGACACACACTGTCTGTTTGTCAAGCTGCTAGAATAGCGGATCCCAAACTAGGGGCCGCGACACATGGGGTCGCCTGATATGAAAATGGGGTCATGGGAGAATTTCCAAAAATCTTCAAAAGAAGTATATACTGTGTATACATATACAAAAAATATATATTTGAATATTGCCTTTGTATCTCAAAATCATTGTAACCTTAAAACTCTGAAAATGATTAAAATCTAAAGTGTAAAATTCAACGAGCAAGTGTCCTTAGATCATGGGAAAAGGCCACACTTGACTGCTGCACTTGAATCATTCCCAGGGTGAATGGCGAGGCCCTCTATGCTATGACACCACACACTATTACAGAGACTTTGATATTACCGTCTGCTATTGAAATGGTGAAAACAATGTGTGGGGAGGCAGAGGCACAGAAAATCACATCAATACCTTTGTCAGAAACCACTGCTAAGCAATGAATTTATGCTCTGACTGAACGACTATACTCCCCAGCTTATGCTCTCCAAATGGACAGTAGCTGTGATGCCCAAGATGCCCATGCATTGAACGATGTTTGCTATACATGTCGGGGGATGCTATTCACAAACACATTGTTCTGTCTCACGATTCCTGAGCATGAAGCGTCATAGTAAATGTTCAGTGTGCTTTTTGGCTATATTGACAAAAAAACAATTCCATATGGGATCGAATGGTGTGCTTTTGTACAGATGAGGCTCAATCCACAGCGGGGCAGCGGGCAGGCCTCTGATTTCTAGTTATGAATGTGTCTGCCTCTGCCATTGTATGATACACGGAGAGCAACTGGCAGCAAAAGAGCTGAGCACAGAACCCGGAGATAACAGGTAACTTCCATTATAAACTACATCGAAACTACGTGGAGATATGGGATCAGAGCATGACAAAGTTCTATTCCCCACCGAGGCCTAGTGGTTATGGGGGGGAGTCTTGGAAAGAGGAACTGTTGTTATTTACAATGGATGTAAAATGGATGTAATGAAAAGAAAATAACACAAAACAGCATCAGTAAGTGTCCCACACGAGTGATGACTGCTCACCTCCAACGCCTGGAAGAGCACTTTGGGACAACACAGGAGGTTGGTGGAACCTTAAATGGGGAGAACGGGCTTGTGGTAATGACTGGAGCGGAATGGGTAGAATGATATGAAATACATCATAGACAAGGTTTCCAAGTGTTTGATGCCATTCCATTTGCTTCTGGCCATTATTATGAGCTGCCTCCTGTGTTAAAGACCAACTTCCCAATCTGTCTGACTGTGAGCCGGGCTCAGTTGACATGCCTGTAAGTGAAATCGAACAGCTGATCGAGCTGTCATGTGATGCTGCAGACAACACACTCATGGGTCACTACGGAGGAGTTTTGGTTCCTGACTCAAAGAGAACACCCTGCCGTCTCCCTCTGTGAATTAATGCCGCGTTCAAAACAACTAGGAACTGGGAATTCGGAAATCTCAAACTTCCTGACAACAGTGCATTCAAGATAACTGGGAACTCGGAAAGAAACAAGCTCTGACTGGGAAAAATCTTTTTGAACAGTCATCCAACTCAGAAGTCCAACTCCGGCGGCAGGTAGCCTAGTGGTTAGAGCGTTGGGCTAGTAACTGAAAGGTTGCTAAATCAAATCCCTGAGCTGACAAGGTAAAATGCTGTTGTTCTGCCCCTGAACAAGGCAATTAACCCACTGTTCCTAGGATGTCATTGTAAATAAGAATGTGTTCCTAACTGACTTGCCTTGTTAAATAAAAAAAACAGGGCTTCTATTTAGAGCTCTGACCTAAAGATCATTGACTTCATGATTTGACCTCATATTTTGTCTTGAAAGCATCCTAAAACTCATTGTCTCTTCACCAGCTCATATCTGTGTGAAGCTGGATTCAGTGCTCTCGTCTGCATTAAAACTAAATATCCATCCTGGTTAAATGTGACAGCAAAGATGAGGCGTGCACTGTCGACCATGCTCGCTGGACGCGACATGCATCAAGCCACACCCATCTCATTAGTAGTGGTGAGATAAGAGAGATTATGTCAGACTCTTTTGCAATTGACTGTCATAGCCCCATATTACAAGTATGTGATGGTGAGTTGAGAAGACAATCATAAATACTGTTAGAATGTTTCTCTTTTGACTGCCATAGCCCAAAATAAAAAAGTAAACATTGGCTGTTAATTTTAAAAGAATTCACACGGGTGGGGTCACAATAATTTTCAGATATCAAAATGAGGTTGTGGGCCAAAAAAGTTTGGGAATCCCTGTGCCCTCACCCTCACGCCCCCCCTTCCACCACCTCATCAAAATCAAGTCGGAACTTGTTCTGTCATCGGGGGGTTGTGTGAAACATTGTAGAACAGTTTATTTAGAGCTTGAGGAGAACCCTAGATACACAGCTCACAACGCCTCGCCATGGCTCACACACTCACTCATAACACAGGCCCTAACTGGAAGGAGTTTGTTGTCATAGCAACAGTAAAATTAGATGACTTTACTGTCAGACATAATGTTTAATGACTCTGCCTGGCGCCTTGCCTGCCGTCATGGCAACATAAAACGTTCTCTTCCGCTTCCCTTGACAATGTCCAACTGGGAACAATGTCACACCAGTAACATTCCCTAGAATCTCTCTGATCCACACCTTGACGAGCCTGTCACACCGCTTAATATCTTAACCCCTCGCTTGCCTTCTTTTGTTTATCCACATTCTATTTCCAGAGGCTTTTCAGGAGTAGGAATGTCTGCTGTTCAGCTAGGAGGTGCTGGGGCCAATTTAAATTTGTTACAGTGCAACGACATGACAGGGAACTGCTGTTGAGTCACAGGGATACTGTCAGTTAAGGACGTAGATATATATTTAGAATGATCAGAGCAGGGAGGAAGAGCAGCTTCTGTGTGTTTGACAAATACAGAGCTGTTGTTCTCTTGCTATTTTCACAGCAGCTCTGGGCCGGGAGCCAAGGCAACATGACAATGTTTAAAACAAAGGGGGGTCGAAGACAGCTGTCTGTCAATCATTTAGAGTGAAGAGACAGATCAGGGGATGACCACCTTGGCTTGTATTTTATTAACCTTTTTTTAACTAGGCAAGTCATTTAAGAAAAACATCTTATTTACAATGACCACCTACCCCAGCCAATTGTGGCAGCCCTATGGGACTCCCATTCATGGCCAAATGTGATGTAGCCTGGACTCAAACCAGGGACTGCAGTGACACCTCTTGCACTGACGTGCAATGTCTCAGACCACTGCACTACAGTGGAACTGGCTACTTCATGCTGCTGTTGGGATTAATCCTATCCTAGTGTGTGTGTGTACGTGCGTGTGTGTGTGTGTGTGTGTGTGTGTGTATGTGTGTGTGTGTCTGTGTGTGTGTGCTTGTGTGTAAGTGTGTGTGTATGTGTGTGTGTGCATGTGTGTAAGTGTGTGTGTCTGTGTGTATGTGTGTGTGTGTGTGCATGTGTGTGATGAGCATATGCTGATAACTCACCCTATGACTGAGCTGCATGTTCCCATCTTGGCATCACCATACCAAGAGAAGACGCCAACTAACACAGGATATAGGCATTTACCATGCAGTCAATGTAGATACTGTTCTATCAATTCATCTAAATGCATTCTAACTCTCATTCATCTTCAGTGGTCGGTGTGATTGTTGCAGTACCCATTCTTGGAGATGGCAGAAGGAACTTCACTCTGTCTCAAAAATCACTGTAGAAACATCAGAGTTGCAGACATGACAATATGATCTTCCTCTCTTCCCCCTCTAGGAGAGAGCCCAGGGTTGAATGGGACCCACCATGCCACCCAGTAAGAAGGCCAGGAGCCCCAACAGCGGATTAGGAGCCACCCGGGGTCTGAGTCCTTTCTACAGGGAGGCGGAGGCAACCGACCTGTCCCTGTCCCTGTCGGCCTCCTTCTCCAAGGCCGAGGACGAGGAGCTCACCAGCCTCTCCTGGCTCCACGAGAGCACCAACCTTCTCAACAGCTTCTCCCACTCGGGGCTCCGCTCCGTCTCCCCCCTGCAGGACCCTGATGGTCACCCCCTACCCCCCCTCTCCCCTTCCTCCTCCTCCCCCTTCCCCGATCCATGTGACTCCTCTTCCTACGACCTGGCTACGGGAGCCAATAGGAAGCCCCCGTATTCCTTCAGCTGCCTAATCTTCATGGCGATAGAGGATGCGCCATCCAAGAGGCTGCCGGTGAAAGATATCTATGGTTGGATCCTGGAGCATTTCCCGTATTTTGCTAGCGCCCCTACTGGCTGGAAGAACTCGGTGCGCCATAATCTGTCACTCAATAAGTGTTTCAAAAAGGTGGACAAGGACAGTAATCAGGTAAGGAGGAGAAGACAAACAAACAGACACACACAACACACACTCTCCCCCCCAACCCCCCTCCCTCTCTCTCTCTCTCTCTCTCTCTCTCCCTTTCCCCTTCTTTCTCTAGCTCCATTTCTATTTTGGGCTCTGGAGTACAGTTCGTTTGAGGTGCTGGAACACATTTCAAAAGCGGTTTTCAGTCAAATACGGCCAGTATTTTGTCTATAAATGTACAAGGAATTGCTTTATCAATACTTTATGATCTTTATGCATTTTAGTTGAAATTCAGTAAGAAGTTTAGAGTTTTCTGGAGGGAACAGCCTTTCGGTTTTCATTTCAATCTTGATATGGTCTCTTCTAAAGGCTTTTAAACTAATGATTACATCTTATAATACTAACTAATCATTCTGCTATTTCAGGAGCATTTTAGCTATTCATAAAGAAAATCATTCCCATGCCCAATTAATACTAAAAGTCGTAACAACATCAGATATAATCTACCCATGGGGAAGTAGAAGGCTTATATATATACAAGCTGTAGCTTTTGATCAGGGGAGATTGCCATTTGGTTTAATTAGTTTCTCTATGAAATAGTTCAGACGTGCGCACAGGACTAATTGTACATTTGACAACATTTGGTTTAGAGGAAGTGTGCTGTGCCTGCGTGTGTGTGTGTGTGCTTGTGTGTGGGTGTGTGTGTGCTTGTGTGTGTGCTTGTGTGTGTGTGTGCCTGCCCTTAAGTTACTCTGTCATCTGGGCCTTGACTACTACTGCACAGAGTTTGCCTTGCATACATATCTCCATAGTAAATAGGTTGCAGTTGACATAAAAGTATGCTGTTGCTGTGGTGACGGAAAACGGAATTGGCTATACTGACTGAGTGTGTGTGTTGGTGTGTGTGTGTGCGTATGTGTATGTGTGTGTGTTTGAGCCCGCCCTTGGGTTTATGCAAGGACACAAGATTGTGTGTGTGTGTGTGTGTATGGCAAGGACAAAGAAGTGTAGTTGGCAGGCACACACAGTCTTGTCTTTTTGTCACAGCAAACAGTTTAAGACAGCTCATTAGTTAACCCCTCAAATCTGTCAAATACCCGCTCAGCCCAAACTGACTACCAACTGTTACATGAACGGGAAATAGAGCTTTATGTAAAGCTGCCTCCTTCAGTGTACACGAAAGGACACAATTCTGTTTTTCTAAAGACATCTATTTTACCTGGTTTGTGTTAAATTATAGCCAGTGTGTAGTTTTGAAGGAGATACTAACGTCACTGTAGTATTAAACTATTTCCAAGGAGAAGCTGTTCTTCATGTATTTGTCTTTTAAATGCCTTTAACAACTTTCTAGAATGCCCTTCTAGCCAATCAGAAACGAGTATTCAACAATGCTGTGGCATAAACACCTTTAACAACTTTCTAGAATGCCCTTCTAGCCAATCAGAAACGAGTATTCAACAATGCTGTAGCATAAATACCTTTAACAACATTCTAGAATATCATTCAAGCCAATCAGAAATGAGTATTCAACAATGCTGTGGTATAAATGCCTTTTACTTGCTTTTCTCTGCCTATTTATCTCCAGCTGAATTGAACACAGTATGGGTCGAGTAAGCATTTTTACATTGTATTATAGTTCACATTAACGTAAAACTTGTTGGGTGGGAAAATCTTCAAATTGGATTGGGGTTTAGCATAGTGAAAGAGTCTTGGTCGGTGCGAAGTCTAAGTCCTTTCTTGGCTTTTACTTGGAAGGAATAAGCCTCTTTGCAAATGCACCAAATCATATTTTCATCAATTTAGAGAGGTGGAGATTATTATGACAATGGTCTATTTGTTCAAGTGATTGTGTTTCTGGGGCATCTGCAGGCAGTACTGACTGGGCTTACTGCAGAAAAAAATGTGTGTGCATAAGTATGTGTGTGTGTGTGTGTGTGTGTGTGTGTGTGTGTGTGTGTGTGTGTGTGTGTGTGTGTGTGTGTGTGTGTGTGTGTGTGTGTGTGTGTGTGTGTGTGTGTGTGTGTGTGTGTGTGTGTGTGTGTGCGTGTGTGTGTGTGCGTGCGTGCGTGTGTGCGTGTGTGTGTGCTTGAGAAACAGAGCGGTCTAATGCTCTCAATGCTTTCTCAAGGTATTGGACCAGACTGTTCTCAGATCTCTGGTTTGTGACTGGTTAAAGTTGTCTCGTAGGGTCTGTTAGGATGTGTCACAGCAGATGAAGAAAAAACAAAGTTCTCAATGCATCTTCGGTGTATAAAGACAATGAGTTCCCTGTCTGTCTTTATAGTATGGTACAGCTTAGAACCATAGCAGCATCCATCTCCCTGGATCCCTGCTGTGTGGTTTGTTGAAGAGGTCTGAAGTTTTAGGGTCAGTAACAGCAGGACTGTGTATGCATGCCATTCAGAGGATGAATGAGCAAGAAAAAATGTAAGTGCCTTTGAAATGGGTATGGTAGTAGGTGCCAGTCGTGTCAAGAACTGCAACGTTGCTGGGTTTTTCACGCTCAACAGTTTCCCGTGTGGATCAAGAATGGTCCACCACCCAAAGGACATCCAGCCAACTTGACACAACTGTGGGAAGCATTGGAGTCAACATGGGCCAGCCTCCCTGTGGAACACTTTCAAAACCTTGTAGAGTCCATGCCCTGATGAATTCAGGCTGTTCTGAGGGCAAAAGGGGGATGTGCAACTCAATATTATGAAGGTGTTCCTAATGTTTTGTTCACTCAGTGTATTCGTGCTCTCTGGTATTATAGTGTCTATTAAGAAGTGTGTAACCAAGTCAGACATGTTTTGTTACTTCTCCTAATGTTTTTATCCTAGATATGTAGTTAAGACGTCAAACAGTACATACATAAATATAATCAATCCCATCAAGGCAGGGCTTTCGGCTCCCTTCCCAGAATGCTTTGTAAACACAGGGGCGATGGCATGGAATCAGAAAGGCTGGGTTGTACTGTAGGCACAGAAAACTGAGCACACACGCCTACGCACACACATACACACACACACACACACACACACACACACACACACACACACACACATACACACACAGACAGAACACTGAGAACACATGCAGCTGTCTATTCCAGGAACAAGGCTCTTTCCAAGACACCAAGAGAGGGAAAGAAAAACAGTGGTGACCAGCCAACCCAAATTCAAAAAGCTTACGTTGTTGTTTTCAGTTGAAGGATGTCAGAGTATCTTTCAATGTAAACTAGTGGGACTATTTTCTGCTGGTAAATACAGCTCACTCATCCCCTTTGGGCCAGCCTGGCATGAAGGCATCAGAAAATAAAGAATCCCCACTTCTGTCGTTGGCCATCTTCTCCACTGTGTCCACTTTGAACCAATCCTGAAGATCTATCTGTCACCTCCAGACCCTTCCGGATTATTCCCTATAGCTCTTAACTGTGGGTTTATTTCCCTATAGCTCTTAACTGTGGGTTTATTTACCTATAGCTCTTAACTGTGGGTTTATTTCCCTATAGCTCTTAACTGTGGGTTTATTTCCCTATAGCTCTTAACTGTGGGTTTATTTCCCTATAGCTCTTAACTGTGGGTTTATTTCCATAAATCAGTGCCTTTAGAGTACATTTAGCCATGCTAAGAACATACTGTAGTTAGCAGTCCTTCCTGCCTCCCTTTTCCTTAAACACTAATCTCTTGCTACAGTTGCTGGCACATCCTATTTCCTATATAGTGCACTGCTTTTCACAAGGGCCTCTGGTCAAAAGTAGTGCACTACGTAGGGAATAGGGCCATTTGAGACCAGTGGCGATTTTAGAATGTAAATAAAAAAACAAAACATGTGGGACGCATGCCAGCAAAGCCACTACACAACACTAAACAATACATGAATTGCACTATAACAGCGACAAACGGTGCCCACAAACTGTTAGGGCCTACATAAAGCTGTCCCAACAGCAGAGTCCCAACAGCAGTCCCAACACCTTACCACTGCTACACCTGGCTATCAGCGGAGCCTTGTCTGGCAGCGAAACAGTTAATTCAGCCTCATTTACTGCCTTTGTAAAAAACATAGCTGATATGGCTAACTTGCTTAAACTAATGTGGTTTCTACTGACAATTGAGATGTACAAACTATGGCATAAGGGGACAACAAGCGGATAAGAGGCAATCCGTAATTTCGATTAAGACATTAATGAGCGAGCTAGGATGGATGTAGAAAATAGAACAATTTATTTAACACTTTTGAAATGTACAGCGACAGAATTCAGAACATGGGTCGTTCTTACAGTATTCTCATTGTACACCAAGTCAGAACCGTAGGATAAATAAAGGGGACATACTGTATAAGCAGACAATGAAAGCTCTTACAATATTCAATGATTACATTTCTCTAAAACAGGTTATAGACTACATGTGCACCACCAAGTCAGAACAGTAGGCGAAATTAAGAGGTGAAAATAGACCAAATGATTAGGGTGAGGCACATTGGCTACTAACAGTTTACTACATAACATACACTTAGTATTACTTTCTTAGCTACAGTTTCAGTTGAATACATTCAGTTGGACAACTGACTAGGTATCCCCCTTTCCATTTCCCTTTCCCTGGCATATTACATAATTTATGCAGCAGCATACAAGACATTTTTGGACTCACCTTGTTGTGCTGTGCTCACTTGAATAGGAAGGTGGCGCGGTTATCCTTCATGGGCAAATTTTGTTATCGAACTTTGTAATCAAAGTCTGCCATTCTCTGGATTTATGGGGCTTTCAAGACAACTGGGAACGTCATCATGAAGCATGATGATGTCAGTGATCTTCAGGTTATAGCTCTAGAAAGTGGTCTGAGTTTTGGATTTACAATTCCCAGTTGTCTTGAACTCACTCAAGTCAGATTTTGCAGTTACGAGTTAACAGTTGTTTTGAGCCTGACACAAATCATGCTTCATTGACAGCATGGCCAGTGTTGAATGTTTATAATTATAAACTAGGAAACGAGAACCTTAATCTCAGACTTGAGACCACACAGCCACTTCACTGAATAGCAGGCTAATGATTGCTTTGCAATGCTTCCAGTTAGCCACAGATTCCTTCCAAACCACTCATTGTTGAATTTGCAATTTCCAACTTGTTGTGTAATGTTTATGTCCAATGCATGTTGAGCACCGATACGTTTTATCTATAATTTTTCTTCATTATTTCTCTTCATATGACAAGGATTAAAAAGGATTTGCCAGTAGATTGTCAACTTGATTCATGATGATGACTGATAGCTAAGATTTTGAAAGTAGGATGTTGACATGATCAGTCCAATCAAAGCTACGGTAGATATAACGTGATTTGACGTCATTTTATCTGTGGTCAATGACCTTCAGCCTTCTTGGATGGCTATGTCTAATGTAACTCTATGGCAGCAGCCAAGGGGCTTGAATTTTAAAGCTCTACCCTTAGACTTGGCGGTGACGTAGTGTCCCCATAAGTGACAGAACACTGAGCCAATCATGGGTGCAACGCTCAATATTTTCTGCTGGCTTGCCCCACCACCACAGAAAGCACTGAGCTAGGCCGAAACACCTGCATTTTGGAGCTGCCTTACTCAAGAAAACAAAAAAGAGACCATTATTGTCTGCAGCTTTATTAACCCAATGATATATGTATTTTTTTTACATTGTTTGCAAACTGATATGTGACACGTAATATTGCCAAAATAACATGCCAAACAGGCAAGCCCCCTCAATTTTATACTTTTTTATAAAAAATGTTGCTACCAATGTGGGTCCAAAACAGATGGGGCCATCCCTGAATGACGGGTCACCACTGTTTGAGACGCAGACCTGGTGTTGTCTGGGTGAATTAGGATAAACCAACTCTACATAATCCAGAATCCAGAAGGGAGGGTACTCAGAGCTGTGGAAGAAACCTCCAGTGGGCTTTAGAGAATGGTACCATGAGACGGTCTGGGAGAGGAGAGGAGGAGACGAGAGGAGACAAGGAGAAGAGAGGAGGAGAGGAGAGTAGGAGAGGAGAGGAGATGAGAGGAGGAGAGGAGAGGAGAGGACAGTGAGAGGAGAGGAGGAGAGGAGGAGAGGAGAGGAGAGGAGGAGAGAAGGAGAGGAGAGGAGGAGACAATAGGAGAGGAGAGGAGAGGAGAGGAGAGGAGAGGAGAGGAGAGGAGAGGAGAGGAGAGGAGAGGAGAGGAGAGGAGAGGAGAGGAGAGGAGAGGAGAGGCAGTAGGGGAATGACCACGTGTTTTCTTAGTTAGTACATCAATTATACCATTATTCTGTCCTGCTAAGCATTCGAAATGTATCGAGTACTTTTGGGTGTCAGGGAGTAGAAAGTACATTATTAAGTACATTTTAAAAGTAAAAGTGGAGTGTGCAAAGCTGTCATCAAGGCAAAGGGTGGCTACTTTGAAGAATCTCAAATATAAAATATATTTGGATTTGTTTAACACCTTTTTGGTTACTAAATGATTCTATATATGTGTTATTACATCGTTTTGATGTCTTCACTACCCTGTAATGAGTAGGTATGTCCAACAATTTGACTGGTACTGTATATAGATACACAAACATGACATTGACATCTTCTAAAATCCAGTGACAGGATTCACAATGTTGTAGCTAGACCTATACACACACGGCTTAAATCAACGTTACCAAAACATTTGATACTTTGTATCTGCTTCGTTTAAAAACAGAAAAAGTCACAGTGAATGGGAATGATTAGATTTATGTATGTACTGTTAGACGTCGTAGTCTCTCACACACACTTCTTTCTTGTCACTCCTCTGTCAGACTCCCTCCTTTTGCTTCTATTTGACGTCATGTGATCAAAGTGGTGACGTATGTATTGACGTGAATGGTTTACGACACTCTTTACGGCAAAAACGTTGGAGAGAGTGGACACAGCTTTTTTTAATAGAACTAGGGGCATTTTTGTATTGACAACAACAGAAAGACAGGAAATATGGAGAGCATTGATCTGTGGTGCTGGACAGGGTTGGGGAGTAACTAATTACATGCAATCAGTTACAATCTTTTTCTTTTTTTTGTTATCAGTTACTTGTAATCTTTTTAATTTTTTGTAATCAGTTACGTTACCAGCTAAAATATTGTAATCAGAAAGATACTTTTGAAAATCTAGATGATTCATTCTTTACGTAAAAATACAACAAATCAAATAGTTTTTGTCACATGCTTCCTGAACGACAGGTATAGACCAACATTGAAATTCTTACAGACCCTTCCCAACAATGCAGAAAAATAGAGAGAAATAGAGGAAACAATTGAAAAAAGGTTTATATAATAACACAATAATTACATTATGACATCTTTGAGCGAGTCTGACCACAAGGCAGAGACCACTATGATGTCACACCTAATGCGTTTGATAGATCCTTTTTGTATTCTAATGCCTCTTAAAGGGAAAGTAATCGGATTACGTTACTGAGTTTGCGTAATCCAAAATGTACCTTATTTATAAAAAATTTGGACAGGTAACTAGTAACTGTAACGTATTACATTTGGAAAGCAAGCTACCTAACCCTGGTGATGGATGTTGACTAAGTTTGGAATTGTAGTGTCTGTGTTTACTTGTGGCCAGGTGTGTCTGTGTTTACTTGTGGCCTTGTGTGTGTGTGTGTTTACTTGTGGCCAGGTGTGTCTGTGTTTACTTGTGGCCAGGTGTGTCTGTGTTTACTTGTGGCCTAGTGTGTCTGTGTTTACTTGTGGCCTGGTGTGTGTGTGTTTACTTGTGGCCAGGTGTGTCTGTGTTTACTTGTGGCCAGGTGTGTCTGTGTTTACTTGTGGCCTGGTGTGTCTGTGTTTACTTGTGGCCTGGTGTGTCTGTGTTTACTTGTGGCCAGGTGTGTCTGTGTTTACTTGTGGCCAGGTGTGTCTGTGTTTACTTGTGGCCAGTTGTGTCTGTGTTTACTTGTGGCCTAGTGTGTGTGTGTTTACTTGTGGCCATGTGTGTCTGTGTTTACTTGTGGCCTGGTGTGTGTGTGTTTACTTGTGGCCAGGTGTGTCTGTGTTTACTTGTGGCCAGGTGTGTCTGTGTTTACTTGTGGCCAGGTGTGTCTGTGTTTACTTGTGGCCTGGTGTGTCTGTGTTTACTTGTGGCCTGGTGTGTCTGTGTTAACTTGTGGCCAGGTGTGTCTGTGTTTACTTGTGGCCTGGTGTGTGTGTGTTTACTTGTGGCCAGGTGTGTCTGTGTTTACTTGTGGCCAGGTGTGTCTGTGTTTACTTGTGGCCAGGTGTGTCTGTGTTTACTTGTGGCCTGGTGTGTGTGTGTTTACTTGTGGCCAGGTGTGTCTGTGTTAACTTGTGGCCAGGTGTGTCTGTGTTTACTTGTGGCCTGGTGTGTGTGTGTTTACTTGTGGCCAGGTGTGTCTGTGTTTACTTGTGGCCAGGTGTGTCTGTGTTTACTTGTGGCCTGGTGTGTCTGTGTTTACTTGTGGCCTGGTGTGTCTGTGTTAACTTGTGGCCAGGTGTGTCTGTGTTTACTTGTGGCCTGGTGTGTCTGTGTTTACTTGTGGTCTGGTATGTCTCTGTGTAGGCTGGTTTCTGAGGGACAGTGGACAGTAGCCATACAGCCGTGGTTCAAATGGTCAAGATTCCTGTGTTTTCATGTTGTTTGCTAAATAATCATCCTCATCTCCCTCCTCTGTCTCACTCCCTCTCTCAGAGTATAGGTAAAGGCTCGTTGTGGTCCATAGATCCAGAGTACAGACACAACCTGATCCAGGCCTTGAAGAAGACCCCGTACCACCCCTACTCCCCAGGACTGGTTACCCCCTCCACCTCTCCTCCCACCTCTCCTCAGGCATATCACAGGTAACTATACACCTCTCACTGTCTCTTTACTCCTCCGATGTATCATTCACTCCCTCCCTTGCTTTTCCCTCAGGCATGTCAGAGATAACCACACACCTCACACACCTTTCACGCACGTACACTACATGACCAAAAGTACAGTATGTGGACAACTGCTCGTCGAACATCTCATTCCAAAATCATGGGTATTAATATGGAGTTGGTCCCCCCCTTTGCTGCTAGAACAGCCTCTACTCTTCTGGGAAGATGTTGGAATGTCACTGCAGGGACTTGCTTCCATTCAGCCACGAAGGCATTTGTGAGGTCGGGGCACTGATGTTGGGTGATTAGGCCTGGCTTGCAGTCGGCGTTCCAGTTCATCCCAAAGGTGTTCGATGGGGTTGAGGTCAGGGCTCTGTGCACGCCAGTCAAGTTCTTCCACACCTAATCTCGACAAACCATTTCTGTATGGACCTCGTCTTGTACATGGGGGCATTGTCATTCTGAAACAGGAAAAGGCCTTCCCCAAACTGTTGCCACAAAGTTGGAAGCACAGAATCTTCTAGAACGTAACGTAATTGTATGCTGTAGCGTTAAGATTTTCCTTCACTGGAACTTAGGGGCCCGAACCATGAAAAACAGCCCCAGACCATTCCTCCTCCTCCTCCACCAAATTTTGCAGTTGGCAATATGCATTCGAGCAAGCAGCGTTCTCCTGGCAACTGCCAAACCCATATTCATCCATCGGACTGTCAGATGGCGAAGCGTGATTCATCACTCCAGAAAACGTGTTTTCACTGCTCCAGAGTCCAATGGGGGTGAGCTTTACACCACTCCAGCCGACACTTGGCATTGTGCATGGTGATCTTAGGCTTGTTTGCATCTGCTCGGCCATTGAAACCCATTTCATGAAGTTCTTGTGCTGACGTTGCTTCCAGAGGCATTTTGGAGCACGGTAGTGAGGGTTGCAACCAAGGACAGACAATTTTTACAGCATAGCTTCAGCACTTTGTGGCTGAGCTATTGTTGCTCCTAAATGTTTCCACTTCACAATAACAGCACTTACAGTTGACCGGGGCAGCTCTAGCAGGGTACAAATTTGACGAACTGACTTGTTGGAAAGGTGGCATCCTATGACGGTGCCCAATTGAATGTCACTGAGCTCTTCAGTAAGGCCATTCTACTGCCAATGTTTGTCTATGGAGAACGCAAGGCTGTGTGCTCGATTTTTTACACCTGTCTGCAACAGGTGTTGCTGAAATAGCCAAATCCACTAATTTGAAGGGATGTCCACACACTTTTGTATACAGTATAGTGCACGTACGCACACACACACACACATACACGCACACACACACACACTCCCCTCACACACTCCCCTCATACACTCCCCTCACACACTCCCTCACACACTCCCCTCATACACTCCCCTCACACACTCCTCTCACAAACTCCCCTAACACACTCCCCTCATACACTCCCCTCACACACTCCCCTCATACACTCCCCTCACACACTCCCCTCACACACTCCCCACACAAACTCCCCTCACACACTCCCCTCACACACTCCCCCACACACTCCCTCACACACTCCCCTCACACACTCCCCTCATTAACACCTCACACACTCCCCTCACACACTCCCCTCACACACTCCCTCATCAACACCTCACACACTCCCTCACACACTCCCTCACACACTCCCTCACACACTCCCTCATACACTCCCCTAACACACTCCCTCATACACTCCCTCACACACTCCCCTCACACACTCCCCACACACACTCCCCTCATACACTCCCCTAACACACTCCCCTCATACACTCCCCTAACACACTCCCCTCACACACTACCCTCACACACTCCCCTCACACACTCCCCTCACACACTCCCCTCATACACTCCCCTCATCAACACCTCACACACTCCCCTCACACACTCCCTCATACACTCCCCTCACACACTCCCCTCACACACTCCCCTCATACACTCCCCTCATCAACACCTCACACACTCCCCTCATACACTCCCCTCACACACTCCCCTCATACACTCCCCTAACACACTCACCTCACACACTCCCCTCACACACTCCCTCATCAACACCTCACACACTCCCTCACACACTCCCTCACACACTCCCTCACACACTCCCTCACACACTCCCCACACAAACTCCCCTAACACTCCCCTCATACACTCCCCTCACACACTCCCCTAACACACTCCCTCATACACTCCCTCACACACTCCCTCATCAACACCTCACACACTCCTCACACACTCCTCTCACAAACTCCCTCATACACTCCCTCACACACTCCCTCATACACTCCCTCATCAACACCTCACACACTCCCCTCACACACTCCCCTCACTCACTCCCCTCACTCACTCACCTCACACACTCCCCTCATCAACACCTCACACACTCCCCTCATACACTCCCCTCACACACTCCCCACACAAACTCCCCTAACACACTCCCCTCATACACGCCCCTCACACACTCCCTAACACACTCCCTCATACACTCCCTCACACACTCCCTCATCAACACCTCACACACTCCCCTCACACACTCCTCTCACAAACTCCCCTCATACACTCCTCTCACACACTCCCCTCATACACTCCCCTCATCAACACCTCACACACTCCCCTCACACACTCCCCTCACTCACTCCCCTCACTCACTCACCTCACACACTCCCCTCATCAACACCTCACACACTCCCCTCACACACTCCCCTCATACACTCCCTCATACACTCCCCTCATCAACACCTCACACACTCCCCTCACACACTCCCCTCACTCACTCCCCTCACTCACTCACCTCACACACTCCCCTCATCAACACCTCACACACTCCCCTCACACACTTCCCTCACACACTCCCCTCATACACTCCCCTCATACACTCCCCTCATACACTCCCCTCACACACTCCCCACACAAACTCCCCTAACACACTCCCCTCACACACTCCCCTAACACACTCCCCTCACACACTCCCCTCACACACTCCCCTCATCAACACCTCACACACTCCCCTCACACACTCCTCTCACAAACTCCCCTCATACACTCCCCTCACACACTCCCCTCATACACTCCCCTCATCAACACCTCACACACTCCCCTCACTCACTCACCTCACACACTCCCCTCATACACTCCCCTCATCAACACCTCACACACTCCCCTCATACACTCCCCTCATCAACACCTCACACACTCCCCTCACTCACTCACCTCACACACTCCCCTCATACACTCCCTTCTTTCCCTCACTTTCCGCCTCTTACTTCTCCTCCCTTCTGTCCTTTCTTCTCTCCCTCTCTTTACCCCCCCAACTCATCATCCAACCAATTATCCCATTTCATCTGCACATTCATTTCCCTGCCTTCCTCCCCACATCCCCCTCTTTTTACCTGCCTCTATACTTCCCTGTTACCCCCACAACACCAACCCTCTCCCCTCCTTTCCCTTCCTCTCCACTTCTCTCTATTCCTCTTGTTTTCTCTCCTCTCTGGTCATCCCAGAGGGTATGTCAGAGGGAATCACTTTTGAGCTTCTAGAGATGTTTTCCTCTCTCTTCTCACTTCTCCGACTCCCAGTCGGTCAGCCAGTCAGACGTTGGGCAGGTTGGCTCGCAGAACCACTGGACTGTGTAAGACGGAATAGTTGGCTCAAAGTAAAACGTAAAAGTGTAATTTCTAACAATGAGGGATGGGGAGGTAGAACAAACTGTACCATTTTAGAAAAAGGAAGATGTCCGATTCTCCACTACATTATACAGCATGGAAGAGGGGAAAAAAGGAAAATACATTTCCTATTGAGACTTTCCTAAGGACATACAGTATGTGTGGACAGGGTTATTGGAGAGGAGAGTCAATTAAAAAGGCTGTAGTAGGTAAACAGCATATGGAGAACAGACATGTCTGTGTCCTTCAGTGAGAGGTACTGAGACAGTATCATGTCTGTGTCCTTCAGTGAGAGGTACTGAGACAGTATCATGTCTGTGTCCTTCAGTGAGAGTTACTGAGACAGTATCATGTCTGTGTCCTTCAGTGAGAGGTACTGAGACAGTATCATGTCTGTGTCCTTCAGCGAGAGTTACTGAGACAGTATCATGTCTGTGTCCTTCAGTGAGGGGTACTGAGAGAGTATCACGTCTGTGTCCTTCAGTGAGGGGTACTGAGACAGTATCATGTCTGTGTCCTTCAGTGAGAGGTACTGAGACAGTATCATGTCTGTGTCCTTCAGTGAGGGGTACTGAGACAGTATCATGTCTGTGTCCTTCAGTGAGGGCTACTGAGACAGTATCATGTCTGTGTCCTTCAGTGAGAGGTACTGAGACAGTATCATGTCTGTGTCCTTCAGTGAGAGGTACTGAGACAGTATCATGTCTGTGTCCTTCAGTGAGAGTTACTGAGACAGTATCATGTCTGTGTCCTTCAGTGAGAGGTACTGAGACAGTATCATGTCTGTGTCCTTCAGCGAGAGTTACTGAGACAGTATCATGTCTGTGTCCTTCAGTGAGGGGTACTGAGAGAGTATCACGTCTGTGTCCTTCAGTGAGGGGTACTGAGACAGTATCATGTCTGTGTCCTTCAGTGAGAGGTACTGAGACAGTATCATGTCTGTGTCCTTCAGTGAGGGGTACTGAGACAGTATCATGTCTGTGTCCTTCAGTGAGGGCTACTGAGACAGTATCATGTCTGTGTCCTTCAGTGAGAGGTACTGAGACAGTATCATGTCTGTGTCCTTCAGTGAGGGCTACTGAGACAGAATCATGTCTGTGTCCTTCAGTGAGAGGTACTGAGACAGTATCATGTCTGTGTCCTTCAGTGAGGGGTACTGAGACAGTGTCAATGTCAGGTCAAGGATGATGGTACAGTGTAAGAGATGAGTGTGTTAGGGTATAGCCAGGCTCTACAGTATGTCTGGGTTGTTAGGGTATAGCCAGGCTCTACAGTATGTCTGGGTTTTTAGGGTATAGCCTGGCTCTACAGTATGTCTGGGTTGTTAGGGTACAGCCAGGCTCTACAGTATGTCTGGGTTGTTAGGGTACAGCCAGGCTCTACAGTATGTCTGGGTTGTTAGGGTACAGCCAGGCTCTACAGTATGTCTGGGTTGTTAGGGTATAGCCTGGCTCTACAGTATGTTTTGGTTGTTAAGGTACAGCCAGGCTCTACAGTATGTCTGGGTTGTTAGGGTACAGCCAGTCTCTACAGTATGGCTGGGTTGTTAGGGTACAGCCAGTCTCTACAGTATGGCTGGGTTGTTAGGGTACAGCCAGTCTCTACAGTATGGCTGGGTTGTTAGGGTACAGCCAGTCTCTACAGTATGTCTGGGTTGTTAGGTTACAGCCAGTCTCTACAGTATGTCTGGGTTGTTAGGGTACAGCCAGTCTCTACAGTATGTCTGGGTTGTTAGGGTACAGCCAGTCTCTACAGTATGGCTGGGTTGTTAGGGTACAGCCAGTCTCTACAGTATGTCTGGGTTGTTAGGTTACAGCCAGTCTCTACAGTATGTCTGGGTTGTTAGGGTACAGCCAGTCTCTACAGTATGGCTGGGTTGTTAGGGTACAGCCAGTCTCTACAGTATGGCTGGGTTGTTAGGGTACAGCCAGTCTCTACAGTATGGCTGGGTTGTTAGGGTACAGCCAGTCTCTACAGTATGTCTGGGTGTGTTAAGGTCGAGGTGTTGCAATACGTCACATCCATAACATTTAGGGGTTCTATGGCATATTCCTTCACACCCCATAGGCATCTGGATGGGGGAGAGGGGGAGGTGGGAAGAGGGAGTCTCGAGGGAAGTAGGGGGAGAGAGGGAGGATGAGGGCTGAACGACCGTCTGCCACGAGTTAACTACTCACGAGCCGATTAATGCACTGGTTGCTGGGCAACGGGAACGCCTCCATTTTAACACATGGGGTGAGAATGGTGCAGCCGCACAACATAGCTATTTGTTGCCTGGCGCAAGAAGAAAAAAGGAGAAAGAGCAGAGAGTGAGAGAGAGAGAGAGAGAGAGAGAGAGAGAGAGAGAGAGAGAGAGAGAGAGAGAGAGAGAGAGAGAGAGAGAGAGAGAGAGAGAGAGATCGGAAGAGAGAGAGAAGGGGAGAACGATACACAGAGGGATCTGAACGTGTAAGTGAGACTTCTGTGAACAAAATACTCCTCTCCATCTTCTATATGTGAATATCTGTGAAGACGAATACGATCATAAGCTACTATCTGCTCCATTAGCAGCTTAATAATCTCGAGAGGTGTGTGTGTCTGTGTGCTGTGTGTGACTGTATTCGCCTGCAATTGTGTGTGTGTGTGTGTGTGTGTGTGTGTGTGTGTGTGTGTGTGCATCCGTGCAAGCTCGTTTGTGTGTGTGTGTTGGGGGCCTGTCACGAGAAATCACCTCTGTGGACCACATCAGTTGGGCTGTAATTCTCTGTGGTAATCATAGGGATAGATTAATGGCAATGCAAGGGCTTCCAGGAATATAATCACTGTAATCAGAATCAGTGGCTTATGGGCTAAAACCCCAGCTTTAATTTCAGTTTGTCTGGGTCTCAAAAAGGCCCTATTCTCTATATACAGTGTTTTCCCCAAGTACATGGAGTTTCCAGCCAAATAGAAATAGTAGCCAGCCAGGGAGTTCCAGGTTCGGGGGGTCCGGGGTGGCATGCCCCCTTGAAATAAATATCAGAACAAGCTCTATTTTGGTGGTCTCTGGTACATTCTAATGACTTTAATTCCATCTGAAATACACAGCTAAATTATTGAATAGTTTAACAACTTTACCTCACAGAATGGTTAAATTCGTTTTGGTATTGAGTAGAAAGACATGACTAAACAAATAAAATGACTGAATATGAAAACAGAGAGACAATATGAATTCGGCGTGTTTTTAGTTGTTTTGGATATCGTCTAAGCCCATACAATCAGTACTATTTTCTAAGTAAGATAAACCTTTTTAACATTAAACCTAGATTAAAGTCATATTTACTGCAAGACATGAATTGCTATAATGATGTTTGTTCTTCAAATTATGTATTTTATTGGTTTAGGGAACCAATGTGTCATTTTTTTATTTGGGTGATCTAACCCTTTAACAGTCAATCACTGTGAATGCCAGAGAATTTAGCAGTACATATAGACCACATGCATATCTGCGTATCTGTATTCCCAGTCATGTAAAATCCATAGATTAGGGCCTAATGAATTTATTTCAATTGACTGATTTCCTTATAGGAACTGTAACTCAGTAAAATCTTTGATGTTGAGTTTATGTTTTTGTTCAGTATAGAATGACAGGAAAATGGAAGAAAACAAATCAGGGGGAGGACCCCCAGGACCACTCACTTTTATACAACATCAGGCGCATAGACCTACAGGTATGACTGAAGAATGAAGCAGGTGTTAAACATGGGCTTTACTACACAGAAAGCAGCAGTTGACTACTTTATCGTCAACACTTTAAACAAATCAGTATGCCTATGTCAATATCTTTAATAATACCATTTAAGTATCATTATCTTTCACAACCTTCATTCTGTTTTTATTTTTATCATATTTTGGACCAGAATGAGTCTCTCTCTCCACTACCTATTGTTCCTGCAATGAGAATTCAACATCTTCATCAAATGTTTCTATGATTTATCTGCAGATAATCACCAAAAAGTAGTGGTATGCAAATTAGGTATGCAAATTAAAGAGCCACATGAACGCCTCGGTCACCGATGCAATTCGGTTCCTGACGTTTAACTAAAAGATCTGTTAAAAAAAGAGCCAATTGTTCGCGACCAACCCATCACTAGCCTACACTGACGAGTCACTTCTGACGAGTTTGATACAAAGTTTTTTGGTCACTCTGAAGGCCTAGGTCCTATAGTCACGATTTGCCACGGAACTATGTTGTATGATTTATGATAGAAAAGGGGTACAGGAGATTGACTTTATTCAGTCAGTTCGACACCTTTTATAAACTAGTCAACACTTGCTGTTTGGTCGTCAACCTAAGCACAGTAAATAGCCTATGCGCCCCAACTCCTTGCCTGGCTATACGAAACACGCAAAAGAAAATACATGAATGTGCTATAAAACAATAATACATTTTGCCACTTACATTACATGTGCAAATTCACACACAGGAGACAATGAAGAAGCATCATGTTCTCTCCCTCCTCAGGGAAAATACATTTTACTGCAGTGCATAAAAAAAGAAGACAGGTACAGAGAGGCGGGACAGACGGACAGTGTTTGCTAGTTATTTCATGAGGTGGAAAAGAGAAAACACTGTATATAAGGCAGTACTTTTGACCAGGGCCCTGGTAATAGGGTGCAATTTCGGACGCACACTTTCTGTCTGTCTGAAGCGGCCTGCAGCAGAGCTTACATGACCAAATGATTAACCATCTGTCTCTCTCTCTCTCTCCCCTCCCTCTCTCTCCATCCCTTCCACCCCTCTCTCTTTCTCTCTCTCTCTCGCTCTCTCTCTCCTCAGTCCTCTACTTTGGCCAAGAAGTCCCTTCTTCAGAAAGAACGGAGTTCTCTTACATGGTAGGATACCATTCAGCATTGCTTTGTCTTTTTTATGTCTGTATCCCCCTCTCTCTCTCTCTCTCTCTCTCTCTCTCTCTCTCTTTCCTCAGACTCTCTCTTTCTCTCTCTATCACATTAACTCATGTGTTATCCGGAGTTCTGAATTATTGTTCAGAAGGCACCTTGAGAATACCAAGTGCTGCGTCCTGACACTTGACAACATTCCAGAGGATGCTTCTGTTTGAGTGGGCATTTGAATTAAAACAATCTGATCTGAAGCTTGTGAAGGCATCCTGTGATTCTTTTTCCACCTCCACTTGATCTCTCTATCCCCCTCTCTCCTTTCTATCTACCTTCACTTTCCACCGCTCATCACTTTTCCTCCCTCTCTCTCTCTCTCTCTCTCTCTCTCTCTCTCTCTCTCTCTCTCTCTCTCTCTCTCTCTCTCTCCCCCATCCTTCTCATCACTTCTCCTCTCTCTTTTCACTTTCTCTCCCTATCCTTGACTTCCTCACCCTCTCTCCTCCCTCTCTTCTGTTCCTTTTGGGCTGGCTGGAAGTTTAAATGGACATTCAATCCCAATCACAGTCTATTTTGAGAGTAAAGTGGGACAGCGGTGCTCTAAATGGGGGGAAATGGATACATTAGATGTCTGGTCCATGTCCTCCATCCCCTCCACCACAATTCCTTGGCCCTGATAATGGAGTAATGGTCAAGGAACCCATGTAGAGAGTGTCTGAGGGGCCTGTGACTGATGGGTCTAGCGGATGGGAGGGAGGGATGGGTAAGGAGTTAGAAAGGTGGGATAAAGAAGTTGGGTGGATAGTTAACAGATAGCGAGGGAGAGAGAGTTGGAGGGTGATAAACAGGAAGAGAGACAGAGAGGTGAGATACAGTATAGTCCAGTGGAGGCTCCTCAGAGGAGGAAGGGGAGGACCATCCTCCTCAGTGAATTTTCATTCCAACGATTCTGTTGAAAAAACGTTTCTTAAACGGAAACAAACGGAACGAAATGGGGATAAACATATGAGAATTTGTCCAATAGAAACTCTCGTTTGCAACTGTTGGACTAATTATTACACCCTAGATCAGCTAGAGTGTACAAGGCGGTATTGAATGTGTCACCTACATGGTAATCTTTTATTCATAGGCTAGTTTGTAGCAACCTCATGATGGGGATAGGGAAAATGACAGTATCATGTAGTAGCCTCAACCTATCAATGTTACATTGAACTTTGTGAATGGAATATCAACGACAGTCATCCAATATGCTGTAATAGAAATAAGGCCATGCTCATGAAAAAAATAATTGTCCTCCCTCATCTTAAACGGCACTGACCGCCACTGGTATAGTAGTGGACAGAGGACAGACACTATTACCTAAATGAAATTCCATTCAAGAAGCTTTATTGGCATGGAAATTGTAAAAACGTACATTATACTATCACTATCCCAGTCTCACAGCTCACTATCCCAGTCTCACAGCTCACTATCCCAGTCTCACAGCTCACTATCCCAGTCTCACAGCTCACTATCCCAGTCCCACAGCTCACTATCCCAGTCCCACAGCTCACTATCCCAGTCCTACAGCTCACTATCCCAGTCCCACAGCTCACTATCCCAGTCTCACAGCTCACTATCCCAGTCTCACAGCTCACTATCCCAGTCTCACAGCTCACTATCCAAGTCCTACAGCTCACTATCCCAGTCTCACAGCTCACTATCCCAGTTCAACAGCTCACAGCCTTGGCCTATTGGAAGTGTCTATGCTGTAATAATGTAATGTCTCTGCATCTCCTCCATGCTGGCCTTGCTCTCCAAGCTTATACAGTGTAGATGACGAGTGACTGCATTACGTTCCATTTCAAACTTATACAAGACCTGTGTAAGTTGAGTAACAACCCATTGTAAACCATATATGTAAAAGAAAATAAAGTTGCACATTCCATAAGACATAAACATTAACACGAGCCGACACACACGAGCCGACACACACGAGCCGACACACACGAGCCGACACACACGAGCCGACTCACACGAGCCGACACACACGAGCCGACTCACACGAGCCGACTCACGCGAGCCGACACACGCGAGCCGACTCACGCGAGCCGACTCACACGAGCCGACACACACGAGCCGACACACACGAGCCGACACACACACACACAAGCAGGGAAGCACACTCACACACACACACAGCAGAGCCATGTGGAACAAATTTAAGAGTCTGAACATAAAGCACATGAAGGAACCCTCCTAGTCATCTTTCTCTCTGGCTGTAGCTGACCTGAAAAGCAGAGTAGAACACACAAACACACACACTAACACACACACATTCTCTCTCCTTTTTAGTTTTCTTGCATGCCCTATTCTCTGTCTTGGTACTCTGTCCAGAACTACTTGTCAGTGCAGTGAAAGTGGGGTATTTTCTCTCTCTTCTTGATAATGACAGGGCGTAAAGATAAAGTGTGTTTTCTCCCATCTCAGTTTACAGCCTCTCAGGGTTTATACATGCGGAGACCAACCAGCTCTCACAGTCTCATGTCAGAATTAGACCTTCATCCATTTTTCTCAAACGTCAAATTTCGAAGTTGTTCCACACATCACATTTTGAAGTGTTTAACCCTCGAAGGTCAATGTTAGCATAATCGAATTAGCATAATACAAAAGAAAACATTTTAAAAAGTCAGATAGTATACTCTAAAATGGAGTACATACTTTGTTTCCCTCATCAATCTACAATACCCCAGAATTACAGGTTTTTAGAATTTGGGGCAAATGTACTACAAATAAAAAACTTAATTATCACATTTACTTAAGTATTCAGACCCTTTACTCAGTACTTTGTTGACACAGCTTTGGCAGCGATTATAGCCTCAAGTCTACTTGGGTACGATTCTACAAGCTTGGCACATCTGTATTTGGGGAGTTTCTCCCATTCTTCTCTGCAGATCCTCTCAAGCACTGTCAGGTTGGATGGGGAGCATCACTGCAAAGCTATTTTCGATCGGGTTCTAGGCTGGGCTCTGGCTGGGCCACTCATGGACATTCAGAGACTTGTCTCGAAGCCCCTCCTGCGTTGTCTTTGCTGTGTGCTAAGGGTTGTTGTCCTGTTGGAAGGTGAACCTTCACCCCAGTCTGAGGTCCTGAGCGCTGTGGAGCAGGTTTTCATCAAGGATCTCTCTGTACTTTGCTCCGTTCATCTTTCCCTCTATTCTGACTAGTCTCCCAGTCCCTGCCTATGCTTCACCATAGGGATGGTGCCATGTTTCCTCCTGACAGGATACTTGGTATTCAGGCCAAAGACTTCAATCTTGGTTTCATCAGACCAGAGAATCTTGTTTCTCATGGTCTGAGAGTCCTTTAGGTGCCTTTTGGTAAACTCCAAGCGGGCTGTCATGTGCATTTTACTGAGGACTGGCTTCCGTCTGGCCACTCTACCATAAAGGCCTGATTGGTGGAGAGCTGCAGACATGATTGTCCTTCTGGAAGGTTCTCCCATCTCCACAGAGGAACTCTGGTGCTCGGGTTCTTGATCACATCCCTGACCAAGGCCTTTCTCCCCCGATTACTCAGTTTAGCCGGGCGGCCAGCTCTAGGAAGAGTCTTGGTGGTTCCAAACTTCTTCCATTTAAGAATGATAGAGGCTGTGGTCTTTGAGACCTTCAATGCTGCATAATTCTTTTGGTACCCTTACCCAGATCTGTGTCTCGACAAAATCCTGTTTCCGAGTTCTACAGACAACTCCGTCGACCTAATGGCTTGGTTTTTGCTTTGACATGCACTGTCAACTGGGCTCCAAAGGGCTCCCGAGTGGCGCAGTGGTCTAAGGCACTGCATCTCAGAGCAAGTAGATGCCACTACAGTCCCTGGTTTGAATCCAGGCTGTTTCACATCTGGCTGTGATTGGGAGTCACATAGGGCGGTGCACAATTTCCACAGCGTCGCCGGGGTAGGCCGTCATTGTAAGTATTCATTTGTTTTTAAATAACTTGCCTAGTTAAATAAAGGTAAAAAAATAAATAAACTGTGGGACCTTATAAAGACAGTTGTGTGCCTTTTCTAAATCATGTCCAATCAATTGAATTCACCACAGGTGGACTCCAATCAAGTTGTAGAAACATATCAAGTATGATCAATGGAAAAAGATGGACCTGGGCTCCATTTTGAGTTTTTTAGCAAACGGTCTGAATTCTTATGTCGTTTTTTTTTCCTTTGTTATTATGGGGGATTTTATTTTTTTATCTTTATTTAACTAGGCAAGTCAGTTAAGAACACATTCTACGAACAGTGGGTTACTGCCTTGTTCAGGGGCAGAACAACACATTTTTACCTTGTCAGCTCAGGGAATTTGATCTTGCAACTTTTCAGTTACTAGTCCAAAGCTCTAACCACTAGGCTACCTGAGGTAACAAAATGTGGGAAATTGTAAGGGGTATGAATAATTTCAGAATGTTTAGTTTGGACTGTTTAGTGCCAAATATTAGGGGTTAAAACATTCCTGATCTTTCTTATATCGCTCACATGTAGGACAGACCCTTCAGAGCAAACTTCCTTTAGATTTGTTTTTGATAATATCTGTAGTGAATCTGTTATTCAATGTGTTTGTGTGGGCAAATTGTCCTTTCCTGTTAAGCATTCAAAATGTAACGAGTACTTTTGGGTGTAAGGGAAAATGTATGGAGTAAAAAGTACATTATTTTCTTTTGGAATGTAGTGAAATTGTCACGAACCCCCGGTCATGATTCTTCTGTCTTGCTGTTCTGAGCTCGCTGGGGGGGGGGGCGTGGTCTCCAGTGCTCCGGTCTACTCACCTGTGGGCCATCACGTCTATCAAGCACACCTGGTCCACATCATGCAATCTACTCACCTATAAAAGCCAGACCAACCTTCCAGTCCCCGCCGGATCGTTGTACCACTAAATGCAGTACATGCCAGCCGATCTATGTCCTGTATCCTCTGTATTTTTGCCAGCTTTTGGGGAATTGAGAGCTAACCAGTTTTTCCCCGTATTGACTGCAGAATTCCAGCCTGAACCTCGGACTCAGATTACTCACCAGAACCTCGAACCACAGAGTGCTGGATCCCGGACCAGATACCCTCTGTTCTACCAGAACAATTACCGCTCAGTTCACTTCACTGTTGGTTCTGGTTATTAATAAATTCACCTTGAATCGAACTGTACTCTGGTCTGCGTTTGAGTTCCAGCCCCTGGCCCTGACAGAACGATCCGGCCATTATGGACTCAGCAGACCTGGAGCCAGTCCGCCACGCGGTCTCCACTCAGGGAGCAATCCTGGGTCAGCACAGCACCGCGCTTCAGGAAATTATGGGAGAACTTCAGAACCTGTCACTCCGCATGGGGACCCTCCAGGACTCCCTGCAAGATCCTCCTCCAGCCCCCGGACTGGCCGCATCAGCCGCAGCTAACCCCGCCAGGGAGCCGTGGGTCTCCCCACCGGAGAGGTACGATGGAAACCTAGGTCAGTGTAAGACGTTTCTCATGCAATGTGGTCTAGTCTTTGCTCTCCAGCCCCTCACCTATGCCACAGAGAGATCTAAGATTGCCTACCTCATCGGGTTGCTGCGAGGAGCGGCGTTGGAATGGGCTTCAGTTCACTGGAGGAGACAGGACCAGGTTACTACCACCTATGTTGCTTTCACCACGGAGATGACCAAGGTTTTCACCACCCGGTCCAAGGTAATGACGCTTCTATGAGACTGATCTCACTCCACCAAGGACTCCGGAGCGTGGCTGAATATGCCATTGAGTTCCGAACGTTGGCCGTTGAGAGTGGGTGGAATGAGGAGTCCCTGCTGGCTGTGTTTATCAATGGTTTAAGTGAAAGATTAAAGGATGAACTGGTGGCACACCCTGAACCTGTGAACCTGGATAATCTCATTGCCTTGACAATTCGTATAGACAATCGCTGTCGGGAGAGACGACGGCAGAAACAACGCAACCCTGGCTGTGACGTCATCCCTCGCCGAGGAGATTACTCCCCAGCCCGGTAGGATCTAGACTTTTACCTCGTCCTGTACTTCCGCTGGGGCCTGTGCGGCGAGAGGAGTTCCCGGAGGGCGAGCCCATGCAGCTGGGTCGGAACCGTCTCAGTGCAGATGAACAGGAACGCCGAAGAGGAAACAACGCCTGCCTCTACTGTGGACAACCAGGTCACTACATCGCCAATTGTCCTAAACGACCATTAAACCGGAGGGCTCGCTAGCCGGGGGGAGCATCCTAGCGAGCCGAGCAACCCTACCTCTGTCTTCCCGTCCACTAACCCAATTACATGCCACTATCTGCTGGAGTAACCAGACTCTGGAGCTCCAGGCACTCATTGACTCTGGGGCAGACGAGAGTTTTTTGGACACCACATTAGTTAGACAGCTGGGATTAACCACGGAGCATCTTACGGAACCACTGGAGGCTAGTACACTTGACGGGAGGCTGCTTGCTCGAGTAACAACCCGTACCTGCCCTGTCCAGCTCCAGCTGTCAGGTAATCATTTTGAAGAAATCTCCTTTTATGTTATTGACTCACCTTTAATACCGTTAGTTTTGGGGCACTCCTGGTTGACCAAACATAATCCTCACATTGACTGGATATCTGCTAAGGTTCATAACTGGAGTTCTGCCTGTCTTGCCAGTTGTTTGCGGTCTGCTCTGCCTTCTTCTGTAACCCGCCAGAAACCCGAACCAGACCGGCCGGAACTATCATCTATCTCTGCTTAAGCCGGTCCTCATCAGCCCATTACTCCCTCCTCTCCCGGCCCCTCCACCCCCCCGGCTTATTGATGGCCCTCCGGCGTTCACGGTTCACCGGATTTTGGACTCCCGTCGCCGGGGGCGCGGCGTACAGTATCTCATCGACTGGGAGGGCTATGGACCAGAGGAGAGGAGCTGGGTTCCCCGGCAGCGGGTTCTGGATGCCGCCCTCATACGGGCGTTCCATCGCTCTCACCCTGAGAAGCCTGGAGGACCGCCAGAAGGCGCCCGAAAGGGGGGGGGTACTGTCACGAACCCCGGTCATGATTCTTCTGTCTTGCTGTTCTGAGCTCGCTGGGGGCGTGGTCTCCAGTGCTCTGGTCTACTCACCTGTGGGCCATCACGTCTATCAAGCACACCTGGTCCACATCATGCAATCTACTCACCTATAAAAGCCAGACCAACCTTCCAGTCCCCGCCGGATCGTTGTACCACTAAGTACGAGTACATGCCAGCCGATCTATGTCCTGTATCCTCTGTATTTTTGCCAGCTTTTGGGGAATTGAGAGCTAACCAGTTTTTCCCCGTCTTGACTGCAGAATTCCAGCCTGAACCTCGGACTCAGATTACTCACCAGAACCTCGAACCACAGAGTGCTGGATCCCGGACCAGATACCCTCTGTTCTACCAGAACAATTACCGCTCAGTTCACTTCTCTGTTGGTTCTGGTTATTAATAAATTCACCTTGAATCGAACTGTACTCTGGTCTGCGTTTGAGTTCCAGCCCCTGGCCCTGACAGAAATAAAAGTAAAAGTTGTGAAAAATATAAATATTAAAGTACAGATACCCCAAAAAACTAATTAAGTAGTGCTTTAAAATGTTTTTACAGAAATACTTTAGGCCAGGCAGCGCCAGGCAGGCAGGCAGGCAGGCAGGTAGGTAGGTAGGCAGGCAGGTAGGGATGCAGGCAGACAGGCAGGCAGGTAGGCAGGTAGGCAGGCAATCAGGCAGTTAGGCAGGCAGGCAGATAGGCAGGTTGGATTTACTGATAAGGTTAACAGGAGCAGCATTACCAACATTATAGTCAGTCCCAGATTACAAGTGAGAGAGTTTACAACGGAGACAGTGTGCAGGCAGGCAAGGATGCAAGCAGGCAGGTATGCAGGCAGGTAGGCAGGCAGGCAGGCAGGGATTCAGTTAGGCAAGCAGGCAGGCAGTTAGGCAGGCACGCAAGGACTTACTGATAAGGAGCCGCATTACCAGTATTATAGATAGCCCCACAACCAGAGTCAATAGGATTAACATGGATAGTCTTCAGTTTTACCTCAGGAGCTAATTGAATTAGACTACTCACATACAGCTAGAAAAACAGTCCTATACAGTACCTTGTGGAAGTAGAAAAACAGATGGGCTACATCTTTGTGCTGTGATGAGATAGTGGCAGACCACATTTGTGATGTAACATGCTGTCTATAACATGTCAATAACATGCTGTCGTATGCAAAATCAAAAGCAAATAGTGGTCATCAGTGAGTACGGTTATATACCCACAACAATATGATGATTGTGAATAGCCAGATTAATATAATAGTTATATTTAAATATGTACATGCGTTTCAAGAACTACAATTTTCCTACTAATCCTGTTTACATGGACACATCTGAAATCAGGCCACCTGGTGGGACTTTGATAAATGCTGAAAATCGGCACTCAAAATAAATATTCTACCACAGTGAAGATGATATTTGTGTGAAGCCTAAAACTATTTCTAAGATGAATACTTTCAGTTTTTCCGAACTCACTTCACTCGCGCAAAAGAACAAAACTCACGCTGCTCATGCTAGCACATGTGCAGATCAAATACACTGCTGTAACTCTGATTAGGGGAATTTACAGGTTGCAATAATTGGAAAGATTGCTCAGAAAACCAGGTGTTTTATTCAGCATATGATTACTTCCATTATGATCTTCGCTGATTAAGATAAGCAGAGTAAGTTGTTTACATGACTAATGCCATACTTGGCCTTCTGCCATTATCAGTTTAACATCGAATTATTAGTGTGCATGTAAACATACTCATTTATGAAAAGCACACTGACCCCAGAGATCCAGAGAGAGATGTGGATGACAGCTGTTTTACTGAGCTGAACTGGAGAGTCTGTGATGAGATGAGCTGAGCTGAGCAGCCAGCTTCAAATAAATTCTAGCTAAAAGCCTAGCGCATAGAATTTAAAAAGTATTATCGGATATTATTCATCCTAATCAGACAGGGTTTTTACATGGATGATACATTGGAGATAATTTAAGACAAGTACTGGAAACAATAGAACACTATGAAAAATCTGGGAAACCAGGCCTGCCATTCATAGCTGACTTTGAAAAGGCTATTGATTAAGTATGACTGGAATTTATATATAAATGCCTGGAATATTTCAATTTTGGGGAATCTCTTATAAAATGGGTTAAAGTTATGTATAGTAACCCTAGGTGTAAAATAGTAAATAATGGCTACATCTCTGAAAGTTTGAAACTATCTAGAGGAATAAAACAAGGTTGTCCACTATCGGCATAGCTATTTATTATGGCCATCAAAATGTTAGCTATTAAAATCAAATCCAGCAATAATATCAAAGGTTTGGAAATCCAGGACTTAAAAACTAAAGTGTCATTGTACGCTAATGATTCATGTTTTCTTCTAAACCTCTTTTTTTTTTTTTTTTTTTTTTTTAACCTCTCTGGATTACAAGTGTACTAAATTACATATTGGACCACTAAAAAATACAACTTTTACATTACTGTGTAGTTTACCAATAAAATGATCTGACGGGGATGTGATAATGAAATCATCTCTAAAATATCGCTATTTTTAAAACAAGCCATAGAAAGTTGGTTGCAATTTCAGTTTAATCCACCAGAAAAGACAGATCAAATAATACAACAAATATTGTGGTTATTCTCAAATATAGTAATTGATTAAAAAAAGGTTTAATTTTTGTAAAATATATCCTAAATAGGTCTAGTGGAATTTTGTCACAAATGCAGCAAACTAAAATATATAGAAATGTCCCCACACACACACACACAATCCCCACCCCCACACACACAATTCCCTCCCTCCCCCCACACACACCATCCCCCTCCACACACACACAATCCCCTCCACACACACACACACAATCCCCACACACACACACACACAATCCCCACACACACACGTTCTCCCCACACACACAATCCCCCTTCCCACATACACACAAACCCCTCCCCACACACATACAATCCCTCTCCCCCACACACAACCCTCCCTCCCCAAACACACACACATTCCCCACACACACACACATTCCCCACACACACACACATTCCCCACACAGAATCCCTCCTCCCCACACACACAATCCCTCCCCACAACCACACAATCCCCACCACATACACACAATCCCTCCCCACAACCACACAATCCCCACCACATACACACAATCCCTCCCCACACACACACAATCCCTCCCCACACACACAATCCCCCTCCCCACACACACACAATCCCTCCCACACACACACAATCCCTCCCCACACACACAATCCCCTCCCCACACACACACAATCCCTCCCCACACACACACAATCCCTCCTCCCCACACACACATTCCCCCCCACACAGAATCCCTCCTCCCCACACACACACAATCCCCTCCCCACAACCACACAATCCCCACCACATACACACAATCCCCTCCCCACAACCACACAATCCCCACCACATACACACAATCCCCTCCCCACACACACACAATCCCCCTCCCCACACACACACAATCCCTCCTCCCCACACACACAATCCCCCTCCCCACACACACACAACCCCCTCTCCCTCACACATAATCCCTCCCTCACACACACAATCCCTCCCCACACGCACAATCCCTCCTCCCCACACACACACAACCCCGCTCCCTCCTCCCCACACACACAACCCCCAGCTCCCTCCCTCCCCACACACACACAACCCCACGCTCACCTCCCCACACACACAACCCCCCCGCTCCCTCCCCACACACACAACCCCCGCTCCTCTCCACACACACACGTCAAGGTATAGCTACATCCAAATATCAACAGACTGTGTGCGTTAAAATCAGCACAATGCTGAGACCTGTGAGCCTTTTAACCCCAGCCATTGGGCGGCAGGTAGCATAGTGGTTAGAGCGTTGGGCCCCTGAGCAAGGCAGTTAACCCACTGTTCTCCGGGTGCCAAAGACGTGGATGTCGATTAAGGCAGCCCCCCGCACCTCTCTGATTCAGAGGGGTTGGGTTAAATGCGGAAGACACATTTCAGTTGAAGGCATTCAGTTGTACAACTGACTAGGTACCCCCCTTTCCCTTTCCTTTTGATGGGATGGTTTGAGCCGTCCAGCAGACGTTGGTAATGATTCTCTAGCGGGCTTAACTCATTTAGGACAGTTTCTCGCTTAATTTAGCCTCTTCTCTCCCATCAATACCGCTCTGCTGGACTATTCACAGAACAAATGAATAATCAGTCAACTGACCCCAGGTCTTTTTGAGGTGTATAGGCTACCTTATGATTCTGGCTTCTTATTCATTATTTCCCTACAGTGAATTCAGGGAGTAGCCCAGACCAGTCAATCCAACACCTTAGCCATTACGACAATGTTGCTATGTGTTAGAACTTAACAATGAAACTGCTTTTTGTTGTACGTGTGTG
The DNA here is from genome assembly GCA_030435695.1 of Brachymystax lenok tsinlingensis. Lineage (NCBI taxonomy): Eukaryota > Metazoa > Chordata > Actinopteri > Salmoniformes > Salmonidae > Brachymystax > Brachymystax lenok. The sequence goes on along the minus strand of CM059817.1, from coordinate 9,408,019 downwards.
TTCTGTGTATAGATGTATGCATGTGTATTTGTGTGCATTTCTGTGTGTGTGTGTGTTTGGAGAAGGAGGTGTTTATGTACCCTTGAGTTCCATGCATACAGGGACCTTTGAAATGTTTGCATCCTTTTTGTGTGTTTTCTTGTGCACACTAGTGTCTGTTGGCGTGTATTTGTTGGTGTGTATCACTATGTAAATCCTTGTGTCTCCTCCTCTCTCTGTAGTTTCTCAAGGCGTGATCCAAAATGGCGCCTGCGTCAGGAGCCATTGTCTGTTTCCTGTCATCCGACCCCTACCCATTAGCCCCGTGGGCAGAAGGACCACTGCGATAAGGTCAGTGAGCCTGTTGATCAAATGTTGGGTTTTGACGTAGAGCTGCAGCTGGAGTACACACACACACAGTCACATGCACACACACACAGTCACATGCACACACACACAGTCACATGCACACACACACAGTCACATGCACACACACACAGTCACATGCACACACACACTCACCCCCCCCACCTTCCCAAAAGTATTTTTCCACCGTTTACCGTTTACATAATCACACATTCATTTGTTTATTATTATTATACTCCAACTGAAACCACCACACAAAGGTATTTGGTATTTTATTAGGTTTAGTACAGTACTACATGTTGAGTTCAGTCTTACACTGCATTCAAAATGGCACCCTTTTCCCTGTGGGCCCTGGTCAAAAGTAGTGCACTATATAGGGAATAGGGTGCTATTTGTAAGTCTTATCACAACCAGGTGTGTTTCTACAGCAGTCACACTGGTTTATTCCTGTGAAGAGCCTTGTGATTCAGAGAAGCTTTAGAAACAGGCCTGGACATGCTTATCCTTCATGGGAGCATGAGAGCATGAAAGGACACACACACACACGGAGGCACACACATACACACATGGATGCACACACACACGCACACCATGTCATGAATTAAACATCCCCACTGGCAGGGCATCAGCTCATATAAGGTATGCATGGAATATTTCATCATTTAGAGGATGGTATGTCCTTCCTATGAGATATTAATGCTGCCAGACTGTCCTGGTAAAGGAATATGAGGTCCAGTCCGAGCGACGAGTGTGCTGTGGTGTGTACGGACAGAGGGAGTACTTTGATTGAATTATTTATCAGCTTTTATGGTATGTCAAATGTACTATTGTAACAACACGGTAACTATACAGAAATACACTATATAAAAAAAAGCATGTGGACACCCCTTCAAATTAGTGGGTCCGGCTATTTCAGCCACACCCGCTGCTGACAGGTGTATACAATCGAGCATACAGACATGCAATCTCAATAGACAAACATTGGCAGTACAACAGCCTTAGTGAAGAGCTCAGTGACTTTCAATGTGGCACTGTCATAGGATGCAACCTTTCCAACAAGTCAGTCCATCAAATTTCTGCCCTCCTAGAGCTGCCCCCGGTCAACTGTAAGTGCTGTTATTGTGAAATCGAAATATCTAGGAGCAACAACGGCTCAGCCGCAAAGTGTTAGGCCACACAAGCTCACAGAACGGGACCACCGAGTGCTGAAGCGTGTAAGATTTGTCTGTCCTTGGTTGCAACATTCACTACCGGTTCCAAAGTACCTCCGGAAGCCATGTCAGCACAATAACTGTTTGTCAGGAGCTTCATGAAATGGGTTTCCATGGTCAAGCAGCAGCACACAAGCCTAAGATCACCATGTCCAATGCCAAGCGTCGGCTGGAGTGGCGTAAAGCTCGCCGCCATTGGACTTCGGAGCAGTGGAAACGCGTTGTCTGGAGTGACGATTCATGCTTCACCATCTGTCAGTCTGACGGACAAATCTGGGTTCAGTCGATGCCAAGAGAACGGTACCTGCCCCAATGCATAGTGCCAACTGTAAAGTTTGGTGGGTGAGGAATAATGGTCTGGGGCTGTTTTTCATGTTTCGGGGCTAGGCCCCTTAGTTCCAGTTTTGGGAAATCTTAACACTACAGCATACAATGACTTTCTAGACGATTCTGTGCTACCAACTTTGTGGCAACAGCTTGGGGAAGGACCTTTCCTGTTTCAGCATGACAATGCCCCCATGCACAAAGAGAGGTCCCTAAAGAAATGTTTTGTTGAGATCGGGGTGGAAGAACTTGATTGGCCTGCACAGAGCCCTGACCTCAAAACCATCTGTCACGTCTACTCCTGCTCCTGTCAGGACCCGGTAATGAACTCGGGTCTCCGGTGTGAGAACCAGTCACTCAGCACCCTGAGCCACAAGTAGTCGGCAGAACCCAGATGATGAGGCAGACACAGTCGTAGTCGAGATGGTGTATTTAATAATAACAAAAACTGAAAGAACTTCAGGCCAAAAATAATCCACCAAGACAAAAGGCCAAACCACATAGGAAGGAGGAACATCCAGGAAAAGTCTTGAAAGAGAAATCCAAAAAATAACAATACCCAAAACAATGTTCACAAAAGGTAGTCTCAAAAGAATAATCCAATGAAAACGATACCCAAAACAAAGTTCCACAAGAGCGTCCAACTGGAGCAAAGAACATACACAGCTTCACTGAGGCAGGGTGCTAACATACAAACACAGAGCAAAGAACTAAGGGAAACTAAGGGTTTAAATACATACAGGAGAAACGAGGCACAGGTGCAATTAATAACTGGAAACAAGGGGAAAAGAAAGGAAAGGATCAGACAAAAAGAACACAATGGGAGCCTCTAGTGGTCAAAACACAGAAACCACCCGGCCAAAAGTTGACAGAATCCCCTAGGAACGGCTCCTGACGTTCCTACCAGCTTTCTCAGGGTGGAGAACCCTAAACTGACGAATGAGGTCAGGGTCCAGTATGTCTCTGGCAGGAACCCAGGAGCGTTCTTCGACCGTAGCCTTCCCAATCCACCAGATACTGCCAGGACCGCTGCACCGGCGGGAGTCCAGTATCCGTGGACGGTATAAGCCGGCTGACCTCCGATGACACGGGGCGGAGGGGGTCTGCCTGCCGGGACAAAGGGAGAAAAACAACAGGTTTTAATAAGGAAACGTGAAATGTGGGATTAATCTTAAGAGATCTGGGTAATAGCAGGCGATACGTGACAGGGTTGACTCTCCTGGCAACTTTAAAGGGACCGATGTATCTCTGGGACAGCTTACAGACTCCACCCGTAGCGGTAAGTCTCTAGTGGAGAGCCAGACTCTCTGGCCGGGCGCAGGTTGGGGCCGAGACGGCGACGCCTGTTGGCCTGTCGTTGGTACCGCTGTGAGGAACGCAGAAGATTGAGACGGGCCTTCTTCCACGTAGCCGACAGCGCCTAACGAACCTCAGGGCCGAAGGCACTCCGACTTCAGCCTCCTGGTCAGGGAACAAAGGGGGCATAGCCAAACTGACACTCGTGTGGGGACATACCAGTGGAGGAGGAGCGCAGGTGTTGTCGCGTACTCAGCCCACACGATGAACGATGACCATGTAGACGGGTTGTTGGAGGCCATACATCTGAGGGCAGTTTCCAGCTCCTGATTCATTCTCTCAGTTTGGCCGTTGGACTCCGGGTGGTACCCTGAAGACAGGCTGGCAGTAGACCCTATGAGCTGGCAGAAGGCCTTCCAAAACTTCGAGGCGAACTGGGGGCCTCTGTCGGAAACCATATCCTGAGGGATGCCAAGACTCGAACACGTGGTTGATTACCAGCTCAGCCGTCTCCTTAGCCGAAGGTAACTTAGTCAGGGGGACGAACCTGGCCGCCTTAGAGAACCTGTCGATGATGACTAGGATAGTCGTATTACCAAGGGACGGAGGGAGGCCAGTAATGAAGTCCAACGAGATATGGGACCAGGGTCGGTGGGGGATAGGTAAAGGGTGCAGGAGTCCTTGAGGGCGGAGGTGAGAGGATTTACCCTGGCAGCACACGGAACAGGCCTTGACGAAGGTGTCGACATCTTCTTTTATGGTGGGCCACCAGAACTTACGCTGGATGAACTCCAAGGTGCGACCTACTCCCGGATGACAGGTGAGGCGAGAGGAGTGTCCCCACAGAAGAACCTGGGACCTCGCTGCCCTGGGGACAAACAACCGATTGGCAGGCCCTCCTATCGGACCCGGTTCGGTAGCTTGGGCTCGTCTCACGGTGTCCTCCACTTGCCACGAGATCGGAGCCACGATCTTAGCGGTGGGAAGAACAGGCATGTCAGTATCTCCTCTAACGGCAGGAGCGTAGACTCGAGACAACGCGTCCGGCTTGAGATTCTTCGACCGGGCCGATAGGTGAGGATAAACTGAAACCGATTGAAAAAGAGAGACCATCGAGCTTGTCTGGAGTTCAACCGCTTCGCCTGCTGAATAAACTCCAGATTTTTGTGGTCCGTAAGCACTTGAAACGGTTGAGAAGCCCCCTCGAGCCAGTGTCTCCATTCCTCCAATGCCATCTTAACCGCTAGGAGTTCACGATCCCCCACATCGTAATTCCTCTCGGCCGGTGTAAGCCGGTGGGAGAAGAAGGCGCAAGGGTGGAGCTTCTGGTCTTCACCCCGCTGAGACAGAACAGCCCCAACACCAACCTCTGAGGCGCCTACCTCCACTACAAACGGTTCCTCCACTGTAGGTAGCGCCAGGATGGGAGCAGAGAGGATGCGCTGCTTAAGTCCTTGGAAGGCCGTTTCAGCTTCTTTTCCCCACAGAAACCTTGCGTTGCCACCCTTGGTTAAAGCTGAGAGAGGAGCTGCCACCGAGCTGAAGTTTCTGATGAACTTGCGGTAAAGTTTGTGAAGCCCAAGAAACGCTGAACCTCCTTCACGGACTTAGGAGTGGGCCAGTCCGCTACCGCTTCTACCTTCCTGGAGTCCATTTGGATCCGACCGGGTTCCACTACAAATCCCAGGAATTGAATTCGGGAGGCATGGAATTCACACTTTTCCGGCTTAACATACAAATGGCTGTCTAGTAGACGTTGGAGTACTTGTCTAACATGTTTGGTGTGCTCTTGAAGGGAGCTCGAAAGATGAGGATGTCATCTAGGTAAACGAACACGAAGATGTTAAGCATATCCCTGAGCACATCATTTATGAGCGCTTGGAACACAGCCGGGGCGTTGGTCAGACCGAAGGGCATCACCAGGTATTCATAGTGACCAGTAGGCGTGTTGAACGCGGTCTTCCACTCGTCACCGTGTTTGATCCGCACCAGATGGTATGCGTTCCGTAGATCCAGCTTGGTGAATACGGCTGCTTCTTGGAGCAACTCAAACGCTGTGGCCATAAGGGGTAGGGGGTAGCGGTTATGCGGACTGTTATGGCATTGAGTCCCCGGTAGTCGATGCATGGACGTAAACCACCGTCTTTTTGGCCACAAAGAAAAATCCTGCTCAGCGGGCGAGGTGGATGGACGAATGAGGCCTGCTGCCAGTGCGCCCTTGATGTAGGTATCCATAGCAGCTCGCTCGGGAGATAGGAAAAGATCCGACCTCTGGGGGCAGGTGCCTGGAAACAGGTTGATGGGGCAATCGTAAGGTCTATGGGGTGGTAGTGTGGTGGCCCTCTGTTTGCTGAATACCGGCTTGAGGTCATGGTAACACTCGGGAACTCGGGAAAGGTCGATGGGTTCTAGAGACTGGAGGAGACCTCGGGAACTCGGGAAGATGCAAGTGGCTTGGCACGTAGGACCCCACTGCTTGACAGTGCCCACGGACCAGTCGATGAGAGGGTTATGGCTGTGCAACCAGGGGTAGCCAAGGACGAGAGGGAACTCGGAACAGGGATAAGATGAAAGTCTATCACTTCCTGGTGTTGGGAAACAGATAGTCGTAAGGGAGCAGTGACGCGAGTAACAAGTCCAGATCCCAGAGGGCGCCCATCCAACGTAGCAACCCTCATGGGGTCAGTGAGAGGTTCAGAGGGAACGCCATTCTCCTTAGCCCAGATGCCGCCCATAAAGTTACCTGCGGCTCCAGAGTCTACCAAGGCTTGAAGGGGTAGCTCGTGGTTGTCCCAGGAAAGGGTGACTGGAATGAGCAGGCGGGAGTTGGATGGATGGGAGGAAGTTATGTTTCCGTTACAGTCCCCCAGGCCTGCACGGACCGTGCGCTTCCTGGAGCCCGGACACGCAGAGCGAAATGGCCCGGTTTACCGCAGTATAGACAGCATCGCTCCTCATCCGGCGGTCTCTTTCAGCCTGGGAGATGCGTCCGATCTGCACGAAGTTCGGTGGAGCCAGCAGGGATAAAGGTGGGGGCTCGGAGCTGGGACCGATGGGAGCTAGGGCGGGGTCTACGGTTGAGATCTCTCTCTCAGGCGCTGGTCTATACGCGAGGCCAACTTGATCAGGGACTCGAGATTGTCCGGTGGTTCCCGAGTAGCCAGTTCGTCTTGGATAGCGCCGGAGAGACCCTTCAGAAAGCACACTGTGAGCGCCTCGTCGTTCCAGCCACTTGCTGCTGCCACTGTGCGGAACTGAATGGCATAGTCCGTCACGCTGCGCCGCCTTGGCGGAGAGTCAAAAGCTGTTTGGCTGAGTCAGCCGCTGGTAGGACATTGGAACACTCGCTTGAATTCTTCAGTAAGCGGAGTAACTGGCGCAGCAGGGACTCTGGACCTCCCACACAGCAGTGGCCCAGGCCAGGGCTTTTTCTGACAGCAGGGTGATGATGTAGGCGATCTTGGACCGGTCGGTGGGAAACGACGAGGGTTGCAGCTCGAAGGAGAGGGAACACTGGGTGAAAAACCCTTACAAGCACTCGGATCACCTGAGAACCGCTGGGGGCGGAAGGCGAGGTTCAGCCAGGGGTTAACTGCCACGGGCACTGGGATCTGAGGTACTGAGACGGGACCGGCTGTCGGAGGAAGTCGCTCAGATATCTGCCTTATGGAAGTGAGCATTTCCGACAGAAGTTGAGAATGTCTAACCATCAAGGCCTCTTGCTGAACCAGGGCGGCTTCAGTGGCGTTGTACAGTCCCCTCATGGTGGGACAGCGTGGCAAAAACTCCTGGATACCGGCTGCCTCTGGGTTCATGTTCTGGCTCTGTGTTTCTGTCAGGACCGGTAATGAACTCGGTCTCCGGTGTGAGAACCAGTCACTCAGCACCCTGAGCCACAAGTAGTCGGCAGAACCCAGATGATGAGGCAGACACAGTCGTAGTCGAGATGGTGTATTTAATAATAACAAAAACTGAAAGAACTTCAGGCCAAAAATAATCCACCAAGACAAAAGGCCAAACCACATAGGAAGGAGGAACATCCAGGAAAAGTCTTGAAAGAGAAATCCAAAAATAACAATACCCAAAACAATGTTCACAAAAGGTAGTCTCAAAAAGAATAATCCAATGAAAAACGATACCCAAAACAAAGTTCCACAAGAGCGTCCAACTGGAGCAAAGAACATACACAGCTTCACTGAGGCAGGGTGCTAACATACAAACACAGAGCAAAGAACTAAGGGAAACTAAGGGTTTAAATACATACAGGAGAAACGAGGCACAGGTGCAATTAATAACTGGAAACAAGGGGAAAAGAAAGGAAAGGATCAGACAAAAAGAACACAATGGGAGCCTCTAGTGGTCAAAACACAGAAACCACCCGGCCAAAAGTTGACAGCTCCTACCCTTTTTCATTAGGGAAAATGAAGTCTAAGATTTTTAAGTGGAAAATGCTAACTTTAGAAGCCTTTTTAACCCTGAATACACTACAAGTTAAGATTTTCCTCTGTGAAGGAAAATTATCTGCAACAACAGAGTGATCAAATTAAGATAGTATACCTGTACACCCCCTGGACCGGACGCTAGTCTATCGCAGGGCCTTACCCCCAATCTACAGTATCTCCTTAATGTTTCTGAGTGCCAAGCAGAGATGCATCGGGTCCAATTTTTACAGTCTTTGGTATGACTCGGCCAGGGATTGAACTCCCAACCTTCCAATCTCAGTGCAGACACTCCAACCAAGAATGTAGTCTGTTTACATTAAGAGTAACTGTAGTCTTCCTATCTCTCCTGTGTCTCTTTCTCCAGGTCAGCTCTGGGGGACTACCTGACCCCCTGTGACTACCCCTCCCACCCTCCCAGCGACGACCTCCAGGAGGACCACAACTACAGCAATGCCAAATCCCCCAGCATGCCCTGCTCTTCCCAGGGGCCCTCCCCGTCCGACGAAGACGATGACATCATTTCATTGGAGGTGGGAGTCCACCGAGGGGTCAAATCCGAACCTAAAGAAGTCCCACTGGACTCTGCCTCCGTCTCCTTCCTATCCCAGCATGCCCGGCGACGGGGACTGCCCTGGACCAAAAACCGCCTGCGGGCCCTGGGTGACACGCTGCCGCTGAAGAAACGCAGTTCGGCGGTATCGGCTGAGAAGCCGCCGTTGGAGAGCGATGATGAGGAGATGAAGGAGGCAGCTGGGTCGTTGCTCCACCTGGCGGGCGTCAGGGCGTGCCTCAACAACATCACAAACCGAGCCAAGGCTGCTCAGAAAGAGAAGGAGCAGAAAGAGGCCCTCAGAAACTAATAAATGCCAGACCATAGAGAGGCCTACACATCAGGCTTGTATACCTGGCCTTACATACCTGGCCAGCACACCTGGCCTACACACCTGGCCAGCACACCTGGCCTACACACATACCGCCATGGCCTAGAAAGTAATAGCTGAGACACACCACAAAGACCAGCGACTAAAAGCAGCGGGTTGGCCTGGTGTGTTGCAAGGTGTGTTAGCAATCACCTGCTGGGTGTTGACCAATGGTGGAGATTCAACATGTAGAAACGTTGTGAAATGAACAGAAAAGGACGGCAGATATTCTGGTCAGAGGAGATAGAACAGACACCAGCTGCTTCTAACCATTGGTGGTGTGTTGTGTCTCTGATGCCTGATTCCCACTTTAGACCCAAACTAAAGTCTATACTGTGCTGGCTCTGAACATTTATTTTCAGATTGTCCTTTCTAGCATGTTTCCAGCAGCAACTATGGTGGATGAGGGTAACCAGGCCAGGAAGCCCCAGTACATCTCAGCTTGGCTCAGCTCGGTTTGGCTTCAGTAGTGTGAAAAGGCCTTCAGTAGGACTACACGCCAGGTCTACACACTGACCTACCAACCACCAACGGCTAAGAGATAGAACTTTATTCAAGCATTAGTCTCAATAGACATTACTTCATCTATATCTCTCTAGCTCTCTCTAGCTTTCTCTCTCTCATCCAGGGGCATTAGGAGAATCCTACTTATTTGTGGCAATATCAAAAATTGCTGTTTTCCTATACGTTTCCTATATGTTTCCTATACGTTTCCTATATGTTTCAACGCTAACTCTGATGGGTAATTGATTCTCATGTGTCTCTGTTGATGTTTTTATGTTGTGTAAAGGGGATGCAAGCCATAGAAAAATATGTTTTGTCACAAAATTAGGGAAAAACATACTAGAAAATGTAATGGTTGAGGAGAACAGCTGACCGTTTTGTGTAATCTGTAAGTGTCAGAGGTCTGTCTGTGAATCTGTAGCAATCGTCCAGTAATGTAAGCAAGGAAGTTGAGCCAATCATACTTACAGTTTTAAAACTGTTAAAACTTGCTGCTCACACATCCTACGCCCATGAGCACAAAATGTAAGACTGTGCCAAAGACGAGCGACCAGGTTGCCTCTGATGTAGCCAATCTGCTTACAAAGACAAATATAAAGGCATCGAAACGTCATATATGGTCGTGTATGGCTCAGTTGTTAGAGCATGGCTCTTGCACCACCAGGGTTGTGGATTCAATTCCCGTGGCCACCCGCATAAATTGTATTCACGCACAAATGTAAGTCATTTTGGATGAAAGCATCTGCTCAAAGGCAATTAGTATTCTATTATTACATCAGAAGATCTTCAGAGAAGAGAATACCGTAAATGTCTAAACAATTGTAAAAATCCATTCTTAGAAAATCATGCATGCACTTAACTGACATTCATTACAGCAATTTCTATTACCAATAGTAAAGACATCATGGAGAATGGGGCCACGATTCCTTCAAGAGCACTTTTTAATATTTAAGGATAATTAGAACTTTACTGTTAATATGTTTATGTTGTCATGGTGATGACTTAGTGCCGGGTCAGACGCAATACAGCTCCTCTATCTTGTGCTTGTTTCTCAGCTGCATCTGAAATGACACCCTATTCCCTTTATAGTGCACTACTTTTGTCCAGAGCGTCATGGGCTCTGGCCAAAAGTAATGCACTATATAGGGAAGAGGGTGCCATTTCAGACCCAGTTTCACTTAGACTATGTCCCTCGAACTCTTCCAGTATTCCTCTTCCATTAAAAAGTGAACGTCAGTTTAAATATACCCCATGTTACGACACCTGCCTGTCATTTAACAGACTCACAAAACTATTTACATAAACTGTGCATTCGTTGTCATTTTATCTCTGTTTGAAATGTTTCCCATTCTTCCTCTACCTACTCTCATAAAAGTATAAGCAATTTGTCCAGTCTGGACAACTGTAAAAAGGTTAGAAAATATTTTATTTTTCCTTTCTTAATTGAAGCAATTTGACCTGCAGGACTTTCTCAGTTATATTGCATGGGTGCTTGTAAATAAGATACAAAAGTAAATCATTTTTTATTCAAAGATCATGTAAGATAAACAATGTATTTAGCATGAAGCATGACTTATTTTCATATAAACTTAGATCCTACAAGAGAAAACAAAGTTTTTGCAGACAATTCTTATACCCTTGATTTTGTTAAATTTAGATTTTTCTTTTGTAAATTAATATTGTATTTCTTCAGATGAGCGGGCTTATAAAGACACATCTTCTTCAGGGAGAAATGTTATGGGGAAATCACTCTGAAATTATGAGGCCCTTCTACTCCGGGCTTTAGGTATAACAGACCTGGGTTTAAATACTATTTGAAAGCTTTCAAGTACTTTGAACGGCCTTGAGTGCCAGATGGGCGGGGTTTGTACTTTTGGGACTTTTCTATGAGTTCCGTTGAGGCAAGATCTATCAAGCACAGCCCAAGTATTTTAAATGATGTCAAATACTGTAGTGTTTAAAGCCATGTCTGTTAGGTATAAGGCTAGATTGAAAAGCCTCTAATATGGTTTTCAGTCTTCTGCCTCTGTAAAAGATAAATATGTCAATGTTCTAGTGTTTTTCAGAAGTTATCAATATTGTGTGTGAGTGTTTGTGTGTGTCTAACAACCATACACCCTTTAACATTGCGCCTGCTCTCAAGGCTTTGTGTTCCGATGTCTTTGATTGACATGGTTTCATATTGAACAGCACATATTTCTTTATTTATCAGTCTTTTCTCATTTTGTGAATATGTTACTATTGGGTCCTAGTTTTCTCCTGGCAGAAACCTCAATGTAAACTGACGGAGTATAAGGAACTGTTTGATATGGAATTTAGAATTCGTCAGAATGTTCAGAAAAAATTCCACTGTTCTAATTGGCTCCCTAGCCTACACCAGATTAGCATAGGCAAACCTTTTGTTCAAAGATATGTCAGAAACAATATATTAATGTATAACTCAATAGAGCCTGTTTTTATGGATAATTTACTTTGGAAAAATGACAGTACAAAGGAAAAGTATTATATAATGAGCGATGTTTAAACCCTGCCAACTGTTGAAGTTTTGAGTGATTCAGTACATTTAGCCCGCTGCCGCAGAAGATTAGTGGAAGCTACAATGAGAATGCATTAAAGCCTTATTCAGTTCATGCTCTGGTATGTTCATATATACATTTAAATGTTACATTTTACCTTTATTTAACTAGGCAAGTCAGTTAAGAACAATTTCTTATTTACAATGACGGCCTACCAGGGAACAGTGGGTTAACTGCCTTGTTCAGGGGCAGAACAATGGATTTTTACCTTGTCAGCTCGGGGATTCGATCCAGCAACCTTCGATTACTGACCCAACGCTCTAACCACTAGGCTACCTGCCGCCCCATACTGTACATATATACATACATACATGAATACATACATACATACTGTACATACATACATACATACATACATACATACATACATACATACATACATACATATATACATACATTGGAGTGAGATAATGAACATGTTTCTGGTACAACTATCAGAGGTAATAGGGTTTGGACTGAGGTTACGTGCAGAGTAGAGTCAGAGAAGAGTCAGAGAGAGTCAGAGTAGAGTCAGAGTAGAGTCAGAGTAGAGTCAGAGAAGAGTCCGAGAGAGAGAGTAGAGTCAGAGAAGAGTCCGAGTAGAGTCAGAGTAGAGTCCGAGTAGAGTTAGAGAGGTCCAGAGAGAGTCAGAGTAGAGTCAGATTGACTCTACTCTGGCTACAGTAGCGGTTTAGAGCAGGGTTTCCCAAACTCGGTCCTGGGACCCCCTGGTTGCACGTTTTGTTACCCAGCTGATTCAAATAAATAAAGCTTGATGATGAGTTGGTTATTTGAATCAGCTGTGTAGTGTTAGGGCAAAAAAGCGAAACGTGCACACAGGGCCACAGGACCGAGTTTGGGAAACCCTGGTTTAAAGGAATGACAGAGAGTGACTACGGTAGTGGTTTAGAGGAATGACAGAGAGTGACTACGGAGGGGGTTTAGAGGAAAGGCAGAAAGTGACTACGCTAGTGGTTTAGAGGAATGACAGAGAGTGACTACAGTAGTGGTTTAGAGGAATGGCAGAGAGTGACTACGGTAGTGGTTTAGAGGAATGACAGAGAGTGACTACGGTAGTGGTTTAGAGGAATGACAGAGAGTGACTACAGTAGTGGTTTAGAGGAATGACAGAGAGTGACTACGGTAGTGGTTTAGAGGAATGACAGAGAGTGACTACGGTAGTGGTTTAGAGGAATGACAGAGAGTGACTACGGTAGTGGTTTAGAGGAATGACAGAGAGTGACTACGGTAGTGGTTTAGAGGAATGACAGAGAGTGACTACGGTAGTGGTTTAGAGGAATGACAGAGAGTGACTACGGTAGTGGTTTAGAGGAATGACAGAGAGTGACTACGGTAGTGGTTTAGAGGAATGACAGAGAGTGACTACAGTAGTGGTTTAGAGGAATGACAGAGAGTGACTACGGTAGTGGTTTAGAGGAAAGGCAGAGAGTGACTACGGTAGTGGTTTAGAGGAATGACAGAGAGTGACTACGGTAGTGGTTTAGAGGAAAGGCAGAGAGTGACTACGGTAGTGGTTTAGAGGAATGACAGATAGTGACTACGGTAGTGGTTTAGAGGAATGACAGAGAGTGACTGTGACAGCTAGACAGGGAGACAGACAAGCAAATGTTCTGAGTTCCATTGAGTTCCATTGTCATAGTATTCTATCAGCTGTGATAGAGAACACTGACACTCTATACAATTCAATGTGCTTCTATCAATGTCTACATGAAGAAGACAAAGCTACCTGGTTGTGTCTGAAATGGCTCTATATTCCCCATATATTTAGTGCACTTCTTTTGATGAGCGCCCTGGTCAAAAGTAGTGCACTATATAGGGATTAGGGTACCATTTCAGATGCACACTTACTGTCCCTGTATACCTCGCTGCCATCTCCACTTCCTGTCCTGACTTTGTTGGAGTGTTCTTGCTTTACAGGTCAAGCCCTCTGTGTTATGGTGACTAATGTGTTGTAGAGTCTGCCCTGGCATGTCAAGGACAATGTGTTGCTTTAGTAACCACCTTCTCATCCAGCGACTCACACAGTTCTGAGTCCCAAATTGCACCCTATTCCCTATATACACTGAGCATGCCAAACATTAGGAACCCCTTCCTGATATTGACTTGCACCCCCCCTCAGAACAGCCTCAATTCGTCGGGGCATGGACTCTACAAGGTGTTGAAAGCATTCCACAGGGATGTTGGCCCATGTTGACTCCAATGCTTCCCACAGTTGTGTCGAGTTGGCTGGATGTCCTTGGTGGTGGACCATTCTTGATACACACGGGAAACTATTGAGTGTGAAAACCCCAGCAGCGTTGCAGTTCTTGACACAAACCAGTGCACCTGGCACCTACTACCATACCCTGTTCAAAAGCACTTAAATATGTTGTCTTGCCCGTTCACCCTCTGAATGGCACACATTCAAAATCCATGTCTCAACTGACTCAAGGCTTCTTTAACCTGTCTCCTCCCCTTCATCTACACTGATTGAAGTGGATATAACAAGTGACACCAATAATGGATCATAGCTTTCACCTGGATTCACCTGGTCAGTCTATGTCATGGAGAGAGCAGGGGTTCTTAATTTTTTGTACACGCAGTGTAGTGGACTACTTTTGACCATGGCCCATAGGGCTCAGGTGAAATTTGGGACGCATCCAGTGACATGCAGGGAAGGAAGGTGAACTCATGGCCCTATAATGTTCTGCTTTACAAATACAACGGTACCTGGAACTAGGACTGACTAATAATAATGACATGGAAAGCACTAGAAGAAAAGGCTTCGCTGCCTGAAATGCCCTCGAATTAGAAACAAATGTTTTAACTAAAAACCTGCCAAGTTGAATCATGCTCAATACAAGGCGTGCCTCCCAAATGACAACCTTTTCCATATCTAGCGCACTACGTTTGTCAAAAGTGCCATTGGGGTGCCGTTTTCCGACTCACACAAGGCCTGACATTTTTATATATTTTTTTATTATTTTTGAGTTTCGTTTTTTCCCTGACAATAAGTTACAATACTGCCATGTTGGTGACTATTTGAGAAGTGTCAGAATGCCATCAGATAGAGATGTCAAATGTAAAACTATTTATCTGTGAGATGACAATGTAATACAGAGTAGCTACACCTGGCTGTTTGATTGATTTTCAAATGAACGTTTGATTCTTTCCTTGTTGTGCAGTAATATTGCCAAAGACTGATTTCAAACTATTTCATCCATTCATTCATTCATGTAAATATCATATTGTCCAATAACCGTGGCAACAAAAAAAGTATGTTGTTTTTTTCCTTTCCATTTTTCTAAAACCTACAATAATGTTTGTGATGTAATGTCTTCCATTTGCAATAAATGAAAAATACAAGTTGCCAAAGACGACCTGAACTCGACTCTTGTGCGCGAAAGAAACCATGTATTAAGCACGTTATAAACATGTATTAAGCATGTTACAAACATGTATTAAGCATGTTATGAACATGTATTAAGTATGTTATAACCATGTTATTGATCTCAACCCTAATCAGCCCAGAAGGGCATCAAAACAAGTTGACTATGACTGTGATATGTGTTGTCCCACCTAGCTACCTTAAGATGAATGCAACTGGAAGTCGCTCTGGATAAATGACTAAAATGTCAACAGAAAAGCAAACGCTTGAAAGCTCAGTTGACTGAACTCACCTTTGAACTCTTCACATAATAAGTAAATTGATCAATAGGTTATTGAGGCCGGTGCCTATCATTGGCTCACACAGAGTGTTTTCTGGTAGTCTTAAAAATCTACTTTGAAACAAAAGTGTACACCTCACACACATGGTTATGGGCTTAAAAAAAGAAGACACCTGTACCATGTTAGATTTAGATTTAAAATGCATTCAATTTTGAGTTTGCATCCCAATATTACACTTTCTATACATCACAGAAGACTGAAATATAACAAAACTGTTTGACATAGAAACACCTGATTTTCGGCAGTTTTTTTAAATAATGTTAATTAATGATGAAATTTATAAAAATATGAATAACATTCTACCCCTTGAGGCCACTAGGTAATTTGACTGCAGGAAAGGCTACTCACAAGCCACTGCCTCCCAGCACAGCATAGCTCAGATACGGATCAGCATAGCTCAGCACAGCACAGATCATGAAAGCTATGATCCCTTATTGATGTCACTTGTTAAATCCACTTCAATCAGTGTAGATGAAGAGGAGGAGACAGGTTAAAGAAGGATTTTTAAGCCTTGAAACAATTGAGACATGGATTGTGTATGTGTGCCATTTAGAGGGTGAATGGTCAAGACAAAAGATTGAAGTGCCTTTGAACGGGATATGGTAGTAGGTGCCAGTCGCACCGGTTTGTCCAAAGCTGTTGGGTTTTACCCGCTGAACAGTTTCCCGTGTGTATCAAGAATGGTCCACCACCCAAAGAACATTCAGCCAACTTGACACAACTGTGGGAAGCATTGGAGTCAACATGGTCCGGCACACCTGTGGGCCAGCATCCCTGTTGGAACACTTTCGACATCTTGTAGAGTCCATGCCCCAACGAATTTTAGACTGGGGCAACTCAATATTAGGAAGGTGTTCCTAATGTTTGGTATAATCAGTTTATGTACAGTATACAGTATATGAAAATATGAAATATCCTTTCCGCTGAAACATATTAAATAAATATGGTAGCCTACACAGCAACAACTGAAGAGTCTGATTTTTTTATTCATACATTTTAGATGTGTATGAAGGTGTTTTTTTGCTAAATGCTATATATAATTTTTTTTTGCTGGAATGGAATGTTTGTATCCTATATATTTTACTGTGATATGTGGTTGTCGCTCTGAATAATGACTAAAATAGAAAATTTTAATGTTTTACAGACAGATCTCGTATTACTGTATTGAATTATTATTAGTAAAAAATATATATAGATGTCACAAATGTATCATTTGTACAATTCTTTATAAAATGTTTTGTTGTTTGTTATATTTGACTGTGTAAAGCCAAGCAGTACTTATTTTTTCTCTGAGAGTGAGTTGGATATTTGGCATTTTGCAAACAAAAAACATGATTATTTGTCTCTCTGAAATGAAACCATCAAATAATAGATTCTAAACAAATACATGTCTGTCATTGAACAACCCCGTGCCATGAATAGATAGCAAAAAAACACACCAAGCTAATTTACCAACATTTCTGAAAATGGAAATAATGTTTTGGAATGAAACTGTTCAAACGTAGGAGAGAAGAATGTGTTGTGTGTTAACTTGACTGATGTGGGGGTGAGTTCTGCGTTCTATGGTCCAGATCATCCATTTCCACTGAATGTCCATTGAGGCAGGTTTCCATGGAGACAATAGGAAGTAACAGTAAGGTTCTTTGTCATCCTGCATTCCTTCCATAGCTTTATGCTTTCAGGGAATTTTCCCCCTAGAAGAGGAGGGGAATTGTTAACATAGTGTTAACATAGTCTGTATGAGACCACAGACAAAGCTTGCCTGAAGTGTACATCATTGAGCTATTTTGACCTAAATTGCACATCTCACATGATCAAATCAAATCAAATGTTATTTATTACATGCGCTGAATACAACAGGTGTAGACCTTTCAGTGAAATGCTTACTTACAAGCCCTTAACCAACAATGCAGTTTTAATAAAAATACAACAACAAAATAATAATAATAAATTACAAATAATTAAAGAACAACTGTAAAATAACAATAGTGAATCTATAAACGGGGTACCGATGCAGAGTCAATGTGCGGGGTCACCGGTTAATTGAGGTAATTGAGGTAATATTTACATATAGGTAGAGTTATAGTGACTATGCATAGATAATAAATAGAGAATAGCAGCAGCGTAAAAGAAGGGGGACATATGGCTAGCCATTTGATTAGATTTTCAGGAGTCTTATGGCTTGGGAGTAGAAGCTGTTTAGATGCCTCTTCGGCCTAGACTTGGCGTTCTGGTGCCGCATGGCGTGCGGTAGCAGAGAGAACAGTCAATGACTAGGGTGGCTGGAGTCTTTGACAATGTTCAGGGCCTTCCTCTGACACCGCCTGGTATAGAGGTCATGGATGGCAGGAAGGTTGGCCCCAGGGATGTACTGGGCCGTATGCACTACCCTCTGTAGTGCCTGCGATTGGAGGCCGAGCAGTTGCCATACCAGGCAGTGATGCAACCAGTCAGGATTCTCTCGATGGTGCAGCTGTGGAACCTTTTGAGGATCACCAGGGAACTTGAAGCTCTGAACCTGCTCCACTACAGCCCCGTCGATGAGAATGGGGGCGTGCTTGGTCCTCCTTTTCCTGTAGTCCACAGTCATCTCCTTTGTCTTGATCACGTTGAGGGAGAGGCTGTTGTCCTGACACCACACGGCCAGGTCTCTGACCTCCTCCCTATAGGCTGTCTCATCGTTGTCGGTGATCAGGCCCAGCACTGTTGTGTCATCGGCAAACTTAATGATGGTGTTGGAGTTGTGCCTGGCCATGCAGTCATGATTGAACAGGGAGTGCAGGAGAGGACTGAGCACGCACCCCTGAGGGGCCCCCGTGTTGAGGATCAGCTTGGCGGATGTGTTGTTACCTACCCTTACCACCTGAGGGCGGCCCATCAGGAAGTCCAGGATCCAGTTGCAGAGGGAGGTGTTTAGTCCCAGGGTCCTTAGCTTAGTGATGAGCTTTGAGGGCACTATGGTGTTGAACGCTGAGCTGTAGTCGATGAATAGCATTCTCACATAGGTGTTCCTTTTGTCCAGGTGGGAAAGGAGTGCAATAGAGATTGCATCATCTATGGATCTGTTGGGGCGGTATGCACATTGGAGTGGTTCAAGGGTTTCTGGGATAATGGTGTTGATGTGAGCCATGACCAGCCTTTCAAAGCACTTCATGGCTACAGACGTGAGTGCTACGTGTCGGTAGTCATTTAGGCAGGTTATCTTAGTGTTCTTGGGCACAGGGGACTATGATGGTCTGCTAGAAACATGTTGGTATTACAGACTCAGACAGGGAGAGGTTGAAAATGTCAGTGAAGACACTTGCCAGTTGGTGAGCGCATGCTCGGATAAGTGGTTACTCTTCCTGGGATCCAAACCGGAAACAAAACAACAAATAAAATACAAATTAGAATATACACTACCAGTCAAAAGTTTTAGAACACCTACTCATTCAAGGGTTTTTCTTCATTATTAATATTTTCTGCATCATAGAATACTTGTGAAGACATCAAAACTATGAAATAACACATATGGAATCATGTAGTAACCAAAAAAGTGTTAAACAAATCCAAATACATTTTATATTTGAGATTCTTCAAAGTAGCCACCCTTTCCCATAGGGCGGCGCACAATTGGCCCAGCGTTCTCAGGGTTAGGGGAGGATTTGGTTGGGGTAGGCCGTCATTGTAAAATAAGAATTTGTTAACTGACTTCTCAAGTAAAATAAAGGTTAAATAAAAAAATATAAAGTTTTGCTTTGATGAGGCATTCTCTCAGTCAGCTTCATGACGTAGTCACCTAGAATGCATTTCAATTAACAGGTGTGCCGTGTTAAAAGTTGATTTGTGGAATTTCTTTCCTTCTTAATGCATTTGAGCCAATCAGTTGTGTAGTGACAAGGTAGGGGTGATATACAGAAGATAGACATATTTGGTAAAAGACCAAGTCCATATTATGGCAAGAACAGCTCAAATAAGCAAAGAGAAACAACAGTCCATCATTAATTTAAGACATGAAGGTCAGTCAATACGGAAAATGTCAAGAACTTTTAAAGTTTCTTTAAGTGCAGTTGCAAAAACCATCAAGCACTATAATGAAACTGTCGACCGCCACAGAAAAGGAAGACCCAGAGTTACCTCTGCTGCAGAGGATAAGTTCATTAGAGTTACCAGCCTCAGAAATTGCAGCCCAAATAAATCCTTCACAGAGTTCAAGTAATATCTCAACATCAACTGTTCAGGCCTTCGTGGTCGAATTGCTGCAAAGAAACCACTACTAATGGACACCAATAAGAAGAAGAGACTTGCTTGGGCCAAGAAACGGGAGCAATGGACATTAGACCGGTGGAAATCTGTCCTTTGGTTCCAACCGCCGTGTCTTTGTGAGACGCAGAGTAGGTTAACGGATGATGTCCGTGTGTGTGGTTCCCACCGTGAAGCATGGAGGAGGAGGTGTGATGGTGCTTTGCTGGTGACACTGTCTGTGATTTATTTAGAATTCAAGGCACACAGCATGACTACCACAGAATTATGCAGCGATAAGCAATCCCATCTGGTTTGCGCTTAGTGGTTATATAATTTGTTTTTCAACAGGACAATGACCCAACACGCCTCCATGCTGTGTAAGGGCTATTTGACCAAGAAGGAGAGTGACGGAGTGCTGCATCAGATGATCTGGCCTCTACAGTCATCTGACCTCAACCCGATTGAGATGGTTTGGGATGAGTTGGACAGCAGAGTGAAAGAAAAGCAGCCAACAAGTGCTCAGCATATGTGAGAACTCCTTCAAGACTGTTGGAAAAGCATTCCAGGTGAAGCTGGTTGAGAGAATGCCAAGAGTGTGCAAAGGGTGACTACTTTGAAGAATCGAAAATATTAAATATATTTTGGTTTGTTTAACACTTTTTTTGGTTACTACATGATTCCATATGCGCTATTTCATAGTGTTGATGTCTTCACTATTATTTTACAATGTAGAAAATAGGAAAAATAAAGAAAAATCCTTGAATGAGTAGGTGTGTCCAAACTTTTGACTGGTACTGTATGTCCCTCATGACCACACAACTGGCCAGTATTCCAGGTGCTACAAAACTAGGACCATGACAGCTTGCTTGCTATCTAGGGCCCAGCCATTTAGTCCCCTCAACTTGCTCAATGGGCCAAATTATTCAATAGATCTATAGTTTAGCTTTGAGCGAGTGATTTCATCGTTTTTGGGACAGAAAACTAGTAGCGTATGCCTTTCACCTTGCATTAATTGATTGTGACGTAGGTATTCATACGGTTTGGAAACTGATCCTGTGTGTTTGTCGTGGTGTGGTCGCCATCTAGTGGTGGCAATGAGTTATTACATCCAAGTGTCTCCTGAATCTGTCACTGGCAAATAACACATGGAGGAGTAAATGGATGACATCTGAGAGGAAGAGGCGAATAATATATTTATATTATAATGTATCACCTTTGATGGCATACAGTATTGAATTACATAAAGTGCTTTGCAAAGTTTGGTCGGTACCATGTGACAAATAGAACACTAAGAATAAAGGAATTCACTGTTACGAAGGGAGAGGCTACACAAATGTTTTTAATTAGTAAATCAAATCGTTTTTTTAAATGTTTTATTTAACCTTTATTTAACTAGGCAAGTTAATAACAAATTATAATTTACAATGACGACATACCAGAAAGCAAAAGGTATCCTGCGGGGACGGGGCTGGGATTAAAAATAAAGAATAAAAAAAGAAAATAAGACAAAACACATCACGATAAGAGACACCACAACACTACATAGCATGGCAGCATAACATAGCATGGTAACATGTGACCAATGGTATTTGTTACATGCACCGAATACAGTGAAATTATAATTTACAAGCTCATTCCCAACAATGCCGAGTTAAATAAGAAAATGTTTGAACACATGAGAAATAAAACACACAAGAATTCAGTTATATACAAAGTGAAGCACTACCATATCATTGTGCAAGAACACGTGGTGATTGAATACAGTACCTACAAGTCGGCAGGGGTAAAATGTCTATGCGATGGGTGTATTGTAGGAGTACATGTGTGGTAATGTCCGCTGGGCTCAGACGTCAGTTCAACGTCAAAGCAATTCAGAAATTATAAACCAAAGCTATTTGATTTTGTGAGCATTCTCATTCATGCAATTCCCAGTTCACAATGTAACAATATATTTCCCAGTACTGTCAAAGCTGAAGTTGGGCCACGTTCAGTTGCCAAACGTTGTCGAACATTACAGATAGAAATCCCATGAATAGAGCCTACACATGATTCCTTGTTCTATATGACAGAAATGCATTTTAATTCTTCTACATAATACATTTCTATCTGAACGTTCCAAAACGTTGTGTCCTGCTGAACTCGTCCCTGTTTTTGGACGATAATCCCGCGGAATCTCGCGGTAACGGCGGGTTGACCCTGCCCTATGTCTCGCAGCTCCATGCTCGGTATATAAAGGAGGACAACGGCGGCTGAAGGACGGCTGGGAAGGCAGAGTCCGTGTTTGTAAATAAGACCGTTCAAATCTGTGTTTTATTTACAAAAGTTATGCCGGCTATTTGGAAGTGTCGTACCCAGTTGTTTTAGGTCGTTTTTTATTGATTTGCTCTCATTCCTCGCTTGATTTTCGTGTGGTTTTACACTACGCGTAATGGCGAGCTCGGCTAACTCGAATCAAGTGGTAAGGATCACTGTCAGAGGGTCGTCAGTAAGATCTGATGATGGCAAACTGCTAGCTGCCAAAAAAACGTTGGCATTTTGAGTGGAAACATTAAAAAAGGGACTTAGGGAGTATTGTTGGCAAACAGTTGATGTTCTCATTAATAAAAATGATAGCCATAAGTACAACAATCGGCCATTTTTAACCCCTTTTCGAAACCATTTGAATCATTTTTCCAGAAAACAGCTGGTGAATGGCGTTGGTAACTTGGGATAATGTTAAACGCAGCCAGAAGACAAGTCTTTGGTTTAAGCTAACGACATGGCTAGCTCAATAGTAAAATGTGACTTGAGCCTTTTTAATTGCAATGTAGACTAATTTGCTATCATGGTTGCCCGCTAGCATGCATGCATGCATCAGCCTACATTTGCTGGTGCGTTTCGAGGGAGTTTTGGAAATGTGTTTCATAGTTAGAACTAGGTCTAGTGTTAGTAATACCTAACTAGTAAGAATTGCGTGCAGGTATTGTTCCTCGAATTCAGATGATAACTAGTAGTTTGTCGCGACGTAAGGTTACAATTGGAAGCACCTTCTCATCCAATGCGGATGGCGTTAAATTCCCACTTTATCAGAATTCAACTAGAAAGTATTGCTTGATCATTTCAAATAATGTTCAATGCCTCAGTCCACCATTCCACGAACAAGGCTGCTAACGTCAGCAAGCCGCCCCAAGCCATATGTCCTCTTTTCCATTACACATTTCTTTCCCTGGCCCCATCTCTAAATTTACATATTAACTCATTAAAATAACACAATCTAGATACCAGCAATTCAATTTACATCCGTCATTTGAATAGCGACCCCGGCTCGGTAAAATCGCGTCCATGTCTCCTCTCGACGGTTGTGACCCTCGTCCTTTCCGCAGCTCGGTTTTATACAGCCATATTGGCTCTCTAATATAGACTGCCCGGGATGGGAAGGTGCTACTCAACGCTACGTCACCGGCTCTACATATACACATCAGACCGAGCTTTTTATAGTAGGGAGGGAGTCGGAGGTCCACCGCAACGGACACCGACGAATAAGGACAGTGGCCTCTCTGTTCATGCGACCATTTTAGTTTGGGGGGAATTTTATGGTCGATTGAATGTTGTGTTTTTTGTGCATGGCCGATTGAGTTTAACTAGCTCCAACTGATCGGTGTCTTTCGGTTGTTTACGTTTTGAGTATACCATAAATGCCGATTGCTTGCGAAACGATTGATGTGTGTTTATGGTGTGAAAGGTCCCGTATGCACATTTGCGGGCTGGTCTTTCGACGATCTAACGTTTGCTAGGTGTTGCATTATTGCTGCCAATGCCACGGCTATCATGAAACATCCGTGTTAAATAGATCTAGGTAGGCCAGGGATGGTTAACTGGTGGGCGGCCCAATAAAACAAAAAACTAAAATAATCAGTCGGGGTCTCAACTTCCTGTTGAGTTAGAATAAACAAGGTGTAATTTAGAAGTCTTGGTTGTGCATCAGCAGTCACTCAATCATCCCAAATTAGATAGGAAAATTAGTTTAGTGGCCTGGTATCTAAACTTGTAGTAAGCATGGTCGAATTACCAACTGGGGTGGGGCCCATTGATCATTAGTTGTCATATTAAAAACGGCAAACATTTGCCTCCATACTATGGCAAAATGTGTAGAATTGCAGGAAATTAGCTGTACAACTGCACATTTTCTCCCTGCCACATGGCAAAATGAGCAGAGTTGCATGAAATTAGTTATAAAATTGCTAAATCTTCTCACCTCCCCATTGTAAAACGTATAGAATTGCAGCAGACTTGCTTTATAACGGCAACATTTTCTCTACTCTCTTTGGCTAAATGTGCAGAATTGCAGGAAAATAACTTTAACACGTTTCTCTTTGCTGTCACAAGGGAGGCCGCTAAAATGAATTACTTGCATAATTTAATCATTTCTAACTGATTTAACATAGTTAAGAATGGCACATTTATTCTGTTGCAAGTTTGGGGTTTCTAAATTAAGTTCGTTTTGAATATGTTATGGTATGCAGTTTGAATACCTGTGACTGAAGGTCAAAGGTAGTCAAGCTCAGAATATACAGAAAAAACAAATATTAGATGATTTGTTGGCCAACATTCTTTACCGTGGTGCATTTCAGTTGTCACCATGTGAAATAAATATACTTACGCAATAATGCAGCTAATGTTAAAAAATGCTGCACCCAGCTAACATTAGGCAATAATATGCCGTTGATGGTATATTATGGCCAATATACCACGGCTAAGGGCTGTTCTTATGCACGACGCAACTCTGAGTGCCTGGATACAGCCATTAGCTGTGGTATATTGACCATATAGTACAAACCCCAGAGGTGCCTTACTGCTGTTATAAACTGGTCACCAAAGTAAGTAGAACAGTAAAAGTACACCACATGACGAACAGTTCTTGTGCTGACGTTGCTTCCAGAGGCAATTTTGGAACTCGGCATTGAGTGTTGCAACCGAGGACGTATGATTTTTACACGCTTCAGCACTCAGTGGTCCCGTTCTGTGAGCTTGTGTGGCCTACCAGTTCGTGGCTGAGCCGTTGTTGCTCCTAGATGTTTCCACTTCAAAATAACAGCACTTACAGTTGACCGGGGCAGCTCTAGCAAGGCAGAAATTTGACGAACTGACTTGTTAGAAAGGTTGCATCCTATGACCGTGTCACGTTTAAAGTCACTGAGCTCTTCAATAAGGCCGTTCTACTGCCAATATTTTTCTATGGAGATTTCATGGCTGTGTGCTCGGTTGTATGCACCTGTCAGCAACGGGTGTGGCTGAAATAGCCAAATCCACTAATTTGAAGGGATGTCCACATACTTTTGTAGACAGTGCATTCAGAAAGTATTCAGACCCCTTCCCTTTTCCACATTTTGTTATGTTACAGCCTTATTCTGAAATTGATTAAATTAATAGATTTTCTCATCAATCTACACACAATACCCCTGTAATGACAAAGCAAAAATATGTTTTTAAAAACAAAAATCACGTTTCCATAAGTATTCAGACCCTGTACTCAGTACTTTGTAGAAGCACCTTTGGCTGTGATTATAGCCTCTAGTCTTCTTGGGTATGATGCTACAAGCTTGGCACACCTTTATTTGGGGAGTTTCTCCCATTCTTCTCTGCAGATCCTCTCAAGCTCTGTCAAGTTCGATGGGGAGGGTTGCTGCATAGCTATTTTCAGGTCTCTCCAGAGATGTTACATTGGGTTCAAGTCCGTGCTCTAGCTGGGCCACTCAAGGACATTCAGAGTCTTGTCCCGAAGCCACTCCTGCGTTATCTTGGCTGTGTACTAAGGATCGTTGTCCTGTTGGAAGATGAACCTTCGCCCCCTGTCTGAGTTTCCTGAGCGCTCTGGAGCAGGTTTTCATCAAGGTTCTCTCTAGACTTTACATTGTTCATTTTGGTCACCTCTCTGACCAAGGCCCTTCTCCCCCAATTGCTCAATTTGTCCAGGCGGCCAGCTCTAGAAAGAGTCTTGGTGATTCCAAACTTCTTCTATTTAAGAATTATGGCGGCCGCTGTGTTCTTGGGGACTTCCAATGCTGCAGAAATGTTTTGGTACCCTTCCCCAGATCTGTGCCTCGACACAATCCTGTCTCGGAGCTCTACGGACAATTCCTTCGACCTCATGGCTTGGTTTTTGCTCTGACGTGCACTGTCAACTGTGGGACCTTATATAGACAGGTGTGTGCCTTTTCAAATCATGTCCAATCAATTGAATTTACCACAGGTGGACTCCAATCAAGTTGTAGAAACATCTCAAGGATGATCAATGGAAACAGGATGCACCTGAGCTCCATTTCAAGTCTCATAGCAAAGGCTCTGAATACTTATGTAAATAAGGTATTTCTGCAAATAAATCTATACTTGTTTTCACTTTGTCATTATAGTGGATTGATGCAATTTTTTTTAAAATATTTATTTCATGAATTTTAGAATAAGGCTGTAACGTAAAAACATGGAAAATTTCAAAGGGTCTGAATACTTTCCAAATGCACTGTATATAGTGTAATTTTTTGTCATACCCGTTCATTCAGGGCTCAAACCACCCAGTTTCTAAAATACATTAGAGCACTTCTAACAGTACTGTATGTTTTCTCAGCCTAAACTGTACAGGTCTGTGATTGAAGATGTTATCAACGAGGTCCGGGAGCTCTTCCTGGATGAGGGGGTGGACGAGCAGGTCCTCATGGAACTCAAAACGGTACAGAACACACAACTCTTCCTTCTAGTGACATTCCATTCTAGAATGTTGTTCTTTCTTGTCTGCGCTAGTGTTAGCTTCGCTTTTGTAGCTCCCATCTGATGTAGATTCCACTATGATAACCTCTCTGTCCCTGTAGTTTTGTAAAAAGTAGAATAGACAATACAAATGTCAAAATGGTGGTCAACAGTCTACCCTCCATTTTAAAGTCCCCTCTCCTCCCCTCTCCTTTAGCTGTGGGAGAACAAGCTAATGCAGAGTAAGGCAGTGGAGGGCTTCAACACAGAGGAGCAGGTGGCCCTCCAGGCAGCAGCCCAGCAGCAGGCACAACAGGCCCAGCAGGCCACCCAGCAAGCCCAGACACAGCAGGTCCTCCTGCCCCCGCAGCAGCAAGGTGAGTCCCAGGCATCGGCCATGACACACCACCTCTGTTGTTCCCGGTAGGCTACATTTGATGTGTTTAGACAGGCAGCACAATTATTTTATTTTTCACTCATTGGTATTTTGATCAAACACATCAGATCTTTTTCAGATCTGATTGTTCAAAAGACCAATTAGTGGGAAAAAGATCAGAATTGAGCTGCCTGTCTAAACACAGCCCTAATGGGCTGGTTTCCCAGACATAGATTAAGCATAGCCATAGACACATTTTATTTATGTCTAATGGTGATTCTCAATTGATTATGCTTTTAATACTAGGATTTGGCTTAATGTCTGTCCAGAGGGGTATTTTACCAAGCAGGTTTGAGGAGTTAGCGAGGTAACTTTGGTCAACTCTGAGTTCAACTTGGGATAACCGGTCAAACAAAAGTGGCTCACCTTTTAGCCAGGTAAATTTCTATGGCAACAAATCGTTCAGAACTAACCTGCTCCGGGGCAGGCTAACTCCACTTACCCTGAATGAAGTGACTGAGCCATCGGGTGAGGACCAATGAAATCATATTCCCTCCCTCTTGCAAAGATTGCGTCATCATCCCCTTCATTTGAGGAAGACGACTGATTTTAAATATTTTATTAATAAAAAAAAAAAATGGTGTTAAATAGTCACGTTAAAAATAGTCATGAGAAATGCATTCTGAACTTCACACACAGTAACACTTTTGAATGACTTAATACAATTATTGATAATCCTTGATTAACACACCAAAGACGGCATTAACGATAAGTAATAAAATAAAGATGTGCACTTCTTAGAGTGTATGTCACACCATCGCTTGCTGGAATTTACAATATCATTTTTCTTTCATTTCAATGGACTCACCCATGGATTGATGTTCCAACATTGTTTCAATGAAGAGTTCGGTGTTCGACTAGCCATGTGCAACTTGCGCGCACAGTTACAAGCCTGCTTTAGTTTAGCGGCAGGCGGACGAGCAAAATCCACCGTTGTAGTACGGATGAAGCCTGAGCTGGAATGTGAAGCTAACTGAAGCTGGCTAGCTTTAGAAACCCCTGAGTAGATCTAGCTTGCTTCGTAGGATTCCCCTCAGGAAACCTGTCCGATAAGTCTTGATATAAGCCCTCGCCCTGTCTTACGGCTATATCCATATACTAAGGCCCAGCCTTTAACACCTCTAATCACCCTCTTTCATCCCTACTTGGTCTACCTCCTGTGTATAAGAATCTTTGGGTCATGGCAAGCGCTATACAAAAACCCACAGTTCCCTGACACACCTACCTACAGCCCTTTAAAGCCACCTACCTACAGCCCTTTAAAGCCACCTACCTACAGCCCTTTAAAGCCACCTACCTACAGCCCTTTAAAGCCACCTACCTACAGCCCTTTAAAGCCACCTACCTACCTACACCCCTTTAAAGCCACCCACCTACCTACACCCCTTTAAAGCCACCTACCTACCTTCACCCCTTTAAAACCACCCACCTACCTACACCCCTTTAAAGCCACCTACCTACCTTCACCCCTTTAAAGCCACCTACCTACCTACACCCCTTTAAAGCCACCTACCTACCTACACCCCTTTAAAGCCACCTACCTACCTTCACCCCTTTAAAGCCACCTACCTACCTACCTACACCCCTTTAAAGCCACCCACCTACCTACACCCCTTTAAAGCCACCTACCTACCTTCACCCCTTTAAAGCCACCTACCTACCTACACCCCTTTAAAGCCACCCACCTACCTACCACCCATTTAAAGCCACCTACCTACCTACACCCCTTTAAAGCCACCTACCTACCTTCACCCCTTTAAAGCCACCTACCTACCTACCACCCATTTAAAGCCACCTACCTACCTTCACCCATTTAAAGCCACCTACCTACCTACACCCATTTAAAAGCCACCTACCTTAGCCCATTTAAAGCCACCTACCTACCTACACCCCTTTAAAGCCACCTACCTTAGCCCCTGCATGCTAAATCTGTCCACACTTTCTCTCTCATTTATACTTCCAATACTCACAATGTATTATATAAAGTGTTACGTCCATTAACCCAGGTACAACATGTCCTTTAAGGTTGTCCAATTCAAAATCCATTTCAATAACTACTTAAAATGGCTATCATATCTGCAAACTATATGATTGAACAACAACAATGAAGGCATTGAAAAGAGAATCCCTTCTCATTCACAGTGACGAGCTGGCAATCAACCCGGCCTACTGTCACCAGCGGTAATATTATAACATAATTATTACACACACCCACACACAGTTTGATCCAAAGCAGCATTTATCAGACGCTGTATCATACTTATTAAATGTATAATTACTGAGAAAATGTAATAAATACAGAATACATTTGTATAATTTCTCTCCACAGCAACCCAGCAGCAAGTCATTGTGCAGGATCCTAAAATTCTGCAGCATATGAGTGCAACAGGGATGGTGAGTGGAGTAGTGCGTTTGTCTGTAGCTGGACCACAGGTATAGGACCAGAGTTTCCCATCATAGGACCCTTGAAGAAATAATTCAAATCAATTATAAAGACATTACAAGTGACAGTTTTTCATTGATGTCATATTTCAATGGCATCTGTAAAGTTATCTACGATAAAACCACTGCAGACAGATTTCCCCCGGCTGACCTAATTCATGTGTCAATGCCTCGCCGTTATGAGTGGCTTCCCTTTGAACTCACTCACATGGATTATAGAATAGCTGAGACACACAGACCCCTCTACACACACACACACACACACACACACACACACACACACACACACACACACACACAGTGTAAACGTGAAAGCTGTCCCTGAGCGTGGTTGACCAGGCCAGCTGGAGGACAGATGGAAGAGAGAGAGGAGGAGAGGCCACGCAGGAAATAGTTTACTGAGCGCTAAGGATTTCAGACTAGATTACAGAACAGATAAACCTCGAAGAGCTTCGCACTCGTCTGTTCTCTCCCTCTTCCCCCCTCCTCTCCATCTCTCTCTGTGTGTCTCTCTCTGTGTGTCCCCTCCCCACCCACCATCTGGTCTTCTTAACTGACACCTGTCTTCTGCACAGAATATAGGATTATTATAGCAAATTGATAGGTTACATTTTAAAAGCTTCTCCAGGCGTTTAAATCTGAGCAGACTCCATCCCAAACAAGCAATCTCTCTCTCTCTCTGTGTGTGTGTGTGTTCCTGAGTGACTAGGGGTACCCATCTCTCCTGTTATTTGCCTGGTTAGTGATGTGTTTTCTCTGTCTAACCTCTAGAGTGCAGCAACCACAGCAGCAACCTTGGCCTTACCAACAGGAATCAGTCCATACCAACAACTCATCACTAGCCAAGGTATAGCATTTAACATCCCACCAGCTCCAGTCTTGATAATGTTACAACAGTACATATTGATTGATTATAAAATGCAGAAAGATTACCTCACCAAATACCAATTTGTTTTGTTTTTTTGTTCTGCCCTGAATTTCTTCTGTCCTTCCCGGGTGATGCACATCAGGCGTCAATTTTCCCCAGAATATGTATCTTAAAACAGTGGACGGTGTGTACAACTTATACTCCCCACAACATTTAGGAATGACAAACTAATTTTCAGACTTGTTAATATACTTGGTTTCTCAACATTCAACATGTTCTTGGTCTGGTCATGGTTTCCCTACTCTGGGTCTTGGGTTTAGTCTCACAAGGTTGGGTCTGGGTTTTGGGGGCCCTGGTCTCCATCTCTCTCTCTCTCTCCTTTGATCTCCGGTCAGATCCTGAACATACTCTTCATAGCTCTAATAGCGCACCTCTACTCTGTCCCTGACCCCAGGTCAGATCCTCCAGGTGCTGCGTGCGGCTAACGGGACCCAGTACATTATCCAGCCTCAGCAGCAGATGGTCCTTCAGCAGCAGGTCCTTCCTCAGATGCAGCCTGGCGGTGGGCAGGCCCCCGTCATACAGCAGGTACGCCCCATCACACAGGTAGGTCCTATCACTGTCCTCCCAGTGTGTGTAAAAGTTTGAGCCCCCTGGTGCAGGTGGAGGCCCCCTGGTGCAGGTGGAGGCCTCCTGGTGCAGGTGGAGGCCTCCTGGTGAAGGTGGAGGATCCCTGGATTTAGATCCTCTGGTGCAGGTATATGTCTCCTGATGCAGTTGGAGGCCTGATGCAGGTATAGGCTCCCTGGAGTTAGACCTCCTGGTGCAGGTATAGGCCTCCGGATGCAGGTGGAGGCCTCCAGGTGCAGGTATAGGATCCCTGGCGTTAGACCCCCTGGTGCAGTTATAGACCCTCTGGTGCAGGTACAGTGGGGCAAAAAAGTATTTAGTCAGCCACCAATTGTGCAAGTTCTCTCACTCAAAAAGATGAGAGAGGCCTGTAATTTTCATCATAGGTACACTTCAACTATGACAGACAAAATGAGGGAAAAATCCAGAAAATCACATTGTAGGATTTTTATGAATTTATTTGCAAATTATGGTGGAAAATAAGTATTTGGTCACATACAAACAAGCAAGATTTCTGGCTCTCACAGACCTGTAACTTCTTCTTTAAGAGGCTCCTCTGTCCTCCACTCGTTACCTGTATTAATGGCACCTGTTTGAACTTATCAGTATAAAGACACCTGTCCACAACCTCAAACAGTCACACTCCAAACTCCACTATGGCCAAGACCAAAGAGCTGTCAAAGGACACCAGAAACAAAATTGTAGACCTGCACCAGGTTGGGAAGACTGAATCTGCAATAGGTAAGCAGCTTGGTTTGAAGAAATCAACTGTGGGAGCAATTATTAGGAAATGGAAGACATACAAGACCACTGATAATCTTCCTCGATCTGGGGCTCCACGCAAGATCTCACCCGTGGGGTCAAAATGATCACAAGAACGGTGAGCAAAAATCCCAGAACCACACGGGGACCTAGTGAATGACCTGCAGAGAGCTGGGACCAAAGTAACAAAGCCTACCATCAGTAACACACTACGCCGCCAGGGACTCAAATCCTGCAGTGCCAGGCGTGTCCCCTTGCTTAAGCCAGTACATGTTCAGGCCCGTCTGAAGTTTGCTAGAGAGCATTTGGATGATCCAGATGAGGATTGGGAGAATGTCATATGGTCAGATGAAACCAAAATATAACTTTTTGGTAAAAACTCAACTCGTCGTGTTTGGAGGACAAAGAATGCTGAGTTGCATCCAAAGAACACCATACCTACTGTGAAGCATGGGGGTGGAAACATCATGCTTTGGGGCTGTTTTTCTGCAAAGGGACAACTGATCCGTGTAAAAGAAAGAATGAATAGGGCCATGTATCGTGAGATTTTGAGTGAAAACCTCCTTCCATCAACAAGGGCATTGAAGATGAAACGTGGCTGGGTCTTTCAGCATGACAATGATCCCAAACACACCGCCTGGGCAACCGAAGGAGTGGCTTCGTAAGAAGCATTTCAAGGTCCTGGAGTGGCCTAGCCAGTCTCCAGATCTCAACCCCATAGAAAATCTTTGGAGGGAGTTGAAAGTCCGTGTTGCCCAGCGACAGCCCCAAAACATCACTGCTCTAGAGGAGATCTGCATGGAGGAATGGGCCAAAATACCAGCAACAGTGTGTGAAAACCTTGTGAAGACTTACAGAAAACGTTTGACCTCTGTCATTGCCAACAAAGGGTATATAACAAAGTATTGAGAAACTTTTGTTATTGACCAAATACTTATTTTCCACCATAATTTGCAAATAAATAAATTAAAAATCCTACAATGTGATTTTTTCCTGATTTCTTTTTCTCATTTCGTCTGTCATGGTTGAAGTGTACCTATGATGAAAATTACAGGCCTCTCTCATCTTTTTAAGTTGGAGAACTTGCACAATTGGTGGCTGACTAAATACTTTTTTTCCCCACTGTATAGGCCTCCTAATGCAGGTGTAGGCTACCTTGAGTTAGACCCCCCTGATGCAGGCGGAGGCCTCCTGGTGCAGGTATAGGCTCCCTGGAGTTAGACCCCTGGTGCAGGTACCCACAGTTAAACAACATCATGCAGTTAAGAGTATTTTCTGAGGAAACTTGCTTACTAACAAGGGCCACAACCCTAGGTCCTGTGTCAGAGCTGTGGTAGATCTGAGTTGGGGTTCATTCAGTTTTCAATTCAACAAGTTCCATTGAAAACTGAATGGTGGATTCAAATGGTCATTACTGTGTGGGGTGTAATGCCATGTTGCTGTACCCCTCCCCCTCAGGTACTGGCTCCTCTCCAGGGAGGACTCCCCCAGGTGCTGGCTCCTCTCCAGGGAGGCCTCCCCCAGCAGACAGGAGTCATCATCCAGCCTCAACAGGTCATCCTCACTGGGAACAAGGTCCAGCAGAATGCCCAGGTCAGACCTTACTCACTAGTCACTACATATGGCGTATTATTCAAAGGTCTTTATTTTGATCAAATATGCTTTAGTATACCTACATTCAATTTATTTTTACATTCAGCTCTTGACAAGCTATAGATATGCAGACGCCAAAAGGGAATTTTGGATGTTATTATACAGACGATCATGATTACTCTGGTGAACACCCCATCCCACATTCAACCATCTCTCACTAACCCGCCCTTCTCAACCCATCCCTCTCTTCAGATAATGCAGATGACAGGCCAGCCCGGTCAGGTGCAGCAGATCCAGCAGCAGGTCCAACAAGTCCAACAGGTCCAGGGCGGAGCTGCACCAGGAGGCCCACAGCAACAGCAGCAGACCCAACAGCAGCAGACCCAACAGCAGCAGCAGCAGCCTCCTATGATGCTGCAGGTGGACGGAGCGGGCGACACGTCCTCAGAGGAAGAAGATGAGGAGGAAGAGTATGACGAGGAGGAAGATGAAGAAAAGGAAAAAGATGGAGAGGACGGCCAGGTGGAAGAGGTGGGTAGGACTCTCAATGAGACGAGAGAAAGACGCCTACAATTCTGAAATCTTTTAACTTAGAATGTTTGTTTTGAATCTTTTAATCTCATCTGTAAATCGAAGACAGTTTAATTTGATCTTGATATCATGACATCACCATCCAAGTCTATATTAACCTGACAAATAGTTGAGCTAGCATAGTTTAGCTTTACATAACAGTTATTACATGCATCTATTAATAAGGTTGGCTACACTTCCAGTAAAAAAGTATGTGGACACCCCTTCAAATTAGTGGATTTGGCTGTTTCAGCCACACCCGTTGGTGACAGGTTTATAAAATTGAGCACACAGCCATGCAACCTCCATAGACAAACATTAACATTAGAATAGCCTTACTGAAGAGCTCAGTGACTTTTAACGTGGCACTGTCATAGGATGCAACCTTTCCAACAAGTCAGTGCCAACTGTAAAGTTTAGTGGAGGAGGAGGAATGGTCTGGGGCTGTTTTTCATGTTTCTGGCCCCTGAGTTCCAGTGAAGGGAAATCTTAACGCTACAGCATACAATTACGTTCTAGACGATCCTGTGCTTCCAACTTTGTGGCAGCAGTTTGGAGAAGGCCCTTTCCTGTTTCAGCATGACAATGCCCCTGTGCACAAAGCCCAATGTCAGTTCCCAACCTCACTAATGCCTTCGTGGCCTGAATGGAACAAGTCCCTGCAGAAATGTTCCAACATCTAGTGAAAAGCCTTCCCAAAAGAGTGGAGGCTGTTATAGCAACAAAGGGGGGACCAACTCCATATTAATGCCCATGATATTGGAATGAGATGTTCGATGAGCAGGTGTTCACGTACTAGTGTACCTTGGATGATCTGATGAAAATCTGAGGAAGCTATGTAACTTGTAACTTGTCACTCTTAACTTAAAAGCGCGTCTCAGCTGATGATGATAATAAATAATAATAATAATAATAATTCATAGTAGTAGTACAGGGGCTAAATGAATATAGGGGAAACACTGGATTGGGAGTGAAGGGATAGATATATTATTAATCGTCCCTCACTCTCTCCCAGGAGCCTCTGAATAGTGAAGATGATGTGAGTGATGAGGAGGACCAAGAACTGTTTGATACAGAGAACGTGGTGGTGTGCCAGTACGACAAGGTAAGATATCTCCGGATTACATTATTGTATGTGTGACCCCAGACTTCCTGTATAGGAGAAACCACAGTGAGGAAACCGCAGAATTCCTGTATAGGAGAAATCACAGTGAGGAAACCCCAGACTTCCTGTGTGTGTGTAGTGAATTTGCTCCCCTCCTAACCTCAACACTGACACTGTCTAATTGGTTCCTCTCCTCAGAGCCACAGAAGTACACACACACACTGTAGTGAGAGAGATAGCCCAGTCTGCTGCACTCGCCCACATTCCTAATGCCCATTGATTCCCCCTCAGATCCACAGAAGTAAGAACAAATGGAAGTTCCACCTGAAGGATGGGATCATGAACCTGAACGGCCGAGACTACGTCTTCTCCAAAGCCATCGGGGACGCAGAGTGGTAAAACACACAGAACAAAGGATGTGTCCCAAATACCACTCTATTACCTATATAGTGCACTACATAGGACCCTTAAGCCTCTGGTCAAAAGTGGTGCACTACATAGGGAATAGGGTGCCATTTGGAACACAGAAAAAGAACACACAACAACAAAAAACACCATGAAGGAACTCTGGAACTTTCTGTCAAGTTTGAGAAAGAGACTCATCAATAACTATGACCCAGGGAATCATATTTCAGCCAGAGGACCTGGGATGGGTTGGTTTGGGAAGGAAATAAACGTAACACACCACCCAAAACTGTGATACTGATTGATGCACATCTGTATGAATGGTATACCTGTATCAACACCCAATACCCTACAAGCCTCCCAAGACAAGACACTGAGGATTCTATGCGGCGCGGCACGGCCGAGGGATCGAAGGAGAAATCTTTTTAGGTTCTTTGTTTGACTGAATTCACCTCCATTTTGAACTGACAGTTTTCTCCCACACTTATAGTGGACCAGATATAACCACTGACTTGAGTTGACCCACGCTAAACACTTTATGCCAATAGGTTTGAATCCGGGTCAAAGGTCAGTTAAAATATATCCAGTGATTGGACAGGGAGTCTTTCGATCCCAGTTGTGTGCCCAGTGATTGGCTAGGAAACCTGTCAGTCAATCCCAGTTTTTTCAGTGACTGGGCACTACACAGTGAAGTAGACACTAGTGTATTGAGTTAAGATGGCTGTTTGAAAAAGGCTGACGTTATTAGCTTCATCTGCTTGTAGATCTGTGTCCATGTCACTGATATGATATTCCTGCCACATGTTTTGATGGTCCATACTAAAAGTGTCCTGTTTATCTAGTTGATAGTGTTAGCATCTGTGTTCAGCAGTCTAGCTCCCCTCCTGTTGCTGTTTTAATATTGTTTTATTATGATGAAGACAAACACTAAAGGCAAAAGGATGTTTTTATTTTTTCTGAGAGTGCCGAGTCTAAACATTTCTTCCAGAGTCATATATTTAAATACATGTCTCTGATTTCAACCTGTCTGCTTCATGCCCTAATTCTCAATCATCCTATCGTTGACTGTCCCTTTGTAAAGAATCAACCAATGAGTGGATTGATACAATTATTGTAAAAACGTCTTCAAAACACTTATTCCTATTTTTGTGGATCCGGTCTTCTGATTCATTACCCGATCAGTACAGCCAGCGGGAGATTTGCACTGTCAGTGTCAATGTATCGTTCAGTCAGTCAGTGGAGTTTGTCCACAGCCACAACATGCCCAATCCTTCTGGCTTATTTTTCTCCTGTGTATTTGAGTGTTACTAGTTTGAGGTCTGTCTGAGCTCACTGCTTGATCTTGTCATCAGTTCAATGTTGTTGGAATGGTCACCCACATCCTCTTTCTGACGTTACAGTACTAATTGATCATATTTTTCTTTTCTTGTAGATGTTTTTGTTGTATTTATTCCTGAAAGCTCAGGCGACGTTATTGTTTTGAGAGTAAAAAGAAGACAAGCCACACCAAACTGTGCTCTTATGACCATAACCATGTGTTGCTTTTCTCCCTATGTTTTTCTGTGTGCTGGACTAGGCTCCATCATGTGCTGTGCTCCACGTCATGACTGCTGTGTGTATGTGTAGCGCTGTCTGTCTGTCGTGCACTTTCATTTTAATCATGATGATGATTTTATAAAAGTCCTGTTCACGCCAGTTTCAACTGGGGGGTAACTTGGCGTGTGTTCTCTGTTCTAGAACAGAGTAGTTTCTAGGTCTAGAACTGAGTGGCTTCTGGTTCTGGAACTCTTGGCTTAGACAAGCAGTAGCGTATGACATAAGCCAGAGCCACTCTTCTGCTGAAGTGGTTTTGGCCATGTATTCCAAAATGATTTTATTGTAGTTCATAATTCCATGTGTTCCAATTCCCTGATGTAATTTCGTACATGTGCCTTTTGGATTTTAATTTGGCTTGCAGCTATCCAAATATATAAAGATAATATAAGCATTTCAAGAAAGGATGTCTCTGGAAACTTTTTTTTTTCATGTACCATGCGTTTCAACTGCTGTTCAAATAACTGTTTGTGAGGAAAATGTATTGTTTGTTTTATAAATCATACTGTTTTTTTATTTTAATTCAAAGATCTTTGTAAATGACCATAACTTGGAAGGCTGTGCTTTGAATACAACTAATTAGAGAAAGTAGTATTTTATTGAACAGACCCATTGAGTTTTTTGCCTTTGCTAAAAAATGTATTAAAGTAATATGAAAACTGGTTTGTGTATGGCATTCTTTACTGTGATAGTATAATCGTGACATTTCAGGGGTAGAAGATTTAAGAATTCCTGATTTTCTTACTTCAGAAAAGAATGAAGGTGAAAGGCGACTACATTTCTCACACTTTCTCACAGTCGTTTTGAGATTTAAGATCTGACAATATGATCATTACTACTGCGATGAAAAGGACCCAGAATCATTTTAGTTTAATCCCCATTTTCCTCATTTGGACAGGATAATCTAAATAATTTATGTCAGTTTGCCAGGTTATGTGGGTGTTGCCCTAATTCCAACCTGGCTGATATACAGGCCCTGTGTTTTATTATGGGTAACTATGAGATACAACATGTGGTACTCCATTAATAAGTCATTTCCAAGTTTATGTAAGTTGAACGGTAGGAAGCTATTGTTCAAGAGGGGGGACTGTTGGGTTCTGAGAATATGAAATGTACTTATTCATGTCACTGAGGGAGTGCTAAGGTTGAGGGTCTACACCAGAGGTTAAGGGTTATAGGAGGAAGGTATATAGTGGGTGCAATTAAGCTTGGAATGTTTTGAGTGCAGGGAAGCGATCACATGTGGCAGGCATTGATAAGGGGAGAGAGACATCGATTAGTGATGAAAGGGGTCAAGGTCATGTTAAGGGAGAAAGAAATGTTTATGGCTGTATTACTTAGTTTCCTGCCTAGCAGTAAAGATGCAATGTTTGTTCAGATGGGTAGGGGGAGACTCAGCGTAGGAGAAATGGTTAAATATCAGTGCGTGTGTGAAAATGTTTTTGTCTAATGCAGCTGTATTGATCCTCTAGGAAGAATAAACTTGGTTTAAACTTTCATAATGTCCGTTGAGTTTTATACTCTGAGAATTAGAACCTAACAGTAGTAATGGGACTAGAACCCAGTTAATATAGAGCTAGTTCTACCTACTGTAGTTGACTGTTGGTCACTCTGGATAAGGGTGTCTGCTAAATGACTAAGATGTCATGTGGGTTCATTACGTGACTTGTCTCATGTTAATGTGTGTGTGTGGTTCACTGGCATTGCATGACGGCAAGTGGTCAGTTTGGAGAATCTGGAGGCACTTGATGAATCAGAAAGGGAGGAGGGTGAGTTTTTTCTTGTCCTCCACTTCATCATTCTCTTCATTTAGTCTCTGCGTAGGTGAGCAGAGCGTGGTGCAACACTCCAGTAGTTATATGAGAGAATGGCCCTTGACCTTCTAACAGCAGCACATTGACTACTACTTGACCTTTCAAGAGCAGCTCACTGACTACACCTACTGACCCGTAGAGACGAGCGCACGAGATAATTGAAAATTCAACACGTTCTTTCACATGATCTCTCTGTCTCTCTCATCTCTCTCTACTGTATTTGAGTAGAGAAACCCAATATGGAAGCATGGTGCACGTTGTCCATCCAAAGAGCCCTGCCCTGCTGCTTATTTGAGGAGCGGCTGGGAGATGAGGTTTATACCAGGAGAGGAAGGGGCCAGGCCAGGACAAGGCTGTGAGATGAGAGGTTTATACCAGGAGAGGAAGGGGCCAGGACAGGGCTGTGAGATGAGAGGTTTATACCAGGAGAGGAAGGGGCCAGGACAGGGCTGTGAGATGAGAGGTTTATACCAGGAGAGGAAGGGGCCAGGACAGGACAGGGCTGTGAGATGAGAGGTTTATACCAGGAGAGGAAGGGGCCAGGCCAGGACAGGGCCGGGAGATGAGAGGTTTATACCAGGAGAGGAAGGGGCCAGGACAGGACAGGGCCGGGAGATGAGAGGTTTATACCAGGAGAGGAAGGGGCCAGGATAGGGCTGGGAACCAAATAGAGCTAGAGAGAAGAATGGAATGAAACACAAGTCAGTTTGTTTGACCCTGTCCGTAGACCATGACTGTGTTTTTCCTGTTTGATTAATATTTCATTAGTTTGTGCCATGGGAGGACATACTGTAATTGTGTTATATCATAATGTACTCTGGTGAATTCAAGATCTGTCTCACCCCTCTATTGGTTTGATGGCCGTATTTTGTTTTATTATACCACAGTCAGTCCATATCATATTGAAGACTAGTAACCTTATTGTATCAATCAATTAATTTTCTCATTCTATGAAAGAGAAAAAGAATATTTGGAAATCAGTCAAAATCGAACAAAAGGCCAAGAAGCTCTATTTAGCTCAACTGAAGAGTTGCAAATTACTTTGGCCTCCTCGAAGAAAGAAAAAAATTAGAAATTATCTCTTTTTCCAGCAAAGTTTATTCCCTTGCATTCCTCTGAAAATGTCACAGTGCAGTTCAAATGCTGTACAGATGGCAAGCGGGTGGTCATTGGCAGAAGGT
This sequence comes from Brachymystax lenok tsinlingensis, assembly GCA_030435695.1. NCBI lineage: Eukaryota > Metazoa > Chordata > Actinopteri > Salmoniformes > Salmonidae > Brachymystax > Brachymystax lenok. Next base: position 9,368,350 of record CM059817.1, on the reverse strand, counting down.
GTCCCTTAATTAATAATCGTCAAGTCTCTCTCTATAGCTACAGCTTGCTTTACACGTCAGTGTTCGGTTTGGTGTTAAGCTTCTCAATTTTTCCAAATGTTTTTCCTATCTAAAATATTCAGTATATATATATTTTTTTTATCTAGTAACTTTTTCCTAGACCTTTCCAGCAAGGCACAGCTATATCTTCTCTCTTATTCTCTGAAAGTCATATTACGTCTTGAGCATGGGAAAATATCACCACCACACAAGAAAAGGTTGACATACATGTCAGTATACATTTGTTATTCACACCCCTTGTCTTTTTCTACATTTTGTTGTGTTACAGCCTGCATTAAAAATGTATTAAAAATTGAGATATTTTGTCACTGGCCTACACATCCCATAATGTCAAAGTGGAATTATTTCTTTCAACATTTTTACATATTAATGAAAAGCTGAAATGTCTTGAATCAATAACTATTCAACCCTTTTGTTATGGCAAGCCTAAATAAGTTCAGGTATAAAATGTTGCTTAATAAGTCGCATAAGAAGTTGCATGGACTGTGTGCAATAATAGTTTTTCACATGATTTCTGAATGACTATCTCATCTCTGTACCCCACACATACACATAGTTGTAAGGTCCTCCAGTCGAGCAGTGCATTTCAAACACAGATTCAATTACAAAGACCAGGGACGTTTTCCAATGCCTCGCAATGAAGGGCTACTATAGGTAGATGTGTAAAAATAAAAAAAGCAGACATTGAATATCCCTTTGAGCATGGTGAAGTTATTAATTACACTTTGGATGGTGTATCAATACACCCAGTCACTACAAAGATACAGGAATCCTTCCTAACTCATTTGCTGGAGAGGAAGGAAACCGCTCAGGGATTTCACCATGAGGCCAATGGTGACTTTAAAAGTTAGAGTTTAATGGCTGTGATAGGAGAAAACTGAATTTGATGTCTTTATTCATTAATTACACTTCTACTTTAAATACAGTATATACACACTGTGTACAAAACATTAAGGACACCTGGTGCGGCAGGTAGCCTAGTGGTTAGAGTGTTGGACTAGTAACTGAAAAGTTGCAAGATCAAATCCCTGAGCTGAAGGTAAAAAAATCTGTTGTTCTGCCCCCTGAACAAGGCAGTTAACCCACTGTTCCTAGACCGTCGTTAAAAATAAGAATTTGTTCTTAACTGACTTGCCTAGTTAAATAAAGGTAAATGATTTTCATGACATAGACTGACCAGGTGAAAGCTATGATCTCTAATTGATGTCACTTGTTAAATCCACTTAAAATCAGTGTAGATGCTTTTTAAGCCTTGAGACAATGGAGACATGGATTGTGTATGTGTGCCATTCATGGGGTGAATGGGCAAGACAAAAGATTTAAGTGCCTTTGAACAGGGTACGATAGTAACGTGCCAGGTGCACCGGTTTGAGTGTGTCAAGAACTGCAACGCTGCTGGGCTTTTTACACGCAGTTTCCCCGTGTGTATCAAGAATGGTCCACCACCCAAAGGACATCCAGCCAACTGTGTGAAGCATTGGAGTCAACATGGGCCAGCATCCCTGTAGAACACTTTCAACCACTTGTAGAGTCCATGACCCGATGAATTCAGGCTGTTCTGAAGGCAAAAGGGGGTGGGGGGGTGCAACTCGATATTAGGTTCCTAATGTTTTGTATACTCAGTGTATACAGCTATTGTGGAGCATTTAGGAATGCAGTATTTCCCTGTCTGAAGTCAGGTGTAGTTTTTAAATCACACTGGGGCTGATCTGTAATACAGTACCGGGGCAATATCCAGGAGTCTAACAGGAATCTCTGGTACTTTTTACTTTCATAGGTGTTAAGTTTGAGAATTAAAATATCACACTGCAGACCTATAACAAAGTTCTCCCTTTTCTTTAGCTCTGTAAGTAGTGAAGATATTTTAGAGTTCCAGTTACTGTAAAAAAAGATATCATTTTTGGTCTGGTATGTATGAATAATCAATTTAATAAATGTGATATATCAATGATAACCATAATATCCACCAGAGATGATTATTTTTGGACCCAACTCTGGTTCATCTCAAGTTTAAATCAAACGTGTAATTAAACTTTGCTTTCTGATGAAACTGATATTTAGCAACAGTTTCAACACCCACTTAATCTTTAGAATAAACAACAACAGAAGTGCCAAAATAGGAGATCATATCCTAAAGACGTTTCGGTGCAATTGGCAAGAATATCTCACCGACACATAATATTCCGCAACAGATGGTATATTAATTGCAAAAACAATATCACAGCCAAAATGGTGAAAACATTCAAACACGTGTAAAAGTGCAGAGAAAGTACTGGATTGCTGTAAAGTATTCCAACAGTTCACTTTGAACCTCCGGCTGCAACACTTCCAGTTTTGATTTCACTGTGGCTCCTCTCCCCCTAACCAACCAAACCGCAACTGGGACCACCATGGTCCTCTCTGATCTCCCCCGGCTGAGTTAGGGCTCACGTTTCCAGGCTATGACTTTCCTCAGGACTGGGCTGTTTTGAGGCCGGTTGGATGTAGGTGTGACCGGACCCAGAACACTCCTGCAGGTGAATGGGTACCTCCTCTGGTCCTCCTGTCCCCTTCCTGTCAGTGTCTCTCTTTTTACCCCCCTGGCCCTGGTGGCACACCCTACTGCTACCCTTCGAACTGACTGCTTGCCCTCTGAAGAGCTGCGCCCGACGCTGGCACAGCCCCACCTTACTGAGCAGGATAAAGACATCCCCCCCTGAAAGCCTTGGTGAAGATGGCGTACAGGAAGGGGTTGGCACAGGAGTTGAGAGGGTAGAAAAGCACCAGTAGGATCTTAGAGTTGGACACGGTGATAAGTGGCCGGTCCACAATGGCTGACATGGCGTAAAACGAGATGGGCGCCATACACAGGAAGTCAGTGAAGATGAGGATGGCCATGCGTTTGGCAATGTTGGTGTCTTTAGACCCTGAGCAGTAGTAAGGGTTGTGCACAGCGCAGTAGATCTTCATGTAACAGGTACAGATCACCAGGAATGCCAGGATGTTTAGGATCAAGACTGAGACGATGTAGACCTGGGCCATGGTGGACTGGGTATCCATGGGCAGGCAAATACTGACCTGATAGATAAAGATCAAATAAATCACCAATCAATACGTCAATCAATCAATAAATACATAAAGAAAGAAAATAAAGATTTTTTGGGGGGATGGATCCTTGAATCAACCAATCAATTAATCAATACTGACCTTCTGGTAGCTGCTAATCCCCACTAGGGGGAGCATCGCTAGGAGGAGGCAGAAGAACCATCCAGCCAGCATCACAGCAGTGGCGTGGGTCAGACGCAACTTCCTGTCCAGCCTCATGGCGAACGTTATTGCGTACCACCTCTCTAGCGTAATCACCGTCAGCGTATACACCGACAGCTCGCTGGCGAACACCGTGAAGAACCCCGCCAAACCACAGCCCAGCCCCGTCTGCCAGTCGATGGCGTGGTTGTAGTACTCTGCCTGGGTGTGAAGGTCCACTGAGGCGATGAGGAGGAGATATATCCCCATGCAGAGGTCAGCGAAGGCCAGGTGACACATGAGGAAGCGTGAGACGGAGAGCTTGTAGTGGGAGGTGAGGAGGACCAGCATCACCACCATGTTACCTACTACAGCCAGCAGAGACACGAACCACACAGACACACGCAGGAAGCTGAAGCCCATGATGTCCTCGCACGGGTTGAACTCGTCAGGTGCAGGGGCGCAGGTCACCTCCTCGCCCTCCTCACAGACCACGTAGTCGTAGCGATTGTCAAAGTCCTGGCTGGTGTCCTCCTGCGGGTTCTGTAAGATGAGGTAAGACAAGACATACTGCATTGTCAATTGCCTTGTTCAAGTGCACAACGGCAGGACATGGTATCAAGGAAACTTAAAATATATATATAACATTTTACATTCCTTTCCACCCCACATACAAACAACAACTTACAGATGCACACAATGGCTACATCTGCCCAGACACGCCTGCTCACACTCCCGTCCCTATTGCCCGCCTGCTCACACTCCCGTCCCTATTGTCTACATGGTCACACTCCCGTCCCTATTGCCCGCCTGCTCACACTCCCGTCCCTAGTGCCCGCCTGCTCACACTCCCGTCCCTAGTGCCCGCCTGCTCACACTCCCGTTCCTATTGCCCGCCTGCTCACACTCCCGTCCCTAGTGCCCACCTGCTCACACTCCCGTTCCTATTGTCTACATGGTCACACTCCCGTCCCTATTGTCTACATGGTCACACTCCAGTCCCTAGTGCCCGCCTGCTCACACTCCCGTCCCTATTGTCTACATGCTCACACTCCAGTCCCTGGTGCCTACATGCTCACAGTCCTGTCCCTGGTGTCTACATGGTCGCACTCCCGTCCCTATTGTCTACATGCTCACACTCCAGTCCCTAGTGCCTACATGGTCGCACTCCAGTCCCTAGTGTCTACATGCTCGCACTCCCGTCCCTAGTGTCTACATGCTCGCACTCCCGTCCCTAGTGTCTACATGGTCGCACTCCCGTCCCTAGTGTCTACATGGTCGCACTCCCGTCCCTAGTGTCTACATGCTCGCACTCCCGTCCCTAGTGTCTACATGCTCGCACTCCCGTCCCTAGTGTCTACATGCTCGCACTCCCGTCCCTAGTGTCTACATGCTCACACTCCCGTCCCTAGTGTCTACATGGTCACACTCCCGTCCCTAGTGCCTGGTCACACTCCCGTCCCTAGTGCCTGGTCACACTCCCGTCCCTAGTGCCTGGTCACACTCCCGTCCCTAGTGTCTGGTCACACTCCCGTCCCTAGTGTCTGGTCACACTCCCGTCCCTAGTCCTTGGTCACACTCCCGTCCCTAGTCCTTGGTCACACTCCCGTCCCTAGTCCTTGGTCACACTCCCGTCCCTAGTCCTTGGTCACACTCCCGTCCCTAGTGTCTGGTCACACTCCCATCCCTAGTGTCTGGTCACACTCCCATCCCTAGTGCCTGGTCACACTCCCGTCCCTAGTCCTTGGTCACACTCCCGTCCCTAGTGCCTGGTCACACTCCCGTCCCTAGTGCCTGGTCACACTCCCGTCCCTAGTGTCTGGTCACACTCCTGTCCCTAGTGCCTGGTCACACTCCCGTCCCTAGTGCCTGGTCACACTCCGTCCCTAGTCCTTGGTCACACTCCGTCCCTAGTGCCTGGTCACACTCCGTCCCTAGTGCCTGGTCACACTCCGTCCCTAGTGTCTGGTCACACTCCCGTCCCTAGTGCCTGGTCACACTCCCGTCCCTAGTGCCTGGTCACACTCCCGTCCCTAGTCCTTGGTCACACTCACGTCCCTAGTGCCTACATGGTCACACTCCCGTCCCTAGTGCCTACATGGTCACACTCCCGTCCCTAGTGCCTACATGGTCACACTCCCGTCCATAGTGTCTGGTCACACTCCCGTCCCTAGTGTCTGGTCACACTCCCGTCCCTAGTCCTTGGTCACACTCACGTCCCAAGTGTCTGGTCACACTCCCGTCCCTAGTGCCTACATGGTCACACTCCCGTCCCTAGTGCCTACATGGTCACACTCCCGTCCCTAGTGTCTGGTCACACTCCCGTCCCTAGTGTCTGGTCACACTCCCGTCCCTAGTGTCTGGTCACACTCCCGTCCCTAGTGTCTGGTCACACTCCCGTCCCTAGTGTCTGGTCACACATCCCGTCCCTAGTGTCTGGTCACACTCCCGCCCCTAGTGTCTGGTCACACTCCGTCCCTAGTGTCTGGTCACACTCCCGTCCCTAGTGTCTGGTCACACTCCCGTCCCTAGTGTCTGGTCACACTCCCGTCCCTAGTGTCTGGTCACACTCCCGTCCCTAGTGTCTGGTCTGTAATACTTCTGACAGCCAAACTTCTAGCTCCACCCACAACTTCCAGACCTTCCAGATCATACTAGTTTTACACTTAAGACATTTGTGAATGTTGTCTCTTGTATGATACATTCTAAACATTAGTTTATACTAGATTAAGCATACATTTTCCTTCACTGTCATATGGTTAGTTATGCTCCAACTGGCTGTCCATCTTGTGTCAACATAAGTTCTTTTTAAGTATTTTTTCCAATAGCTTTTTTCTAAGAGATTGTCAATTGGATATGCTCTCTGCAAGGTTTTTTATATCTTACCTATCATATGAACATCCTTATCGGACTCAAATAGGATTCCCTCAAGGTTGCTCTGATGTCCAAAAGATTTCAAATCGAAATTCAGTGATATGTCACTTTTAAGTATTAAAGATACTAATGATAGCAATACTAGCAACCCTCCGGTTTCCGGCCCACTCCCCACCAGATTTTCCCCAGTCAGTGCTGGGATTCAAACAGGTGATCCTCTCTTACCTTCAGCGTCTCCCCAAAGCCCACGTCATCGTCCGGCTGCCCACCGAAGTAGGCGTGGTAGTTGAGGCTGCTGTGGAAGTCTCTCCGGGGGTCTCCCTGGGTATCTTTGAACACACCATCTCTGAAGCCCCCCTCACTGGGCTCCTGGTCAGCTGTGTCTGCAGTGGGGTCTCCCTGGGGGGATGGGACTGTGAGAGGATCTACGGACCTCTTCTGGTGCTGGTCGTAGAATGCTGTCAGGTTACAGATGATGTACTCCAGGTATCTGCAATATCCAGGCCGGGTTACTGAAAAGCCTTTTGTGACACGTGTGACGTTGATAGATGAATGTGTTTTTGTGAGCAATAATTATTGTAAGTGAAAGAATCAGTTGAGTATGTGACGGACATTGTAAGTTGCAACATGAAATGGTGAATGTCGGTAAGTTCAAGTTGAGTGCAAACAAATAAATGCAAAATAATTCAGCAAAATACCTCTTCATACACTCCTGGGTCCGGCAATCATAAATATTATATACCCAGAAAAACGTATTCATATTTTGAGAGGGTCATTAGTCTTGCTCAGACGTTGGTTTTCCTACAATAACAGCGTTGACTGACAGTAATTAAAGCTGCATAATGAAAAATTATAGGTAAACGAGTCAGAGTTGAATTCACACCAACATCCACACTGAAGAAGTATAGCTGTGCCATTCAACATACTGTAACTGTACTGAATACACACTACAATACAGTACAGTACCAGGGTTGGTAAGCCTACAATACACACTACACTACAGTACAGTTCCAGGGTTGGTAGGCCTACAATACACACTACTACACTACAATACAGTACAGTACCAGGGTTGGTATGCCTACAATACACACTACAATACAGTACAGTACCAGGGTTGGTATGCCTACAACACACACTACTACACTACAGTACCAGGGTTGGTAGGCCTACAATACACACTACTACACTACAGTACCAGGGTTGGTAGGCCTACAATACATACTAGAATACGGTACAGTACCAGGGTTGGTAAGCCTACAATACACACTACTACACTACAGTACCAGGGTTGGTAGGCCTACAATACATACTAGAATACGGTACAGTACCAGGGTTGGTAAGCCTACAATACACACTACTACACTACAGTACCAGGGTTGGTAGGCCTACAATAGACACTACAGTACCAGGGTTGGTAGGCCTACAATAGACACTACAGTACCAGGGTTGGTAGGCCTACAATAGACACTACAGTACCAGGGTTGGTAGGCCTACAATAGACACTACAGTACCAGGGTTGGTAGGCCTACAATAGACACTACAGTACCAGGGTTGGTAGGCCTACAATAGACACTACAGTACCAGGGTTGGTAGGCCTACATCACTCTATAATTTGCTTTTCATTTACCAAACCATCAACATCAAGTTTACCGGTTTATGGGTCTACAGTTTAAAGGAGCCAAGTGTTATTTATTTTCAAACTTCTAGACGGAATAACAAATGACCATGTGTCAACCACACAAACAGCAACTCAACAACAATATCAACAAACACAAGTTGCAAGCCTTTCTAGCCTGGTCCCAGATCTGTTTGTGCTGTTTATTCAATTTCTATGGTTGTTGTCATGTTTGGAATGACAATGACCATAGTTGTTGGCAAGAAAGCACAAACAGGTCTGGGACCAAGCTAAGGCCTTTCACACCTTCCATATAAATGAACTCACATAGAATTAGGAATTAGAATAATAGAATAGACATGAGCCTTTCTATGACGGTATAAAAGGTTAGCCATTTTGGTAAGGGAGTTGGTCAGCCAGTGCCGTGATAAGATATTGTGTAAAACAATTCATTTGAAGATGATCTGCACAGTAAGTTTATTAGCTAGCTAGCTAGCTAGCTAGCCAGACAGTTTTACTGCAATGATTCTGTACATTTTCAAATTACCTGCTAATATGCCAACATTCCATACAAACAATGCAGTCGATCCACAGATGATAGGACTTAGACAAGTTGTAAATGCAACAAGTACTGATCTTGTATCATATAATAACACTTTCCAAGAAAACAGACCATAAATGTCTACATTTTAGTTAACATACTAAGGTTTAATACAAAACTTCTGTATGAATAGCCTCTAAAATATATTATATGGATTATAAATACAGTGGACTCCAAAATTACTGGCACCCCTGACTGGCAATGCACAAACAATACTTAAAAAAATAAACAATATAATTATAGAGATAAATTCAAAATACCAACATGAGAGAAATGAGAAATACTGTACTTTATTAATGTTTCAATGGAACCAACCAAAATCATACAATTATTTAATGCAAAATAAATGTAACCAAAATCAAGGTTTCATAATTATTGGCACTCCTCATTTAGTACTTAGCGCAACCACCTCTGGCAAGGATAACAGCATGGTCTTTTCCTGTAATGTTTGACAAGGTTAAGGAACACATTTGGAGGGATTTTGGACCATTCCTCTATGCAGATCCTTTCAAGATCCTTCACATTCTTGGGTTTGCGTTTATCAACTGCCCTCTTCCACTCAGCCCACAGGTTTTCGATTGGATTGAGGTCCGGCGACTGAGATGGCCATGGCAGAACATTGATTTTGTTGTCACAGAACCATTTCTGTGTGGATCTTGAGGTATGTTTCGGGTCATTGTCTTGTTGGAAAGTCCACCTACGGCCAAGTCCCAGCCTTCTGGCAGAGGCAACCAGATTGTCAGCCAAAATTGCCTGATACTTGGTGGAATTCATTGTGCCATCAATCTTAACCAGTGCCTCTGGACCTCTGGAACTAAAACAGCCCCAAAACATCACTGACCCCCCTCCATATTTCACTGTGGGTCTGAGGTGCCTCTCCTTGTATGCATCTCTGTTTCAACGCCAAGCATGCCGATGCTGTATCTGACCAAAACGTTCAATTTTGGTCTCATCAGACCAGAGCACCTTCTTCCAGTCATAATTTAAATTACGTTTGGCAAACTCCAAGTGCTTGCGTCTGTGTCTTGGGGTCAGAAAGGGCTTTCTTCTGGCAACCCTTCCAAAGAGCCTGTGGTTGTGGAGGTGGCGTCTGATGGTGCTTTTTGAAACCTGGTGACCCCAAGACGCCACCAAGGCCTGCAATTCTTTCACAGTGATTCTTGGGGATTTTGTTGCTTCTCTCACCATCCTCCTCCCTATTCTGGGGGGCAAAATGCATTTGCGTCCTCTACCTGTGAGGTTTTCAACTGTTCCATATCTTTTGAATTTTTTAGTAATTGCCCTGACAGTGCTCAGTGGTATATTCAATCGTTTGTGGATCTTCTTGTAGCCGTTACCAGGTTTCTGAAGGTCTACGACCATCTTTCTCTTTTGAACTGCCATTTCTTTTGTTTTCTTCATGGTGTTGGATGACAAAGGGACATTGCATGCGTGTTACCTCATTTTTATACCCTAGTGAAACAGGAAGTGATGTAATGGCTCAATATAGTTCCTTAAGAATTAGATGAATTAAAGTCCACTTATTTAAGTTTATGGTTTAATTTTGGTAGATGTTATTTACAATAATCTTTAAGGGTGCCATTAATTGTGAAACCTTGATTTGGAGGACATTGATTTTTAATTAAATCAATAAATAATTTTGGTTGGTTCCATTGAAACATGAATAAAGTACAGTATTTCTCACATGTTGGTATTTTGAGTTTCTCTCTATAATTATATGGTTTATATTTGTTTAAGCATTATTTGTGCATTGCCAGTCAGGGGTGCCAGTAATTTTGGAGCCCACTGTATATTTTAGACAAAAATATAAAAGATGTATAATCCACATAATATATTTTAGAGGCTATTCAAATAAAATTGTTTTTGTTACCTGCGTCGAATACAACAGTGAAATGCTTACTTTCTATATACACAGAACATTTGTATACTTTGTATAGGTTTTATTCAAATGTTCTGTATAAATAGCCTCTAAAATGTATGACATAGCCTCTAGTAATTTAATAGAATCTCTATTCTAACTCACCCTCGTTTCTTCTTGAGGTTCTTGAAGCCGCAGCAGTGAGAGGGGTAGGTGAGGTCAGCGGTGGTCAGGTGTTTGAAGGTTTTGATTGGCGGAAGCTTCTTGAGGTTCCAGGCGCTGCGGGCCATCAGCTCCCTGAGAGACTCCAGCCCTGCCGTGGGGAGGGACGACACTGCCGTCAGGGAGACGTCACTGTTAGGGAAGACAGAGGTGAGAGGTTATACAGGGGTCAAACGGTGAGGTCATACTGAGACACTCCAGCCCTGCCGTGGGGAGGGACAACACCGCCGTCAGGGAGACGTCACTGTTAGGGAAGACAGACATGACAGCTGGAGGTTACTGAGGGCTCATAAAGGGGGTCCTGACATGCAGGGTTCATAGAGAGTTAATAAGAGGTCATGGCAGTTCATACACAGAGGACAAGTAGAGTTCATACAGAGTTCATTAAAAGTAAATAACAGTTCACACCACTGCCAGAAAATAGAGATGACAGCTGGAGGTCACACAGGGTCATAGAGTTCATATAGCTGGGGTCATACATATTAGGTCTCCTCTAACATGGGAGAATGAGTGTGTGTGTCACGTGTGTGTGTCACGTGTGTGTGTGTCACGTGTGTGTTAGTGTGGGTGCGTGTGAGTGTCGGTGTGGGTGTGCGCGAGTGTCAGTTTGTGTCTGTCAGTTTGTGTGCGTCAATGTGTGTGTGTGTGTGCGCGTGCGTGTGTAGAAGTGCTGGAATGGTATTCGGAATCATAGGCCAAGATGGTTCATAAACTTCACTAAAGCAGATTACGCCTAGTGATGGTTTATGTTTGCCCTATTATTGACAGCAACACCTCACCTTCTAGGTGTTTTGATATGCATGGTGTTTTGCCCATCCTCTGAATCTGGGATGAACATTTTTGCCAAATGCTTATTTATTCGCCAATTGTTAGACTAGTGACATTTCTGAAATGGAATGCAAAATACCAAACCTACATCTGGTTCCCGCAATAGTGTCCACCACTCTTCCATCGTCTTTAACTAATTAAACATGCTGTTTTTCATTGTCCACCGTCACCATGACAAAGACAGAATCTCACTGGGATATTCACAACTACGTTACATCCATTTCTCCTAAAGCATCCTGTGTGATTACCACTACATACAGTGCATTCAGAAAGTATTCAGACCCCTTGACTTTTTCCACATTTTCTTACGTTACAGCCTTATTCTAAAATTGATTAAATTGTTTTTTTCCCCTCATCAATCTACACACAATACCCAATAATGAAACTACAGTCATACTACAGTGTACTGCAATCTGACTACAATATGTTGCAAATACTGTGTCCAAAATATCAGAAACTGCAATCATGGGGCCTCCCGAGTGGCACAGCGTTTTAAGGCACTGCATCACAGTGCTTGCTTGAGGCATCACTACAGACCGGGTTTGATCCCGGCCTGTATCACAACAGGCCGTGATCCGGAGTCCCATAGGGCGGCACACAATTGGCCTAGTGTAGTCCGGGTTAGGGGAGGGTTTGGCCTGGGGGGCTTTACTTGGCTCATCGCGCTCTAGCAACTCCTTGTCGTGTGCCGGGATCCTGCAGGCTGACCTTGGTTGTCAGTTGAACAGTGTTTCCTCCGACATATTGGTGCGGCTGGCTTCCGGATTAAGCTGGCGGGTGTTAAGGACATTTTTTACTGCAATCATTGTCATCCCGCCCCCCCTCTCCAGAGCTCGACGTCGCCGGTCTACTAACCACCGGCCCTGGCAACCTTTATTACACACACCTGCTCCCCATCATTATGCACACCTGGACTTCATCATCACTTTGATTACCTTCACTTTATTTAGCCCTCAGTAGCCTCAGTCATCAGACAGTATTGGTTTGTTTTCATGTTCAGTACACATCCCCTGTTTTGTTAATCTGCCTTGCATCATTGTTATTAAACTCCACTTGCTTCCTGACTCCCAGCGTATACCTGACAATCATTTGTAATATTCTTAGCTAGGCAACCACTTGTTGTTCTACTATTGAAATCGAACTTCATTCATGATCTAGCCAGCTAGCTAGATAAATAACTAAACAAGCTAGCCAGCTACCTAGCCCTGTTACCCCAAGTTAACGTTATAAGCATGGCTAGTGTGCCTTGACCAGCCTGGGGTTGAGCGAATACGAAAACTGTATTATTTATAAACTAGGGATATGAAGCCTAGCTAGACAGTTAGCTAGCTAACTATAGCTACTGAAACAGATTGTCGTTTTGCTACGTTTTGGGAGAAGAACATTGTTGTGACATATGAATACAAGTGATACTGTAATCAATGTGTAATAACTACGTAAATTAATGAAAGTGTTAAATAATGATGTGCAGTCATATTCAGGTCCTGATTGGTCAAGAAGCTTATTTAACGTGCCAAATAGTGTTATTTGACGTGTATCTTTTTTGACATGCAAAGACCCAAACGGTGTTCCATAGGAGTGGTCTGAGTGGGGAGGGGTAAACTGAAAATTAGCTGTTATTGGTCTGGGACTCACTTTGTTATTGGTCTATTAACAAATGTACCATCACCAGGCAGGCCAAAACTCCATCCCACCAAAACAGGTTGAAATTTCAGCCAGTCTTTTCTAACAGCTCTCACACTAAAAGGCCATTAAACTACCCACGGGACATTAAAAACAGTAATATCTTATGCTTCACGGAGTCGTGGCTGAACGACCACACTATCAACATACAGCTGGCTGGTTATACGCTGCATCGGCAGGATAGAACAGCGGTGTCTGGTAAGACAAGGGGTGGCGGACTATGCATACATGTAAACAACTGGTCCACGATATCTAAGGAAGTCTTAAGGTTTTGCTCGCCTGAGTATCTCATGATAAGCTGTAGACCACACTATCTACCTAGAGAGTTTATCTGTATTTTTCGTAGCTGTCTACATACCACCACAGACCAATGCTGGAACTAAGACCGCACTCAATGAGCTGCATTCCGCCATAAGCAAACAGGAAAACGCTCATCCAGAGGTGGCGCTCCTAGTGGCCGGGGACTTTAATGCAGGGAAACTTAAATCGGTCTAACCAAATTTCTATCAGCATGTTAAATGTACAACCAGAGGGAAAAAAAAAACTTTAGACCACCTTTACTCCACACACACAGAGACGCGTACAAAGCTCTCGCTCGCCCTCCATTTGGCAAATCTGACCATAATTCTATCCTCCTGATTCCTGTTTACAAGCAAAAATTTAAGCAGGAAGCACCAGTGACTCGGTCAATAAAAAAGTGGTCAAATTAAGCAGATGCTAAACTACAGGACTGTTATGCTAGCACAGACTGGAATATGTTCCGCGATTCTTCCTATGGCATTGAGGAGTACACCACATCAGTCATTGGCTTCATCAATAAGTGCATCGATGATGTCGTCCCCACAGTGACCGTACGTACATACCCCAACCAGAAGCCATGGATTACAGGCAACATCCGCACTGAGCTAAAGGCTAGAGTTGCCGCTTTCAAGGAGCAGGACTTGAACCCGGAAGCTTATAAGAAATCCCGCTATCCTGCTATGCCCATCAAACATTCAAAATGTCAATACAGGACTAAGATTGAATCGTACTACACCGTCTCTGACGCTCGTCGGAAGTGGCAGGGCTTGCAAACCACTATAGACTACATAGGCAAGCACAGCCGAGAGCTGCCCAGTGACACGAACCTACCAGACGAGCTAAACTACTTCTATGCTCGCTTCGAGGCAAATAACACTGAAACATGCATGAGAGCACCAGCTGTTCTGGATGACTGTGTGATCACGCTCTCGATGTGAGTAAGACCTTTAAACAGGTCAAAATTCACAAGGCCGTAGGGCCAGACGAATTAACAGGACGTGTACTGCGAGCATGTGCTGACCAACTGGCAAGTGTCTTCACTGACATGTTTAACCTCTCCCTGTTTGAGTCTGTAATACCAACATGTTTTAAGCGGACCACAATAGTCCCTGTCCCAAGAACACGGTAACCTACCTAAATGACTACCAACCCGTAGCACTCACGTCCGTAGCCATGAAGTGCTTTCAAAGGCTGGTCATGGCTCACATCAACACTATTATCCCAGAAACCCTAGACCCACTCCAATGTGCATACCGCCCCAACAGATCCACAGATGATGCAATATCTAATATCTATTCCTGACGGGCCATCATCAGGTGGTAAGGGTAGGTAACAACACATCCGCCACGCTGATCCTCAACACAGGGGCCCCTCAGGGGTGCGTGCTCAGTCCCCTCCTGTACGCCCTGTTCACTCATGACTGCACGGTCAGGCACAACTCCAACACCATCATTAAGTTTTCCGATGACACAACAGTGGTAGGCCTGATCACCGACAATGACTAGACAGCCTATAGGGAGGAGGTCAGAGACCTGGCCGTGTGGTGCCAGGACAACAACCTCTCCCTCAACATGATCAAGACAAAGGAGATGATTGTGGACTACAGGAAAAGGAGGACCGAGCACGCTCCCATTCTCATCGACAGGGCTGTATTGGAGCAGGTTGAGAGTTTCAAGTTCCTTGGTGTCCACATCACCAACAAACTAACATGGTCCAAGCACACCAAGACAGTCGTGAAGAGGGCACGGCAAAACCTGTTCCCCCTCAGGAGACTGAAAAGATTTGGAATGGGTCTTCAGATCCTCAAAAGGTTCTACATTTGCACCATCGAGAGCATCCTGACTGGTTGCATCACTGCCTGGTATGGCAACTGCTCGGCCTCCGACTGCAAGGCACTACAGATGGTAGTGTGTACGGCCCAGTACATCCCTGGGGCCAAGCCTCCTGCTATCCAGGACCTCTATACCAGGCAGTGTCAGAGGAAGGCCCAAAAAATTGTCAAAGACTCCAGCCACCCTAGTTAGACTGTTCTCTCTGCTACCACACGGCAAGCGGTACCGGAGCGCCAAGTCTAGGTCCAAGAGGCTTCTAAACAGCTTCTACCCCCAAGCCATAAGACTCCTGAACATCTAATCAAATGGCTACCCAGACTATTTGCATTGGCCCCCTCTTTTACGCTGCTGCTACTCTCTGTTATTATCTATGCATAGTCACATTATTAATAACTCTACCTACATGTACATATTAACTCAATTATTCTTTTTTGTATTTTTTAAACTGCATTGTTGGTTATGGGCTTGTAAGTAAGCATTTCACTGTAAGGTCTACACCTGTTGTATTCGGTGCATGCGACTAATACAATTTAATTTGATTAGCATCATTTTCACAGTATTATTCCAACCTCATAGTGTGGAAATATATATAAAACACAGGCAAATCACATTTTGAAATGCACTGGGCCTTTAAGCTGATCTATGGTGTTTCTCCTCCTCCTCCGTATTTATGAATGGGAAAATGGAGAGGGACAAACATTTTTAACTTAGCCATTAATTATTTATGGCAGTTAGGAAATGATGTTGTAAATAAGGAAATTCATGTTTAAAATGTTTTATTTACTAATTTCGATATTGACTAATAATAATAATCTGATAACATTATACTCGAATATAAACTTTTTCTGTAAAAGTTCAAAACATAAACCACATATCATTGATTAATCTAACATGATTGGATCCTGATTCCTTTTAACAAGAAATTACAAAATGGTTGACATTTTATACTGGAACTTTGGATACATGACATTTGTACCAGTCCACCAATCTGTCAACGGCATTTGAGCGACTGTAACATCAGATATTAACTGAAAGTCTTGGGCAGTGCAGTGAGAGATACATTTCTGTCTAGTGGTCACTTGAAAAAGAGATATCAGTCTCAATGGGACTTCCCTGATTAAATAAAAACGAATGGACTGGTTAAATAAAGGAAATGTACTTCCCCTGGTTAAATAAAGGAATGGGATTTCCCTAGTTAAATAAAAAGGAATTGAATTTCCCTGGTTAAATAAAGGACTAATTAATACTCACAGAAGCATTGGGCCACTGACAGTGCCAGAAAACATCCTTTCATCCATCCTGGTCAGATGCTTGTTTCTATGGAGGTACCTGGAGAGAGAACACACACACACATGTGCACGCACGCACGCACGCACAAGCACACGCGCAAGAATGTAACCCACACACTTCAATCACTGTAATCATCCTGATAGCTCAAAAACACCTAATATTTTCACAGTTTTCTAAAGCAACATCGACTTCGGATGGATCAGATCTTATCCTGAGTGTTGTTTTAAATTGGCCATCGGAGAAGGTACTTCAGAAACATTCTGTAGAATCCCTACATGATAATAAACACGTGGGGGGGAGTGTTTGTCTTGGTATTACAGACCCAGGGATCAGTTCTCACTCACAAAACACACACTGACACATGTAAAAACTCACACACAGACATCTATACACACACACACCGGCACACAAACGCGCGCACGCACGCACACACACACACACACACACTCACTCCGGGATCAGTTCTCTCTCTGAGAGCGCTCCTGCCAACACAAACAGCAGTGTGGTAAGACTGACTAAAGTGATTGCCCATTGGTTTAATTACAACTCCATAAAGACCAGCTAGGGTTGACTTGGGGTAAATGGTTAAATGGAGGGATGAGAGGGTCAGAGACATATTAATGTTTCATATCCTGACTGGAAAGGGGACAGAGAGGTGACCAAAAGGAGGAGGGGAGTTGAAATTGTGACACAGTTTTGTGATTTCCGCATTTAATGAGAAGTGCTCTACATATAAAATAATTTATTATTAAAACTTCATTCTATGCAAATCCAGGTCAGTCCCCAGTAAGATGAAATCTACATTTAAAAATGAGACCCTATATAGTGATTTTCTCCCTTGGTAAATAGTAGTCTGAGTACCAGTCTCTTTAGCTAACATTACACTCCTTAGCTAGGAAAGTTGTTGTATTTTCAGGCTTAAAACGAAGACATTTTGTGGTTGGGATTGCAGTATGTATTTAGTTTGGGAATTTAACCTTAAACTAGCAACTTTTGTCAGACTGGTTTCCTCTGGACAAACAAAAAATGGTTGCTTAGCAACTGGATACCAATGTGTTCTGTGGAGAGAGAACAAGTGATAGAGCTCCAATATTTGCATAATCGTTGTGCTTAGAGGATAGCTGTGAGGGTGATCAAATCAGGATCATATCCTCTGTTCTCCTCGAGCTCATTAATGATAGACTGTTAATATTTGAAGATGGCAGAAAGGCCAGTATCTTTGGCACAGGAGTACATAGAGTGGATTATCTAAACGCACAGGTGTCAAACTTATTCCACAGAAGGCCGAGTGTCTGCAGGTGGCTCCTCCCTTGTACTTGGTAATTAATAATTGAAACGAAATAACCAAACCCTGCAGACATTAGGCACTCCATGGAATGTGACACCCTTGTTCTAAAGAGACTGGTACCCAGGCTAGGGAAATAGAGGTCCGTTGATGCTGATTTCCTGAAATCACGTTCTTAAAATATCCTATTGATCCCATGAGAACTAGTGCTTCCTAATCAAGGCTGGGGTTAATCTCTCTCTAAGCACATGTGAGAGAACTAGTTCAGATGTAGCAGTGATCTGACAGAACTAGTTCAGATGTAGCAGTGATCTGACAGAACTAGTTCAGATGTAGCAGTGATCTGACAGAACTAGGTCAGATGTAGCAGTGATCTGACAGAACTAGGTCAGATGTAGCCGTGATCTGACAGAACTAGTTCAGATGTAGCCGTGATCTGAGAGAACTAGTTCAGATGTAGCCGTGATCTGAGAGAACTAGTTCAGATGTAGCCGTGATCTGAGAGAACTAGTTCAGATGTAGCCGTGATCTGAGAGAACTAGTTCAGATGTAGCAGTGATCTGACAGAACTAGTTCAGATGTATCAGTGATCTGAGAGAACTAGTTCAGATGTAGCCGTGATCTGAGAGAACTAGTTCAGATGTAGCCGTGATCTGAGAGAACTAGTTCAGATGTAGCAGTGATCTGACAGAACTAGTTCAGATGTATCAGTGATCTGAGAGAACTAGTTCAGATGTAGCAGTGATCTGACAGAACTAGTTCAGATGTAGCAGTGATCTGACAGAACTAGTTCAGATGTAGCCGTGATCTGACAGAACTAGTTCAGATGTAGCAGTGATCTGACAGAACTAGGTCAGATGTAGCAGTGATCTGACAGAACTAGTTCAGATGTATCAGTGATCTGAGAGAACTAGTTCAGATGTAGCAGTGATCTGAGAGAACTAGTTCAGATGTAGCAGTGATCTGAGAGAACTAGTTCAGATGTAGCAGTGATCTGAGAGAACTAGTTCAGATGTAGCAGTGATCTGACAGAACTAGGTCAGATGTAGCCGTGATCTGACAGAACTAGTTCAGATGTAGCCGTGATCTGAGAGAACTAGTTCAGATGTAGCCGTGATCTGAGAGAACTAGTTCAGATGTAGCCGTGATCTGAGAGAACTAGTTCAGATGTAGCGTGATCTGAGAGAACTAGTTCAGATGTAGCAGTGATCTGACAGAACTAGTTCAGATGTATCAGTGATCTGAGAGAACTAGTTCAGATGTAGCCGTGATCTGAGAGAACTAGTTCAGATGTAGCCGTGATCTGAGAGAACTAGTTCAGATGTAGCAGTGATCTGACAGAACTAGTTCAGATGTATCAGTGATCTGAGAGAACTAGTTCAGATGTAGCAGTGATCTGACAGAACTAGTTCAGATGTAGCAGTGATCTGACAGAACTAGTTCAGATGTAGCCGTGATCTGACAGAACTAGTTCAGATGTAGCAGTGATCTGACAGAACTAGGTCAGATGTAGCAGTGATCTGACAGAACTAGTTCAGATGTATCAGTGATCTGAGAGAACTAGTTCAGATGTAGCAGTGATCTGAGAGAACTAGTTCAGATGTAGCAGTGATCTGAGAGAACTAGTTCAGATGTAGCAGTGATCTGAGAGAACTAGTTCAGATGTAGCAGTGATCCTACTGCTTGTGTAATAGTGTACTTTTGAGTAAGGAAATATACATGCCAGACATCAAAAATTGTTTACTCAAGTCAAAATATTAAGTAACATAATTTTGTTATACAGAGATAACAAAAATTGCCGAAAAGCTGCTGTGTTGTTTAAGGTACATGTAACCAGGTCAAAAATCCAGACATACAGGAAAGGTTCCCAATACTCCCATGTAGGGAAATAAAGCCTGGGAAAATAGCCCTGTGGCTTCAGGATATTTGATGTGGGAGAGTGGGAAATGTGGGGAGCCGGATGTCCAAGCAGGCTACATTTAGCTATATGTGTGGAAAATGTTTTGTCACAGGTAAGACATTTAACTTGTTTAGTATAGTCTGTTTGTAACTCCACTCACTAATAGCTGTATAGTCCATTTGTTTGCGTTGTTGGTCTTGGCTAGCTTAATGTTCCAGTAGGTAGCTAGCTAGCACTAATTCATTCACAGTCATGAAAAGGGACATGATGTCACATTCAGGCCTGATTTTGACAGGCTGGCGTGTTTAGTTTTGTTTTGGTGTAGGGTTTTTTCTGTTCTAGGTGTTGTGTTTCTATGTTGGGGTAATGGTTCCCAATTAGAGGCAGCTGTGTGTCGTTACCTCTAATTGGGAACCATATATGTTTGGGATTTTCACTAGTATTTTGTGGGTTATTGTTTGAGCATAGCTTTGTGTTTCAGTCTATGTTACGAGCTTTGTTTTCATTCGTTTTGTTGTTTTTGTCCCAGTTACGTGTATTAAATAAAGCATGTATACTGGATACCTCGCTGCGCCTTGGTCTGTCCCTCACGGAGATCGTGACACATGAGGGAAGCCCTACAATATTATGTGAGAAAACTCTGGAGCAGGCAATGTTGAAAAGTAATCTTTAGACATGTTGTAAATTTATTAAATGAAGTTTTGTAATTGGCTAAATCAAGCAGACGATAAAACTAAATTAGAAAAAGGTCAAGTATTTGCTGTGAGCCAATGGGGTAACCTAGGTAACAACAGGTTGTTTTCCCCACATGCAGGCAGGGTCGCAACGTTTTATCTAATACCGACTGTATATTCCATTCCATATTCTATTCTACTGTTTTAATGATATAAGCTAAATGACTTACACAGCATCCAGTTTGGTCCCGTTGAAAGCATGATGTTGGATGTCTGTGAAGCCGTTACTGTACAGCATCCTGTAAGAGAATAACATTAGAAAACATTCATAAAGGTGACATTTTTACTGGAGTAATCACAGGGTAATTTTGAATTATTAGGCACCAACCCACTGACTAACTTTCAATCTGTTTCTGGTTGTACAGGTCATATTAAATCTGTAATGTCAATGCTACAGTAGGTAGTGAACAACATGCATACTTTTGTGATGAGGGATTTGCCTGTATATGCAATTTAGTGACCAAAATCACCACAACATTTTAGATATTATTTTCTCCCCTTCAAAACCTAACCACTTAGCTGTATTAGCTTGTTGTCTCCTGTATCTCTTTTCCAAGGTGACCAATGTGACCATAGCTTTGGCATCTAATGTAATGGTAGTTTCTCGCCGGTAGACATTAGTGAAACCCTCTCTGAGACTGCAAGTGAGGGTAATGTAATGGCCTATCCATTATAGTGACAACACCAGTGAAACAGTAGAGCTAGGGCTGTGTACTCACACTGTCAGCACTTGGTTGGTAATACCGCGGAATGAGTTGGCTGGGACCTCAGAGATGTAAGGATGATCAGTGATCTCACTGTGAGGAGAAACAAGAGGAAATGAGGTGGTGTCGCATCAGAGTGGGAAATAGCTAAGTACATCTCCTGGCACTATAGTAACCACTGACACTAGACTAGCCAAGAAATATTGGGTTGGAAAACCCTCCCTATTACTGAAGGAAAGAGGTTTTGAGTATGGGATTTTATATGTAGAATACTATGGTCGGTGGATTGTAATAGATTAGTAAGACAAATAACTAAAGTTCTGCCTACTAGTTTTCTTACAGTATGAAGTTCATGTCATCTGAGTGAATGTTGGTGAGATCAGGGAAGATGGTGAGGCCAGTATTGAAAATACCCCTAGAAGGAACCAAAAAAAAAAGAAGACTTAAATATATATAATTGATAAATTATAGGTCCTTGGTCCAAGCCAAATATTTGAAGACAAGTCTCATCTCTTGCATCTTGTGTTAAAGTAGCATTGTAAGTGGTTAGGAGGACTCACAATAGTGTTTTCAAAGCTGTCCGAATGATGCCTTTAATACATTGTATATGATGTCCAAAAGTGCTTACAGGTATTTCAGGTTTGGAAGGTTTTTAAATGCTTCTGGGTCTATGTATGACAGACTCCTTGCATTCCGGATCTCTCTGAAATGGAAAACACAAAATGCTTAACCTTTTACTGCAGTGGGCTAAATCAGGGTCACACAGAGTGTTTCTTGGTGGTCTTAAACTAATCTACTTTGAAACAAAAGTATACCACTGGGAGCCCTCTGTCTGACCCCGTGTGTGTGTGCAATGTGCAGTGAACCACCGCCCACTCACCACCCTCAACCTGCTCCCCCCTGATTTCAGCCCCAAGGTTTGCATGCCTGTGTTCAATTAACCATTTCCTTCCAGCCCATCCCACCCTCCACCTCCTCCATCCTACTCTCTCCACCCTCCTCCCTCCGCCCTCAACCCTACCTCTCCCCAGCCCCCAGCCCCTTGGTCCCCCCCAGACCTCTGCCCTCATCTCTACCTCTCCCCTGTCCCCGGCCCCTAACAGTTGCCACCCTCCACTGGCCACAAGCAGCTGACAGGAAGCCCAACATTAATTTGTTTCTGACCCCTGGAGGAAACGGAGAGAGATGCCATTATTATGTGGTGTGGCACAACCACTGGACCAATCAGCTCTGAACAGACCCTGGAGATCCAATTCAATTAACTCGCTAGGGTCTTGATCTTCTCAGGAGCGGGAGGTGTCTCAGAGCTGGAGATCTGTGGAAGACTAAATCCAGGACAGGGACTGGACACAAAGAGAGCCTATCACAGAGGGGACAAACAATCACATCTCATCTAAAAGGTGAGACTGTAGATAACCTATAAGATACAGATGGGGAGCTAGAGATGACCAGGACTGTGTATTAATTTGAAAACCAGTCTCAGTTGCATGACTAGGAGCCCATAAGCTCTCTCCCGCTTTCCTCTGGGTCTTTATGAGATGCTTGTACAGCAGCTAAGGTATGGACAGGAAAACAACATATTGACTTTTAGCTTGCCCTCTCCCCTAACATCTCCCTTAACATGTTATTATCTCTGTCTAATTAGACTCAGACCTAGCAATGATGGACGGGAGACAGATACTGTATGTATCAATTATTCTCAGATGTCATTACGTCAAAAGCCACTTAGCTAATATGCTTCTCTAGAGTAACATGGGATGGCAAAGTGACAATCGTCAGACCTTATGAAATGTTGTCAGAATGTCTGTTGATGACGCACTGTAAAAAAAATATCTAGTTGTTTCACCTAAATATTATTAAGTATTGGTATTTTTGGTATTTTATTACTATCCCCATTAGCTGCAGCAAAAGCAGCAGCTACTCTTCCTGGGGTCCACACAAAACATGAAACATGACATAATGCAGAACATTAACAGACAAGAACAGCTTAATTACAGACCTAAATCCATTAAAATGTTATTTGTTTACAAAAAGGGACACTTAGCCTACATCAATACCAATACATATACAAACTATCTAGGTCAAATAGGGGAGAGGTGTTGTGCCGTGAGGTGTTGAAACCAGGTTTGCTGTTCATTTGAGCAATAAGAGATGGAACAGAGTTCCATGCAATAATGGTTCTATGTAATACTGTACGCTTTCTTGAATTTGTTCTGGATTTGGGGACTGTGAAAAGACTGGTGACATGTCTGGTGGGGTAAATGTGTGTGTCAGAGCTTTGTGTAAGTTGAGTATGCAAACTTTTTGGGATTTTCAACACATTCATGTTTCTTATAAAAAGACGTGATGCAGCCAGTCTCTCAACTCTGAGCCAAGAGAGACTGGCAAGCATAGTATTTACACTACCGATCAAAAGTTTGAGAACGCCTACTCATTCAAGGGTTTTTCTTTATCTTTATTATTTTCTATATTATTGAATAATGGTGAAGACATCAGAACTATGAAATAACACATATGGAATCATGTAGTGAGCAAAAAAAAAAGTGTTAAACAAATCAAAATATATTATATATGAGATTCTTCAAATATCCACCCTTTGCCTAGATGACAGCTTTTCACACTCTTGGAATTCTCTCAACCAGCTTCATGAGGTAGTTATCTGGAATGCATTTCAATTAACAGGTGTGCCTTCTTGAAAATGTATTTGTGGAATTGATTTCCTTCTTAATGCGTTTGAGTCAATCAGTTGTGTTGTGACAAGGTAGGGGTGGTATACAGAAGATAGCCATATTTGGTAAAAGACCAAGTCCATATTATGGCAAGAACAGCTCAAATAAGCAAAGAGAAATGACAGTCCATCATTAATTTAAGACATGAAGGTTAGTCAACACAGAACATTTCAAGAACTTTTAAAGTTTCTTCAAGTGCAGTCGCAAAAACCATAAAGCGCTATGATGAAACTGCCTCTCTTGAGGACCGCCACAGGAATGGAAGACCAAGAGTTGCCTCCGCTTCAGAGGATAAGTTTGTTGGAGTTACCAGCCTCAGAAATTGCAGCCCAAATAAATGCTTCACAGAGTTCAAGTAACAGACACATCTCAACATCAACTGTTCAGAGACTGTGTGAATCAGAGACTTGCTTGGGCAAAGAAACACGAGCAATGGACATTAGGCCAGAGGAAATTTGTCCTTTGGTCTGTTACTTCTGCTGCAGAGGTATAGTTACCAGCCTCAGAAATTGCAGCCCAAATAAATGCTTCACAGAGTTCAAGTAACAGACACATCTCAACATCAACTGTTCAGAGACTGTGTGAATCAGAGACTTGCTTGGGCAAAGAAACACGAGCAATGGACATTAGGCCAGAGGAAATTTGTCCTTTGGTCTGGAGTCCAAATTTGGAGATTCTTGGTTCCAACCGCTGTGTCTTTGTGAGACGCAGTGAGGGTGAACGGATTATCTCTGCATGTGTGTTTCCCACCGTAAAGCATGGAGGAGGAGGTGGTATGGTGGGTGTGCTTTGCTGGTGACACTGTCTGTGATTTATTTAGAATTCAAGGCACACTTAACCAGCATGGCTACCACAGCATTCTGCTGTGATACGCCATCCCATCTGGTTTGGGCTTAGTGGGACTATCATTTGTTTTTCAACAGGACAATGACCTAACACACCTCCAGGCTGTGTAATGGCTATTTTACCAAGAAGGAGCATGATGGAGTGCTGCATCAGATAACCTGGCCTCCACAATCACCAGACCTCAATCAAATTGAGATGGTTTGGGATGAGTCGGACCGCAGAGTTAAGAAAAAGCAGCCAACAAGTGCCCATCATATGTGAGAACTCCTTCGGGTCTGTTGGAAAATCATTCCAGTTCAAGCTGGTTGAGAGAATGCCAAGAGAATGCCAAGAATGTAATCAAGGCAAAGGGTGTCTATTTGAAAAATCTCTAATATATTTTGATTTGTTAAACACTTTTTTGGTTACTACATGATTATTTCATAGTTTTGATGTCTTCACTATTATTCTACAATGCAGAAAATAGTAAAAATAAAGAAAAACCCTTGAATGACTAGGTGTTTTTTGACCGGTAAGTGCATATCAGCAGTCTATTTACAATGAAGAGCAAGACGTGGCGCTCTGTTCTGGGACAGATGCAGCTTAACTAGGTCTTTCCTTGCAGTACTCGACCACACGACTGGACAATAATCAAGATCAGACTAAACTAGAGCCTACAGGACTTGCTTTTTGGAATGTGGTGTCAAAAAAGCAGAGCATCTCTTTTTACAGACAAACCTCCCCCATCTTTACATCCATCGAATCTATTTGTTTTTACCATTACAGTTTACAATCTAAAGTAATGCCAAGTAATTTAGTCTCAACTTGTTCAACAGCCACACCATTCGTTACCAGATTCAGCTGAGGTCTAGAATTTAGGGAATGATTTGTACCAAATACAATGCTCTTAGCTGGCAACAAGTTTATAGGTCTGCTGTTAGAACCAGTAAAGGCCGCTTTACCTCTCTTGGGTAGCGGAATCACTTTGGCTTCCCTCCAGGTCTGAGGACAAATACTTTCTTCTTGGCTCAGATTAAAGATATGACAGATAGGTGTGGCTATAGAGTCAGCTACCATCCTCAGTAGCTTTCCATCTAAGTTGTCTGTCACGCTGGTATGAAGGGATCGGGAGACAGGTGCAGGCATGCGTAATAGGGTTCTTTAGTTTCCCAAATTACAGCGTGCCATGTACAGGCACAGGGATGAAGACCAAACACGTATACAAAACACAGGGTTGAAACCCAAAAGAAAGAGCAAGGAGTACCTTGAATAAATAACACTAGCGCACAATGATTATCACACGGGACGAGACCCGTAATCATCTGCGCACTCCACAATGGCACGACATAGCACAGGTACTCACACGACCAACGGACATGGTAACAATAACCGACAGCCCAATGGTGAAACAAAGGGCACATTTATACAAATACAATCAGTGGGAATGGGGACCAGGTGTGCGCAATGACACAGTTCCGGAGGGATCCGTATGCCAGGAAGTTTAAAGTAACTGGTTCCACATCCTTTTCTGACTTTTCGGTCAGTGTTACCTGAATAAAATGTGTTGGCCCAAACTTGTTTTTGATCAATTTGTCTGATACGTTCATTCAACTAGAAATTATTATTTTGGCATTTTACCCCCCCCCCAAAATGGCTGTGGAACTAGTTAAACACACACTGCTTTTAACATACAAAGATTTTAACTTACATATTGACATTGTGCATGTTCATTTATACAGTAGATAGTATTCAACATGTCCTCACCTGGGATTTGAACTCACAACCTCTTGGTTCACAGTGTCCTAATCTTCCTGCTATGCCACCATGTCAGTCTCAATAACTGATTTCACCTGTATTGCTACACTTTGCACTTCGAAATAAATCTCAACTCCATTAAAAGTAGTCAAGAAAAACAATTTGATTTATCAAGGAGTAACATTAAACCAGAGTAATATTCCCTGCCAACATTAGACAACTATACAGAAAAACCTAAAATTGCTTAAATAAATCAATTAAATCAATGATGCGAGAATTGTCAGATTAAAAGTGCTGTGTGTGTGTAACTAGTAGTTTTTTAGGTAAGATGCCATAAATAATACTTTCTAGTGGAATGAACATGAGCCTAATTGAGTGAACACATTAAGTTGACTGAAAGTTTGGGACAACTAAAAATGTAAAGTTCTGGTAACACTGAATGAAAAGTTGCGTAAACTAAAACAAGTCTGTGGAACCAGTTTCTTAATTTAGTTGACACAACTATATACAAATGCCTACAAACTGCCATTTTGTCAGGGGGAAATACACTTCATGTTATAGCCAGTAATGGAAATCAAGAGAATTTACTAGTTAGTAATGGTGGTCCTGTATGACTCAGTTGGTAGAGCATAGTTGGTAGAACATGGCACTTGCAATGCCAGGATTGTGGGTTTGTTTCCTGGGGCAACCAATAAGTAAACATGTATGCATGCATGACTGTAGGCACTTTGGATCAAAGAGTCTGCTAAATGGCATATATGATATCAGTAAGTCACTCACATGTGTGTGATTTTCTTCAGGTTATAGAATGAATGCCTCTCCAGCCTCTTCAGCGTCAGATCCACTGATATATATCTGGGGAAAAAACAATACTTCAACATGTCCAATCTACTGTCTGTTGACTCCATTCTAATGGCCACACATGTCCAATCTACTGTCTGTTGACTCCATTCTAATGGCCACACATGTCCAATCTACTGTCTGTTGACTCCATTCTAATGGCCACACATGGCCAATCTACTGTCTGTTGACTCCATTCTAATGGCCAATCTACTGTCTGTTGACTCCATTCTAATGGCCACACATGTCCAATCTACTGTCTGTTGACTCCATTCTAATGGCCACACATGTCCAATCTACTGTCTGTTGACTCCATTCTAATGGCCAATCTACTGTCTGTTGACTCCATTCTAATGGCCACACATGGCCAATCTACTGTCTGTTGACTCCATTCTAATGGCCACACATGTCCAATCTACTGTCTGTTGACTCCATTCTAATGGCCACACATGGCCAATCTACTGTCTGTTGACTCCATTCTAATGGCCAATCTACTGTCTGTTGACTCCATTCTAATGGCCACACATGTCCAATCTACTGTCTGTTGACTCCATTCTAATGGCCACACATGTCCAATCTACTCAACTACCCACCTCTCACATAGCCTCTAAATACAATAATTTAACAGGTATGTACAGTATGCAACACTTTTACCTTAGTCATCAGTACCACTGCTTTCACTTGTTATTACTGAGTAACTAGTGTGTAGTTAGGGTGATTTAATGGCATATAAAATAAACAGAGACTTAGACTGAATCTATATGATAAATGGAATGAGTCTGTTCACTGTGAGAAAGCAGGCTTAGTATTTAAAGGGGAGTAGACTATACTATAGTAGATAGTATAGATAGACAGTAGCTAATCAATGATATTTCACTGCTCCCTAATTAAGGGGGTTGATCTCAAAAACTGATTACAGGTAAAAAAATGTCTCAATTATAGTATCCTATTTGCTAACATCGAAGCACCGGGCTACTATGTACTGGCTGAGGCTGAAGAGAAAAAAAAATCTTCTTAGCTTTCTCTCTCTTTCCTCGTACCTGACTTGGACATAGCCATTGGCCTCACAGGCTGAGATCAAGGCTTGGCAGAATGTATATTTTCAGAATAAGTGTCTAAAAATAACTACATTTCTCATTTTCATCTTGCGTTTAGCATTTTAGCTTGGTGATACCCCTTTCCGCCTTCATGTACCTAGTGTATATTTTACCACATCAACTAAACCAGGGGTAGGCAACTAGATTCAGCCGGAGCCAGAAAATACTATAATGATAAAAATGTGTACACTGCAAATTGACCACAACTAATCCCAAAAAAGAGATTGTATTCGAAAATAATAATAATTTCATACTTTGATTAAATTCAGACACTGTCTATTTATTTTTTATTTTTTCAAACTTGGGAACAGATGTCCAAAATTATTTTTAGCTGAATGTCTGTTGATTTTACAGTCTTTTTTGACCAAAAACTAAAATCCTAAAACAGCACCAATCCATAGAACAGCTCTACTGGAATACCTTGCTGATGCCTAGACCCTTGCGGTGGGAATGCCGACATTCCTATTCTAGGATGGCATTAACTGTGATTAGCAGACAGCAGTGATACCAAACAGAAAGCAGATCAGACAGAGAGAGAGAGAGAGAGAGCGAGGCTTGGATTTGTGATGTTTTTCCCCCTCTTTTGGATCAGATGGAGAATAAGAGACATGCAACA
The DNA here is from genome assembly GCA_030435695.1 of Brachymystax lenok tsinlingensis. Taxonomy (NCBI): domain Eukaryota; kingdom Metazoa; phylum Chordata; class Actinopteri; order Salmoniformes; family Salmonidae; genus Brachymystax; species Brachymystax lenok. The sequence continues at coordinate 9,339,477 of CM059817.1, read as the reverse complement.
GGTGGTTTAGTAAGTCGCTGGAATTTAAATATAGCTTTATACAGCTTTGTGGCTTTAACAAGAAACATGTGATCATACTAATGATGAAAAAGGAGAGAGAGAGAGAGAGAGGTGAGAAGAGAGAGATGGGGAAGAGAGAAGAGAGAGAGCTAGAGAGGGGAAGAGAGGAGAGAGAGGGGGAAGAGAGAGGAGAGGGGAAGAGAGAGAGGGAGAGGAGAGAGAGAGGGGGAAGAGAGAGGAGGGGGGGAAGAGAGGATAGAGAGAGGGGGGAAGATAGAGAAGAGAGAGAGAGTGGTGAAGACAGAAGAGAGAGAGGGGAAGAAAGGAGAGAGAAGAGAGAGAGAGAGGTGGGGAAGAGAGAAGAGAACTAGAGAGGAAGAGGAGGAGAAGAGAGAGCGCAAAGGTAGGGAATAACAGTGAGAAACAAGTGTATCATCCTGATGATTGTGTGATTCACAGGAATTTAAACACAAAGCTTTATGAATTTAACGAGAAGCTGGTGAATGTGATAGCGCTGATTGTGATTCACTCACATCCTTGATATGTTTACCAGGTTGGAGAAGACATCTCCAGGCACTGATTTCAGACGCGTCTCCAGAAGCCATCTGGAAGAGACGATAGAGGATTAAGTTTACGGATCAACATGAAGTTTACAGGTCAACATGACGTTTACAGATTTATGTACATTTTACTGATTTATGTAAAGTGTACAGATCAACATGTAGTTGTTTGAGTTGTCATAAGAAAAGCATTGGACCTTCTTCCTCCAGAGTCTCTATCATATCTGTAACAACTGATAAGCTATATAGTATTCCCATTTCGGCCAGTTATGTATACTGTACTAATTTATCCTAATCCCTGGATGTAATGTTGCGATCTAGAGGGCTCCTTGTGCTGGTTTAGTTCAGTCAGTGTGCAGGGGTTACATGCCTGCCCTGGAGACACTCATCCACCTTACAGTGGTAAACTGTAAGGTAAACTGTGCATGCTGCAAATCTTAGAGTTAAGCAGACCCAAGATCACTGAAGACATGGATTCCTCTAGGACAGGGGGTGTCAAACAAATTTTGCCCCGGAGGCCGCATTCAATCTTCAATGAGAAAATGCGCTAATAATAGTCCTCTATCCATAGTTTGGGGAATTTTCAATGCTCCCTGACTGTCTAAATCAAATCAAATGTTATTTGTCATATGTGCCGAATAGAACAGATGTAGACCTTTCAGTGAAATACTTACTTACAAGCCCTTAACCAACAATGAAGATAAGAAAAATACCTAACAAAATAAGAAATAAAAGTAACAAAAAATCTAGCTTTCATTTCGGTGATTATTAGCGAGCTGGACACAGTCAATAAACGTGATTATTAGCGAGCTGGACACAGTTAATAAACGTGATTATTAGCGAGCTGGACACAGTCAATAAACGTGATTATTAGCGAGCTGGACACAGTCAATAAACGTGATTATTAGCGAGCTGGACACAGTCAATAAACGTGATTGTTTAGCGATAGGTTGATATATTTCTGGCTACTAGGTTCTCTTTCCGTGCAGTGCATTGCGGTCTGGATGAAATAACACTTTGAAGTGTATGGTTGTAAACCCTGTCATAGGAACATGAAGGGAAAACAAAACGCCGGGTCTGAGTGTGTAGGAGTGGACCTGGACCTAGCCTCTAAGCCCTGAGCCAAACCTAACAAGGTCTGGTCCTGATTACGTACATCTACGGCCTGGGGGCTAGAGGGTACACACAAACTCTTGAGTTATAATGGTTTATTAATAGAAATCAACACTGGTGATATTGTTATGAATATCATTCCATACATGTTTTTTTGTTGTTGTCGGGGGGAAGGGGCAATAGTTAATCGTAGTGGAGGTAGTTGAGATAGCTGTTGGACCTAGTATAAGTTTCAGCCAATGAAAAGGGAGAGATCCACTTTAGACTTCTGACTCAGTAATGGAGCATCATCCTCCATAGAACTACTTCACTGTGTCTGCTCGGAACACCTGCATTTCTCCGCATTGATGTAACTAAAAGTATTTGGTTTTAAATATACTTAAGTATCAGAAGTAAATTTCATTGCAAAAATATACTTGAGTATCTATAGTAAAATTAAAAGTATATATAATTTCAAGCAAACCAGGTTGCACCATTTTCTTGTTTATTGAATTCACGGATAGCCAGACATAATTTACAAAGAAAGTTGTTGTGTTTAGTGAGTCCGCCAGATCAGAGGCCGTAGGGATGACCAGGCATCTTGTCTTGATAAGTGCGTGAATTTTCCTGTCCTGCTAAGCATTCAAAATGTAACGAGTACTTTTGGGTGTCAGGGAAAATGTATGGAGTAAAAAGTATATTATTTTATTTTGGATTGTAGTGAAGTAAAAGTAGGCAAAAAATATAAATAGTAACGTAAAGTACTTAAGTATTACTTTAAAGTATTTTTACTTAGGTACTTTACACCACTGCTAATACAGAGCTGAGAGCTGGCAGTTAGTCAGGTGATTCGTCAGTGGTAGCGTAGTACGTGCCAGCTCTTTGATGAATTCCAACAAAGGGACAGAGCAGACCCTCGTCACCATACACCATCACGCTGTGTTGGGCCATTACCACGCGCACACACACAGCACTACTCAGATTCACCTCTGGCACACCCATCTACACATGCACTCACAAAGATACGGTACACACTACAACAAATTAATATTGCCATATCAATTGTTCTTATACAATGAGCTGATATATCAACCTTGTGTATGTAACCAGCAGCACTACACAGAGAGAACAAATCATTCAAATAAAATGTTATTTGTCAAATGCTTGGTAAACAACAGGTGTAGACTAATAGTGAAATGCCTACTTACAGGCCCTTCCCAACAATGCAGAGAGAAAGACAATTGAGAAATAATAGAAAAGTAAAACACGTAATAATAATAATAATAATACAAAACGAGTAATGATAACTTGGCTATATACACAAGTTACTAGTACCGACTCGATGTGCAGGGGTACGAGGCAATTGAGGTACCCTACCAGTCAGAAGTTTTAGAACACCTACTCATTCAAGTTTTTTTTTTCATTTGTGCTATTTTCTACATTGTAGAATAATAGTGAAGACATCAAAACTATAAAATAACACATATGGAATCATGTAGTAACCAAAAACATTGTTAAAAATGTGTTAAACAAAACAGAATATATTTTAGATTTGAGATTCTTCGAAGTGTCACCCTTTGCCTTGATGACAGCTTTGCACACTCTTGGCATTCTCTCAACCAGCTTCACTTGTTAGATACTACTGCATGGTCGGAACTAGAAGCACAAGCATTTCGCTACACTCGCATTAACATCTGCTAACCATGTGTATGTGACAAATAAAATTTGATTTGATTTGACCTGGAATGCTTTTCCAACAGTCTTGAAGGAGTTCCCACATATGCCACGTTAGCTGCTTTTCCTTAACTCTGCGGTCCAACTCATCCCAAACCATCTCAATTTGGTTGAGGTGTGGGATTGTGGAGGCCAGGTCATCTGATGCAGCGCTCAATCACTCTCCTAGGTAAAATAGCCCTTACACAGCCTGGAGGTGTGTTGGGTCATTGTCCAAATGATAGTCCCACTAAGCCAAAACCATATGCGATGGCGTATCGCTGCAGAATGCTGTGGTAGCCATGCTGGTTAAGTGTGCTTTGAATTCTAAATAAATCACAGACAGTGTCACCAGCAAAGCACCCCCACACCATAAAACCGTCTCCTCCATGCTTTACAGTGGGAAATACACATGCGGAGATCATCCGTTCACCCACACAGTGTCTCACAAAGAACCAAAAATCTCAAATTTGGACTCCAGACTAAAGGACAAATTTCCACCGGTCTAATGTCCATTGATTTTGTTTCTTGGCCCAAACAAGTCTCTTCTTCTCATTGGTGTCCTTTAGTAGTGGTTTCAGCAATTCGACCATGAAGGCCTGATTTACACAGTCTCCTCTGAACAGTTGATGTTGACATGTGCCTGATACTTGAACTCTGTGAAGCATTTATTTGGGCTGCAATTTCTGAGGCTGGTAACTATACCTCTGCAGCAGAAGTAACAGACCAAAGGACAAATTTCCTCTGGCCTAATGTCCATTGCTCGTGTTTCTTTGCCCAAGCAAGTCTCTGATTCACACAGTCTCTGAACAGTTGATGTTGAGATGTGTCTGTTACTTGAACTCTGTGAAGCATTTATTTGGGCTGCAATTTCTGAGGCTGGTAACTCCAACAAACTTATCCTCTGAAGCGGAGGCAACTCTTGGTCTTCCATTCCTGTGGCGGTCCTCAAGAGAGGCAGTTTCATCATAGCGCTTTATGGTTTTTGCGACTGCACTTGAAGAAACTTTAAAAGTTCTTGAAATGTTCTGTGTTGACTAACCTTCATGTCTTAAATTAATGATGGACTGTCATTTCTCTTTGCTTATTTGAGCTGTTCTTGCCATAATATGGACTTGGTCTTTTACCAAATAGGGCTATCTTCTGTATACCCCCTACCTTGTCACAACACAACTGAATGGCTGAAATACATTAAGAAGGAAATAAATTCCACAAATTAACTTTTAACAAGGCACACTTGTTAATTGAAATGCATTCCAGGTGACTACCTCATGAAGCTGGTTGAGAAAATGCCAAGAGTGTGCAAAGCTGTCAGCCAGGCAAAGGGTGGCTATTTGAATAATATAAAATATAAATATATTTAGATTTGTTTAACACTTTTTTGGTTACTACATGATTCCATGTGTTAATTCAAAGTTTTGATGTCTTCACTATTATTCTACAGTGTAGAAAATAGTAAAAATAAGGACGCCTACCCTTGAATGAGTAGGCGTCCTAAAACTTTTGACTGGTAGTGTAGATACGTACAAAAAACTAGGAATAAAGTGATATATAATAAACAGTAGCAGCATCATACAGTGGGGAAAAAAAGTATTTAGTCAGCCACCAATTGTGCAAGTTCTCTCACTTAAAAAGATGAGAGAGGCCTGTAATTTTCATCATAGGTACACTTCAACTATGACAGACAAAATGAGGAAAAGAAATCCAGAAAATCACATTGTAGGATTTTTTATTTATTTATTTGCAAATTATGGTGGAAAATAAGTATTTGGTCAATAACAAAAGTTTATCTCAATACTTTGTTATATACCCTTTGTTGGCAATGACAGAGGTCAAACGTTTTCTGTAAGTCTTCACAAGGTTTTCACACACTGTTGCTGGTATTTTGGCCCATTCCTCCATGCAGATCTCCTCTAGAGCAGTGATGTTTTGGGGCTGTCGCTGGGCAACACGGACTTTCAAAGATTTTCTATGGGGTTGAGATCTGGAGACTGGCTAGGCCACTCCAGGACCTTGAAATGCTTCTTACGAAGCCACTCCTTCGTTGCCCGGGCGGTGTGTTTGGGATCATTGTCATGCTGAAAGACCCAGCCACGTTTCATCTTCAATGCCCTTGCTGATGGAAGGAGGTTTTCACTCAAAATCTCACGATACATGGCCCCATTCATTCTTTCCTTTACACGGATCAGTCGTCCTGGTCCCTTTGCAGAAAAACAGCCCCAAAGCATGATGTTTCCACCCCATGCTTCACAGTAGGTATGGTGTTCTTTGGATGCAACTCAGCATTCTTTGTCCTCCAAACACGACGAGTTGAGTTTTTACCAAAAAGTTCTATTTTGGTTTCATCTGACATTCTCCCAATCCTCATCTGGATCATCCAAATGCTCTCTAGCAAACTTTAGACGGGCCTGAACATGTACTGGCTTAAGCAGGGGGACACGTCTGGCACTGCAGGATTTGAGTCCCTGGCGGCGTAGTGTGTTACTGATGGTAGACTTTGTTACTTTGGTCCCAGCTCTCTGCAGGTCATTCACTAGGTCCCCCCGTGTGGTTCTGGGATTTTTGCTCACCGTTCTTGTGATCATTTTGACCCCACGGGTGAGATCTTGCGTGGAGCCCCAGATCGAGGAAGATTATCAGTGGTCTTGTATGTCTTCCATTTCCTAATAATTGCTCCCACAGTTGATTTCTTCAAACCAAGCTGCTTACCTATTGCAGATTCAGTCTTCCCAACCTGGTGCAGGTCTACAATTTTGTTTCTGGTGTCCTTTGACAGCTCTTTGGTCTTGGCCATAGTGAAGTTTGGAGTGTGACTGTTTGAGGTTGTGGACAGGTGTCTTTATACTGATAACAAGTTCAAACAGGTGCCATTAATACAGGTAACGAGTGGAGGACAGAGGAGCCTCTTAAAGAAGAAGTTACAGGTCTGTGAGAGCCATAAATCTTGCTTGTTTGTATGTGACCAAATACTTATTTTCCACCATAATTTGCAAATAAATTCATAAAAAAATCCTACAATGTGATTTTCTGGATTTTTTTTCCTCATTATGTCTGTCATAGTTGAAGTGTACCTATGATGAAAATTACAGGCCTCTCTCATCTTTTTTTTAAGTGAGAGAACTTGCACAATTGGTGGCTGACTAAATACTTTTTTTCCCCACTGTATTTGATGAGACAAAAAAAAACCTAGTTCAAAAAGGGTCAATGCAGATAGTTCAATAATTAACCAAATCGCTACCCAGACTAACTATTTAGAAGTCTTATGGCTTGGGGGTGGAAGCTGTTCAGGGTCCTGTTGATCCAAACTTGCCGTGCGCTAGCAGAGAGAAGAGTCTATGACTTGGATAGCTGGAGTCTTTGACAATTTTTAGGGCCTTCCTCTGAGGTCCTGGATGGCAGGGAGCTTGGCTCCAGTGATGTACTGGGCCGTATGCACTACCCTCTCTAGCGCCTTGCGGTCGGATTCCGAGCAGTTCCCATACCAGGCGGTGATGCAACCAGTCAGGATGCTCTTAATGGTGCAGCTGTAGAACTTTGAGGATGTGAGGACCAATGCTGAATCTTTTCAACCTTCTGAGGGGGAAGAGGTGTTGTCGTGCCTTCTTCACGACTGTGTTGGTATGTTGGGACCATGATAGATTCTTAGTGATGTGGACAAAGAGAAAGTTGAAGTTCTCGACCCGCTCTACTACAGCCCTGTCGATGTAGATGGGGGTGTGCTCAGCCTTCCGTTTCCTGTATTCTACGATCAGCTCCTTTGTCCACGCAGTCGTGGGTGAACATTGAGTACAGTAGGGGACTAAACACGCACCCCTGAGGGGCCCCGTCTTGAGAGTCAACTTGTCGGATGTGTTGTTGCCTGCCCTCACCACCTGGGGGCGGCCCGGCAGGAAGTTCAGTTGCAGAGGGTGTTCAGTCCCAGGGTCCTTAGCTTAGTGATGAGCTTTGAGGGCACTATGGTGTTGAATGCTGAGTAGTAGTCAATGAACAGCATTCTCACATAGGTGTTCCTCTTCTCCAGGTGGGAAAGGGCAGTGTGGAGTACAATAGAGATTGCGCTATCTGTGAATTTGTTGGGGCGGTATGCAAATTGGAGTGGGTCTAGGGTTTCTGGTACAATGGTGTTGATGTGAGGCATGACCAGCCTTTCAAATATATAGATGTGAGTGTCATTTAGACAGGTTAACTTGGACTTCTTGGGCACAGGGACTATGGTAGTCTGCTTGTGAAACACACACACACAGACAGACAGACAGACACAGAGAGAAAGAGAGAGAGAGATACCTAGCCACTGTGTTAACAAAAAGAGACAGGGACCTTGCCCCTAAGCTCAGGTCAGGTCAGGTCAGCTGGGTTCAGCTCCATTGTTGTGCCCCAGTCAGTGTGTACAGTACAACACGTTCACACCTCAACTATCAGAACATCGCTAAAATCCCGGATGCCAGATGGCTATTTCGAGCTGGGTTGTTTTGGACTTGAGATATTTTGGGTAGATATTTTTTCTTTTCTTTTGTTTCCTGGTGGGCGCTGGGCAAACTATGCGAGGATGAAGAATGCGGTGGCATCGCGGATGCGTCTGGGCAGGTTAATTGGGGCACTGATTGGGGGATAATTCTATGTGATGTGTGTCCTGGGAGAAGAGACGGTGGATGAGGGAGGGGGGAGGTCCGGTTGTAACGTGGGTAATGGAATGTTCCCAGTAGGTTGAACAAACAGAAGGAGAATGTGCATTATCACACGTGTTAAACCTTCACAGCCGGAAGAGGGCTGTAGACCCACCATGCCAACTCTGAAGCCTACCTGTGCCCATACACATATGCCCCAGTCCCTATAGGCCAAGAGAGAGTACAGAATGCAGCAGTAATTTATGACCACGTGACATCATTATTATTTATTTTTTTATAACCAGGAAACCCTCTGGGTTCTATAGTGGATGTCTTGAAACATCCACCACTCTCAGAACCTGATGGCAGTCTCTCCATCATTTTGGGGTGGCAGGTAGCCTAGTGGTTAGAGCATTGGGCCAGTAACTGAAAGGTTGCTAGATCAAATCCCTGAGCTGACAATGTAAAAATATGTTGTTCTGCCCCTGAGCAAGGCAATTAACCCACTGTTCCTAGGCTGTCATTGTAAATAAGAATTTGTTTTTAACTGACTTGCCTAGTTAAATAAAGGTTAAATATTTTTATTAAATAAAAGGCCATGGCAACTCCTGTATTACGTAACTCACAAGAAATCCCATTCCCCCTTAATTCTCAGGGTCCTTCGTTGGCAACTCTGACATCATCGGACATCATGTGTACTGACAGATTCCTTGTAATGGAACATCCTGAAATAGGTCCTTCCCAACCGAAAAAACTATGGTGATTTCTATTTCTGTAAACCTAGTAAGCCTACCAGAGACCTCCTACTCAGTGTTGTGATATCTGCTGCTTGTGAGTGAATCTCCAGACAATAGTGCTTTTACAGTGGTGTAAAGCACTTAAGTAGAAATACTTTAAAGTACTACTAATACTATTTCTATTTTTTACAACTTTTACAACACTACAGAAAATAATGTACTTTTTACTGCATACATTTTCCCTGACATCCAAAAGTACTCATTCAATTTGAATGCTTAGCAGGACAGAAAAATTGTCCAATTCACTCATCAAGAGAACATCCTTGGTCATCCCTACTGCCTCTGATCTAAACACACATTCTTAATTTGTAAATTATGTCTGTTTATTTTACCAGGTAAGTTGACTGAGAACAGATTCTCATTTACAGCAACAACCTGGGGAATAGTTACAGGGATGAATGAGACAATTGTAAGCTGGGGATGATTAGGTAACCATATGAGGGACAGCTTGGGAATTTAGCCAGGACACCAGGGTTAACACCCCTACTCTTACAATAAGTGCCATAGGATCTTTAATGACCTCAGTGAGTCAGGACACCTGTTTAACATCTCATTCAAAAGACAGCACCCTACACAGGTCAATGTCCCCAATCACTGCCCTGGGGTATTGGGATTTTTTGTTTTTAGACCTGAGGATAGAGTGTCTCCAACAGGCCCACCAACACCACTTCCAGCAGCATCTGGTCTCCCATCCAGGGACTGACCAGGATCAACCCTGCTTAGCTTCAGAAGCAAGCCAGCAGTAGAATGCAGGGTGGTATGCTGCTGGCACGTTGTTGGTGTTTGCCCCTGGCTATGTGTAAATAAAAAAAATAAACTAGAAAATCGTGTTCTGGTTTGCTTAATATAAGGAATTTGAAAATGTTTAATACTTTTGTTACTTAAGTATATTGTAGGAATTACATTTACTTTTGATACTTAAGTATATTTAAAACCACATATTCTTTTACTTTTACTAAAGTAGTGTTTTACTGGGTAACTTGAACTTGAACTTTTAGTTTAGTCATTTTCTATTAAGGTATCTTTACTTTTACTCAAATAAGACAATTGGACATTCTTAATGTTCGCCTCTCGGTTCTCACCTGGGTCAGGACCAGGGCTGTGTCCGAAATAGCACCCTTTTCCTTATATAAGTCTAGTCCACTACTTTTGGCAAAAAGCCATATGGTAAACAGTAACACACTATAGGGAATAGGGTGTCATTTAAAACGGGGCCCAGAGCCAGAGACCTCCAAATCCTGACTCTTTACACAGAGACTTGAGCAAAGCCCACTGATCTTGGGATCTGTGTTCTGGGATATTTTCATTCATTCATTCTCTCTCTCTCTCTCTCTCTTCCTTGCATCACCCATAGCCCACAAGAGCACACATGAATCCGATATCAATCCATACAACAAAGGGACATTAAAGTAAACAGATACTTACAGTGTATCTGTGCTTGCAGGAAATGTGGGAATGACATCAATGTCAAAGCAGGAGATAGTGTAGGTCTTCCATTCTGAGCAATCACAAACAGTGGGGCAGGAGTCGGAGTCAACCAAAGTTTCGATCGGTAACGTGACGAGGGTAAACAGCGCACATGTTATCACCTGCAAGTTTTCAGTCATCTCTTTAAAAAAAAAAATATCCCCAATGATGCGCTTATTGATAACGCTGAGATTCGGGCGGCTTCCTTCTGGCTTCCTTCTCAATTGACGCCCGTGGCAAATTGACGTTGAAGCAAGTTGAAGCCCACTACTTTGTTTAAGTCATAAACTTCAGCACATCAACTCGTCCTAGCGCAATTATACTGACCGTTTGAGAGAGCGGTGAGAGGAGATGCTTGGGCAAACTGCGGTGTGGAGGTGGTCTTGCTTCAGGAGTAGAGTTTCACCGTGGACTTCTGAGGCACTCTTGTGTCAGGCAGGGGAATTAAAGATTTTGGATTTTCTTTAACTCGTTTATGGAATGTAGGCTATTTTATGAAATGTATCCTATAAATCCAACTTCCTAACATCATAAAGCTAAAGAAAAACAACGTTCAAACAATGCTATCCGATTCAAAATGTAGGCTTAACAGTGAAACGTGTTGCTAATCAGTAGTATTATTCAATTAAACTAGTATATTGTCAAGTTAAAATCATAATTTGTTAGGCTATAGATACCAGCCCTAATACCATAAATAAAATAAACAGAGTCAAAATTGTATTTCTTATATTCTTTATTATCAGTAACCCCTTAGACAGCTTGGATGTATTCCAGGGGTGTAACACTCATTCCATGGAGGGCCTCCGCAGGCTATTTCCTTTCAACTAAGCCCTAGAAAACCAGGTGTGGGGAGGTCCTTACTAATTAGTGACCTTAATTCATCAAGTACAGTCCTGGCCAAATGTTTTGAGAATGACACAAATATAGATTTTCACAAAGTCTGCTGCCTCAGTTTGTATGATGGCAATTTGCATACACTCCAGAATGTTATGAAGAGTGATCAGATGTATTGCAATTAATTGCAAAGTCCCTCTTTGCCATGCAAATGAACTGAATCCCCAAAATACATTTCCACTGCATTTCAGCCCTGCCACAAAAGGACCAGCTGACATCATGTCAGTGATTCTCTCGTTAACACAGGTGGGAGTGTTGACGAGGACAAGGCTGGAGATCACTCTGTCATGCTGATTGAGTTCGAATAACAGACTGGAAGCCTCAAAAGGAGGGTGGTGCTTGGAATCATTGTTCTTCCTCTGTCAACCATTGTTACCTGCAAGGAAACACGTGCCGTCATCATTGCTTTGCACAAAAAGGGCTTCACAGGAAAGGATATTGCTGCCAGTAAGATTGCACCTAAATCAACAATTTTTCGGATCATCAAGAACTTCAAGGAGAGCGGTTCAATTATTGTGAAGAAGGCTTCAGGGCGCCCAAGAAAGTCCAGCAAGCACCAGGACCGTCTCCTAAAGTTGATTCAGCTGCGGGATCGGGGCACCACCAGTACAGAGATTGCTCAGGAATGGCAGCAGGCAAGTGTGAGTGAATCTGCACGCACAGTGAGGCGAAGACTTTGGAGGATGGCCTGGTGTCAAGAAGGGCAGCAAAGAAGCCACTTCTCTCCATTAAAAACATCAGGGACAGACTGATATTCTGCAAAAGGTACAGGGATTGGACTGCTGAGGACTGGGGTAAAGTCATTTTCTCTGATGAATCCCCTTTCCGATTGTTTGGGGCATCCAGAAAAAAGCTTGTCCGGAGAAGACAAGGTGAGCGCTACCATCAGTTTCTCAACCAAGGGAGTGGGCTCACTCACAATTTTGCCTAAGAACACAGCCATGAATAAAGAATGGTACCAACACATCCTCCGAGAGCAACTTCTCCCAACCATTCAGGAATAGTTTGGTGACGAACAATGCCTTTTCCAGCATGATGGAGCACCTTGCCATAAGGCAAAATTGATAACTAATTGGCTCGGGGAACAAAACATCGATATTTTGGGTCCATGGCCAGGAAACTCCCCAGACCTTAATCCCCTTGAGAACTTGTGGTCAATCCTCAAGAGGCGGGTGGACAAAAACAAAACCCACAAATTCTGACAAACTCCAAGCATTGATTATGCAAGAATGGGCTGCCATCAGTCAGGATGTGGCCCAGACGTTAATTGACAGCATGCCAGGGCGGATTGCAAAGGTCTTGAAAAAGAAGGGTCAACACTGCAAATATGGACTCTGCATCAACTTCATGTAATTGTCAATAAACGCCTTTGACACTTATGAAATGCTTGTAATTATACTTCAGTATTCCATAGTAACATCTGACAAAAATATCTAAAGACACTGAAGCAGCAAACTTTGTGGAAATTAATATTTGTGTCATTCTCAAAACCTTTGGCCACGACTGTACAAGAGAAGAGCGAAAAACCCAAAGACACTCTGCCCTCTGTGGAATGAGTTTGACACCTGTGCTCTAATCAAAAGAGTAGTGATAGTGGCGCAAAATGCAAGTTTTGGAAAATGTAGTCCTCAAGCATTTTATTCACAAATAATTCCATCACTGCTGTGAATTTAAAAACTACAACTCCCAACGTCATTAACACGGGGCTTATTTATTTTCATGTTCTTAGCGGCCAGTTCAAGTTGACATACCAGAGAGGAATTGTTTGAGTATAGAACATAAAAAAAGAGATAACTGCAAAATTTTCTTCAATGCATGCCTCTGTTTCAAAACGTTTTACACTGTCATTTTCATAGCCTTTCCTGTTCTCATCATCATGTATGTCGGCATATTTCCATTTTAGTCATTTAGCAGGCTCTTACCCAGAGCGTCTGCCTGGCTTGTCCCTCTTCAGTTGTCACTTGCTAAAACGTGACTTGTTAACAGTTTCCATTTAGCTAATTCATGCTGGGAAATGTGGCTGATGTTTTGAAAGTGTATTTAGTTGAGTTAGCTACTGTAGCTACCGATGGTTCCAAATAAAACTGGTCCGTTTTTTATATTGTCCGTTTTTTATATTGTTCAGCTAGCTAGATAACGTGGAACATTAGCTAGCAATTGTTAGCCCAGTCAAGATATCGAGCCAGCTAACGTTAGCTAAATTGGCTCGTTATATGATTACTAGCTAACAGCCATAGCATTCAGGTTCATATTTATACTAAATGTACAGCTAACAAAGCCCGAATAGAAAACATGAGCTGTCAAACAGAAGAAGAGATGGAGCTAGCTAGCTATCTTTTCCAGTTTGCTAGCTAATCTGATTAAATTGCTGTCTAATCAGCGATTAAAAAATCTCAACAGTATTTTTTTTTTTTTTAAAGGCCAATGTCCAAAACAATGGAATTCTCCAGCGAGTCAGACACCGTCGACCGAGCTAAAATCAAGATCACGGGGACGAGATGCAAACCTCAAACTGCGACCGGACAGTCACAGCACTGGTCCTGATGCTGCAGGCATCTCAGAGAAAATGAACCCACTGGGAAGCACTACAGGTAGGCTAGTCTTCTCTTCCCAGAGGGGTATACTACAAAGCAGAAGGAATGAGTTAGCCAGCTAACTTAAAAAGAAGAAATAACTTGGATATGTGTTTTTGGTTGTTGAGTCAATTATACCAATTTCAAGCTCATCTTCCCTCTCCGTCCCTCTCCCTCTCAGCTAAGAGGAGAATCTAGAGGAGCCAGAGGCTGCTTAGGTCCTCAGGAGCCCGTAGGGTGTCAGCCTCCACACTGCACACCAGCGACCTGGAGGCTGGCTATGGATCAGGTGAGAACAATCATGTCTGTCCTATATAATGTATAATGTCTATTAAGCTTTATACAATGGGTGGGTCTAATCCTGAATGTTGATTGGTTAAAAGCGCATTCCAGCTGGTGTCTATTCCACAAGTTACCACCGGCTAAATCTATGACGTTAAAATGCCTATTTACTCTGTTCCATCAGACTGCTCAATCCACTGTCTTATCAGCCCAGCCAGGGAAGTTATGAACTTGATCTCCACTATAAAAAGCATCTAGTCAGTTGTACAACACTATAAGCAACTGTACCCGTACAACTTGCTCCTCTGTCAGATGGTCAAGAGATGGTGGTGGGCTACAGTTATAAAACAGTCACATAGTTTATTACATATCTGTGTATTACGTGTAGGTTTGTGTAGAGGGCCAGCGCTTCAACCCCACGTCTCTCCTGAAGGTCTTTGGGAGCTCTGAGTCTGCTGGAGGAGGAGATAGGAGGAGGGCCAGATCGGCTACAGTCCGCTTCAGAGACCCCAGCCTGCCAGACGAGGATGTAAGACCTGTCAAAGCTATACTATCTTTAAAATGTTTGTAGTCACCATTGTAGTGCAGTTAGAGACTTTAACCAGTAGAGGGCCCTTTGGGTCCGTTTTCACAGTGACAGTTTAAACCAGTTATGCCTGTGTTGTAACATTATTCAGTCCTTGTTGATGTTTCAGGTAGTGATTGTACTCCCTGTGCCCCTCACCTCCTTCTCAGGTCCACGCCCTGCACCAGTCATTCAGAGACCTGCGCAGTGACCAGCTGACACTGGGAGATGACATGGACAGAGATCCTCAGGAGGAACAGGTAGACTATGCGCAAATATGTTGTGTGTGTATTCATTCATTCATTCATTTCTATTTTTGTCCTTCTAAGGTCTGAGTCATGGAGAATCACTCAGAGCACCTGTCGACTTCAGAGACAGGACTCATTGAGTTATTTACATCACTTGAAATGCTTTACTTCCACATTACAGTTCATAAGTTACCATCAAAACATGACTCTAACCTTAGCAGCTGCACTCTGAAGATGAAAGCTTAGCGCTGTAACCTACAGTGACTCCCCCCCAGGTGTCGCCTCATGTGGAGAAGTGTCTGCAGGAGATTGAGAGGGAGATGAGTTCGGAGCGACAGAGCGTGTCAGCGAGACGACCAGAACAGCGTGGGAACAAATCTGACAAACTGCAGGAGGTGACACTACTCCCAGTCCCATCCCTCTCTCTTTGGTTAATACATGCCCACACACACCCCACCTCTTCTACCCTCCTCTAACGTAACCTTCATCGTAGTTATCACCCTCACACCACCTCCACCTACTCGCTAGCTAATACATCCTCACACACAGTACACCTCTGCTAACCTTCCCTGACATAACCCTCATTCATCCCACATTGCACCGTCCCACCACCTCCACCATTCTGCAATATTATGAACCCTATCTCACCCTCTTATCCAGTGGTGTATGGTACTTAAGTCAAAATTATTTAAAGCACCACTTGAAGCGTTTTTCGGGGGTATCTGTACTTTACTTTACTTTTTATATTTTTGCCTACTTTTACTTTTACTTCACTACATTCCTAAAGAAAATAATGTACTTTTTTACTCCATACATTTTCCCTGACACCCAAAAGTACTCGTTACATTTTGACAGGAAAATTGTCCAATTCACACACTTATCAAGAGAACATCCCTGGTCATTCCTACTGCCTCTGATCTGGCAGACTCATTAAAACACAAATGCTTTGTTTGTAAATTATGTCTAAGTGTTGGAGTGTACCCCTGGCTATCTGCCAACAAAAAAGACAAGAAAATTGTGCCGTCTGGTTTGCTTTGTATAAGGAATTTGAAATTATTTATACTTTTACTTTTGATACTTAAGTACATTTTAGCAATTCCATTTACTTTTGACTCTTAAATATATTTAAAACAAAATACTTTTAGACTTTTACTCAAGTACTCACTGGGTGACTTTCACTTTTACTTTAATCACTTTCTATTAAGATATCTTTACTTTTACTCAAGTATTACAATTGAGTACTTTTTCCACCACTGCTCTTATCATTAACACAAACCGCTGTTCTCACATCAACTCATCCCACTTGTAATTATCCATGTGATGATGTAAGTATTTTGTTCTTTAGGACTACCACCGGGGTGCAGCGTTTAGCTGAGTTTCAACTCTAGCCGTCCCCTCCTCTCCTCTCCACAGAGATAAGCAGTGACACGAGAGGTGTTTAAGTCATTTGTATCTTTATCCACTGTGCAGGGAGCTTCTTCTTCTATTGAGAATCCAGGCTGCCCTCGGGGCTATGGGAAAAAATGTCATTTGTTCCCAAATTAAGGCTAAATAAAAAAGGGAGAGGAAATCATCTCTTTTACTACTGAAGGGAGAGGTCCACCTGGTTAGTTTGATTCTGAGGCTACAATCCAGTGGGTCTACTCTACTCAGAGTGATGATATGAAATGATGGACAGTGTCTTACAGGCCAGACACTAAGCCCTATTAGGGGCCCAAACACAGGATCTATTTGAGAGGAGATGGAATGTAACCTTTATTTAACTAGGCAAGTCAGTCAAGAACAAATTCTTATTTACAATGACAGCCTACCAGGGAACAGTGGGTTAACCGCCATGTTCAGGGGTAGAACAACAGATTTTTACCTTGTCAGCTTGGGGAATCGATCCAGCAACCTTTTGGTTACTGGCCCAACACTCTAACCACTAGGCTACCTGCCGCTAGCTACTGTAACACCATTAGTAATATTCTCCTCCTGTGTTTGCTTATCAACTAACCTAAAGGCTCATGTAGTTTGAATGTGGTACATACTATATGTAGAGTGCTGCAGGCTGGGGTGTGTGTATGTATCGATCATTACTCTGTATGTGTGTGTCTTTGTGTGTTCCCTGTTGAGAAGGATGCTCAGGCCCTGGAAACTGAGGAGGCCCTCAAGAACAAACTGCTGAGATCAGAGATCATGGTGTGTGTGTGTATTTGCAAATGCAGAGCTCTACAGTGAATTTCTTACAATGAGCATATGTGCTCCTAAATTGAAAAATCTAAGATCACACAAATACATTTAGTACCAGATTGAAAAATCGGAGGTATTAAAGCGGCAATCCGTTGTTGAAACGAAAACAAAGCATAATCAAATCAAATTTTATTTGTCACATACACATGGTTAGCAGATGTTAATGCGAGTGTAGCGAAATGCTTGTGCTTCTAGTTGCGACCATGCAGTAGTATCAAACAAGTAATCTAACAAATTCACAACTACCTTATACACACAAGAGTAAAGGAATGAATACCATTATGTACATATAAATATATGGATGAGCGATGGCTGATCGGCGTAGGCAAGATGCAGTAGATGGTATGGAGTACAGTATATACATATGAGATAAGTAATGTAGGATATGTAAACATTATATAAATGGCATTGTTTAAAGTGGCTAGTGATACATTTATTTCATCCAATTATAATTATTAAAGTGGTTAGAGATTTGAGTCGATGGCCGAACGGCATAGGCAAGATTCAGTAGATGGTTTAGAGTACAGTGTATACATTTGATATGAGTAATGTCGGATATGTAAACATTATACAAAATTGTTTAAAGTGGCTAGTGATACATTTGTTACATCCAATTCCTATTTTTAAAGTGGCTAGAGATTTAAGTCAGTATGTTGGCAGCAGCCACTCAATGTTAGTGATGGCTGTTTAACAGTCTGATGGCCTTGAGGTAGAAGCTGTTTTTCAGTCTCTCGGTCCCAGCTTTGATGCACCTGTACTGACCTCGCCTTCTGGATGATAGCGGGGTGAACAGGCAGTGGCTCGGGTGGTTGTTGTCCTTGATGATCTTTTGGCCTTCCTGTGACATCGGGTGGTGTAGGTGTCCTGAAGGGCAGGTAGTTTACCCCCGGTGATGCGTTGTGCAGTCCTCACTACCCTCTGGAGAGCCTTACGGTTGTTGGCGGAGCAGTTGCCGTACCAGGCGGTGATACAGCCCGACAGGATGCTCTCGATTGTGCATCTGTAGAGGTTTGTGAGTGATTTTGCTGACAAGCCGAATTTCTTCAGCCTCCTGAGGTTGAAGAGGCGCTATTGCGCCTTCTTCACCACGCTGTCTGTGTGGGTGGACCAATTCAGTTTGTCCGTGATGTGTACGCCGAGGAACTTAAAACTTCCACCTTCTCCACTACTGTCCCAATAATGTGGATAGAGGGGTGCTCCCTCTCCTGTTTCCTGAAGTCCACGATCATCTCCTTTGTTTTGTTGACATTGAGTGAGAGGTTATTTTCCTGACACCACACTCCGAGGGCCCTCACCTCCTCCCTGTAGGCTGTCTCGTCGTTGTTGGTAATCAAGCCTACCACTGTAGTGTCGTCAGCAAACTTGATGATATGAGTAGGATGCGTGCTTGGCCACACAGTCATGGGTAAACAGGGAGTACAGGAGAGGGCTGAGAACGCACCCTTGTGGGGCCCCAGTGTTGAGGATCAGCGGGGTGGAGATGTTGTTTCCTACCGTCACCACCTGGGGCCGGCCCGTCAGGAAGTCCAGGACCCAGTTGCACAGGGCTGGGTCGAGACCTTCGGTAAAAAGCTGAGGGATGGGGCTTGAGAAATGTAACCAAACTCAAATTCATAGACAGAGCTATGGACGCAGGGACTGACCATCATGATATGAACGTTTTAACCATGTTTTGAGGCTATACAGTGTTTGTTTACATTTATTTTGTTTACAAACATTGGGAAAACAATCTTATATATTTGCTTCTGATTGGGTACTAAGTCCGTGGTACTAAGTCCGTGGTACTAAGTTATACTCTTCAGGAATTAATGGGTTTATATCATTCATTTATAAGTCCAAAATATGTATGTAGTAATTGCAGATTGCCCCTTTTTAATAATTACCAACAATTACAAAATACAGGGTTTAGGAGCACCAGAAAAATAGATTTTTAAAATGGGCCCTATATGAATCCTAGCTACTTTGGAGGTCATGTCCTGAAGAAGCTCTCCTTTTTCCTTTCTTTCTGTTTGGATACTACTGAGGCTGCGGGACAGCGAATTAATTACAATAATTATTACAGGCCCATGCCCTGCTCAGGGGGACTGTGGAACGGGGCCATGCCCTGCTCAGGGTGCTGTGAAACGGGGCCATGCCCTGATCAGGGTGCTGTGGAACGGGGCCATGCCCTGATCAGGGTGCTGTGGAACGGGGCCATGCCCTGCTCAGGGGGCTGTGGAACGGGGCCATGCCCTGATCAGGGTGCTGTGGAGAGGGCCCATGCCCTGCTCAGGGGGCTGTGGAACAGGGCCATGCCCTGCTCAGGGGGCTGTGGAACGGGGCCATGCCCTGCTCAGGGTGCTGTGAAACGGGGCCATGCCCTGCTCAGGGTGCTGTGGAATGGGGCCATGCCCTGATCAGGGTGCTGTGGAGAGGGCCCATGCCTTGCTCAGGGTGCTGTGGAGAGGGTCCATGCCCTGATCAGGGTGCTGTGGAATGGGGCCATGCCCTGATCAGGGTACTGTGGAGAGGGCCCATGCCCTGCTCAGGGTGCTGTGGAGAGGGCCCATGCCCTGATCAGGGCTGAGGACACAGAGGCTCAGCTCCAAGACAGCACCAGGAGAAGAGAGGAACTGAAGGAAGACCAGGGCCCAGGAAGCAGTCAGACAGTGGAAGGCCAAGTGTAAGAGGATGGAGAGGGAGATGGAGGAACTGAGGAGACAGTGGCAGTGAGATGTACTGTGAGAGGTTTGGAAAGATACATGAAAGTATCTATTGTGGATGACTTGTTGCCAAGTTGAAAAGTGATACAAATGTACTCCTCTCGTGACTGTTAAAAAGGTTAACAAGTGATTAGCTGTAGTCAGTCATCCAGTCATTATTAGTGTGAAAGTCACCTCCCTGTTGTTTCTGCTAAATGAGTCTGTCACCTCCAAACTCTCTTCCCATCAGCAGCCGCTGACTGACTGACTGACTCACACCTGGCTCTCTCCCTACGTGATGTGAATTAATACCCCAAATAATTTCTCCTCTAAAATAATAAATTAGGATGCAAAGAATTAAGTGCTCAATTAACTAATTAGGCATAGAGCTCTGAGCTGGGACAAAGCCTTGCGGAGTCAGTCCCTCGTAGGCTAGACAGCCTGGGTTTAAAGTGGTATCAGCAAAGGCAATGAGAACCAATCTGCCTTAAACAGACCTGGACTATTGCCTTGATACTGAGCTGAACTGAGCTCTGGCTTTTTACTATCTATGTTCAATCTGGTGTTTGTCCTCTTCACATACCTTTCTTCATTTTCTCATTCCTCTCTTCATCTCTTCCTCCTCCTCCTCTTCCTTTCTCCTCACCTCCTGCTCTCATTGCCCTCTTCTTCCTCCTCCTCTTTATTTTCACCTTCTGCCCTCCTCTTCCTCCTCTTTCTCCTCGCCTCCTGCTTTCACTGCCCTCCTCTTCCTCCTCTTCCTCCTCTTTCTCCTTGCCTCCTGCTCTCACTGCCCTCCTCTTCCTCCTCTTCCTCCTCTTTCTCCTCGCCTCCTGCTCTCACTGCCCTCCTCTTCCTCCTCTTCCTCCTCTTTCTCCTTGCCTCCTGCTCTCACTGCCCTCCTCTTCCTCCTCTTTCTCCTCGCCTCCTGCTCTCACTGCCCTCCTCTTCCTCTTCCTCCTCTTTCTCCTCGCCTCCTGCTCTCACTGCCCTCCTCGTCCTCCTCTTTCTCCTCGCCTCCTGCTCTCACTGCCCTCCTCTTCCTCCTCTTCCTCCTCTTTCTCCTCGCCTCCTGCTCTCACTGCCCTCCTCTTCCTCCTCTTCCTCCTCTTTCTCCTTGCCTCCTGCTCTCACTGCCCTCCTCTTCCTCCTCCTCTTTGTCCTCCCTCTCCTCCCTTCCTGTCCTCCCTCCCTCTTCTCCTACGCAAGGAAGGAGGTGCACCGTAAAGACGTAGAGCTGTCGGAGACATGGGCATGCAACCTGGGCCTGAAGCAGGTGGTGAGGAAGGCCTCCAAAGCTCTGGAAGAGAAGGCCCAGCGGCAGTCTGTCCTGCAGGCCTGGCTCAGAGAGTAGAACCAGGGGCAGGAGGAGAGGGCTGAGGCCATGGCACGAGGAGGTACTTGCTTATTCTAAATTCATCTTTCCTCGATTCATTGCGCCCATCTCTTCTCCAATTTCAAAAATCGCATTGGAGGTAGTGGTTCATCTCGTAGTTCATGTATTCTATACTCTCCACTCCTCTTTTTTAGCTTATAATAGCTGTGGATATTTCTGAGAGCTTATGGTCAGGGGTCAATTTTCAGAGCAGAAATTAGGCTTAAGGACATGACCCTTTTTAAAAATGTTCTCCTGAAATGACATACCCAAATCTAACTGCCTGTAGCTCAGGACCTGAAGCAAGGATATGCATATTCTTGGTACCATTTAAAAGTAAAGATTGTGGAAATGCGAAATGAATGTAGGAGAATATAACACATCAGATCTGGTAAAAGATAATACAAACCCAAAAATGTTTTCTTCCATCATCTTTGAAATGCAAGAGAAAGGCCATAATATAATATTGCAGTTTAGGCGCAATATAGATGTTGGCCACTAGATGGAAGCAGTGTGTGTGCAAAGTTTCAGATCGATCCAGTGAAGCATGGCAATACTGGACAGTATTTTGTATCAAGTCTGCCTAAATGTGCCTAATTGGTAAATTGATACATTTTCAAGTACATTGGGATTGGCTTTGTATGCATCACTATTTTTCTTACACATCTAAGAGTCCATGTAATTAACCTTAAATGTTTGATGAAAAAGTAGAGGTAAGTAACCCAACTGTAAAGTTTTTAATAATTATCTGGCATTGGTCCCATGAGGTGGAAGTGAGAATTTCTCAAGGAAAATGTTCAGCTCCCTTTTCCTTTATTGTCATTTCAATTTACTCCTCTACCCATGCAGTCCCAGACCTCAAAGTGCTTTGAGCTAGGGTGAATCTAGGACAGCCTCTCCTAATGTGGTTAGCTAACCCAGTAGGCTCCTACAGGCTAGAGATGGACAGGGGGGCTCCCTCCAGGCCTGAATATTTAAACACTACTTCTATCTACCTTCCCTTCAGTGTGACTGGCTTATCAGGGCAAGGCTGCTCAGATACAAATACACACACACACACACACACACAGCAATGCTGAAACCTCCCTTAGAGCAAAGCTTAAATCTCCCTTAGAGCAATGCTTAAATCTCCCTTAGAACAATGCTGAAACCTCCCTTAGAGAAAAGCTTAAATCTCCCTTAGAGCAATGCTTAAATCTCCCTTAGAGCAATGCTGAAACCTCCCTTAGAGCAAAGCTTAAATCTCCCTTAGAACAAAGCTTAAATCTCCCTTAGAGCAATGCTGAAACCTCCCTTAGAGCAAAGCTTAAATCTCCCTTAGAACAAAGCTGAACTCCCTTACAACAAGGCTGAATGTTCCTTAGAACAAGACTGGGATGCCCCTTAGAACAAGGCTGAAATGTACCTTAGAACAAGGCTGAATTGCCCCTATCAATAAGGCTGAAATCTCACTTGTAAATCAGGCCTGTCGTAAAACGGTGTACTCGTGAACGAGTACTAGAACTCTGCCTGAAAAACGCCCATCATTCACCTTTTATGTTGACAAAAACAACCTTATTTGCTGAATACTTTAGAAATATTGTAATTAGGCAAAGACAAATTGTTGTGGACCTGTAAACAGATTGTTTAATGCAATGTTTTGCATTCACTTTTTCCTGAACCTAGATCAAATCAAATCAAATTGTATTTCACATGCACTGAATACAACAGGTGTAGACCTTACAGTGAAATGCTAACTTACCAGCCATTAACCAAAAACGCAGTTTTAAGAAAATACCAACAACAAAAAAAATTGAGATAAGAATAACAAATAATTAAAGAGTAAATAACAATAGTGGGGCTATATACAGGGGCTACCGGTACAGGTACAGGTAATTGAGGTAATATGTACAGTTGAAGTCGGAAGTTTACATACACCTTAGCCAAATACATTTAAACTCAGTTTTTCACTATTCCTGACATTTAATCCTAGTAAAAATTCAGTTAGGTCAGTTAGGATCACCACTTTATTTTAAGAATGTGAAATGTCAGAATAATAATTCCCAGTGGGTCAGAAGTTTACATACACTCAATTAGTATTTGGTAGCATTGCCTTTAAATTGTATAACTTGGGTCAATTGTTTCGGGTAGCCTTCCACAAACTTCCCACAATAAGTTGGGTGATATCTGGCCCATTCCTCCTGACAGAGCTGGTGTAACTGAGTCAGGTTTGTAGGCCTCCTTGCTCGCACATGCTTTTTCATTTCTGCCCACAAATTCTCTTTAGGATGGAGGTCAAGACTTTGTGATGGCCACTCCAATACCTTGACTTTGTTGTCCTTAAGCCATTTTTCCACAACTTTGGAAGTATGCTTGGGGTCATTGTCCATTTGGAAGGCCCATTTGTGACCAAACTTTAACTTACTGACTGATATCTTGAGATGTTGTTTCAATAAATACACATAATTTTCCTTTCTCATGATGCCATCTATTTTGGGAAGTGCACCAGACCCTCCTGCAGCAAAGCACCCCCACAACATGATGGTGCCACCCCCGTGCTTCACGGTTGGGATGGTGTTCTTTGGCTTGCAAGCCTCCCCCTTTTTCCTCCAAACATAACGATGGTCATTGTGGCCAAACAGTTCTATTTTTGTTTCATCAGACCAGAGGACATTTCTCCAAAAAGTACGATCTTTGTCCCCACGTGCAGTTGCAAACCGTAGTCTGGCTTTTTTATGGCGGTTTTGGAGCAGAGGCTTCTTCCTTGCTGTCGATATAGGACTTGATTTACTGTGGATATAGATACTTTTGGACCTGTTTCCTCCAGCATCTTCACAAGGTCCTTTGCTGTTGTTCTGGGATTGATTTGCACTTTTCACACCAAAGAACGCGTCTCCTTCCTGAGCGGTGTGATGGCTGTGTGGTCCCATGGTGTTTATACTTGCGTACTATTGTTTGTACAGATGTACGTGGTACCTTCAGGCGTTTGGAAATTGTTCCCAAGGATGAACCAGACTTGTGGAGGTCTACAATAATTTTTCTGAGGTCTTGGCTGATTTATTTAGATTTTCCCATGATGTCAAGCAAAGAGGCACTGAGTTTGAAGGTAGGCCTTGAAATACATCCACAATCTGTCTGTAAACAATTGTTGGAAACATTACTTGTGTCATGCACAAAGTAGATGTCCTAACCGACTTGCCAAAACTATAGTTTGTTAAGAAGAAATTTGTGGAGTGGTTGAAAAACGATTTTTAATGACTCTAACCTAAGTGCATGTAATCTTCCGACTTCAACTGTACATGTAGGAATTATTAAAGTGACTATGCATAGATAATAACAGAGAGTAGCAGCAGCGTAGAAGGGGGCAATGCAAATAGTCTGGGTAGCCATTTGATTAGCTGTTCAGGAGTCTTATAGCTTGGGGGTAGAAGCTGTTTAGAAGCCTCTTGGATCTAGACTTGGCGCTCCGGTACCGCTTGCCGTGCGGTAGCAGAGAGAACAGTCTATGACTAAGGTCTTTGACAATTTTTTGGGCCTTCCTCTGACACCGTCTGGTATAGAGGTCCTGGATGGCAGGAAGCTTGGCCCCGGGGATGTACTGGGCCGTACCCACTGCCCTCTGTAGTGCTCTCGATGGTGCAGCTGTAAAACATTTTGAGGATCTGAGGACCCATGCCAAATCTTTTCAATCTCCTGAGGGGGAATAGGTTTTGTCGTGCCCTCTTCAAGACTGTCTTGGTGTGCTTGGACCATGTTAGTTTGTTGGTGATGTGGATGGTCAGGAACTTGAAGCTCTCAACCTGCTCCACTACAGCGTGCTCTGTCCTCCTTTTCCTGTATGCTGCACTGCCCATGAATTCTGAAACATTGTCTACTCTGAAAATGTTTTACTACAGTAGGTCTGCTTGTAGTGGTAGCCTACACACTTCAATGCAAAAGATCAACTCTCTGTTCACCTGTTAAATTCTACTGTATGTTATAAACTGTGCACCCTGTCATCTGCACAGAGAAAAAGCTTGAAATTATAATAGCCCTTCTAATGGGCCCAATTAAATGAGAGACGCTGATGGTAATTTCTTGTATGACTACTTCAGTATTCAGACGTAGCTTACAAATGTCTATGGAAAAGGTGAACCATCTGTTCTACCGATAAACGGTACTTCGGATCAAATCGCATCGAGCAAAATAGGCTGCTTGTCACGGCTTCCGCCGAAGTCGGTGCCTCTCCTTGTTCGGGCGGTGTTCACCTGTAGCGCCCAGGCCTGAGATGACAGGCTGGAGCGTTTTGGTTTCGTTTTGATTTAGGGGTTTCAGTTCTAGGGTTTGTAGTTCTATGTTGGGGTAATGGTTCCCAATTAGAGGCAGCTGTGTGTCGTTGTCTCTAATTGGGAACCATATATATGTTTGGGGGTTGCACTTTAGTTTCGTGGGTTATTGATTATGTTATGGTTATCGTGTTCAGTCAGGTTCTTGTCATTCGTGTATAGTTAGGTTTCGCCATTCATGTTTAGTTAGGTTTCGCCATTCGTGTTTAGTTAGGTTTCGCCAGTCATGTTTAGGTTTAGATCTCTGTGTTCAGTTTAGGATTTAGCTTTAGGGTTCACGTCTTGTTCATCGTTTATTGTTTTGTTCCGTCCCGTACGAGGCAAGTTCGTCAGACCTCGCCGGGCACGGAGGCCCGAAAGACAGCCCCAAAAAACTTTTTTGGGGGGGCACACGAGGAGGTTGGCCGCTTCAGGAGGGACTCCTGAGCCAACTCCTCGTGCTTTGTGGAGAGAGCGTTGGGGAGAGCGTCGCACGGAAAGGACACCGTGTTATGCAGTTTTGCGCACGGTTTCTCCTGTGCGCATTCACAGCCCGGTGCGGGAGATTCCAGCGCCACTCGTCTGTCAGGCTACGATGAGTGTGCAGCCTGGTAGAGTGGTGCCGGCTCAGCCCCCCTGTTCTCCGGTACGCCTTCTTGGACCAGGATATCCTGCACCGGTTCTGCGTGCAGTGTCTCGATGCGTGTCCACAGCCCAGTGCGAGAGAGATCCCAGCGCCACTCGTCTGTCAGGCCAAGGTCAGTGTGCAGCCTGGTAGAGTGGTGCCAGCTCTGCGCGCCAGGTCTCCAGTGCGCCTTTTGGGACCAAGATATCCTGCGGTCCTACGGGCAGAGTGTCCGGTGCGAATCCACAGCCCAGTCCCTGTTCCACGCTCCAAGATCCCAGTTCGTGTTGTGGAGTCAACACGTCCAGTCCCTGTTCCACGCTCCAAGATCCCAGTTCGTGTTGTGGAGTCAACACGTCCAGTCCCTGTTCCGAGTTCCAAGATCCCTGTCCGTGTTGTGGAATCAACACGTCCAGTCCCTGTTCCGAGTTCCAAGATCCCAGTTCGTGTTGTGGAGTCAACACGTCCAGTCCCTGTTCCGAGTTCCAAGATCCCAGTTCGTGTTGTGGAGTCAACACGTCCAGTCCCTGTTCCGAGTTCCACGATCCATGTCCGTGTTGTGGATTCAACACGTCCTGTCCCTGCTCCACGCATCAGGCCCTTTGTGCGCCTTCAGAGCCCGGCATGTCCTGTCCCTGTTCCACGCATCAGGCCCCCTGTGCGCCTTCAGAGGCCGGCATGTCCTGTCCCTGCTCCACGCATCAGGCCCCCTGTGCGCCTTCAGAGCCCGGCATGTCCTGTCCCTGCTCCACGCATCAGGGCCCCAGTGCGCCTTCAGAGCCCGCCACGTCCTGTTCCGGCTCCGCGCACCAGGCCCCCCGTGCGCTTAGAGAGTCCAGCACGTCCTGTTCGGCTCCGCGCACCAGGCTCCCGTGCGCTTAGAGAGTCCAGCACGTTCTGTTCCGGCTCCGCGCACCAGGCTCCCCGTGCGCTTAGAGAGTCCAGCACGTCCTGTTCCTGCTCCCCGCACCAGAGTGCGCGTCACGAGCCCAGTACGGCCGGTTCCCGCTCCCCGCACCAGAGTGCGCGTCACGAGGCCAGTTCGGCCTGTTCCGCTCCCGCACCAGAGTGCGCGTCACGAGCCCAGTTCGGCCTGTTCGCTCCCCACACCAGAGTGCGGCGTCACGAGCCCAGTATGCGGCGGTTCCGCTCCGCGCACCAGAGTGCGGCGTCCGAGCAGTTCGGCCTGTTCCCGCTCCCGCACCAGAGTGCGCGTCCGAGCCCAGTTCGGCCTGTTCCGCTCCCGCACCAGAGTGCGCGTCCACGAGCCCAGTTCGGCCTGTTCCCGCTCCCCACACCAGAGTGCGGCGTCCACGAGCCCAGCGGCCGGTTCCGCTCCCGCACCAGAGTGCGGCGTCCCGAGCCCAGTTCGGCCTGTTCCCGCTCCCGCACCAGAGTGCGCGTCCGAGCCCAGTTCGGCCTGTTCCCGCTCCCGCACCAGAGTGCGCGTCCGAGCCCAGTTCGGCCTGTTCCGCTCCTCGCACCAGAGTGCGTCCACGAGCCCAGTGCGGCCTGTTCCGCTCCCGCACCAGAGTTCCAGTGAGCATCACAAGTCCGGTACTGCCAGTTCCTGCTCCACGCACCCGAGTTCCAGTGAGCATCACGAGTCCAGTACTGCCAGTTCCTGCTCCCGCGCAGAGTTCCAGTGAGCATCACGAGTCCGGTGCGACCAGTTCCTGCTCCACGCACCAGAGTTCCAGTGAGCATCACGAGTCCAGTACGACCAGTTCCTGCTCCACGCACCAGAGTTCCAGTGAGCATCACGAGTCCGGTACGACCAGTTCCTGCTCCACGCACCAGAGTTCCAGTGAGCATCACAAGTCCGGTACGACCAGTTCCTGCTCCACGCACCAGAGTTCCAGTGAGCATCACGAGTCCGGTACGGCCAGTTCCTGCTCCACGCACCAGAGTTCCAGTGAGCATCACAAGTCCAGTACGGCCAGTTCCTGCTCCACGTACCAGAGTCCCCGTGAGCATCGTGGGTCCAGTAAGGCCAGTTCCTGCTCCACGCACCAGAGTTCGCGTGAGCATCATGAGTCCAGTACGCCCAGCTTCTGCTCCACGTACCAGAGTTCCAGGTAATGGTCCAGGGCCTCCGGTGCGTGACTTCAGACCAGCACGGCCAGCACCGGAGCCGCCACCTGGGACAAAAGAAGACCCACCCGAAGACCCCCCCATGGACTTTTGGGTGGCGCGGCCGGCGTCCGCGCCTTTGGGGGGGGTACTGTAAAGCCCAGGCCTGAGATGACAGGCTGGAGCGTTTTGGTTTCGTTTTGATTTAAGGGTTTCAGTTCTAGGGTTTGTAGTTATATGTTGGGGTAATGGTTCCCAATTAGAGGCAGCTGTGTGTCGTTGTCTCTAATTGGGAACCATATATATGTTTGGGGGTTGCACTTTAGTTTCGTGGGTTATTGATTATGTTATGGTTATCGTGTTCAGTCAGGTTCTTGTCATTCGTGTATAGTTAGGTTTCGCCATTCATGTTTAGTTAGGTTTCGCCATTCATGTTTAGTTAGGTTTCGCCATTCGTGTTTAGTTAGGTTTCGCCAGTCGTGTTTAGGTTTAGATCTCTGTGTTCAGTTTAGGATTTAGCTTTAGGGTTCACGTCTTGTTCATCGTTTATTGTTTTGTTCCGTCTCGTCCCGTTTTTGTGAATAAACATGTATTCTGGTTACGTCGCTGCGCTTTGGTCATTCCCGAGAGAGGATAATCATGACATCACCGGTCTTCTAGCCATCACCGATCCACTTTTCAATTTCCATTTGTTTTGTCTTGTTTTCCCACACACCTGGTTGTCATTCCCTCATTACTTGTCATGTATTTAACCCTCTGGTTTCCCCATGTCTGTGTGTGTAATTGTTTATTGTCAGTGGCATGTTTTTGTCTGGTTTGCGCCAGACTTGTATTTTGTACTTTGTGCTGCCGCACCTTTTCCTGTAGGCATTTGTTTTGTAACGCAATTTGCGTTCAGTGTTTATACTGTGGCACAGTAAAGTGCTTTCGTTCACTATCTCCTGCGCCTGACTCTCACGCACCAGCTACACACACGGTTCCTGACACTGCTTGAAGTAGTTTATCTATTTACTTCTGAGAAGTGGGTCCAATTAAATGACAGGTGGGATGAATGGTAGCCTCTCTTAACTTGTTATAGGCCCATAGGCTATTTCACCAGGATGAAACCATCACAGTCAGAAAAAGTGAGGAATTTATTCTGCAATGATCATGTGAATGAAATAAACGATAGGAAATAGATGCCTGTTTTTAGTTATTTTAGAATGCTTGCTCTTCTCGATAACGGCAAATAAATGCATCTTATTATATTTAGTTAGGATTCCTGTTCTTTTGTTCTGTATATGTATAGTGTCACCTTTTACTCCTTCTCAAGGCTATTGGGCTGATTTTGCCCATCTTGCAATGCAATACTTCAACCACTGGAAACACTGTGCATGCATATGGTCTACAGCAAACGTTTCTAAATGAGGCCGCTAGAGAACTACATGGTGTGCAGGCATTTCTTCCAGCCCAGCAATAACACACCTGACACCATCAGCTGAGTCGCTGAATCAGGTGTGTCTGTGCTGGGTTGCACACCCTTGATGACCGCTGTATTATACAGTGTACAAAAGAACCCCTCTGTCAACCCCTCTGTCAGGCCTCAGTTTATTCATCTGACTGAACTAACTCGAGGTCAATGTATTGACTGGGTGCTCCAGGCCTTATTAGCCCTTACAACACTCCATGTATTGTACCAGATAGATACACACACATGGCTGTATTGATTAATGTGTCCCCATAGAGACCCTGAGAGTATTGACTCAGTTCACTATGGAGGGGAGGAAGACTTGACACTAGAAAGGTTCAGAAGGGGGTGAAATGGAAAAAGAGAGGGAGGTCAGACGTTTAAGGTTGTGTGTCTAGCTCTCAGTAAGGTGGTCAGTCTCTGGAGTCTATTAGGACTGGAAAAGTATTGTAAGTGGGAGTATAGCCTAACCTCTTCTTGAATCTTCTTCCACAGTTTTGAACCGATAGAGATATTGAACACAATGAAATAGTCACAAAGCCTTGGATTAGTAACTTTAGATAATGAACAGCAGCTGATAATGCTGTTGCCATAGAGTTGTTCTGACTGATAATGCTGTTGCCATAGATTTCTTCTGACTCTGTCTCCTTCCTCCAGGTGAAGTGCATGGCTCTAGGAGAGAACAAAAGGAGGGGGTCAGAAGAGAAGACCAAAAGAGGGGGTCAGAAGAGAGGACCAAAAGAGGGGGTCAGAGGAGAGGACCAAAATAGGGGGTCAGAGAATAAGACCAAAGGAGGGGGTCAGAGGAGAGGACCAAAGGAGGGGGTCAAAAGACAGCGCCAAAGAACAGGGTCAGAGAAGAGGACCAAAGGAGGGGGTCAGAGAAAGTTGTGGCTGGTCTAGAACAGTGTTTCTCAATCCTGGTCCTGGGATCCCAGAGGGGTGCACATTTTCACTCTTTCTCTCTCTTCTCTCACTTCTCTCTCTTCTCTCACTTCTCTCTTTTCTCTCTTCAGGTAAGGTGTGTGGCTGTGAGAGAGGAGTGTAGTAGAGGGTCTGAGTAGGCTGTAGCTGGTCTAGCGGACAGAATGTCTCATCTAGAAACAGAACAGGAGTACATCCTCACCTCTGTAGGATAGGACATAGACGCAGTCTGCAGAGCACTCCCAAAGGACTCACAGGTCAAATTCAAGGTAAGGCACACAAAAACACACACACACTCCTACACACATACCTATTCCATACAAACACTTTAACCTTGACCTATTCCATACAAACACTTTAACCTTTACCTATACCATACAAACACTTTAACCTTTACCTATTCCATACAGTACATACACTTTAACCTTTACCTATACCATACAAACACTTTAACCTTGACCTATTCCATACAAACACTTTAACCTTTACCTATACCATACAAACACTTTAACCTTTACCTATTCCATACAGTACATACACTTTAACCTTTACCTATACCATACAAACACTTTAACCTTGACCTATTCCGTACAAACACTTTAACCTTTACCTATACCATACAAACACTTTAACCTTTACCTATTCCGTACAGTACATACACTTTAACCTTTACCTATTCCGTACAGTACATACACTTTAACCTTTACCTATTCCGTACAAACACTTTAACCGTTACCTATTCCGTACAAACACTTTAACCTTTACCTATTCCGTACAAACACTTTAACCTTTACCTATTCCGTACAGTACATACACTTTAACCTTTACCTATTCTGTACAGTACATACACTTTAACCTTTACCTATTCCGTACATACACTTTAACCTTTACCTATTCCGTACATACACTTTAACCTTTACCTATTCCGTACAGTACATACACTTTAACCTTTACCTATTCTGTACAAACACTTTAACCTTTACCTATTCCGTACATACACTTTAACCTTTACCTATTCTGTACAGTACATACACTTTAACCTTTACCTATTCCGTACATACACTTTAACCTTTACCTATTCCGTACATACATACACTTTAACCTTTACCTATTCCGTACAGTACATACACTTTAACCTTTACCTATTCCGTACATACACTTTAACCTTTACCTATTCCGTACAAACACTTTAACCTTTACCTATTCCGTACAGTACATACACTTTAACCTTTACCTATTCTGTACAAACACTTTAACCTTTACCTATTCCGTACATACACTTTAACCTTTACCTATTCTGTACAGTACATACACTTTAACCTTTACCTATACCATACAAACACTTTAACCTTTACCTATTCCGTACAGTACATACACTTTAACCTTTACCTATTCCGTACAGTACATACACTTTAACCTTTACCTATTCCGTACAGTACATACACTTTAACCTTTACCTATTCCGTACAGTACAAACACTTTAACCTTTACCTATTCCGTACAAACACTTTAACCTTTACCTATTCCGTACAGTACATACACTTTAACCTTTACCTATTCTGTACAAACACTTTAACCTTTACCTATT
Source organism: Brachymystax lenok tsinlingensis (assembly GCA_030435695.1). Lineage (NCBI taxonomy): Eukaryota > Metazoa > Chordata > Actinopteri > Salmoniformes > Salmonidae > Brachymystax > Brachymystax lenok. The sequence goes on along the minus strand of CM059817.1, from coordinate 9,307,454 downwards.
CCGTACATACACTTTAACCTTTACCTATTCTGTACAGTACATACACTTTAACCTTTACCTATTCCGTACATACACTTTAACCTTTACCTATTCTGTACAGTACATACACTTTAACCTTTACCTATTCCGTACATACACTTTAACCTTTACCTATTCCAGTACATACACTTTAACCTTTACCTATTCTGTACAGTACATACACTTTAACCTTTACCTATTCTGTACAGTACATACACTTTAACCTTTACCTATTCTGTACAGTACATACACTTTAACCTTTACCTATTCCGTACAGTACATACACTTTAACCTTTACCTATTCCGTACAAACACTTTAACCGTTACCTATTCTGTACAAACACTTTAACCTTTACCTATTCCGTACATACACTTTAACCTTTACCTATTCCGTACAGTACATACACTTTAACCTTTACCTATTCTGTACAAACACTTTAACCTTTACCTATTCCGTACATACACTTTAACCTTTACCTATTCCGTACAGTACATACACTTTAACCTTTACCTATTCCGATACACTTTAACCTTTACCTACAGTACATACACTTTAACCTTTACCTATTCAGTACATACACTTTAACCACTATTGACATACCAACCTATTCTACTCTTTACCTATTCCTACAGTACATACACTTTAACCTTTACCTATTCTGTACAAACACTTTAACCTTTACCTATTCCGTACATACACTTTAACCTTTACCTATTCTGTACAGTACATACACTTTAACCTTTACCTATACCATACAAACACTTTAACCTTTACCTATTCCGTACATACACTTTAACCTTTACCTATTCCGTACAGTACATACACTTTAACCTTTACCTATTCCGTACATACACTTTAACCTTTACCTATTCTGTACAGTACATACACTTTAACCTTTACCTATACCATACAAACACTTTAACCTTTACCTATTCCGTACAGTACATACACTTTAACCTTTACCTATTCTGTACAGTACATACACTTTAACCTTTACCTATTCTGTACAGTACATACACTTTAACCTTTACCTATTCTGTACAAACACTTTAACCTTTACCTATTCCGTACAAACACTTTAACCTTTACCTATTCCGTACAAACACTTTAACCTTTACCTATTCCGTACATACACTTTAACCTTTACCTATTCCGTACAAACACTTTAACCTTTACCTATTCCGTACAGTACATACACTTTAACCTTTACCTATTCTGTACAAACACTTTAACCTTTACCTATTCTGCACAAACACTTTAACAGTACTCTATTCCAGATAAACACTTTAACCTTTACCTATTCTGTACAGTACATACACTTTAACCTTTACCTATTCTGTACAGTACATACACTTTAACCTTTACCTATTCTGTACAGTACATACACTTTAACCTTTACCTATTCTGTACAGTACATACACTTTAACCTTTACCTATTCTGTACAGTACATACACTTTAACCTTTACCTATTCCAGTACATACACTTTAACCTTTACCTACTCGGTACCTATTCCATACATACACTTTAACCTTTACCTATTCCATACTAACACTTTAACCTTTACCTATTCCGTACAGTACATACACTTTAACCTTAACCTATTCCATACCTATTCCATACATACACTTGTCGTGTCTTTGGCATCATTAAAGTGAAGACTGTTATTTTATCAAATCAGTTCTCTGTAATTATTATTACGTGATTAAACTAATCATGTAAATGTAATTAACTAAGTCGGGGCACCAAGGAAAATCTTCAGATTACAACGTTATAATTTTCCTAATTTAACTTTTCAGGTATTTTAATATCTGATCAATTAGTCTTCTAATTAATGAATTATTCTTTACCTCACGTTAGTCTCATTCCAAACGTCCCTTGGTGGACAAAGGGGAAGTGGGTGTGGACTGAGAAAGGCGGGAATTACACAAATGAGTCACTTTCACAGTTGATAATTATATTAATTGAAATGCTAATCCTTTGCACATGAACGCTCACTCATTTGGGAATAATTGCAATAAATATATATTTACGCTCAGTGTGTCGTCGTGATCTCTGTTGGGATCGTCCGTCTTTCTGTTGGAAAGTTCATCCGCCCCTCTCTCTCTTCCAAGAAGTGGTTAGAATGGATACTTCAGAGTACCATTAAGAAATGTTCTTATAGAATAGATGTTTCGGTGCTTGTCGGTCCTTGCATTCAAGTCGACATCATTTCTAGCTGCAGACTAGTAATTAGTATCGAAGAGTGGCTCTTATTCTGTCAGACCGATAGTGTCAGAGTTTAACCACGTGGTATGGTTAAGAATTCAAAAAACATTTGTGGTCTCTACTCCAACCTTTGCTCCCTCAGCTGACCGAGGAATGCATGGTCTGAAGGGAATGTCTTTAGGTGGGGGTTATATTCTTAAAGTAGAAAAGGGCTGTCCCATGACGCCAGATCAATGTCTGTGCTCATGGGGCGGGCCTATGACTTAGTTAAACTCCAAAGGGAATTGGAGTTTCCTTCATTAAACAGTTTAAAATCACATTACATAATTTCGCAAATAGTTTAATCTTTACTCATTCATTTTATACAACAATTAGATGCAAGTCTCACAAGTGAGACTCTTATATAAACAGAGTTATGGTAATGTGGCTGTATTGTCTCTCATGAGTTCACAAACATTAAACGAAATGGACCGGTCGTAGCTGGATTCTTCCCCGACCGTGTACACATTCTGTAAAACATGGGTATTGTTCAGTTCTCAAGTTCTGTGATGTGGAAGGAGTTCCTTTGTTCTCTCTATGTGTCTCTTTCTGCTTGGCCATGAGGGAGAGAGTCTCCTAGGAATTCATGACCTGAGATAACTGTAGGGGTTGCGTAACTGGTGGCAGAGAAGTTGAATAAACAAACCAACCGGTCAAAACAACACGAGAAAATCAATTGGGTACAAACAACCCGTAAACTACCAGTATACATAACAAAGCACAAGCAGTACAAACAACAATTCCGGACAAGGACATGTGGGAAACAGAGGGTTAAATACACAACATGTAATGTATGGAATTGAAACCAGGTGTGTGGGAAGACAAGACAAAACAAATGAAAAATGGATCGATGATGGCTAGAAGACCGGTGACGCCAACCGCCGAACACCACCCAAACAAGGAGAACACCCCCCCCCCCGATACCGGCCTTGGGGATGACCCGGAGGGCAAGGCGCAGGGCGATCCAGATGAAGACGGTGGAACTCCTGCAGCATGGAAGGATACAAAATGTCCTCGACCGGAACCCAGCACCTCTCCTCCGGACCGTACCCCTCCCACTCCACGAGATACTGAAGGCCCCTCACCCGACGTCTCGAATCCAGTATGGAACGAACAGAGTGCGCCGGGGCTCCCTCGATGTCCAGAGGGGGCGGGAGAACCTCCCGCACCTCAGACTCCTGGAGCGGGCCAGCCACCATCGGCCTGAGGAGAGACACATGGAACGAGGGGTTAATACGGTAATCGGGTGGAAGCTGTAACCTATAACAAACCTCGTTCACTCTCCTCAGGACTTTAAATGGCCCTACAAACCGCGGACCCAGCTTCCAGCAGGGCAGGCGGAGGGGCAGGTTTCAGGTCGAGAGCCAGATCCGGTCCCCCGGTGTTCTCACTGCGGTGGCGATCTGCGTTCTCCTTTTGGCGCATAACCGCCTGCTGAAGGTGAACACGGACAGACTCCCATGTCTCCTCCGCGCGCCTGAACCAGTCGTCCACTGCAGGAACCTCAGTCTGACCCTGAAGCCAAGGCGCCAGGACCGGCTGGTACCCTAGTACACACTGGAAGGGAGAGAGGTTAGTGGAGGAATGGCGAAGCGAGTTCTGTGCCATCTCGGCCCAGGGCGCGAACGCCGCCCACTCCCCCGGCCGGTCCTGGCAATAGGACAGCAGAAACCTGCCCACATCCTGGTTAACTCTCTCCACCTGCCCATTACTATCGGGGTGAAAACCTGAAGTAAGGCTGATCGAGACCCCCAGACGCTCCAAAAACGCCTTCCAGACTCTAGACGTGAACTGGGGACCCCGATAAGACACTATATCCTCAGGCACCCCGTAGTGCCGGAAGACGTGTGTAAACAAGGCCTCCGCAGTCTGTAGGGCCGTAGGGAGACCGGGCAGAGGGAGGAGACGACAGGACTTAGAGAAACGATCCACAACAACCAGGATCGCGGTGTTACCCTGTGAGAGTGGAAGATCAGTCAGAAAATCCACCGATAGGTGCGACCAAGGCCGCTTTGGAACGGGTAAGGGGTGTAGCTTACCTTTGGGAAGGTGCCTAGGAGCCTTACACTGGGCGCACACCGAGCAGGAGGAACCATAAACCCTCACGTCCTTAGCCAAGGTAGGCCACCAGTACCTACTGCTCAAACAGCGCACTGTCCGACCGATCCCAGGATGACCAGAGGAGGGTGACGTGTGGGCCCAATAGATCAACCGGTCACGAACAGCAGACGGAATGTACAGACGCCCAGCGGGACACTGGACGGGAGCGGGCTCTGCACGTAGCGCCTGCTCTATGTCCGTGTCCAGCTCCCACACTACCGTCGCCACCAGGCAGTATGGGAGTGGGATCCATGGTATGTGAGTGGGAGTATGGGAGTGGGATCCATGGGCTGCTCCTCTGTGTCATACAGCCAATCGGCCAATTACGCACAGCTGAAATGCGGTCACTCTCCATCTCCAGGAAGGAGACGGACTGCTGAAAAAACAAGCATTTCTCAGCCTTGACGTACAAGTCATGCTCCAACAGGCGACCAAGCACCCTGCACACCAGAGACACATGTTCGGGCGCGTGTTGTGGAGTATATCAGAATGTCATCGAAATACACCACTACACTCTGCCCGTGCAGGTCCCTGAAGATCTCGTCTACAAAAGATTGGAAGACTGATGGAGCATTTATTAACCCGTACGGCATGACGAGGTACTCATAGTGCCCTGAGGTGGTACTAAACGCCGTCTTCCACTCGTCTCCCTCCCGGATACGCACCAGGTTGCATCAGCTGGTCGTGAACAGTGATGGTTATCGGGAAAGATGGGGAGGCACAGGTTTATGAAGTTTCAAGAAAGCACATATACATGCCCGTCTGAAGTTTGCCAATGAACATCTGAATGATTCAGAGGACAACTGGGTGAAAGTGTTGTGGTCAGATGAGACCAAAATTGAGCTCTTTGGCATCAACTCAACTCGCCGTGTTTGGAGGAGTAGGAATGCTGCCTATGACCCCAAGAACACCATCCCCACCGTCAAACATGGAGGTGGAAACATTATGCTTTGGGGGTGTTTTTCTGCTAAGGGGACAGGACAACTTCACCGCATCAAAGGGACGATGGACGGGGCCATGCACCATCAAATCTTGGGTGAGAACCTCCTTCCCTCAGCCAGGGCATTGAAAATGGGTCGTGGATAGGTATTCCAGCATGACAATGACCCAAAACACACGGCCAAGGCAACAAAGGAGTGGCTCAAGAAGAAGCACATTAAGGTCCTGGAGTGGCCTAGCCAGTCTCCAGACCTTAATCCCATAGAAAATCTGTGGAGGGAGCTGAAGTTTCGAGTTGCCAAACGTCAGCCTCGAAACCTTAATGACTTGGAGAAGATCTGCAAAGAAGAGTGGGACAAAATCCCTCCTGAGATGTGTGCAAACCTGGTGGCCAACTACAAGAAATGTCTGACCTCTGTGATTTCCAACAAGGGTTTTGTCACCAAGTACTAAGTCACGTTTTGCAGAGGGGTCAAATACTTATTTCCCTCATTAAAATGCAATTCAATTTATAACATTTTTCACATGCGTTTTTCTTAATTTTTTTGTTGTTATTTTGTCTCTCACTGTTCAAATAAACCTACCATTAAAATTATAGACTGATCATTTCTTTGTCAGTGGGCAAACGTACAAAATCAGCAGGGGATCAAATACTTTTTTCCCTCACTGTACATAACAAAGCACAAGCACTACAAACAACAATTCCGGGCAAGGACATGTGGGAAACAGAGGGTTAAATACACAACATGTAATGAATGGAATTGAAACCAGGTGTGTGGGAAGACGACAAAACAAATCGAAAATGAAAAATGGATCGATGATGGCTAGAAGACTGGTGACCCCGACCGCTGAACACCGCCTGAACAAGGAGAGGCACCGACTTCGGCGGAAGTCGTGACAGATAACAGAACCTGGGTGTAAGAGGGAGAGAGAGGGGGGGATGGTGCTCGCTATCCCCAAAGAGGGCCACGTCATGACACACTTTAACCTTTACCTATTCCGTACCTATAACATAAATACACTTTAAACTTTACCTATCACGTACACACACTTTAACCTTTACCTATTCCGTACATACACTTTAACCTTTACCTATTCCAGTACATACACTTTAACCTTTACCTATTCCGTACATACACTTTAACCTTTACCTATTCCGTACATACACTTTAACCTTTACCTATTCCGTACACACACTTTAACCTTTACCTATTCCGTACATACACTTTAACCTTTACCTATTCCGTACACACACTTTAACCTTTACCTATTCCGTACATACACTTTAACCTTTACCTATTCCGTACAGTACATACACTTTAACCTTTACCTATTCCGTACATACACTTTAACCTTTACCTATTCCATACATACACTTTAACCTTTACCTATTCCATACATACACTTTAACCTTTACCTATTCCATACATACACTTTAACCTTTACCTATTCCATACATACACTTTTAACACACCCTTACCCTGTCCTGTTCCCTCTCCACATTGCTTAACGAACCCAGTTAGCCATCTCTGTTCCAGCATATAGATTTTCCAATATGCAGGCTAATGCATCATTCAGCTGTAATTTGTCATGTTAAAATGTCAAACTGTGTCAATGATCAGGCTAATTTGGGAAATCATTAGAGTTAAATGTTGGATAGATGAATCAGCAGGCTACCTTTTTTAATAACTACTGGATACATACCACCTCAACCTTACTCTATCCCCTGCTTCTCATCCTCTTGTCATCTTCCTCCCTCTTTCTCCTCACTCTCTTCTATGGGGGTTTGAACAAACATCTGTTTATGTAGGCAGCAGGCATCTCTCTCTCTCTCTCTCTCTCTCTCTCTCTCTCTCTCTCTCTCTCTCTCTCTCTCTCTCTCTCTCTCTCTCGCTCACCCCACCACAACACTACTTCTCTGCTGCCTATGTTCTACTCCAGTGCAGTGTTCTTCTTTCATTTCACCTGTCTGTCTGTCTGTCTGTCAAACAGAGCTTGTTCATCCTCTAATAAATTTCCACAGCACACAGGGCATTTGATCACTAAAAGAAACAGGGAGAGAAAGTGGCAGGTTGCACCCCTGTACAATATCACATAGTTGTAGAGATACGCAAGCACGTACACACTCACACACAAACACACACACGCAGGAAAACAAATGCACACACACTCTCACGCCTCAGCTGGACGGGGAAAAAAGCGGGAATAGCACTGTTTGTCCATTTTGAGACGCTATAGCCACTTCCTCAAAATAGATAACTCAAGAAATCTGTCAATAATTTGTACGTTTTTGAGGAGGAGATCGTAGTCGCGCAAGATCTAAGATGTTTTGTGAACGACGCCAGATTGATGAGGTGTGATGGTGTAGGGGTGCTTTGCTGGTGTCACTATCTGTGATTTGTTTAGAGTTCAAGGCTACCCCAGCATTCTGCCGCGATACGCAATCCCATCTGGTTTGCGCTTAGTGGGACAATCATTTGTTTTTCAACAGGACAATGACCCAACACACCTCCAGGCTGTGTAAGGGCTATTTGACCAAGAAGGAGAGTGATGGAGTGCTGCATCAGATGACCAGCCTCCACAATCACAATCACCAGACCTCAACCCAATTGAGATGGTTTGGGATGAGTTGGACTGCAGAGTGAAGGAAAAGCAGCCAACAAGTGCTCAGCATAAGTGGGAACTCCTTCAAGACTGTTGGAATTAAATTTCATGTGAAGCTGGTTGAGAGAATGCCAAGAGTGTGCAAAGCTGTCATCAAGGCAAAGGGTGGCTACTTTGAAGAATCTCAAATATAAAATATATTTTCATTTATTTAACACTTTTTTGGTTACTACATGAGTCCATATGTGTTATTTCATAGTTTTGATGTCAGGACTGGCTGACAAATTTCAACATTTACTTGGAGCTAACTCTGCAAATAGCACTGCTGGGTTATTTGAAAAGTCATAGTCGATCGAACAATAATATAATAATAATCTTGGTAAAAAAGTTTGTTTAATTTTGAATCTATAGAAACTACATTGATAGAAGATACAGTCTATCTGCAATATTAAATCCCATCTACCCATTACATTATACTTTTTTATGTTTGGTGCTGTTTTTAACAATACATTTTTTTGCATGAAACGAGTTGTCCCTCATTGAATGACAACATAGAGTTTATTGAAGAATCCCTAGAAATCACATACGAAGGGGCGTAGACTTCGGCTTCGGTGTGCCCAAACAGATGAAAAACTCTTGTGTCATCATAAGATAATATATGCACAAACTCTTCTGAAATGTTTCGGCTGGAAAGCATGCGGACACCTTAAGTGTTTTGTGTGTGTGTTCCAGACAAAGCTGCGTTGGCTGTGTGAGGAGGTGTCTGAGCCTGAGGCCTGGGAGAGGAGGACAGAGAACAAGTGAAGGGTCTGAGACAGAGCAGAGACTCAGAACAACAGGCCCTGCAACAGAGACTGGACCAGCAGGACAAACTACTACGCTCCATCACTTCTGAGAAGAAAGGTAAGAAGTCCTGAGTACTCTGGTTGGATAGTTGTCCTAGACTAAGCTAACTCGTTATCACATACAGCAGCGGTCAGCAATAGGCAGGGGGCCAAAACCGTCCTGTGAGTGATTTATTTTGGCTCACACCCCCCCCAAAATATATATTTTTTATTGTGATCGTGACCCAATGTAATTAAGCTATCATTCAGTTGTACAACTGACTATGTATCCCCCTTTCCCTTTGTAGCGGGCAAGCTGAAATGTTGCGGGTGTGGCGAGAGTGGGTGGAAGCACTGGGCATCTTGTTGTTATGACATGCATTGCAGTTAACGATTCAATGTTTCTGCATCGGGCCTCTTTATGGGGCGGGAAGGCCACTGAAAGTTCTATGCTTAGATTCATAATTAGTCTGAGATTGAATTATTTGCAAACAGCGATATTTTCATTGCAAATAAGACACACTGGCTTGGCATTGGGAAAAGATGGAGAGATGAACGCATATCTCTCTGTACATTCTTCTCTGTTCATTTTCCACCTTTCTTCTTGATACTTTTTGAGTGTGACATTTTATCTTGTTATCAAGCAAATGTTCTGAACAAAATGTTGACATAAAAAAAAGTAATGTAGCCTACAGTAGGTTACGTAGACCACCAATCAACGAAGAGAGAAATAGACAAAATAATAATTGAATAGAGACAGTGATTTTATGAACGTAATCAGATCAAAGTTATAATCTTATTGTCGCTGAATTTATTATGTACTAATCATATGTGTTAAACATGTTACATTTGTAGTGTAGGCCAATTCATTTTGCTAATATTATATACTTATTATGTTCTGGCCCACCATCATCCAATTGTTCTAATAGGATTTGAAGCAATAACCTACCCGGGTGTGGTCAACTGTTTCAGCACTGTTTCACACTGCTTTGAGACAAGCATGGGTACTAGTCTCGATAAATCAATGAGATTTTTATTTTCACTGAATCTCTGTTTGGGTATTGGTTAGACTACAATTAGGGTGTGGAAACTGTCATCTTGTACAGCGCCATATTTTCCTAACGGAAACCCTGAGGGTTTTTAATTTTTAATTTTTTTTAATAGAAACACCATAATATTAATCAGATTAATTCAGCTACATTTAAAATCAATCCCATATACTATGTTCTTACAATTTTTTTGAAAATTATTCTCTAGTACAGCCAATATTACAAAAAGTCAAATGCTTCTCAAAGATGCCCTCTGGTGGTCAAACTAGCACTAATTAGCATTAATGGCAACAATGGCTGACAATTAAATAACGTGCCATAGAATTCTGCGGCAGCCCGTAAGGTGTGCTGCAGTATGAGGCAACTTTTACAGGAAGAACCACTGGACATAGGTATTCCTCTTGTCCAGATGGGACAGGGCAGTGTGCAGTGCAATGGCGATTACATAGTCTGTGGATCTATTGGTGCGGTAAGCAAATTGAAGTGGGTCTAGGATGGCAGGTAAGGTAGAGGTGATATGATACTTAACTAGCCTCTCAAAGGACTTCATGATGACAGAAGTGAGTGCTACCGGGCGATAGTCATTTAGTTCAGTTACCTTTGCTTTCTTGGGTACAGGAACAATGGTGGACATCTTGAAGCAAGTGGGGACAGCAGACTGGGATAGGGAGAGATTGGATATGTCCGTAAACACTCCAGCCAGCTGAGCATACTCTGAGGATGCGGCTACAGATGCCGTCGATATCCACGACGTTGCTGGTTTTCCCTTTGTAGTCCGTGATTGTCTGTAGACCCTGCCACATACATCTCGTGTCTGAGCCTTTGAATTGCGACTCCACTTTGTTTCTGTGCTGACACTTTGCCTGTTTGATTGCCTTATAAAGGGAATAACTACACTGTTTGTACTCGGCCATATTCCCAGTCACCTTACCATGGTTAAATACGGTGGTTCGCGCTTTCAGTTTTGCGCGAATGCTGCCAATAGTTACAGTGGGTACAACATCTCCTATAAACTTCCTGATGAACTCACTCACCATATCCGTGTATTTGTCTATGTCATTCTCAGAGGCTACCCGGAAAATATCCCAGTCTGCATGATCAAAATAATCTTGAGGCATGGATTCCAATTGGTCAGACCAGCGTTGAATAGACCTTAGTACGGGTACTTCCTGTTTAAGTTTCTGCCTATAGGAAGGGAAGAGCTAAATGGAGTCATGATCAGATTTGCCAAAGGGTAGCATTAAGGAGAGGGCCTTGTAGGCATTTTGAAAAGTTGTCCAGAGACTAAACTTAGTGAGTCATATACCAGGAAGTGATGAATGGTGTGCATGCCTCCTGAGTCGGACTAGAATTCTTAGGACCTAGAAGCAGAGCTGCCATATCTGTCGGCGCCATCTTTTCTAGAATAGATTTCTGAGTGACAGTGAGGGCTTTGAATAGTCACTTTGTTGCATTTTTTTGTGGGACTGTAAATAAATGCCTGGAACTTAAAAGAATGTTATGAACCGTTTCCCATGCTTTTATAATAACGGTTCTGTTCCGGAATAGTATAAATCACTTTTGTTTTCGGTTCTGATTCTGTTCCTCCATTTTTTTTCTAGTTGCCTACCCCTGACATGCAGCATGTAGTCACAATCATTTTTATTACATTTTTATTTAACCTTTATTTAACTAGGCAAGTCAGATAAGAACAAATTCTTATTTACAATGACGGCCGAACCCGGACAACGCTGGGCCAATTGAGTGCCGCCCTATGGGACTCCCAATCACGGCCGGATGTGATACAGCCTGGATCATTATGGGAGTGATTTCTCTCTGTCTCTGTCTCTGTGTGTGTGTGTCTATGATTGTATGTTAATTTGTGTTTCGTGCTGCAAATGTACTTCGCTTTTCTGTAATTTCTACTCATAATCACATCCACACAGGAAAGCAGTCTTCTCTCTCTTAGTTTCTAAACTAAACTTGTGATAATGAGTTAGTTCAGGGTTCACCATGGTTCATCACAACAAGCAGCCAGGAGTCTAATTCTGGCTCCCTCCCGAACGTCTTCACACAGAGACAGACAGGCAGGTGGACAGACAGAAAGACAGGGGCCTAATCAGCCTGTAGTCTCATTCAGATGTGCTGTTCTGCCCGACTGGAACACACACACACACTCACAGGAAGACACAGAGGCTGTAACAGCGGGGCATTGTGGAGCCCAGACACCCTAATAATGATGCTGTCTAACCCCACGCTTGGGAAAGAAGCTGGTATCTGTCTGTGGTATATCTTTGGAGGGATTTGGCACAAAACAACAGAAAACTAATTTGGCCCATCTGGAAAATGTGCTCTCTCATTAGGAACGAACTGCAATACATTAGATATGAGTATTTCTTCTACCTAGTGTCACTGGGTCCACTCCCATCCAGTCTTTGATCATCCTAACATATTTTGGAAGTTTTCAGAATAAGTTTTCAGTTGCTGAAGGTTGCTGCCGGTGTACTTTCTTCCTGTGGTACTTTTCTATAGACGCTTTCAGTTGCTGAAGTTAGCTGGCCTGGTGAACATTTCTCTCTATCTAAAACACTACCGCAGTACTGATCTGAGGAAGTTTTTGGCATACTTAGCTTTCCCATCTTTACTAAAACATAGATAGCTATTGGATTATAGGTCTTGCCTCAGTTACTGACTTCTACAGATTTAGATTAAACAGAGAGTGACTTTCTCTCAAGTCATGGCCCGTTGTCTTTTCCCATCTTTCCCATCTTTACTAAAACATAGATCGCTATTGGATTATAGGTCTTGCCTCAGTAACTGACTTCTACAGATTTAGATTAAACAGAGAGTGACTTTCTCTCAAGTCATGGCCCGTTGTCTTTTAGGCCCATTTAGACTGCCAGAGTATGACTGGCGCCATCTCTCTCCCTCCCTCCCAGCCAGCCTCCCAGCCCAGCCAGCCTCCCAGCCCAGCCAGCCTCTCAGACCAGCCAGCCAGCCTCCCAGCCCAGCCAGCCAGCCTCCCAGCCCAGCCAGCCAGCCTCCCAGCCCAGCCAGCCAGCCTTCCAGCCCAGCCAGCCTCTCAGACCAGCCAACCTTTCAGCCTCCCAGCCCAGCCAGCCTCCCAACCCAGCCAGCCTCCCAGCCCAGCCAGCCTCTCAGACCAGCCAACCTTTCAGCCTCCCAGCCCAGCCAGCCTCCCAGCCCAGCCAGCCTCTCAGACCAGCCAACCTTTCAGCCTCCCAGCCCAGCCAGCCAGCCTCCCAGCCCAGCCAGCCTCTCAGACTAGCCAGCTTCCCAAGCTCTCAGCTCAGCTAGACAACAGGCAGCACTGATGAAGCAGGGAGACAAATGGAGCAGCAATCACAACAATCTATTTGATTTAACCAAGTGTACAGTGTTGGTGAGACTAAGAGCTGTATTTGGGACCAGGTAATTCAGAATGGGAAAAGTGTCTAAATCACTCACTGATATCATTGCCAAATGTGCCTGTCTACCTGGGGTATTATTTCAGATGGAGTTATTAACGTGGTTTTTAGAAATGTATAAAATATACAAAACTGAAATATTACATTTACATAACTATTCAGACCCTTTACTCAGTACTTTGTTGAAGCACCTTTGGCAGCGAGTACATCCTCAAGTCTTCTTGGGTATGACGCTACAAGCTTGGCACACCTGTATTTAGGGAGTTTCTCCCATTTTTTCTCAAGCTCTGTCAGGTTGGATGGGGAGCGTCGCTGCACAGCTATTTTCAGGTCTCTCCAGTGATGTTCGATTAGGTTTAAGTCCGGGCTCTGGCTGGGCCACTCAAGGACATTCAGAGACTTGTACCGAAGCCACTCCTGGGTTGTCTTGGCTGTGTGCTTAGGGTCGTTGTCCTGTTGGAAGGTGAACCTTCGCCCCAGTCTGAGGTCCTGAGCGCTCTGGAGCAGGTTTTCATCAAGGATCTCTCTGTACTTTACTCTGTTCATCTTTGCATCGATCCTGACTAGTCTCCCAGTCCCTGCCGCTGAAAAACATCCCCACGGCATGATTCTAACACCACCATGCTTCACCGTAGGTATGGTGCCAGGTTTCCTTCAGACGTGAAGCTTGGCATTCAGGCCAAAGAGTTCAATCTTGGTTTCATCAGACCAGAGAATCTTGTTTCTCGTGGTTTGAGAGTCTTTAGGTGCCTTTTGGCAAACTCCTAGCGGGCTGTCATGTGCCTTTTACTGAGGAGTGGCTTCCATCTGGCCACTCTCCCATAAAGGCCTGATTGGTGGAGTGCTACAGAGATGGTTGTCCTTGTAGAAGGTTCTCCCATCTCCACAGAGGGACTTTAGAGCTCTGTCAGAGTGACCAATGGGTTCTTGGTCACCTCCCTGATTGCTCAGTTTGGCTGGGTGGCCGGCTCTAGGAAGGGTCTTGGTACCCTTCCACAGATCTGTGCCTCGACACAATCCTATCTCGGAGCTCTTTGGACAATTCCTTCGACCTCATGTCTTGGTTTTTGCTCTGACATGCACTGTCAACTGTGGGACCTTAATTTCTATTTAATTTCCAATAAATAGAATTTACCACAGGTGGACTCCAATAAAGTTGTAGAAACATCTCAAGGATGATCAATGGAAACAGGATGCATCTGAGCTCAATTTCGAGTCTCATAGTAAAGGGTCTGAATACTAATGTAAGTAAGGTATTTCTGTTGAAATTATGTGGTATTGTGTGTAGATTGCTGAGGAATAAAAATACATTTTTGTATAAGGCTGTAACAAAATGTTGAAAAGTAAAGGGGTCTGAATACTTTCCGACCGCACTGTATGTATGGTTTGTGTGGTATGTGTGTGTGTGCACTGGGGCCCATCTGTGTCCATGCGTCTGCACCTGCTATAATTAATCAGTTCCCTCAGACCCAGCCGGCCCTTTAATTAAGAGGAATGAGCAGGCGAGTTGAGCCACACACACACACACACGCACCATCACCACGCAACGCAACAACAGCCAGATGGGGGGAGAGAGGGAGGAGTGGAGAGAGGGAGAGAGGAGGGTAATCTAGCAGGTGTGAGGATGGATGAGTGACAGGCGATAAGACACATCGTGTCACTGATGCATCATTAGAGAACCAACATCACTCAGCAGTCAGTTGAGAGAGGGAGGAGAGGAGAGGGAGGAGAGAGGGAGGAGAAGAGTAGGAGGAGAGGAGAGGGATGAGAGGGAGGAGAGGAGAGGGAGGAGAGAGGGAGGAGAAGAGAAGGAGGAGAGGAGAGGGATGAGAGGGAGAGGAGAGGGATGAGAGCGGGAGGAGAAGAGAGGGATGAGAGAGGGAGGAGAGGAGCGGGATGAGAGAGGGAGGAGAGGAGAGGGATGAGAGAGGGAGGAGAAGAGAAGGAGGAGAGGAGAGGGATGAGAGAGGGAGGAGAGGAGAGGGATGAGAGAGGGAGGAGAAGAGAGGGAGGAGAGGAGCGGGATGAGAGAGGGAGGAGAAGAGAGGGAGGAGAGAGGCAGGAGAAGAGAGGGAGGAGAGGAGCGGGATGAGAGAGGGAGGAGAAGAGAGGGAGGAGAGAGGGAGGAGAAGAGAAGGAGGAGAGGGATGAGAGAGGGAGGAGAGGAGAGGGATGAGGGAGGAGAGGAGCGGGATGAGAGAGGGAGGAGAAGAGAGGGATGAGAGGAGCGGGATGAGAGAGGGAGGAGAAGAGAGGGATGAGAGAGGGCGGAGAGGAGAGGGATGAGAGAGGGAGGAGAAGAGAGGGAGGAGACGAGCGGGATGAGAGAGGGAGGAGAAGAGAGGGATGAGAGAGGGCGGAGAGGAGAGGGATGAGAGAGGGAGGAGAAGAGAGGGAGGAGAGGAGCGGGATGAGAGAGGGAGGAGAAGAGAGGGATGAGAGAGGGCGGAGAGGAGAGGGAGGAGAAGAGAGGGAGGAGAGGAGCGGGATGAGAGAGGGAGGAGAAGAGAGGGATGAGAGAGGGCGGAGAGGAGAGGGATGAGAGAGAGGAGTTGTTCCCTCCAGTGCCCTGTTGCTCGTTTATTGAATCACTCATCATTTCACTGACTCTAAATTTGTCAATTCTGCTGTGCTGACTCACTGCTTAGTGGTTTAAGCTAGTCCTTGGACATTATTTCACTCACTGCTTAGTGGTTTAAGCTAGTCCTTGGACATTATTTCATTCACTGCTTAGTGGTTTAAGCTGGTCCTTGGACATTATTTCACTCACTGCTTAGTGGTTTAAGCTGGTCCTTGGACATTATTTCACTCACTGCTTAGTGGTTTAAGCTGGTCCTTGGACATTATTTCACTCACTAATACAGTCATACATATATTATTCTGGCCATTCTACAATAAACTGTTAACTGTTTGTTCTGTCTACAGCAATGAATGAGGTTATTTTCCACCATAATTTGCAAATAAATAAATTAAAAATCCTACAATGTGATTTCCTGGAAATTCTTTTTCTCATTTCGTCTGTCATAGTTGAAGTGTACCTATGATGAAAATTACACAATTGGTGGCTGCACAATTTGCACAATTGGTGGCTGACTAAATACTTTTTTGCCCCACTGTACATGTCAGAGCAAAAAACAAGCCATGAGGTAGATCTCCGAGACAGGATTGTGTCAGGATTGTGCAGCATTGAAGGTCCCCAAGAACACAGTGGCTTCCATAATTCTTACATGGAAGAAGTTTGGAACCACCAAGACTCTTCCTAGAGCTGGCCACCTGGACATGCCTGTGATAGAGACCTGTGGTGTATAGCAGTTTGCCTCTGGTGGAGACCTGTGGTGTATAGCAGTTTGCCTGTGGTGGAGACCTGTGGTGTACAGCAGTTTGCCTGTGGTGGAGACCTGTGGTGTATAGCAGTTTGCCTGTGGTGGAGACCTGTGGTGTATAGCAGTTTGCCTCTGGTGGAGACCTGTGGTGTATAGCAGTTTGCCTGTGGTGGAGACCTGTGGTGTATAGCAGTTTGCCTCTGGTGGAGACCTGTGGTGTACAGCAGTTTGCCTGTGGTGGAGACCTGTGGTGTATAGCAGTTTGCCTGTGGTGGAGACCTGTGGTGTATAGCAGTTTGCCTGTGGTGGAGACCTGTGGTGTATAGCAGTTTGCCTCTGGTGGAGACCTGTGGTGTACAGCAGTTTGCCTGTGGTGGAGACCTGTGGTGTATAGCAGTTTGCCTCTGGTGGAGACCTGTGGTGTACAGCAGTTTGCCTGTGGTGGAGACCTGTGGTGTACAGCAGTTTGCCTCTGGTGGAGACCTGTGGTGTATAGCAGTTTGCCTGTGGTGGAGACCTGTGGTGTACAGCAGTTTGCCTGTGGTGGAGACCTCTGGTGTATAGCAGTTTGCCTGTGGTGGAGACCTGTGGTGTATAGCAGTATGCCTGGGATGGAGACCTGTTGTGTATAGCAGTATGCCTGGGATGGAGACCTGTTGTGTATAGCAGTATGCCTGGGATGGAGACCTGTTGTGTATAGCAGTATGCCTGGGATGGAGACCTGTGGTGTATAGCAGTTTGCCTGTGGTGGAGACCTGTGGTGTATAGCAGTTTGCCTCTGGTGGAGACCTGTGGTGTACAGCAGTTTGCCTGTGGTGGAGACCTGTGGTGTATAGCAGTTTGCCTGTGGTGGAGACCTGTGGTGTATAGCAGTTTGCCTGTGGTGGAGACCTGTGGTGTATAGCAGTTTGCCTCTGGTGGAGACCTGTGGTGTACAGCAGTTTGCCTGTGGTGTGAGACCTGTGGTGTATAGCAGTTTGCCTCTGGGATGGAGACCTGTGGTGTACAGCAGTTTGCCTGTGGTGGAGACCTGTGGTGTACAGCAGTTTGCCTCTGGTGGAGACCTGTGGTGTATAGCAGTTTGCCTGTGGTGGAGACCTGTGGTGTACAGCAGTTTGCCTGTGGTGGAGACCTCTGGTGTATAGCAGTTTGCCTGTGGTGGAGACCTGTGGTGTATAGCAGTATGCCTGGGATGGAGACCTGTTGTGTATAGCAGTATGCCTGGGATGGAGACCTGTGGTGTATAGCAGTATGCCTGGGATGGAGACCTGTTGTGTATAGCAGTATGCCTGGGATGGAGACCTGTGGTGTATAGCAGTATGCCTGTGGTGGAGACCTGTGGTGTATAGCAGTTTGCCTGTGGTGGAGACCTGTGGTGTATAGCAGTATGCCTGGGATGGAGACCTGTTGTGTATAGCAGTATGCCTGGGATGGAGACCTGTTGTGTATAGCAGTTTGCCTGTGGTGGAGACCTGTGGTGTATAGCAGTATGCCTGGGATGGAGACCTGTGGTGTATAGCAGTATGCCTGGGATGGAGACCTGTGGTGTATAGCAGTATGCCTGGGATGGAGACCTGTTGTGTATAGCAGTATGCCTGGGATGGAGACCTGTTGTGTATAGCAGTATGCCTGGGATGGAGACCTGTGGTGTATAGCAGTTTGCCTGTGGTGGAGACCTGTGGTGTATAGCAGTTTGCCTGGGATGGAGACCTGTGGCGTATGCCTGGGATGGAGACCTGTGGCGTATGCCTGGGATGGAGACCTGTGGTGTATGCCTGGGATGGAGACCTGTGGTGTATGTCTGGGATGGAGACCTTTGGTGTATGCCTGTGATGGAGACCTGTGGTGTATGCCTGTGGTGGAGACCTGTGAAGTTTAGCAGTTTGCTTGTGTTGGAGACCTGTTGTATATATCAGTTTGCCTCTGGTGTATAGCAGCATGCCACTGGTGGAGGCCTGTGGTGTATAGCAGTATGCCTGGGATGGAGAACTGTGACGTACACTAGTATGCCTGTGGTGGAGGCCTGTGGTGTATAGCAGTATGCCTGGGATGGAGAACTGTGACGTACACTAGTATGCCTGTGGTGGAGGCCTGTGGTGTATAGCAGTTTTCCTGTGGTGGAGAATTGTGATGTATAGCAGTTTGCCAGTGCTGGATACCTGTGGCCTAGGTCTGTGTGTTAGGTCTGAATTTCAATCACTACACCAACCTATGTGTCTAGATAAGTACATTTTATAATGAATGTAATAGATTAAAGCCCTCGCAGTATTATTATTATTATAAACAAATTTGCATTGTGAAAAGTAATGTCAAAATGCTTATATAATGTTAGCTAACTAGCTGCGCTAATGTTGCTATTTTGTAGAAAGTCTGTGTTGATACTAACCAGATGTCCACATCTTAATAACTACCTAGCAAGATGACGAATAAACTATTTATTTCACGCTCCACAATCCCAAACTGCCAGTGCAAGTTGTGGACCAACGATACACCCGGCACTCAGCATGTACAGTTGAAGTCGGAAGTTTACATACACTTAGTTTGGAGTCATTAAAACTCGTTTTTCAACCACAAATTTCTTGTTAACAAACTATAGTTTTGGCAAGTTGGTTAGGACATCTACTTTGTGCATGACACAATAAATTCTTCCAACAATTGTTTACAGACAGATTATTTCACTTATTATTCACTGAATCACAATTCCAGTGGGTCAGAAGTTTACATACACTAAGTTGACTGTGCCTTTAAACAGCTTGGAAAATTCCCCAAAATTATGTCATGGCTTTAGAAGCTTCTAATAGGCTAACTGACATCATTTGAGTCAATTGGAACTGTACCTGTGTATGTATTTCAAGGCCTCTTTGCTTGACATCATGGGAAAATGAAAATAAATCAGCCAAGACCTCAGAAAAAAACATTGTAGACCTCCACAAGTCTGATTCATCCTTGGGAGCAATTTCCAAACGCCTGAAGGTACCACGTTCATCTGTACAAACAATAGTACTCAACTATAAACACCATGGGACCACGCATCCGTCATACCGCTCAGGAAGGTGACGCGTTCTGTCTCCTAGAGATGAACGTACTTTGGCGAGTAAAAGTGCAAATCAATCCCAGAACAACAGCAAAGGACCTTGTAAAGATGCTGCAGGAAACAGGCACAAAAGTATCTATATCCAAACGAGTCCTATATCAACATAACCTGAAAGGCCGCTTAGCAAGGAAGAAGTCTCTGCTCCAAAACCGCCATAAAAAAGCCAGACTATGGTTTGCAACTGTACATGGGGACAAAGATCGTACTTTTGGGAGAAATGTCCTCTGGTCTGATGAAACAAAGATAGAACTGTTTGGCCACAATGACCATCGTTATGTTTGGAGGAAAAAGGGGGAGGCTTGCAAGCCGAAGAACACCATCCCAACCGTGAAGCACGGGGGTGGTAGCATCATGTTGTGGGGGTGCTTTGCTGCAGGAGGGTCTGGTG
Source organism: Brachymystax lenok tsinlingensis (assembly GCA_030435695.1). Classification (NCBI taxonomy): domain Eukaryota; kingdom Metazoa; phylum Chordata; class Actinopteri; order Salmoniformes; family Salmonidae; genus Brachymystax; species Brachymystax lenok. The sequence goes on along the minus strand of CM059817.1, from coordinate 9,287,461 downwards.
CACTTCACAAAATAGATGGCATCATGAGGAAGGAAAATTATGTGGATTTATTGAAACAACATGTCAAGACATCAGTCAGGAAGTTAAAGCTTGGTCGCAAATGGGTCTTCCAAATGGGCAATGACCCCAAGCATGCTTCCAAAGTTGTGGCAAAATGGCTTAAGGACAACAAAGTCAAGATTTTGGAGTGGCCATCTCAAAGCCTTGACCTCAATCCTATAGAACATTTGTGGGCAGAACTGAAAAAGTGTGTGCGAGCAAGGAGGCCTACAAACCTGACTCAGTTACACCAGCTCTGTCAGGAGGAATGGGCCAGAATTCACCCAACTTATTGTGGAAGCTCGTGGAAGGCTACCCAAAACATTTGACCCAAGTTAAACAATTTAAAGGCAATGCTACCAAATACTAATTGAGTGTATGTAAACTTCTGACCCACTGGGAATGTGATGAAAGAAATAAAAGCTGAAATAAATCGTTCTCTCTACTATTATTCTGACATTTCACATTCTTAAAATAAATTGGTGATCCTAACTGACCTGAAACAGGGATTTTTTACTTGGATTAAATGTCAGGAATTGTGAAAAACAGAGTTTAAATGTATTTGGCTAAGGTGTATGTAAACTTCCGACTTCAACTGTATATGCTATTTTATGCCTGTGCTGTGCATTCATTCACCTTGACAAGTCACAATGAGTTCGTTTTTATATTCAACTGTTTTTACCACTAACGTAATCGGTTTTAAATGTTTATATTTGTATTATATGTGCTTGTATGCAGTGTTTTGTGGATTTATTTTATTTTGTAAAGAAGAAAAAATGCAAATAAGCTAAATTCCCTCATCCGTTTCAAAGTAAAGTGTTGCTGCCTAAGGCTCGGAAGTCTTTGATATGTCGATTGCTGTTGCCTTAGTCCATCTGTTGAGGTTTATATGTCCACTACAGCCTTATTTCAGCTTCAATTTATGTCTACTAACTGCATCCACACTTCAAAAGAACCAACACGTCTGCAGTAAAGTAAAAACAAGTTATTGGATTTATGTTCTGTGTGGTGCACGTAGCATTTCACACCTGGGACCTAAGGTGCTCTCTCTCTCTCTCTATTTAACCAGGTAGGCCAGTTGAGAACAAGTTCTCATTTACAACTGCGACCTGGCCAAGATAAAGCAAAGCAGTGCGACACAAACAACACAGAGTTACACATGGAATAAACAAACGTACAGTCAATAATACAGTAGAAAAATATATACAGTGTGGGCAAATGAAGTAAGATTAGGGAGGTAAAGGCAATAAATAGGCCATAGTGGTGAATTACAATTACAATTTAATAATTAAACACTCGAGTGATAGATGTGCACAAGATGAATGTGCAAGAAGAGATACTGGGGTGCAAAGGAGAAAAAAAACAAAAAAACAAATGGGGATTAGGTAGTTGGGTGGGCTAATTACAGATGGGCTATGTACAGTTACAGTCTAACCAGACACCTATTTGTAGTTGTCCACATATTCTAAGTCAGAACCGTCCAGAGTAGTGATGCTAGATGGGCGGGCGGGTGCGGGCAGTGATCGGTTGAAGAGCATGCATTTAGTTTTACTTGCATTTAAGAGCAGTTGGAGGCCACGGAAGGAGAGTTGTATGGCATTGAAGCTCGTCTGGAGGGTAGTTAACAGGGCCAGAAGTATACAGAATGGTGTCGTCTACGTAGAGGTGGATCAGAGAATCACCAGCAGCAAGAGCGACATCATTGATGTATACAGAGAAAAGAGTCGGCCCGAGAATTGAACCCTGTGGCACCCCCCATAGAGACTGCCAGAGGTCCGGACAACAGGCCCTCCAATTTGACACACTGAACTCTGTCTGAGAAGTAGTTGGTGAACCAGGCAAGACAGTCATTTGAGAAACCAAGGCTGTTGACTCTGCCGATAAGAATGTGGTGATTGACAGATTCGTAAGCCTTGGCCAGGTCGATGAATACGGCTGCACAGTATTGTCTTTTATCGATGGCGGTTATGATATCGTTTAGGACCTTGAGCGTGGCTGAGGTGCACCCATGACCAGCTCGGAAACCAGATTGCATAGCGGAGAAGGTACGGTGGGATTTGAAATGGTCGGTGATCTGTTTGTTAACTTGTCTTTCGAAGACCTTGGAAAGGCAGGGTATGATAGATATAGGTCTGTAACAGTTTGGGTCAAGAGTGTCTCCCCCTTTGAAGAGGGGATGACCGCGGCAGCTTTCCAATCTTTGGGGACCTCAGATGATATGAAAGAGAGGTTGAACAGGCTAGTAATAGGGGTGTCAACAATTGCGGTGGATAATTTTAGAAAGAGAGGGTCCAGATTGTCTAGCTAAGCTGATTTGTAGGGGTCCAGATTTTGCAGCTCTTTCAGAACATCAGCTATCTGGATTTGGGTGAAGGAGAAATGCTTCTTGAAATTCTCGATTATTGTAGATTTATCGATGGTGACAGTGTTTCCTAGCCTCAGTGTTTCCCTCAGGGGCTTACAAAGTTAAAGCCTCATCCTCACAGTTTTAAAGATGAATACTGTGCTTTCTTATACCGGTATTAGTGTTTCTGTAAACTTCATTGTACACTGAGTATACCAGACATTAGGACACATTGTTAACATTGAATTGCACTCCCCCCTTTTGCCCTCAAATCTTCTGGGCATGGACTCTACAAGGTCAAATCAAATTTATTTATAAAGCCCCCCCCTTACATCAGCTGATGTCACAGAGTGCTGTACAGAAACCCAGCCTAAAACCCCAAACAGCAAGCAATGCAGGTGTAAAAGCACAGTGGCTAGGAAAAACTCCCTAGAAAGGCCAAAAACTAGGAAGAAACCTAGAGAGGAACCAGGCTGTGAGGGGTGGCCAGTCCTCTTCTGGCTGTGCCGGGTGCAGATTATAACAGAACATGGACAAGATTTTAAAATGTTCATAAAACAGGCAGAACAGTTGAAACTGGAGAAGCAGCACGGACAGGTGGACTCGGGACATCAAGGAGTCATCAGGCCAGGTAGGCCTTGAGGAATGGTCCTAATGCTCAGGTCCTCAGAGAGAGAGAGAGAGAGAGAATTAGAGAGAGCATACTTAAATTCGCACAGGACACCAGATAAGAGAATAAATACTCCAGATATAACAGACGGACCCTAGCCCCCCGACACATAAACTACTGCAGCATAAATACTGGGGGCTGAGACAGGAGGGTCGGGAGACACTGTGGCCCGTCCGGCGAAACCCCGGACAGGGCCAAACAGGCAGGATATAACCCCACCCACTCTGCCGAAGCACAGCCCCCACACCACTAGAGGGATATCTTCAACCACCAACTTACCATCCTGAGACAAGGCCGAGTATAGCCCACAAGATCTCCGCCACGGCACCAGAAGCCAGTGACTCAGCCCCTGTAATAGGGTTAGAGGCAGAGAATCCCAGTGGAGGGAACCGGCCAGGCAAAGACAGCAAGGGTGGTTCGTTGCTCCAGTGCCTTTCCGTTCACCTTCACACTCCTGGGCCAGACTACACTCAATCATAGGACCTACTGAAGAGATGAGTCTTCAATAAAGACTTAAAGGTTGAGACCGAGTCTGCGTCTCTCACATGGATAGGCAGACTATTCCATAAAAATGGAGCTCTATAGGAAAAAGCCCTGCCTCCAGCTGTTTGCTTAGAAATTCTAGGGACAGTAAGGAGGCCTGCGTCTTGTGACCGTAGCGTACGTGTAGGTATGTACGGCAGGACCAAATCAGAAAGATAGGTAGGAGCAAGCCCATGTAATGCTTTGTAGGTTAGCAGTAAAACCTTGAAATCAGCCCTTGCCTTAACAGGAAGCCAGTGTAGAGAGGCTAGTACTGGAGTAATATGATCAAATTTTGGGGTTCTAGTCAAGATTCTAGCAGCCGTGTTTAGCACTAACTGAAGTTTATTTAGTGCTTTATCCGGATAGCCAGAAAATAAAGCATTGCAGTAGTCTAACCTAGAAGTTACAAACGCATGGATTAACTTTTCTGCATCATTTTTGGACAGAAAGTTTCTGATTTTTACAATGTTACGTAAATGGAAAAAGCTGTCCTTGAAACAGTCTTGATATGTTCGTCAAAGAGAGATCAGGGTCCAGAGTAACGCTGAGGTCCTTCACAGTTTTATTTGAGACGACTGTACAACCATCAAGATTAATTGTCAGATTCAACAGAAGATCTCTTTCTTTCTTGGGACCTAGAACTAGCATCTCTGTTTTGTCAGAGTTTAAAAGTAGAACATTTTCCGCCATCCACTTCCTTATGTCTGAAACACAGGCTTCCAGGGAGGGCAATTTTGGGGCTTCACCATGTTTCATCGAAATGTACAGCTGTGTGTCATCCGCATAGCAGTGAAAGTTAACATTATGTTTCCGAATGACATCACCAAGTGGTAAAATATATAGTGAAAACAATAGTGGTCCCAAAACAGAGCCTTGAGGAACACCGAAATTTACAGTTGATTTGTCAGAGGACAAACCATCCACAGAGACAAACTGATATCTTTCCGACAGATAAGATCTAAACCTGGCCAGAACTTGTCCATGTAGACCAATTTGGGTTTCCAATCTCTCCAAAAGAATGTGGTGATCGATGGTATCAAAAGCAGCACTAAGGTCTAGGAGCACGAGTACAGTTGCAGAGCCTCGGTCTGACGCCATTAAAAGGTAATTTACCACCTTCACAAGTGCAGTCTCAGTGCTATGATGGGGTCTAAAACCAGACTGAAGCGTTTCGTATACATTGTTTGTCTTCAGGAAGGCAGTGAGTTGCTGCGCAACAGCTTTTTCAAAAAATGTTGAGAGGAATGGAAGATTCGATATAGGCCGATAGTTTTTTATATTTTCTGGGTCAAGGTTTGGCTTTTTAAGAGAGGCTTTATTACTGCCACTTTTAGTGAGTTTGGTACACATCCGGTAGATAGAGAGCTGTTTATTATGTTCAACATAGGAGGGCCAAGCACAGGAAGCAGCTCTTTCAGTAGTTTAGTTGGAATAGGGTCCAGTATGCAGCTTGAAGGTTTAGAGGCCATGATTATTTTCATCAATGTGTCAAGAGATATGGTACTAAAAACTTGAGTGTCTCACTTGATTTTATGTCCTGGCAAAGTTGTGTGGACTCAGGACAACTGAGCTTTGGAGGAATCACGCTGATTTAAAGAGGAGTCCGTAATTTGCTTTCTAATGATCATGATCTTTTCCTCAAAGAAGTTCATGAATGAATCACTGCTAAAGTGAAAGCCATCCTCTCTTGGGAATGCTGCTTTTTAGTTAGCTTTGTGACAGTATCAAAAAGAAACTTTGGATTATTCTTATTTTCCTCAATTAACTTGGAAAAATAGGATGATCGAGCAGCAGTGAGGGCTCTTCGATACTGCACGGTACTGTCTTTCCAAGCTAGTCGGAAGACTTCCAGTTTGGTGTGGCGCCATTTCCGTTCCAATTTTCTGGAAGCTTGCTTCAGAGCTCGGGTATTTTCTGTATACCAGGGAGCTAGTTTTTTATGGCAAATGTTTTTTGTTTTTAGGGGTGCAACTGCATTTTTGTACTCTGATGTCCTTGGGTAGGTGGAAGGATTCTGGAAGGGCATCTAGGAATCTTTGGGATGTCTGAGAATTTATAGCACGACTTTTGATGATCCTTGGTTGGGGTCTGAGCAGATTATCTGTTGCGATTTCAAACGTAATAAAATGGTGGTCCGATAGTCCAGGATTATGAGGAAAAACATTAAGATCCACAACATTTATTCCACGGGACAAAACTAGGTCCAGAGTATGACTGTGGCAGTGAGTAGGTCCGGAGACATGTTGGACAAAACCGACAGTCGATGATGGCTCCAAAAGCCTTTTGGAGTGGGTCTGTGGACTTTTCCATGTGAATATTAAAGTCACCAAAAATTAGAATATTGTCTGCCATGACTACAAGGTCCGATAGGAATTCAGGGAACTCAGTGAGGAACGTTGTATATGGCCCAGGAGGCCTGTAAACAGTAGCTATAAAAAGTGATTGAGTAGGCTGCAAAGATTTCATGACTAGAAGCTCAAAAGACAAACGCTGCTTTTTTTGTTTTTGTAAATAGAAATTTGCTATCGTAAATGTTAGCAACACCTCCGCCTTTGCGGGATGCGCGGGGGATATGGTCACTAGTGTAACCAGGAGGTGAGGCCTTATTTAACACAATAAATTCATCAGGCTTAAGCCATGTGTGGTAGTGAAAACATGGCTAAGATGCATTGATTAATTTATTTAATGTACTATGTGATAGCAGACAACATGATAGTATTGATAATGAGGCTTAAGTGCTAAAACAAGTTTAACTTAGATAGTTGTGGGAGATTAACTCATTACAATTATTACATTTTCAGTGTTCTGGTTGATTACTTTGAAGTGGTGAGACAGAAAGACATACAGAAATGTATAGGATTTGTTAAAGCTGAATAGTTGAACAAACAGACATGAAAGAAACAGGAGGTCAGCAGAAAGGCCATTTGGATCAAAGGCTTCTGAGGAAAAGCAGGATGCCAAAAGGCAATATAACAAAGACCCCTATGGAAACAGGACATATGGGAAGCTGTAAACCTGGGCAGGGGTCTGTGTAGGAATGTTGGGAGAATACTTTAAAAGGCTGTGGGCTGAGACACAGGGTCAGTTGTGATCCGGGTCATGGCTCCACCTTTGATTGTGCTAATTAAAGGTGTTATTGAATTCACAAGTTTCTTGTAAGAGTTTCATATTTTTGAGAAACCATTTGCCACAACACATGTTTCAGTCAGGCCAATCACATCAAGATTATGATCAGTGATTAGTTCATTGACTAGAACTGCCTTGGAAGTGAGGGATCTAACATTGAGTAGCCCCATTTTGAGATGTGAGGTATCACAATCTCTTTCAATAATGGCAGCAATGGAGGAGGTCTTTATTCTAGTGAGATTGCTAAGGCGAACACCGCCATGTTTAGTTTTGCCCAACCTAGGTCGAGGCACAGACACAGTCTCAATAGAGATAGCTGAGCTGACTACACTAACTGTGCTAGTGGCAGACTCCACTAAGCTGGCAGGCTGGCTAACAGCCTGCTGCCTGGCCTGCACCCTATCTCATTGTGAAGCTAGAGGAGTTAGAGCCCTGTCTATGTTCGTAGATAAGATGAGAGCACCCCTCCAGCTAGGATGGAGTCCGTCACTCCTCAACAGGCCAGGCTTGGTCCTGTTTGTGGGTGAGTCCCAGAAAGAGGGCCAATTATCTACAAATTCTATCTTTTGTGTGGGGCAGAAAACAGTTTTCAACCAGCGATTGAGTTGTGAGACTCTGCTGTAGAGCTCATCACTCCCCCTAACTGGGAGGGGGCCAGAGACATTACTCGATGCCGACACATCTTTCTAGCTGATTTACACGCTGAAGCTATGTTGCGCTTGGTGACCTCTGACTGTTTCATCCTAACATCGTTGGTGCCGACGTGGATAACAATATCTCTATACTCTCTACACTCGCCAGATTTAGCTTTAGCCAGCACCATCTTCAGATTAGCCTTAACGTCGGTAGCCCTGCCCCCTGGTAAACAGTGTATGATCGCTGGGTGATTCGTTTTAAGTCTAATACTGCGAGTAATGGAGTCGCCAATGACTAGAGTTTTCAATTTGTCAGTGCTAATGGTGGGAGGCCTCGGCATCTCAGACCCGTAGAACGGGAGGAGTAGAGACCAGAGAAGGCTCGGCCTCTGACTCCGACCCGCTGCTTAATGGGGAAAACCGGTTGAAAGTTTCTGTCGGCTGAATGAGCAACACCGGTTGAGCATTGCTACAGCATTTCCTTCCAGAAGCCGTGAGAAAATTGTCCGGCTGCGGGGACTGTGCGAGGGGATTTCTACGACTATCTGTACTTACTGGTGGCACAGACGCTGTTTCATCCTTTCCTACACTTACATTTCCCTTGCCTAACGATTGCGTCTGAAGCTGGGCTTGCAGCACAGCTATCCTCGCCTTAAGCCAACCGTTCTCCTGTATATTATGAGTACAGCGACTGCAGTTAGAAGGCATCATGTTAATGTTACTACTTAGCTTCGGTTGGTGGAGGTCCTGACGAAACACGTCCAGATAAAGCGTCCGGAGTGAAAAGGTTGAATGAAAATTTTTTAAAATATAAACGGTAATTACAAAGTAAAAACCGTAAAGCTGGCAGGTAGCAAAGTTAGGTTAGCAGCAAAACGCACAGCAGCACGTAAACAAGTCTACTAGTTGTGACCGGAAATCGGAAATTCCTTGAAGTTGGAACCAGGTGTCTTAAGCGTTCCACAGGGATGCTGGCCCATGTTGACTACAATGTTTCCCACAGTTGTGTCAAGTTGGCTGGATGTCCTTTGAGCGGTGGACCATTCTTGATACACATGGGAAACTGTTGAGCGTGAAAAATCCAGCAGCGTTGCAGTTCTTGACACAAACCTACTACCATACCCCATTCAAAGTCACTTAAATCTTTTGTATTGCCCATTCACCCTATGAATGGCACACATACACAATCCCTGTCTCAATCCCTGTCTCAAGGCTTAAAAATTGTTATTTAACCCTGTCTTCTCCCCTTCATATACACTGATTGAAGTGGATTAAGTGACATCAATAAGGGATCATATATTTTACCTGGATTCACCTGGTCAGTCTATCATGGTGTTCCTAATGTTTTGTACACTCAGTTTATGTCTGAAGACCTTCTCCATGTTTTTGAATCTAAACCTTGATAAAAAATCTATTATTTATTAGCTGGACGGAACTGTTTTGTCATTGAAATTCATGATTTGAAGTGGACTACAGACCTTGGCCTATGGATATTCTGAGGACGTAGGTCCACAGCCTGTGGCTAAAAGAGTTTGGAAATCTTCTTTTACCCTGAAGATGTCTAATGCATCAGACTTTTCTGAAGCTCTGACAAACCCTGTCAAAAGTATTGGGCTTTCCTCTCAATAAACCCTGGCTTACATGGACTGATAGATTTGAGGTTTATCAGATTATGGAATATAGGCCAAGTACATTGAATCCTCCAGTGAAGAAATACTGTACAAGAGAGAGCTCTTTTGAGAGGTTTTGGGAAGATTCTAACACGTTTATCTATCTGCAGACATATTCTCTGTGATCATATTTGTATTGATTTTATTTTCAGTACATAGATCACTGAATATTACTCAGCATAACAGCAAACTGAATAGAAATGAATGAAGCATTTAGCCCTTTATGCTATTCGGAACACTACAGTCTATGCTAGTGCACCAGAAAGTCCCATATTGCTTCTAAATTAAGAGGAAAAATGCTGCGTTCACTTGTTCAATGGTGATCAGTTCAGATTCTCTCTTCTATAGTTCCCTATCTTCATAAACTTTAGAAGTCTGTTTGGGGTGTGTGAGGTAGATTTCTTTGGCATTTACATTTTAGTCATTCCCTGTACAGTTCAGACCTTACCGGTGGCAGATCCAGAAGGGTGTATCCTATCTATACTGAACACAAATATACATGTAAAGTGTTGGTCCCATGTTTCATGAGCTGAAATAAAAGATCCCAGAAATGTTCCATTCGCACAGAAATGTTGTGCACAAATTTGTTTACGTCCCTGTTAGTGAGCATTTATCTTTTGCCAAGATAATCCATCCACCTGACAGGTGATTAAACAGCATGATCATTACACAGTTGCAGCTTGTGCTGGGGACAACAAAAGGCCACTAAAATGTGCAGTTTTGTCACACAACACAATGCCACAGATGTCTCATGTTTTGAGTGAGCGTTCAATAGGAATGCTGACTGCAGGAATGTCCACCAGAGCTGTTGCCAGAGAATTTAATGTTAATTTCTCTACCATAAGCCGCATCCAACATCGTTTCAGAGAATTTTGCAGTACGTCCAACCAGCCTCACAACCGCAGACCACATGTAACCACGCCAGCCCAGGACCTCCACATCCGGCTTCACCTGCGGGATCGTCTGAGACCAGCCAGCTAATGAAACTGCTGGTTTGCACAACCGAAAAATTTCTGCGCAAAATGTCAGAAACCGTCTTAGGAAATCTCATCTGCGGGCTAGTCGTCCTCACTAGGGTCTGACTGCAGTTCGGCTTCAGTGGGAAAATGCTCACCTTAAATGGCCACTGGCACGATGGAGAAGTGTTTCAACAATACCGGGCAGTAGGCAGACAGCGTGTATGGCGTCGTGTGGGCAAGCGTTTTTCTGATGTCAAATCAGAGTGCCCCATGGTGGCGGTGGGGTTATGGTATGGGCAGGCATAAGCTACGGACAACGAACACAATTGCATTTTATCAATGGCAATTTGAATGTACAGAGATACCGTGACAAGATCCTGAGGCCCATTGTTGTGCCATTCATCCACCGCCATCACATAATATTTCAGCATGATGTTGATGCACAGCCCCATGTCGCAAGGATCTGTACACAATTCCTGTAAGCTGAAAATGTTGCAATTCTTCCATGGCCTGCAACTCACCAGACATGTCACCCATTGAGCACGTTTGGGATGCTCTGGATCGGCATGTACGACAGCGTGTTCCAACTTCGCACAGCCATTGAAGAGGAGCGGGACAACATTCCACATGCCACAATCAACAGCCTGGTCAACTCTATGCGAAGGAGATGTGTCACTCTACATGAGGAAAATGGTTACACCAGATACTGACTGGTTTTCTGATCCATGCCCCCTACCTTTTTTTTTAAAGCTATCTGTGACCAACAGAAGCATACAGTGGGGCAAAAAAGTATTTAGTCAGCCACCAATTGTGCAAGTTCTCTCACTTAAAAAGATGAGAGAGGCCTGTAATTGTCATCATAGGTACACTTCAACTATGACAGACAAAATGAGGAAAAAAAATCCAGAAAATCACATTGTAGGATTTTTTATGAATTTGTTTGCAAATTAGGGGTGGAAAATAAGTATTTGGTCACATACAAACAAGCAAGATTTCTGGCTCTCACAGACCTGTAACTTCTTCTTTAAGAGGCTCCTCTGTCCTCCACTCGTTACCTGTATTAATGGCACCTGTTTGAACTTGTTATCAGTATAAAAGACACCTGTCCACAACCTCAAACAGTCACACTCCAAACTTCACTATGGCCAAGACCAAAGAGCTGTCAAAGGACACCAGAAACAAAATTGTAGACCTGCACCAGGTTGGGAAGACTGAATCTGCAATAGGTAAGCAGCTTGGTTTGAAGAAATCAACTGTGGGAGCAATTATTAGGAAATGGAAGACATACAAGACCACTGATAATCTTCCTCGATCTGGGGCTCCACGCAAGATCTCACCCGTGGGGTCAAAATGATCACAAGAACGGTGAGCAAAAATCCCAGAACCACACGGGGACCTAGTGAATGACCTGCAGAGAGCTGGGACCAAAGTAACAAAGCCTACCATCAGTAACACACTCGCCAGGGACTCAAATCCTGCAGTGCCAGACGTGTCCCCCTGCTTAAGCCAGTACATGTTCAGGCCCGTCTGAAGTTTGCTAGAGAGCATTTGGATGATCCAGATGAGGATTGGGAGAATGTCATATGGTCAGATGAAACCAAAATATAACTTTTTGGTAAAAAATCAACTCATCGTGTTTGGAGGACAAAGAATGCTGAGTTGCATCCAAAGAACACCATACCTACTGTGAAGCATGGGGGTGGAAACATCATGCTTTGGGGCTGTTTTTCTGCAAAGGGACCAGGACGACTGATCCGTGTAAAGGAAAAAATGAATGGGGCCATGTATCGTGAGATTTTGAGTGAAAACCTCCTTCCATCAGCAAGGGCATTGAAGATGAAACGTGGCTGGGTCTTTCAGCATGACAATGATCCCAAACACACCGCCCGAACGAAGGAGTGGCCGTAGAAGCATTTCAAGGTCCTGGAGTGGCCTAGCCAGTCTCCAGATCTCAACCCCATAGAAAATCTTTGGAGGGAGTTGAAAGTCCGTGTTGCCCAGCGACAGCCCCAAAACATCACTGCTCTAGAGGAGATCTGCATGGAGGAATGGGCCAAAATACCAGCAACAGTGTGTGAAAACCTTGTGAAGACTTACAGAAAACGTTTGACCTCTGTCATTGCCAACAAAGGGTATATAACAAAGTATTGAGATAAACTTTTGTTATTGACCAAATACTTATTTTCCACCATAATTTGCAAATAAATATATTAAAAATCCTACAATGTGATTTTCTGGATTTCTTTTTCTCATTTCGTCTGTCATAGTTGAAGTGTACCTATGATGAAAATTACAGGCCTCTCTCATCTTTTTAAGTTGGAGAACTTGCACAATTGGTGGCTGACTAAATACTTTTTTGCCCCACTGTATCTGTATTCCCAGTCATGTGATTAGGGACTAATGAATTTATTTCAATTGACTGATTTCCTGGTATTAACTGTAGCTCAGAGAAATCTTATGTGTTGCGTTTATATTTTTGTTCAGTGTAAATACATTTTTGTCATTTTAAGCAGCTACAGTAAAGGTAATTTAAGCACTTCGGTAGGTCATTTTGTTTTGTTCTGAAAAGATTCTGACTGACCTTTCCTGTAATTTGTCTTTCCCAGACACCTTATGTTAAATAGTTGACTGCAGAGTAAGTAGTCTTCATTTGCACATGTGTGAGAAACAAGCACCTATCTGGTCAGAGCTAAGATAACTGACAGTAAATTATATTAATTAAATTAAAGGATATTCAAAGCAGGGATGCATTCAAATCAATTCAGAATTAATTATTGAATGTTCTTCTTTCTCTCCATTAAATCATAGTGAACAGAAATCAGATCATTACAGCTGTGTTTTCCTGAATGACGAGGTCATTACAGCTGTGTTGCCCTGAATGACGAGGTCATTACAGCTGTGTCGTCCTGAATGGTAAGGTCATTACAGCTGTGTCGTCCTGAATGATGATACACCAGAGTCTTTAACACTGCCAGCTAGTGACTGACAGTAAACACACACACACACACACTGAAATGCACACACACTGTAGTGTACACACACACACACACACACACACACACACACACACACACACACACACACACACACACACACACACACACACACACACACACACACACACACACACCTCATATACACACATTTGGGCCATACCATTGCAGGACTCCACTAAGCGAAGCTCCATAGTATACTGCAGTGCCTAATGGGTCATTTAAGCTATAAGGCCCGAGGAGGTGTGGTATACGGCCAATATACTACGGCTAAGAGCTGTTCTTAAGCGCGACGCAACGTGGAGTGCCTGGACAATTGGCCCAGTGTCGTCTGGGTTTGGCCGGGGTAGGCCGTCATTGTAAATTAATATTCGTTCTTAACTGACTTGCCTAGTTATATAAAGGTTAAATGTAAAAATATACCACGGCTGTCAGCCAATCAGCATTCAGGGCTCACCCACTCAGTTTATAATTGTAAATACACCAGCCCTCTGTTGTTGTCACTTGCTGCCTCTCATTGGAAGCACATATTGAAAGGGCGTATAGTACTGAATTACAGCCTGGGCTGTTATACTGTCATGGTGCTGCTGGCGTAAGCCTTTACAGCATAGTACAGCCCGGAGTGCTCCCATCAGAACAGACCTATTTGGCTTACGTTACAAACCCACTAAATCAGACCGGCTTGTTGTGCTGCATTACCTTAAGCCCCCCTGGCTGCAGGGCTGAGCTGGGAGTGTATTGTATTCAATGCTGACGCATGTGAGTGAGTGGGTTACTGTATCGTCTCGTATACCCGACTCTAGGCAACAGCAGTGTATGCCTTAGCGTTGGATACATTGTGGAAGGCAACCGCCTGCCTAAGGAGACTAGTTAATGCCGGCTGCAGCTCACTGCTACAGTATATATGTGTGTGTGTGTGTGTGTCTATTCAACACTGACGTATGTGAGTGAGTGGGTTGTTGCAGGCATCTCACTGCTACAGTATGTACGTGGGCCCTGCTTTCCCCATACCATCAGTCTGTCTGTCTGTCTGTCTTTCTGTCTGAGCAGAGGCTGCCTGTGGGCCAGGTTGGGCCTTGGGAGACTGAAGCTGGGTCTGGAATGCTTATTGCTTCATTTGGTAGAACTCAGCCTGCCAGCCACACACAAGCACAGCACAGTAGTTTGGCTGCAGATCACAAACACAAGCGAGAACACACCCATGTCAATCCCTGGGCTTCACATTTTTTATCCGTCTCTCTCTCTCTCTTTCTTTCTCTCTCTCTGCACAGGGGAGCAGCAATACCAATCTCATTCTGGCTGACATGGTTGTTTAAACTCACTCTAGGTCTCACCTTCGCTCACACACTGTTTGTCAGGAATCTGAAGTCAGATTGTGCGTTATTGCCGGTCTGTTAATGTTATATAGCTGCAGCTAAAGTTGTGTGTTGTATATGCATGGGGAAGTTTTGTAAATAGTCTACTTACCATCCACTTAGTCCTCCTGCTTTATATATTAATACAGATGACCTTTATTCATACTAGTGCAGATGTTTGACTAGAATCCTCTTGCTAAGAAAACCTGCATCAATTCTGCAAAGTAGGAGAACGGGGCTCCAAAACCTGCACGTCATTCCCTACTCCATACCTAGATGTCACTGAGTCCACTACTTACTACACAGTACACAACCAGCCAGTACACCACCAGCCAGTACACCACCAGCCAGCCAGTACACAGTACACCACCAGCCAGTACACCACCAGCCAGCCAGTATACCACCAGCCAGCCAGTACACAGTACACCACCAGCCAACCACAACATAGTATACCACCAGCCAGCTACTACACAGTACACCACCAGCCAGCCAGTACACCACCAGCCAGCCAGTACACAGTACACCACCAGCCAGCCAGTACACCACCAGCCAGCCAGTACACAGTACACCACCAGCCAGCCAGTACACCACCAGCCAGCCAGTATACCACCAGCCAGCCACTACACAGTACACCACCAGCCAGCCAGTACACCACCAGCCAGCCACTACACAGTACACCACCAGCCAGCCAGTACACCACCAGCCAGCCACTACACAGTACACCACCAGCCAGCCAGTACACCACCAGCCAGCCACTACACAGTACACCACCAGCCAGCCAGTACACCACCAGCCAGCCACTACACAGTACACCACCAGCCAGCCAGTACACCACCAGCCAGCCACTACACAGTACACCACCAGCCAGTACACCACCAGCCAGCCAGTACACCACCAGCCAGCCACTACACAGTACACCACCAGCCAGTACACAGTACACCACCAGCCAGTACACAGTACACCACCAGCCAGTATACCACCAGCCAGCCACTACACAGTACACCACCAGCCAGTACACAGTACACCACCAGCCAGTACACAGTACACCACCAGCCAGCCAGTACACAGTATACCACCAGCCAGTACACCACCAGCCAGTACACCACCAGCCAGCCAGTACACAGTACACCACCAGCCAGTATACCACCAGCCAACCACTACACAGTACACCACCAACCAGCCAGTACACAGTACACCACCAGCCAGCCAGCCAGTACACCACCAGCCAGCCACTACACAGTACACCACCAGCCAGCCAGTACACAGTACACCACCAGCCAGCCACTACACAGTACACCACCAGCCAGCCAGTACACCACCAGCCAGCCACTACACAGTACACCACCAGCCAGCCACTACACAGTACACCACCAGCCAGTACACCACTAGCCAGCCAGTACACCACCAGCCAGCCACTACACAGTACACCACCAGCCAGTACACAGTACACCACCAGCCAGTACACAGTACACCACCAGCCAGTATACCACCAGCCAGCCAGTACACCACCAGCCAGCCACTACACAGTACACCACCAGCCAGCCACTACACAGTATACCACCAGCCAGCCAGTACACCACCAGCCAGCCAGTACACCACCAGTCAGCCACTACACAGTACACCACCAGCCAGCCAGTACACCACCAGCCAGCCAGTACACAGTATACCACCAGCCAGTACACCACCAGCCAGTACACCACCAGCCAGCCAGTACACAGTACACCACCAGCCAGTATACCACCAGCCAACCACTACACAGTACACCACCAGCCAGCCAGTACACAGTACACCACCAGCCAGCCAGCCAGTACACCACCAGCCAGCCAGTACACAGTACACCACCAGCCAGCCAGTACACAGTACACCACCAGCCAGCCAGTACACAGTACACCACCAGCCAGCCACTACACAGTACACCACCAGCCAGCCACTACACAGTACACCAACAGCCAGCCAGTACACCACCACCAGCCAGCCAGTATACCACCAGCCAGCCAGTACACAGTACACCACCAGCCAGCAACTACACAGTACACCACCAGCCAGCCAGTACACCACCAGCCAGCCAGTACACCACCAGCCAGCCAGTACACAGTACACCACCAGCCAGCCAGTACACCACCAGCCAGCCAGTATACCACCAGCCAGCCACTACACAGTACACCACCAGCCAGCCACTACACAGTACACCACCAGCCAGTCACTACACAGTACACCACCAGCCAGCCAGTATACCACCAGCCAGCCACTACACAGTACACCACCAGCCAGCCACTACACAGTACACCACCAGCCAGCCACTACACAGTACACCACCAGCCAGCCAGTACACCACCAGCCAGCCACTACACAGTACACCACCAGCCAGCCACTACACAGTACACCACCAGCCAGCCAGTACACAGCACGCCACCAGCCAGCCACTACACATCACGCCACCAGCCAGCCACTACACAGCACGCCACCAGCCAGCCACTACACAGTACACCACCAGCCAGCCAGCCAGTACACCACCAGCCAGCCAGTACACAGTACACCACCAGCCAGCCAGTACACAGTACACCACCAGCCAGCCACTACACAGTACACCACCAGCCAGCCGCTACACAGTACACCAACAGCCAGCCACTACACCACCACCAGCCAGCCAGTATACCACCAGCCAGCCAGTACACAGTACACCACCAGCTAGCCACTACATAGTACACCACCAGCCAGCAACTACACAGTACACCACCAGCCAGCCAGTACACCACCAGCCAGCCAGTACACAGTACACCACCAGCCAGCCAGTACACCACCAGCCAGCCAGTATACCACCAGCCAGCCACTACACAGTACACCACCAGCCAGCCACTACACAGTACACCACCAGCCAGTCACTACACAGTACACCACCAGCCAGCCAGTATACCACCAGCCAGCCACTACACAGTACACCACCAGCCAGTCACTACACAGTACACCACCAGCCAGCCAGTACACCACCAGCCAGCCACTACACAGTACACCACCAGCCAGCCAGTACACCACCAGCCAGCCACTACACAGCACACCACCAGCCAGCCACTACACAGTACACCACCAGCCAGTCACTACACAGTACACCACCAGCCAGCCAGTACACCACCAGCCAGCCACTACACAGTACACCACCAGCCAGCCACTACACAGTACACCACCAGCCAGCCAGTACACCACCAGCCAGCCAGTACACAGCACGCCACCAGCCAGCCACTACACAGCACGCCACCAGCCAGCCACTACACAGCACGCCACCAGCCAGCCACTACACAGTACACCACCAGCCAGCCAGCCAGTACACCACCAGCCAGCCAGTACACAGTACACCACCAGCCAGCCAGTACACAGTACACCACCAGCCAGCCACTACACAGTACACCACCAGCCAGCCGCTACACAGTACACCAACAGCCAGCCACTACACCACCACCAGCCAGCCAGTATACCACCAGCCAGCCAGTACACAGTACACCACCAGCTAGCCACTACATAGTACACCACCAGCCAGCAACTACACAGTACACCACCAGCCAGCCAGTACACCACCAGCCAGCCAGTACACCACCAGCCAGCCAGTACACAGTACACCACCAGCCAGCCAGTGTACCACCAGCCAGCCACTACACAGTACACCACCAGCCAGTCACTACACAGTACACCACCAGCCAGCCAGTACACCACCAGCCAGCCACTACACAGTACACCACCAGCCAGCCAGTACACCACCAGCCAGCCAGTACACAGCACGCCACCAGCCAGCCACTACACAGTACACCACCAGCCAGCCACTACACAGCACGCCACCAGCCAGCCACTACACAGTACACCACCAGCCAGCCAGTACACCACCAGCCAGCCAGTACACCACCAGCCAGCCACTACACAGTACACCACCAGCCAGTACACCACCAGCCAGCCAGTACACCACCAGCCAGCCACTACACAGTACACCACCAGCCAGTACACAGTACACCACCAGCCAGTACACAGTACACCACCAGCCAGTATACCACCAGCCAGCCAGTACACCACCAGCCAGTACACAGTACACCACCAGCCAGTATACCACCAGCCAGCCAGTACACAGTATACCACCAGCCAGTACACCACCAGCCAGTACACCACCAGCCAGCCAGTACACAGTACACCACCAGCCAGTATACCACCAGCCAACCACTACACAGTACACCACCAGCCAGCCAGTACACAGTACACCACCAGCCAGCCAGCCAGTACACCACCAGCCAGCCAGTACACAGTACACCACCAGCCAGCCAGTACACAGTACACCACCAGCCAGCCACTACACAGTACACCACCAGCCAGCCACTACACAGTACACCAACAGCCAGCCAGTACACCACCACCAGCCAGCCAGTATACCACCAGCCAGCCAGTACACAGTACACCACCAGCCAGCCACTACATAGTACACCACCAGCCAGCAACTACACAGTACACCACCAGCCAGCCAGTACACCACCAGCCAGTACACAGTACACCACCAGCCAGCCAGTACACCACCAGCCAGCCAGTATACCACCAGCCAGCCACTACACAGTACACCACCAGCCAGCCACTACACAGTACACCACCAGCCAGTCACTACACAGTACACCCCCAGCCAGCCAGTATACCACCAGCCAGCCACTACACAGTACACCACCAGCCAGCCACTACACAGTACACCACCAGCCAGTCACTACACAGTACACCACCAGCCAGCCAGTACACCACCAGCTAGCCACTACACAGTACACCACCAGCCAGCCAGTACACAGCACGCCACCAGCCAGCCACTACACAGTACACCACCAGCCAGCCACTACACAGCACACCACCAGCCAGCCACTACACAGCACGCCACCAGCCAGCCACTACACAGTACACCACCAGCCAGCCAGTACACCACCAGCCAGCCAGTACACCACCAGCCAGCCACTACACAGCACGCCACCAGCCAGCCACTACACAGTACACCACCAGCCAGCCAGTACACCACCAGCCAGCCAGCCAGTACACCACCAGCCAGCCAGCCAGTACACCACCAGCCAGCCACTACACAGCACGCCACCAGCCAGCCAGTACACCACCAGCCACTAAACAGTACACCACCAGCCAGACAGTTCACAGCACACCACCAGCCAGACAGTACACCACCAGCCAGTACACAGTGCACTGCCAGCCAGAAAGTACACAGTACACCACCAGCCAGCCAGTACACCACCAGCCAGCCAGCCAGTACACCACCAGCCAGCCAGTACACCACCAGCCAGCCACTACACAGCACGCCACCAGCCAGCCAGTACACCACCAGCCACTAAACAGTACACCACCAGCCAGACAGTTCACAGCACACCACCAGCCAGACAGTACACCACCAGCCAGTACACAGTGCACTGCCAGCCAGAAAGTACACAGTACACCACCAGCCAGCCAGTACGCAGTGCACCACATATGCAGGAAATGCAAACATGTAGTGTATTTGAGGTTTGAAAGTTTTTTGACAGACTTGGGGCTCCATTCAATCAGATCCGCTTTAGCCGACATCTGCGTACCGGTTGTTTTGGGGGTGTCGGAACTGGAACTGTGTTAGAACTGTCAAATCTACAATCAGCTCCTGGCATTATACCTAAAGCGGACATTGCCATTGGCTGCATGGAGTTGCATTAAGAGAAATCCCATGCAGCCTTGTTTACCGTTTGGAACACTGGAATTTAATATGTAATCTACACCTCGACTAGGCTGATAGAAATCCTAATTATTTCATTGAATGCTTTTCAATTTGAGTGTCATTGTTTCTATATAGCCTACCCTTTCTTGTTCTGAACTTCTAACGTGACTGAGAGGGGTGTGGCTTTGTGGCAATGATCAAGAGCAGCTACACACAGATTTGACCGTCTCAAAGCTGTTACACCACCAAAACATCAGCCATGTGGGTGTTGCTTGATCTGATTTGATCTAGGCCTTGATTTTTCCTAACAAAAAAATGTATCAACCCCTTCAAAAATGTCCATTAATTATTATCCAAATAATAATTCACATTTCCTGTTGCTGCATGATAATTTTTCTGCTGTGAGAACACCTGTAGTAGCTGTGGTTACAGCCCATTCTGCTTTAGTGGGACAGGAGGGAAATATATCCATGGAGGGGTATCTCCTTTTTGTGAACAAACACGCACGCACACACACACACACGTGAAAGTGAACACCCCATACGCGCACAAGCGCACGCACGCACGCACACACACACACTGTACCCTACCTGGCAGTGTACCGTACCGTACAGTAGTTTGGCTGCAGAACATTGCGTGCACTTTCCCTTTCTAAACCAGGTGTTAAGGTCATATCGACTCATTCTACTTGTCAGGTTTTATCACCATCTTCCTCAGAGCAGCTTTTTCGGGATTATTGGGTGATTATGACGGAATGGCACAGGACACTGCTATACAGGGGGGTGAAAAAACCTTCTTCCTTATTCAAGGTATCACTCTGGAAAAAACCTTTCTTCTTGGATATATAAAACCCAAATCGTTTGAACGATTGACCTTTACTGTATGATTGTAGTGGTAAGACATTGAACATACTGTATTATAGATTCACAATGATCACTTGTAATACTTTTATTAATCTGTGAAGCTGTCATACTAATTTGTTTCATTTGGTGTTTCATTTGACATTTGGAATAGAGAGGAGAGAAGAAGAGAGGAGAGAAGAAGAGAGGATACGTCTTAAAGTAGAATAAAGTTTAGAGTGTGTGGAGAGGTCCCTCCATATTCAGGGAGCCAACTGAGTTTACGCAGTCATAAATTATTATTATAATATATTTGTTAAACCCATTAGTGAATGTAAATAGTTATTTTCTGTCAATTAAGATATGAATTATCCAATCTGTTTGGGCAAATTTATGTAATCTATTTCTGCATATTTGACTAAAAGAGGGAACAGTCTGTCAATCACAACAGTTAACCACCCGCTGGGTTGGATTACATGACCCTGAGCTCACATTTGAAGGGCACAGCACTGGGTATGCCTGCCAGACCAGTTAACAGACTGTTTTATCCAAAGCAACTTAAAGTACAGTGGGTACATTCATTATTAGTATGGGTATGAGATCAATGTGGGATATTGAACTCCTTGGAGTTGCTAGTGCAATACTTTTACCAACTGAGCCACCAAAAATCCACAAAATGGCTGCCTTGACTTAACTGAGAGGCTGAGATGCCTTCTTCCTTTTAAACAATATGATCCAGCCTGACAGTTAAAGACAAGACTACTGAGGGGTGCAGTCAGGTGTCCTCTGTCAAACCCATTCATAGGCCTATAGGGAGGAGGTCAGAGAACTGGCAGTGTGGTGCCAGGACAGCAATCTCTCCCTCAATGTGAGCAAGACAAAGGAGCTGATCGTGGACTACAGGAAAAGGCGGGCCGAACAGGCCCCCATTAACATTGATGGGGCTGTAGTGGAGCGGGTCAAGAGTTTCAAGTTCCATGGTGTCCACATCACCAACGAACTATCATGGTCCAAACATACCAAGACAGTCATGAAGACGGCACAACAAAACCTTTTCCCCCTCAGGAGAGGGTTGGCATGGGCCCCCAGATCCTCAAACGGTTCTACAGCTGCACCGTTGAGAGCATCCTGACCGGTTGCATCACCGCCTGGTATGGCAACTGCTCGGCATCTGACCGTAAGGCGCTACAGAGGGTAGTGTGAACGGCCCAGTACATCACTGGGGCCAAGCGTCCTGCCATCCAGGACCAGGTGGTGTCAGAGGAAAGCCCATAAAATTGTCAGAGACTCCAGTCACCCAAGTTATAGACTGTTTTCTCTGCTACCGCACGGCAAGCGGTACAGGAGCGCCTAGTCTAGGACCAAAAGGCTCCTCAACAGCTTCTACCCCCAAGCCATTAGACTGCTGAACAATTCATAAAAATTGCCAACAAACAATTTACGTTGACCCCCCTTTGTACACTGCTCACTGCTGCTACTTGCTGTTTGTATGTTACCTATGCATAGTCACTTCGCCCCCACCTACATGTACAGATTACCTCAACAAGCCTGTATCCCTGCACACTGACTCGGTACCGGTGCCCCCTGTATATAGCCTCGTTATTGTTATTCTTATTGTGTTACTTTTTATTATTACTTTTTATTTTAGCCTACTTGGTAAATATTTTCTTCTTCTTGAACTGCACTGTGGGTTAAGGGCTTGTAAGTAAGCATTTCACGGTAAAGTCTACACTTGTTGTATTGGGCGCATGTGGCAAATAAAGTTTGATTTGATATGCTGTTAATGGATTTCTATACATCATACGTAGATTCTCACAGAGTCAATGCTAGCTACCTCACTAAGCCCAACCAACCTGAAGTAGTATAGGCCTACTAAAAAGTTCCCTTAGAGAGGAAAAAGACCACGTTAGGAGCTCACTCATTGAGAATGTAAAAGTACTTTTAGGTCGTAATAAAGAAGAAAAAAACTTGGCTAGACCAGGATGAAAGAGTTAATGATGTAGTCATTGTGCTAGCTGAATATACTCCTTACAGCCCTCTGATAAATTCCATCAATGGGCTATTCCAAGGTAATGACCAGGACTGTGTGGCCCATTTGCACAAACTATTGGATGGTGTAACAACAAGTCTTGGAATCAGGCGCAGCAGCCAGCCATTCACTGAGACATAACCTGTCCATATGGTGCCGAGAATCTATCAATCTCATTCCTTCCATGCATTTGTTACCACTGAGACCTGGCGATGGAGGGGCCTAACAGCATTCCTTGTATTCTGGTCTCTTCTCAGAACCTGCTGTGCATGGAGAGTATAGGAGAGTTTAACACTCTGACTCTGTCTATGAATAGGAATTAGAGATTAATGTGTATACATGTTAAAAAGATTACCTGAAGATCAATCTAAAGATTAACTGTTGTGTTTTGGACTTTTAATTATAATTTCTTTGGACGTTTTAATGGGAAGTTATTGTAATATAATTGCCAAAAAATACTTAAACCCCTAGAGTCGATGTCTGCGGAAATCTGATTAGCATAATACAAAAATCCCCAGCTAGATCCATCTATTTAAGCTAGAGATATCAGTTCTTTGCATGTTGCTGCGTCTCAATCTACTGCATCCACCAATGGCGGCCTTCCGTATCTGCAATGGAAAGTGGCCGAGCTACAGTGGTGTTTGTCAGAACATGAGACATCCCGAAAATCGGTCTTCCCACAAAAATGTCTGTAGCTTCTGATTGGTTAGGCCTAAAAACTCATATGAAAAAACTCACGAACACGATGGTGTTCTCCGTTTTGCTCTACGAGCATCACGGGACTTGTCTGAAGTCGGTACCTCCGATCTGCGAACTTCTGTCTTTAGCGTCCAAAAAGTTTGGCTACACACTAATATGGAAAGGGGAGACTTTCACAAACACATACTGTAAGTTGGTTGCTTTGCTCTAGGACGCCCACAGGCCTCCCAAGACTTGTCTGAAGGTATCCCGGTGCCAGTTTAAAAAAAGGAATGTAAGTATATATGGAAGTAGTTTAGTGCCAAAAAAAAGGGGTAAAATATAGGTAAAAAAAACCAAAAAGAATCCTGATCTTTCTTATATCTATCAGATATAGGTCAGACACTAAAACAAATTTCCTTTTTATGTGTTTTTTTGTGTTTTTCCATGTATGAATCGATGGCTTAGACTGGTTTTGGACAGAGATTGACCTGAATCCTGCCTCTGTTACAGATTAGTGTACTCCTAAAAGCTCATCTACCCTATTTTCCCCTTCCATTCATTTCTATACTCTTTCGTACATCCACACCACATGACAAACAGCCAACTGTGCTCTACCATTGAACACTTTGGGAAGAACATTTTATTGCTGGGATTTGCCTGGAGTCAAAGGAGCAAAACACAGTTAGGTAATGGGTTGAAAAGCAGTAATAACAACACAAAATCAAACTGAATGTACTTGAAATTTGCTTAGAATACAAAAAGAACAAGAAACAACTAAATAAATTAAGTTTTTTTTTTTTTTTTTTTTTACTGCCAGCACAAATTGTCATAAAAATGTTAAGACTTCAAATGAAAACTGCACAATAAGGGGAGGAACATAAAATGTAAAATAATACAACTTAAAGTAAGGAACATAGACATCACAGTAAAAAATCATCATCCTTATCTTAGTATGGTGCCAGCACTGGGTCTCAAAAATCAGTGATCTCAAATTTAAAAAAATTAATAACAATCAAAAGTAATCCAGAATCAGGAGGCCCTAGTACAATATCAGGGAGGGCATTTTTCTATTTGACTGATATCTGATATCTTCCAGTGGTAAAATATTCATGCGTTTTAGAAACACCATCCAGAAAGACTAGATTTTCTAACCTAACAATATTTTCCTCCTTTCGATTACAAAAAATACAAGTACGCTATCTTCAGTTTTACCAAACATCCGAAAAAAAATGTTAGTTCTTTGTCATTTAGTACACCGAGAATGGAAATCAGCTCAAATTATGTCTGTACAATGCAAAAAAAAAAAATCAAACGGAAACTAAAATGTACAATATTGACCTGCAAAATACAACGGCTATGATTTAATAAAATATGTAAACATATTTGTTTTGACACAGTTGACTGTGACAACAGATACAAATTCAAAACTTTTCACATTGGATAAGTCTTCTTTAGTCACATTGTTTTCAATATTTGACCAAAAACCCCACAGACATAATGACTTTACTTCCACAAACAGAATGTAACAAATAACTGAACCAGTGGTCTATGGAAAACTGAATAAACTGAAATAAAAATGCTATCAGGGATCTAGAGTTCTGTAAAATATCTAATTAAAAAAACATTGCATTTTGACTGGTGCATCCCCTCCAACATGGTCAAATACCATCTAGATCGAGGACGTCATGCAGTCCAATCCATTTTTGAGAGAGGGGAAAAAAAGCGAAATAATAAATTGAAATGCATTGCCGTACTACTATTCATTGAGCAGAGCCTGGTCAGCCCTGACAATGTCTCATCCCTCAAAACGCATAGGTAGGTTTAAAAAAAGACACCTTATCTACCACACACGTACCTCAACTCATCCAACACTAGGCATAGAAATGTACCATTTGTATGTTAATTATGTTTTGTCTTTCAAACTTCAACTTCAATGACAATTTTTTTAAATCTTCAGGTCCCTCGCTTATACAGATGCCAGCACCACGTCACATACATCTCACATGCTCCGAATGGCCGAAATGATGGTTGTTTGTTTTGTCATTTACAGGGTTACAATGGACAAGGTTGTTTACACCAAGGATCACAAATCTCTCACAGTCACTTGGAGTGATGTAACACCGAAATATCTTACACTGCCAAACCTCTGGCAACGTCTCCGGGCAGAGCTCAGTCATCTCATCACAAGGTATCTTATAGTAGTGTCCCTATCAGCCTGTTTCTCTGTATGCTTACCATAGAAAGTGTGCTTTTAGGTCACAGTACATTTGAAAAATGTTCAACTTGGACTCATTCACTTAGAGTTCTTATGAGAGGATGTGTTTTCCGTTTTAAATTGCAGCTCCCAATATGGTACTGTCAAGTGTTTATTCATATTTTCTCCAAACAGTTATTTTGTTGTTGTTGTTGGGAATGGTTGATTTATAGTATTATTTGTCCTTATGCATATTCTTTGTCCTTATACATAGTATTCTTTGTCCTTGTCTTTCGGTCTCTTGCCGCTGGATCCCTTGGCGCCACCGCCCCCGCTGTGTGCTTTGTCTTTCACCACGGTGCCGTTGGTCTGCGCCGAGTTGCTGATATAATTCCGTGTCTCGTCTACCTGGTAGGAGCCTTCGTCCCTGTTCCTGTACTTGTACATGGCGTAGAGGAGGATGAGGATGCAGAGTGCCGCGGCCGAGACGATGCCCACCACCATGCCCGTTGTGCTGCTGGATTCTCGTATCACCTCAGAGGCCCCCGGGGGCACCCGCCTCACGATGGGTGCGGTGGGTAACACGGCAGGCACCGTACGCAGCATGGGTGAGGTGATGAGGGGCCCACGAGGCTTGGTGCCATCCAGGTCAAAGGACACAGTGGGCAGAGGCAGCAGGACTATGTCCGGCTGCAGGGCTTTGATCACTTCGCGGTTGTCCATTTTCCCGGCGGGCAGTTTGGCTAGCGTGCTGTCTGATGGGAGGGATTCCTCTGCTACAGTGCCCCCGAGGTTGGGTAGAGGCGGGGTGGGTGTAGTCCTACCCGCCTCTGAGGTTTTACTAGGCCTCAAGTCCTTGGCCTCCCACTTGGGTGCGAGAGCTTTGTAGCCACCTTCATAGGCCGACGTGGTCAAGATCTTATCTGTTACCAGGGAGAAGGTGGTGTAAAAATCTTCATCGTCAGTGGGGGGCAGGCTAGAGTCGAAAGCTTCGCCAGAGCCAAACCCCGAAATCATCATGCCATCATAATCACCATCAAGACCATCATCACAATCATCGCTGCCTCGGTCCGACAAGCAAGGTACCCCCGCCTCAGTGGCCATGGGCAGGGACTCTTTTGTGGTCTCGATAATGGTGAGGACGGGGCGGAGGGTTGGGAGGACGGGCGGAGGGTTGGGGGATGAAGAGGGGAACGGGTGGAAACAGGAGGGATGTCTATGGGATCCTCTACA
Organism: Brachymystax lenok tsinlingensis; assembly: GCA_030435695.1. Classification (NCBI taxonomy): domain Eukaryota; kingdom Metazoa; phylum Chordata; class Actinopteri; order Salmoniformes; family Salmonidae; genus Brachymystax; species Brachymystax lenok. Next base: position 9,260,471 of record CM059817.1, on the reverse strand, counting down.
AGTACGGGGATGACTAACTCCCCTCCTGGAAACAGAAAAAGAAAAGAGAAAAGTTAGAAGAAATGCTATTCAATCTAACACTGGAAAGTAATTATATCAAACATAAAAAGCAAAGCGGAACAATTAAAAAAAATAAAAATACAGAAAATACAAAAATAAGTCAAAACGGAAAATACTATACCAGTGCAAATTCAATGAAACCAGAACCAACCAAACAATACCTTGAACTGAAAATAAACAATAGCCAATAAAAATGTATACATTGCATCAAAAGGCTGTAAGGGATGTGCAGGGGTGAGCCAAAATAACAAACAGGTATTTTACCACACCTAACTCCTACGCTTCATGTTCAATAACAAGTGTACTATTTTTCACGGACAGAGATATAATTATTGGTGCTGGCTTTGTAGCTTTGGGACCTACACACCAGAGGGTTGTAACTATATTAATTATGTCTGGTCTAGTGTTGCTAATGTCTGGCTGTCTGTATACATGTACAGTAGCTACACAATATTGGACTGAGAAAATAAGTTCTAACTTAACTTTTATTATACCTTTCAAGCTTATTATACAAGATGGGTGTATAATAAATTGAGAGACTGACTTTTCTGCTTTCCTAATATAAAGCAATACACTATAAAAAATATAGTGAGGATTTGCATACAACCCACAGCGTATTGTATTATTGGCCAATGGAAATAATAATAATGGAGATAGAGGTCAACTTTGTCATATGCTTCTAGGGTGCAAAGACCGGGCTTCACTTGTCATTACTTTCTGTAGCTATTGATAGGGTCTAATGAAATGAAACTGAGCTAAATATTCCTACATTCCTAATTGAATTATGGTGAGTTCACTAGGCTCCCCCACAGGCCTTAACCCCTTGCCTTTTGACTGCTTTTATACAGTTGCCACAATGGCACAAAGTCACCTGACAGTTCAACAACAACAGCTGAATGTACTTCTCACTTTTATCAGTATCAGTTACTATGTCTGTTCTTGACTAGTCTATCTATCTTTTTATTCATTTTTCTTGTCCTTTTATTTTATTATTTTACTATTAGGGCGGTTTCTAAAAACATACGAAAGTAACATTCAGATGTCGGTTGAATCTGCATAAACCTCTTGCCAAGGTGGCTAGCTTGTACACTGCAAAGGCTCACCACAAACAGGGCACTAAAAGAAGATGCAAATCTCTAATAAAAAATTAAAAAGGAAATAAAGAAAAAAATAAGTAAGGCATTGCAAACACAGTTAAGACTGTCAAACTGAGAGTTATAGCAAACATTGTCAACATTCACAAACTAAATGCACGGATAGATTTATCCAAAGAGGGATTACTACATAGAAAGAGGTCAAATAAATTCTGCTTTGAAAATCATAAAGAGCCTACGATTTTTTTTTTTTCAAAAATAAGAAAAGTATACCATCAGGTTTGTCAACTTACATCAACAAATTGCCCGCATGATTTTGGCAGGAAGAAAAAGTGTACAAAAGAAAGTTGTGTAAGAATGTTTTTGGACAAGTTAGGTTAGTTTCTTTTTAACAATTTTGATTCATTTTAGTTATTTCTCTTTTAGACAGGATGGTACAGGGAGGAACAACACACATCCACACATCATGACATGAAAAATAATCTTCACCATTCTGTTCAGGATTATTATATATTTTTTAAATAGTGATTTCTTTTCATAAAAAAAGAAAACTGTACATCTATAGATAAGTCTTGGCTGTGAGAGAAATGCTCATTTGATGTAACTTCTCCATAAATATTTACAGTCTGATTATTAAACTTTTTTTGTAAACTTTTTTTTTGCTTGACTTTAACTTGAACTTCGTTGTTCATTAGTTTTGAACGAATGGATGACTGTACATATCTTAACATCTACGTAAAATGGGGTTTGGAGTGTGGGTGGGTGGGTGGGGGGGACCTAGGAACATACTAGGTAGGAAATGACATAGATGGGGGTGAATGTGTACGTCAGTTGCCATGTCCATGTAAAGGTGGTACGAAGCGGCCGGGCGGCATTAGAGCTTTTGGCTGTAAGGAAGGGATGGGGACATACAACCCATGAGCATATACATACCCATCTACAGAAGAGAACAGCACTTTCAACACTGACAGTTTTTTACAAACCCTAAGCTGCAACTTCTTTCTTTGCCATGCGGAATTAATCAATTAACTCATTATAGTCCAAATGCAATCCAAATTTGCTAATTGAATAACAGGAAAAAAATGTAGCAGTGTAAGAACAGGTTTGAAACATGTTGAAACAAATAGTGGTGAGGACAGTTGTATTTTTTAGTTTTCTTCTAGTTTTTTTCTCAATGAAATTTGTGAATTTTCAAATCGTATACTGGGTCATGTGTTTGGGGTGCCCAATCAGATCTGTGTATTTCAACCATAGTTAACCAATCAAAATCATTAGTAAAAAAGGAAGAAATGTACTAATTAGGAATACGTCACCATACCATTATCAATAGTACTGCTAAGGAAATTATCAGATTATTAAAGAGGTCATTTTGAGCAATTTCAGTAATTAACATAGATATCCACATATGTATATTTACATATATGTACAAATAGACAAATAAAATAAAATACATATTGGCAAGCAAGAAATTAAAAGCATTAAAATTCTCACACTATCAAAGATGAACAACCAGAAAGCACACACTGAAGCAGACATAGAGAAGAGGGACAGTTCGTAGGGGAAGTTGTCACCATCTTCATGTAGTAACTAATAATAAGAACATTATTATTAGTTAATTCTTTATGAAATACATATCTGTTGTTAGTCATTTTAAAACACAGAACAGGCGTGCAATCTGGATGTAATTCAGAGAGAGGTAAGGTAAATATTAGACATAGGATATTTTTGTTGTTTTTACTATTAGGTTCATGGTTAATGCGTGCTTTAAGTAAGTTGCATTTAGGGAGAGTAATATACAATAACAGTACAGCAAGCTGGGGTCAGAGGGTCAGAGGGTCAGGATGGGGTTAAAGGTGACTAGAGGTCATTGCATCAAGGGCTGTAGGGAATATTGCTTCAGGCAAAGAACAATTTATTATCAGACATCGGGGAGGAAGAAGAAACGCCATTGGTGATAAACAACCCATATTATGTGGCGTAGACTTCAAATCATAAAATTAATCGAATTAATGTCTACTTTTAGTAAATGTATAGTTCAGTTTTATGTTAATGAATAACCAACAGCCTTCGCTTGACAGATACACACACTGTTCAGAGGAAGTTCCACAAGAGGGCTCAAGGAGTTGGGGCTATCCATGCCCCATTTGGATGTGATAAGGAGTTGAGGCTATCCATGCCCCATTTGGACGTGATAAGGAGTTGGGGCTATCCATGCCCCATTTGGATGTGATAAGGAGTTGGGGCTATCCATACCCCATTTGGATGTGATAATGGGTTGGGGCTATCCATGCCCTATTTGGATGTGATAAGGAGTTAAGGCTATCCATGCCCTATTTGGATGTGATAAGGAGTTGGGGCTATCCATGCCCCATTTGGATGTGATAAGGAGTTGAGGCTATCCATGCCCCATTTGGACGTGATAAGGAGTTGGGGCTATCCATGCCCCATTTGGATGTGATAAGGAGTTGGGGCTATCCATGCCCCATTTGGATGTGATAATGGGTTGGGGCTATCCATGCCCTATTTGGATGTGATAAGGAGTTAAGGCTATCCATGCCCTATTTGGATGTGATAAGGACATTTATTTTAGATCTTAAGTCCTTGTTCCTCTGCTTAAGCCTCTGGAACAGTCCTGTGAAACACGTGATTGGATTATATTGTGTGCTTAGGCTAATAACTATGAAAGACCTGTAGTATCTATTGGGTGGTAAATGTCTTGGTATAACCTACAACCCTGGATCACCACCAAGCCTAGGTGTGTAGTCTAGAGACAATATAGTCTGCTCTACACTCAAATTCAGTGTCCCTGTTCCTATTGTGTGGCTATGGTAATGTTTTCATTGGGCATCGGCTACCTGCACTGTTAGATAAACAGTAACGTCGCTCACTAAGTGATTTCAGAGAGGAGGACGGTATATTTCTCTCTGTCTGCCCTGTATCGTCTTGGCCTTGTTTACATCTATCCGCTTGCCCCTTCATTCCTGAACGCCTAAAAGCTTATGGCAATTATTAGCTTTCCAGCTAGATCAACAAAACCTTAGCATCCGATCCAAAGGGAGCTGCCTGGTTGTCTGTCTCTCTCTCTGTGTGTGTGTGTGTGTGTGTGTGTGTGTGAGAGAGAGAGAGAGAGAGAGAGAGAGAGAGAGAGAGAGAGAGACTCTCAAGGAAGAAAAAGCCTGCCAGGACCTTGACAATTTAGTAAACACTTTGATCCTCTAACGTTAACTCTCGTACCAGCATTGCACATTTCAGTGGTTCACCTCAGTGCAAACGCTGCACATTATAATGGGTTTGCTTAACGTGACGCTGTTTGTTTTGATTTCTCTGTTAATGGCTTTGTGGACTAATGTCAAGATGGAGGGCTTTGTGGACTAATGTCAAGATGGAGGGCTTTGTGGACTAATGTCAAGATGGAGGACTTCGTGGACTAATGTCAAGATTGGGACTTTGTGGACTAATGTCAAGATGGAGAGCTTTGTGGACTAATGTCAAGATTGGGGCTTTGTGGACTAATGTCAAAATGGAGGACTTCGTGGACTAATGTCAAGATTGGGACTTTGTGGACTAATGTCAAGATGGAGAGCTTTGTGGACTAATGTCAAGATGGAGGGCTTTGCGGACTAATGTCAAGATGGAGGGCTTTGCGGACTAATGTCAAGATGGAGGGCTTTGTGGACTAATGTCAAGATGGAGTGGCTTTGTGGACTAATGTCAAGATGGAGAGCTTTGTGGACTAATGTCAAGATGGAGGGCTTTGTGGACTAATGTCAAGATGGAGTGGCTTTGTGGACTAATGTCAAGATTGGGGCTTTGTGGACTAATGTCAAGATGGAGAGCTTTGTGGACTAATGTCAAGATGGAGTGGCTTTTTGGACTAATGTCAAGATGGAGAGCTTTGCGGACTAATGTCAAGTTGGAGTGGCTTTGTGGACTAATGTCAAGATGGAGAGCTTTGTGGACTAATGTCAAGATGGAGTGGCTTTGTGGACTAATGTCAAGATTGGGGCTTTGTGCTAAGCCCCGCTTCCTTCAGTACAGGAAACCTGAAGGTACACTAGTTAGTGTTTTCTGTTCTCTTTAATCAGGTAAAACCACCCACAACTCCCTGACCTGTCAGTTATTTTCTCTCTCTCTGACCCCCCCACACACACACTAAATAGTGAAGCGGCGTTATGTACTAACGTCTTCTGTTATGACGTAGTCCTTTAAACAAAGTGGTCCTTGTTCAGACAGACGCAGAGTAATGTAGGATGTGTCAGACTAGATGAGACAAAAGCAGCTTGAAGAAAACAGTCCTCACAACCCACCTCAGCTTCCAGAGGTAGGCAGATGCATTGTGGATGATGATGAAAATCTCAGAGCAGCAGTTTCTGTCTTTCCCCCTCTCTCTTCTCTTCTTCTCTTTCTGTCTCTCTCTCTCTCTCTCTCTCTCTCTCTCTCTCTCTTTCATTTCTGACTAATCTCCGTGTCCGTCCAGCGTTTGCTGAGACCTCGGAATAGAGATGAGTCCCATCAGGAAGGCGGCGCGACGGGTTTTAGCGGCTGTGACAGCACAGAGAGACAGATGGCAGACAGGCAGGCAGCACACAGGCACTCACCCAGACGCGGCCACAGTGACTGACTCAATGGGATTTTACAGGGCTGGCTGAAGATTGTGTGTGAGTAGTCGTTTTCAGACCCAAAATCCCATTGTGCCTGAGGCCTACTACAGCAGATTCATTCAACTCTGTCTCGGCAGGCATAGAGTTGATTACCAGAGAGAGAGAGAGAGAGAGAGAGAGACCAACAACACAACACTTACTATCAGAGTATTTCAAGGGACATACTGCACCTGGGATTATCATAATATACAAGTGCATCGGGGGAAAGTTTGAGCTTTCTTCCGAGCAAAGCAAACTGATCCTATCATCTATGGGGCACAAACTAGACATGGACACGTTTCTGTCTTTTCACCTTGAGGTGAATCTCAGTAGCATACATCTAAGAGAAGTGCCGTTATTTACTAACATCTTCTGTTATGATGTCATCCTTGAAACAAAGTGGTCCATGTTCAAACAGAAGCAGAGTAATGTAGGATGCATCAGAACAAAACAGTCCTCACAAGCCCACAACATTATTCCTCATCCACCAAACTTTACAGTTTGCACTATGCATTTGGGCAGGTAGCGTTCTCTTGGCATCCGCCAAAATCTGTTTTGTCCATCAGACTGCCAGATGGTGAAGCGTGATTCATCACTCCAGAGAACGCGTTTACACTGCTCCAGAGTCCAATGGCGGCGAGCTTTACACCACTCCAGTCGGCGCTTGGCATTGCGCATGGTGATCTTAGGCTTGTGTGCAGTTAATCGGCCATGGAAACCCATTTCATGAAGCTCCCGACAAACAGTTATTGTGCTGACTTTGCTTCCAGAAACAGTTTGGAACTTGGTAGTGAGTAATGCAACCAAGGACAGACGATTTTTACACACTACGTGCTTCAGCACTCGGCGGTCCTGTTCTGTGAGCTTGTGTGGCCTACCACTTCACGGCTGAGGCGTTGTTGCTCCTAGACGTTTCCACTTCACAATAACAGCACTTACAGTTGGCAGGACAGAAATTTGACGAACTGACTTGTTGGAAAGGTGGCACCCTATGACGGTGCCACATTGACAGTCTCTGAGCTCTTCAGTACGGTCATTCTACTGCCAATGTTTGTCTATGGAGATTGCATGGCTGTGTGCTCAATTTTATACACCTGTCAGCAACGGGTGTGATTGAAACAGCCGAGTACACACGTTTTAAGGGGTGTACAAATACTTCGGAAAGCATTCAGACTCCTTGACTTTTTCCACATTTTGTTACGTTAAAGCCTTATTCAGAAATGTATTAAATTGTGTTTTTTCCTCATCAATCTACACACAATACCCCATAATGACATAGCAAAAACAGGTTTTTAGAATTGTTTGCTAATGTATTAGAAATAAAAAAACTGATATCAAATTTACATAAGAATTCTGACCTTTTACTCAGTACTTTGTTGAAGCACCTTTGTCAGCGATCACAGCATCGAGTCTCCTTGGCTATGACGCTACAAGCTTGGCACACCTGTATTTGAGGAGTGCCTCCCATTCTTCTCTGCATATTATCTCAAGCTCTGTCAGGTTGGATGGGGAGTGTTGCTGCACAGCTATTTTCAGGTCTTTCCAGAGATGTACGTTTGGGTTCAAGTCTGTGCTCTGGCTGGGCCACTCAAGGACATTCAGAGACTTCTCCCGAAGCTACTCCTGCGTTGTCTTGGCTGTGTTTTGGATCGTTGTCCTGTTGGAACATGAACCTTCACCCCCAGTCTTGGGTCCTGAGCGCTCTGGAGTAGGTTTTCATCAAGGATCTCTCTGTACTTTTCTCATTTAATATTTGCCTCGATCCTGACTAGTCTCCCAGTCCCTGCTGCTGAAGAACATCCCCACAGCATGATGCTGCCACTACCATGGTGCCAGGTTTCCTCCAGACGTGATGCTTGTCATTCAGGCCAAAGAGTTGAATCTTGATTTCATCACACAAGAGGATCTTGTTTCTCATGGTCTGAGAGTCTTTAGGTGCCTTTTGGCAAACTCCAAGTGGGCTGTCATCTGCCTTTTACTGAGGAGTGGCTTCCGTCTGGCCACTCTACCATAAAGGCCTGATTGGTGGGAGTGCTGCAAAGATGGTTGTCCTTCTGAAAGTTTATCCCACCTCCACAGATGAACTCTAGAGCTCTGTCAGAGTGACCATCGGGTCACCTCCCTGACCAAGGCCATTCTCCACCTTTAATGCTGCAGAAATGTTTAGGTACCATTCCCCAGATCTGTGCCTCGACACAATCCTCTCAGGATATTGTGTGTAGACTGCTGAGTTTTTTTATTTTTTATGTAATACATTTTAGAATGAGCCTGTAACGTATCTAAATGTGGAAAAAGTCAAGGGGTCTGATTACTTTCCAAAGGCACTATATAGTATATCTGGGATGTTTTTCTGTCAGGTGTCCTGTCCCTTTACAGGAGAGTGTGGCAGATAGGTCTTAATCCGTCATCATGAGGCTGGCTGGGTGCACTCCAGCATTTTAAATTGGCATCCTCCAGCCAGCCACGGTGTCGTAACGCAGCCAGGCGAGTCCCCTGTCTGCCGGTCGATTTGTCGAATGGCCATTAAGCTCCCCCTCCTGCTCCATTGACATGTGTCAGCTGAATAACCTTTAAACTGATCTAGGGCCTGCATTGACGTGACAGCCGGCCCGATGGGGCCTAACAACGCCAGAGCCAGCCAACCAAGGCCCGACGCAACACCGCTCGTTGAGAGAGAGAGGGAGTCATTGATCTACCCCCCTCATAGTTCATTCTCTCCACTGGTTCCATCTCCCCTGTTTTCCCTCCCGCCTCATGTGCTAAAGAGACATGCAGAATTAGGTTAGGTCTCCATTAGATTACCGGGCCTATTCATCAGTCGTTAATTTAATGTCTCATGCAGTTACATTTCATGAGGTTTTATTGCATATGGTTTGTCTTGCGCTGCTAGATGGCTGTCTTATGTCCTCGTTGTATGGAGGAGCTGTTAGAATGACACTGTTGTTGTGAAGTAAACTATCTACCTGTCGCTCTGCTCTTTTTGTTCTTTGAAAAATAACGTACAATGTTGCTAATGTTGTACTGGATAAGACTGTCGGCTACATGACTAAAATGTAAATGCAAAATGCAATGATTCGCTAAGACAAGCCAAGGTAGAATTAGTTCCCTAACCAAAGTGATTGATTACCTGCAGAATAATGATGAGGTTTCACGAGAGACTTGAACAGCATGTGGATGTCGTGGTTGATCAATCAATTTGTCAAGTAGTCAAGTGACTTACATCTGACAGAGTTGTAGCAGTCTAAATGGATTATGGTTGATGAAGAAGTTAGTTAGGGGAAATGTGCTTAATTATGTTATCATCTACTTATTGAATTGGTACAGTGCACAACTGTGGTTCTTGAAATGGAGTCAGCCCCAGGTGTAGAATATTCTTGCCAATGCTCCTTCTTTGCCTTCTTGTGGAACTCTCTCAGGATCAGAGGGTAGGTTCAGGTTTAGACAGTTTTCAAACATAGACAAAACAATCACAGACAAACAGTAAGAACAGGCACAACAGGTTGGCAGACGTAGACAGACAGAAAAACACTACAGACACGGTAACCAACACGGCAAGAAGCAGGAGGGGGAGCAGTGGCGGGGTAACCATCACTGCTGCCCCATGCAGGACGAGGCAGGGTTAGCCTTAGAGCAGAGTTGTAGGTGGAGGTAGAAGCACAAAAAATGTCCGCCAATCAAATCCCAGCATGCATTAGCAAGAAGGAGGAGGAGTCACCGAGGTAGTTACAGGAAGTTAGTCTTCTAGTCTAGTGTATAGTCATGCCACAAATGCCTTCTACTGGCAGCAACATATATAGAATAGAAAAACAGATATACTTTGCGGCAATAAAATAATTTTTATGCCATCTGCATTCAAAACCAACATGTATATGCAGAAAGGCTGAGAGAAAGAAGGCGGGGTTGGCATGGGGTTGGGGGTGGGTGGGCGGATGGGGGGTGGAGTCATTCTTTCAGACACAACTTTCTTGAGACAGAATGGGGTTGCCTGCACAAGGCCCCCCCAAAAATTATGATGGCAAGAAAATATTTTGTTGCCTTTCATTTCCTGTGTTGTAGATGGAAAATAGGGTATGTTTCAGAATCAGCCTTTAATAATGGCACAGAAAACATCAACAAGAAGATGAGTAGGAGTACTGTTGTTTCACTTTCAACCACCAAGATATCATGCGGCACAAGATGAGGCAAATGGGAGGGATCAGCTCTATCCTGGTGGATGGACGGATGAGGAGAGCAAAATCAACAAGGAAATCAATAAGTCCGGACAACTCAAATCATAAGCAAAAGAACAGTAGGTCAGAAAGGGTACAGAAGAGGAGAGATGTCCAGAATGCACTTCACTATGGAAAATCAAAAGAATTAAACACAAAAGAAAAAAAACTAATAAAAACAATGTCATGCAACTGTTCATAATACCTGAAGCAGGGGGGCAGAATGAAGGTATGAATGTCTGTGTCAACATAGTGAGATGCATGTATGACTGTATATGACTAAATGTGGTTCATTGTTACCCCTACAGTAGGCCTCCATGAGGGGGTACTAAGTTAACTAAACTCTGACTGACAAGTTCATAATATACTGTATTACTTACTCAAACTTTTGCTTCTGAGAATACTTGGGATTTAAGTTTTGGAAGTTAAACTTTTAAATTGTTCAAGCTGTCCGCCATGTCCATTTCATTTCAGCTGTCCTTGGGTAAACAAAGTCATTACAACTTCATGCATTGCGATAACGTAAAGCTACAATACGCATTGAGATAACGTAAAGCTACAATACGCATTGAGATAACATAAAGCTACAATACGCATGGAGATAACGTAAAGCTACAATACGCATTGAGATAACATAAAGCTACAATACGCATTGAGATAACGTAAAGCTACAATACGCATTGAGATAACGTAAAGCTACAATACGCATTGAGATAACGTAAAGCTACAATACGCATTGAGATAACGTAAAGCTACAATACGCATTGAGATAACGTAAAGCTACAATACGCATTGAGATAACGTAAAGCTACAATACGCATTGAGATAACGTAAAGCTACAATACGCATTGAGATAACGTAAAGCTATCATATGCATTGAGATACCGTAAAGCTACAATACGCATTGAGATAACGTAAAGCTATCATATGCATTGAGATAACGTAAAGCTATCATATGCATTGAGATAACGTAAAGCTACAATACGCATTGAGATAACGTAAAGCTACAATACGCATTGAGATAACATAAAGCTACAATACGCATTGAGATAACATAAAGCTACAATACGCATTGAGATAACATAAAGCTATCATATGCATTGAGATAACATAAAGCTATCATATGCATTGAGATAACATAAAGCTACAATACGCATTGAGATAACATAAAGCTATCATATGCATTGAGATAACGTAAAGCTATCATATGCATTGAGATAACGTAAAGCTACAATACGCATTGAGATAACATAAAGCTATCATATGCATTGAGATAACATAAAGCTATCAAATGCATTGAGATAACATAAAGCTATCAAATGCATTGAGATAACATAAAGCTATCAAATGCATTGCTTTACAGAGAATCTGAAGGGCCACATAAAAAAAACATTCCTACTAAAAACCTTAACCACAATGCCTTTAGCCCACGATATGACATAAGGTCACAAAGCTGTACACATATTCAGAAACCTCTTTCGATACGAAAATATATAATTAAGTAAGCTGAATCGCTGATTAATTATCTCCTACCAGGGATAACAGAATAGGCCAATACATAGTTTTCAGTTGGTCTTAATGAAAACTGATTTACATTGTGTGGGGAAAAAAGTGGACATATGTTTGATAATTAGCCCAGGCATATTTAGGCAGATTAGCTCGGAATTAATTAGTGTTCTATGATGGCATTTGGAAGGACAGCCCACTAATAAATTATTTTTAGATCGCTAGAGAATGACATCCACAGGAGGGGAGAGAGGGGGAGAATGACTTCCACAGGAGAGGGAGAGAATGACTTCCACAGGAGGGGAGAGACGGGGAGAATGACTTCCACAGGAGGGGAGAGACGGGGAGAATGACTTCCACAAGAAGGGGGAGAACAACTTCCACAGGAGGGGAGAGAGAGGGAGAATGACTTCCACAGGAGGGGATAAAATGACTTCCACAGGAGGGGAGGGAGAGGGAACATTACTTCCACAGGAGGGAAGAGAGGGAGAATGACATCCTCAGGAGGGATGAAAGGAGGAGAATGACTTCCACAGGAGGGAGGAGAATGACTTACACAGGAGGGTTGAGGGGGAGAATGACTTACACAGGAGTGCAGAGAGGGGGAGAATGACTTCTACAAGAGGGGAGAGAGGGGGAGAAGTACATCCACAGGAGGGGGGAGAATGACTTCCACAGGAGAGGAGCGAGGGGGAGAATGACTTCCACAGAAGGGGAGAGAGGGGGAGAATGACTTGCACAGGAGGGGAGAGAATGACTTCCACAGGAGAGGAGAGAGTGGGAGAATGACTTCCACAGGAGAGGAGAAAAGGGAGAATGACTTCCACATGAGGGGGAGAATGACTTCCACAGAAGGGGGATGATGAGAATTACTTCCACAGGAGAGGAGAGAGTGGGAGAATGACTTCCACAGGAGAGGAGAAAAGGGGAGAATGACTTCCACAGGAGGGGATAGGGGGAGATAATTACTTCCACAGGATGGTAGAGTGGGAGATTGACTTCTACAAGAGGGGAGAGGGAGAGAAGTACATCCACAGCAGGGGGGAGAATGACTTTCATAGGAGGGTTGAGGGGGAGAATGACTTACACAGGAGTGCAGAGAGGGGGAGAATGACTTCTACAAGAGGGGAGAGAGCAGGGGAGAAGTACATCCACAGGAGGGGGGAGAATGACTTCCACAGGAGAGGAGCGAGGGGGAGAATGACTTCCACAGAAGGGGAGAGAGGGGGAGAATGACTTGCACAGGAGGGGAGAGAATGACTTCCACAGGAGAGGAGAGAGTGGGAGAATGACTTCCACAGGAGAGGAGAAAAGGGAGAATGACTTCCACATGAGGGGGAGAATGACTTCCACAGAAGGGGGATGATGAGAATTACTTCCACAGGAGAGGAGAGAGTGGGAGAATGACTTCCACAGGAGAGGAGAAAAGGGGAGAATGACTTCCACATGAGGGGGAGAATGACTTCCACAGAAGGGGGATGATGAGAATTACTTCCACAGGAGAGGAGAGAGTGGGAGAATGACTTCCACAGGAGAGGAGAAAAGGGGAGAATGACTTCCACAGGAGGGGATAGGGGGAGATAATTACTTCCACAGGATGGTAGAGTGGGAGATTGACTTCTACAAGAGGGGAGAGGGAGAGAAGTACATCCACAGCAGGGGGGAGAATGACTTTCATAGGAGAGTAGAGAGGGGAGAATGACTTCCATAGGAAGGGAGAGAGGGGGAAAATGACTTCCACAGGGATTCAGGAGAGGAGAGAGGCCCTTCACACTATAGTCATAGAATTAGAGTATTCAATAGGCCTCCGGAACATTGACCAACCACAGAACGGTGACTTAAATTGGGATGTCTGTTCTGCGTAGTCTATGTCTATGCTGGTTCACATTGAACCAGACAATATTTGTTTGTAGTTATTCATTCTCAGGACTAGTAGGAGTGTATCAGACAGTATTTGTTAGTAGTTATTCATTCTCAGGACTAAAAGGAGTGTATTATCCTCATGACAGACAATATGATTGGCTGTGCTCTGTTGGGGCTGAGCTGAGCTCTGTTGGGGACATGACAGACATCTTGTCATTAATATTAACATGCAGCAAACCGCTCCTAAACCCAAGTCGTCTCAAAACAAGTGATATGTTTCCATTTAAAATCAAATTCCTGCTCTGCTCTGGCATTATGCGTTATCATTATTATTATTATTACTGAGAGTTATAACTCACTTCAACCTGGTGACAACTATGTGTGGTGTAGCGGGAGAGAGAGAAAAACTATGCACACAGAAATTCGAGGATATCTGTTGTCTATTAGAGTGTTTCAGGTAAGGCAAGCCTCCAACGTATAAGGAAACAAAAGGAACAAACAGGAGAAAGAGAGAAGAGAGAGGGGGAGGACTGGGTCTGTTGTAGTTAGTCTGCTACATATCACAGTATCTATGCTCCTTAAAAAATAATCTCAAAATGTATCCTCTGTCGAGAAGAAGCACACACACGCACAGCAAGAAACATGTCAACCATGTAAAACAGGACAGATACATTTTGAAGCATCAGTGTGAACATGGAGCTTGATACTAATTTGGTACTTTTTGATTGAAAGTTTGCTCTCCTTTGAATGCTGAGAGAAAAACATTTGTATTAATGCTTTTAACCATGTTAACGACCAGAGGCCCCACAGCTAAGTGTAATTTGTATCGGAGACTATAATCAAACAGTATTACAGACTTTAACACTATAACATATGTGGGTGTGTCTAGAACTATGTATACATTTACTCAGAGTTTGGAGCATTAATATAACTTCAAAACTTAAAAAGTGACTCTTCTACAGGGCCTGCTAAGGATTTACTTTCATCAACTTCAAAGTGCTTGGAGCTCTTTCAACTTTCCACATATAGCTGAAACCCTCAGACTCTTACTACTGTATCTCATGGTGCTTTTAGGAAGTATTCTGAAGTTACACTTTAGGCTCCCATGGGACCTGATGCTTAGAGGAGAACGATCCTCTTTTTTGGTTTCGGTTGCAAATCAATCAAAGGAATAAAAATAGATTGGTAGGTCTGAGCAAGCACAACTCAACACACCCATCCCACCTGCGTGTCCGGAATCACACTCCTCCAGATCCTCATCATCGCTGGAACACTCCGCCGACGATACTATGTCATCTGTCGTCTGCCGGGGCAAGGGAGCGACACCGGGACAGACAGAGAAGAGACAGCAGAGAACATGGTGAGAGGCTGCACATCACAGACATTGTGACAGACAGTGGACCCATACAGTCACATACGTTAAATATATCTGTATGGAAGACTGACCCTACCAGAAGACAACCTAGAGAGGTAATAGAGCACATCCAGTCTCCTACTACCATCCCACTCCAGCCAATACTAGATACCTAGCCAGGAAATACTAAATACCTACACAGCCTGTACTAGATACCTAGCCAGCCTATACTAAATACCTAGACAGCCAGTACTAGATATCTAGCCAGCCTGTACTAAATATCTAGACAGCCTGTACTAAATACCTAGAGAGCCTGTACTAAATACCTAGACAGCCTGTACTAAATACCTAGACAGCCTGTATTAGATACCTAGACAGCATGTACTAAATAGCTAGCCAGTCTATACTAAATACCTACACAGCCTGTACTAAATACCTAGCCAGCCTGTGCGAAATATCTAGACAACCTGTACTAAATACCTAGACAGCATGTACTAAATAGCTAGACAGCCTATACTAGATACCTATACAGCCTTTACTAAATACCTAGACAGCCTATAACTAGATATCTAGCCAACCTATACTAGATACCTAGCAAACCTATACTAGATATCTAGCCAACCTAAACTAGATACCAATCCAGCCTATACTAGATATCTAGCCAACCTATATTAGATATCTAGCCAACCTATACTATATATCTAGCCAACCTATACTAGATATTTAGCCAGGCTATACGATATACCTAGCCAACCTATACTAGATACCTAGCCAACCTATACTAGATACCAATCCAGCCTATACTAGATATCTAGCCAACCTATATTAGATATCTAGCCAACCTATACTATATATCTAGCCAACCTATACTAGATATCTAGCCAGGCTATACGATATACCTAGCCAACCTATACTAGATACCTAGCCAACCTATACTAGATACCAATCCAGCCTATACTAGATATCTAGCCAACCTATATTAGATATCTAGCCAACCTATACTATATATCTAGCCAACCTATACTAGATATCTAGCCAGGCTATACGATATACCTAGCCAACCTATACTAGATACCTAGCCAACCTATACTAGATATCTAGTCAACCTGTACTAGATACCTAGCCAACCTATACTAGATAACTAGCCAACCTATACTAGATAACTAGCCAACCTATACTAGATACCTAGCCAACCTATACTATATATCTAGCCAACCTATACTAGATATCTAGCCAGGCTATACGATATACCTAGCCAACCTATACTAGATACCTAGCCAACCTATACTAGATATCTAGCCAACCTATACTAGATAACTAGCCAACCTATACTAGATAACTAGCCAACCTATACTACATAACTAGCCAACCTATACCAGATACCTAGCCAACCTATACTAGATACCTAGCCAACCTATACTAGATATCTAGCCAACCTATACTAGACACCAATCCAGCCTATACTAGATATCTAGCCAACCTATATAAGATATCTAGCCAACCTATACTATATATCTAGCCAACCTATACTAGATATCTAGCCAGGCTATACGATATACCTAGCCAACCTATACTAGATACCTAGCCAACCTATACTAGATACCAATCCAGCCTATACTAGATATCTAGCCAACCTATATTAGATATCTAGCCAACCTATACTATATATCTAGCCAACCTATACTAGATATCTAGCCAGGCTATACGATATACCTAGCCAACCTATACTAGATACCTAGCCAACCTATACTAGATACCAATCCAGCCTATACTAGATATCTAGTCAACCTATATTGGATATCTAGCCAACCTATACTATATATCTAGCCAACCTATACTAGATATCTAGCCAGGCTATACGATATACCTAGCCAACCTATACTAGATACCTAGCCAACCTATACTAGATATCTAGCCAACCTGTACTAGATACCTAGCCAACCTATACTAGATAACTAGCCAACCTATACTAGATAACTAGCCAACCTATACTAGATACCTAGCCAACCTATACTAGATATCTAGCCAGGCTATACGATATACCTAGCCAACCTATACTAGATACCTAGCCAACCTATACTAGATATCTAGCCAACCTGTACTAGATACCTAGCCAACCTATACTAGATACCTAGCCAACCTATACTAGATAACTAGCCAACCTATACTAGATAACTAGCCAACCTATACTAGATACATAGCCAACCTATACTAGATATCTAGCCAGGCCACGATATACCTAGCCAACCTATACTAGATATCTAGCCAACCTGTACTAGATACCTAGCCAACCTATACTAGATAACTAGCCAACCTATACTAGATAACTAGCCAACCTATACTAGATAACTAGCCAACCTATACTAGATACCTAGCCAACCTATACTAGATAACTAGCCAACCTATACTAGATAACTAGCCAACCTATACTAGATACCTAGCCAACCTATACTAGATAACTAGCCAACCTATACTAGATATCTAGCCAACCTATACTATATATCTAGCCAACCTATACTAGATATTTAGCCAGGCTATACGATATACCTAGCCAACCTATACTAGATACCTAGCCAACCTATACTAGATACCAATCCAGCCTATACTAGATATCTAGCCAACCTATATTAGATATCTAGCCAACCTATACTATATATCTAGCCAACCTATACTAGATATCTAGCCAGGCTATACGATATACCTAGCCAACCTATACTAGAAACCTAGCCAACCTATACTAGATACCAATCCAGCCTATACTAGATATCTAGCCAACCTATATTAGATATCTAGCCAACCTATACTATATATCTAGCCAACCTATACTAGATATCTAGCCAGGCTATACGATATACCTAGCCAACCTATACTAGATACCTAGCCAACCTGTACTAGATACCTAGCCAACCTATACTAGATAACTAGCCAACCTATACTAGATAACTAGCCAACCTATACTAGATACCTAGCCAACCTATACTATATATCTAGCCAACCTATACTAGATATCTAGCCAGGCTATACGATATACCTAGCCAACCTATACTAGATACGTAGCCAACCTATACTAGATATCTAGCCAACCTATACTAGATAACTAGCCAACCTATACTAGATAACTAGCCAACCTATACTAGATAACTAGCCAACCTATACTAGATACCTAGCCAACCTATACTAGATACCTAGCCAACCTATACTAGATATCTAGCCAACCTATACTAGATACCAATCCAGCCTATACTAGATATCTAGCCAACCTATATTAGATATCTAGCCAACCTATACTAGATATCTAGCCAACCTATACTAGATATCTAGCCAGGCTATACGATATACCTAGCCAACCTATACTAGATACCTAGCCAACCTATACTAGATACCAATCCAGCCTATACTAGATATCTAGCCAACTTATATTAGATATCTAGCCAACCTATACTATATATCTAGCCAACCTATACTAGATATCTAGCCAGGCTATACGATATACCTAGCCAACCTATACTAGATACCTAGCCAACCTATACTAGATACCAATCCAGCCTATACTAGATATCTAGTCAACCTATATTGGATATCTAGCCAACCTATACTATATATCTAGCCAACCTATACTAGATATCTAGCCAGGCTATACGATATACCTAGCCAACCTATACTAGATACCTAGCCAACCTATACTAGATATCTAGCCAACCTGTACTAGATACCTAGCCAACCTATACTAGATAACTAGCCAACCTATACTAGATAACTAGCCAACCTATACTAGATACCTAGCCAACCTATACTAGATATCTAGCCAGGCTATACGATATACCTAGCCAACCTATACTAGATACCTAGCCAACCTATACTAGATATCTAGCCAACCTGTACTAGATACCTAGCCAACCTATACTAGATACCTAGCCAACCTATACTAGATAACTAGCCAACCTATTCTAGATAACTAGCCAACCTATACTAGATACCTAGCCAACCTATACTAGATATCTAGCCAGGCTATACGATATACCTAGCCAACCTATACTAGATATCTAGCCAACCTGTACTAGATACCTAGCCAACCTATACTAGATAACTAGCCAACCTATACTAGATAACTAGCCAACCTATACTAGATAACTAGCCAACCTATACTAGATACCTAGCCAACCTATACTAGACAACTAGCCAACCTATACTAGATAACTAGCCAACCTATACTAGATACCTAGCCAACCTATACTAGATAACTAGCCAACCTATACTAGATAGAAATCCAGACTGTGCTAGATATATATCCAGCCTAAACTAGATATCTAGCCAACCTATACTAGATACCTAGCCAACCTATACTAGATATCTATCTAGCCTATACTAGATATCTAGCCATCCTATACTAGATAACTAGCCAACCTATACCAGATACCAATCCAGACTATGCCAGATATATATCCAGCCTATACTAGATACCAATCCAGCGTATACTAGATATCTAGCCAACCTATATTTGATATCTAGCCAACCTATACTATATATCTAGCCAACCTATACTAGATATCTAGCCAGGCTTAACGATATACCTAGCCAACCTATACTAAATACCTAGCCAACCTTTACTATTTAACTATCCAGCTTGTACTATATAACTAGCCAACCTATACTAGATACCTTGCCAACCTTTACTATTTAACTATCCTGCCTATACTAGATATCTAGCCAACCTATACTAGATACATATCCAGCCTGTACTAGATAACTAGCCAACCTATACTAGATACCTAGCCAACCTATACAAGATAGAAATCCAGACTGTGCTAGATATATATCCAGCCTAAACTAGATATCTAGCCAAACTATACTAGATACCTAGCAAACCTATACTAGATATCTAGCCAACCTATACCAGATACCTAGCCAACCTATACTAGATATCTAGCCAACCTATACTAGATATCTAGCCAACCTATACTAGATACCAATCCAGCCTACACTAGATATCTAGCCAACCTATATTAGATATCTAGCCAACTTATACTATATAATTAGTCAACCTATACTAGATACCTAGCCAACCTATACTGGATATCTAGCCAGCATATACTAGATAACTAGCCAACCTGTACTAGATATCTAGCCAGCCTCTACTATTTAACTATCCAGCTTATACTAGATATATATCCAACCAATATAAGATATCTAGCCAACCTATACTGTATAACTAGCCAACCTATACTAGATACCTAGCCAACCTATACTCGATATCTATCCAGCCTATACTAGATATCTAGGCATCCGATACTAGATACCTAGCCAACCTATACTAGATACCTAGCCAACCTATTCTAGATACCTAGCCAACCTATACTAGGTATCTAGCCAGCCTATAATATATAACTATCCAGCCTATACGAGATATCTAGCCAACCAATACTAGATATCTAGCCAACCTATACTATATAACTAGCCAACCTATACTAGATACCTAGCCAACCTATACTAGATATCTAGCCATCCTATACTAGATACCTAGCCAACCTATACTAGATACCAATCCAGACTATGCTAGATATATATCCAGCCTAAACTAGATATCTAGCAAACCTATACTATATAACTAGCCAACCTATACTAGATACCTAGCCAACCTATACTAGATATCTAGCCAGCGTATACTAGATAACTAGCCAACCTATACTAGATATCTAGCCAGCCTCTACTATTTAACTATCCAGCCTATTCTAGATATCTATCCAACCTATACTAGATATCTAGCCAACCTATACTAGTGTCATGACGTGGCCCTCTTTGGGGATAGTGTGCCTTCCCCCTTCCTGTCCCGTCTACACCCAGGCTTCTGTTATCTCAGGTCGTAAATTCCTGGGTGTAGACTCTCTCCCAATATATGCAGAAAGAGACCCATAGAGAGAACAACGGAATTTATGCCACATCACAGAACTTGAAAACTGATCAATACCCATGTTTTACAGAATGTGTACACGGTTGGGGAAGAATCCAGCTACGACCGGTCCATTTCGTTTAATGTTTGTTAAACTCAGGAGAGACAATACAGCCACATTACTATAAGTCTGTTTATATAAGAGTTTCAGTTGTGAGACTTGCATCTAATTGTTGTATAAAATGAACGAGTAAAGATGAAACTATTTGTGAAATTATGTAATGTGATTTTAAACTTTAAATGAAAGATAATCCAATTCCCTTTAAAGTTAACTAAGTCATAGGCCCGCCCCATGAGCACAGACATTGATCTGGCGTCATGGGACAGCCCTTTTCTACTGTTACGAATATAACCCCCACCTGAAGAAATTCCCACGAGACCATGCATTCCTCGGTCAGCTGAGGGAGCAAAGGTTGGAGTAAAGACCACAAATGTTTTTGAAATTCCTAACCATACCATGTGGTCAAACTCTGAGACTATAGATCCGACAGAATAAGAGCAAATCTTCGATACTAATTACTAGTCTGCAGCAACAAAATTATGTTGAACTGAATGCGAGGACCGACATTTCTTAATGGTACTCTGAAGTACCCATTCGAACCACAAAATACTTATTGGAAGAGAGAGAGGGGAAGATGAACTTTCTAACAGAAAGACAAACGACACACTGAGTGTAAATATATATTGATTGCAATTGTTCCCGAATGAGTGAGCGTTCATGTGCAAAGGATTAGCATTTCAATGAATATAATTATCAACTGTGTAGTGACTCTTGTATTCCCGCCCTTCTCAGTCTTTTCCCCTATTCCCTTTTGTCCACCAAGCCGTCATACCGGCTTATCCCACTAGGGAAACATCCCCTATCATTTCCTTGTAACCATATCTACTTTGTTTGTTTGTTGTTTGTTTGTGCATTTCTGTGATTATTTAGTTAGTTAATCAAAAAATGATTGACACAGTTGGTGTATAGATGATTCATAGTAAAGACTGGGTTTGTGCAGATAAACAACATTTTACGACGTTTGGAATGAGACTAACGTGAGGTAAAGAATAATTCATTAATTAGAAGACTAATTGATCAGATATTAAAATAACTGAAAAGTTATATTATGAAAATTATAACTTTGTAATCTGAAGATTTTCCTTGGTGCCCCGACATCCAAGTTAATTACATTTACATGATTAGTTTCATCACATAACAATAATTACAGAGAATTGATTTGATAAAATAACAGTCTTCAATTTAATGATGCAAGAGACACGACACTAGATACCTAGCCAACCTACACTAGATATCTAGCCAGCCTATACTATTTAACTATCCAGCCTATACTAGATATCTATCCAGCCTATACTAGACATCTAGCCAACTTATACTAGATAACTAACCAAACTATACTAGATAAATAGTCAACCTATAATAGATATCTAGCCAGCATATAATATATAACTATCCAGCCTATACTAGATATCTAGCCAACCTATACTAGATATCTAGCCAACCTATACTAGATAACTAGCCAACCTATACTAGATACCTAGCCAACCTATACAAGATATCTATCCAACTTATACTTAATACCAATCCAGACTATGCTAGATATATATCCAGCCTAAACTAGATATCTAGCCAACATATACTAGATACCTAGCCAACAAATACTAGATATCTAGCCAACCTATACTAGATACCTAGCCAACCTATACTAGATACCTAGCCAACCTATAACAGATATCTAACCAGGCTATACTAGATGTCTATCCAGCCAATACTAGATATCTATCCAGCCTATACTAGATATCGATTCATCATATAATAGATATCTTGCCAACCCATACTAGATACCTAGCCAACCTATACTAGATATCTAGCCAACCTATAGTAGATACCTAGCCAGCCTATACTAGATATCTAACCAGCCCATACTATATATATATCCAGCCTATACTAGATATCGATCCATCATATAATAGATATCTTGCCAACCCATACTAGATACCTAGCCAACCTATACTAGATATCTAGCCAACCTATAGTAGATACCTAGCCAGCCTATACTAGATATCTAACCAGCCAATACTAGATACATATCCAGCCTATATCAGATACCTAGCCAACCTATACTATATATCTAGCCAACCTATAGTAGATACCTAGCCAGCCTATACTAGATATCTAGCCAACCTATAGTAGATACCTAGCCAGCCTATATCAGATATCTAGCCAACCTATAGTAGATACCTAGCCAGCCTATACTAGATATCTAGCCAACCTATAGTAGATACCTAGCCAGCCTATATCAGATACCTAGCCAACCTATACTATATATCTAGCCAACCTATAGTAGATACCTAGCCAGCCTATATCAGATACCTAGCCAACCTATACTATATATCTAGCCAGCCTATATCAGATACCTAGCCAACCTATACTACATACCTAGCCAACCTATACTAGATACCTTTCCAACCTGTACTAGATATCTATCCAGCCTATACTAGATATCTAGCCAACCTATACTAGATATCTATCCATCCTATACTAGATATCTAACCAGCCTATACTAGATACCTAGCCAACCTATACTAGATACCTTTCCAACCTGTACTAGATATCTATACAGCCTATACTAGATATCTAGCCAACCTATACTAGATATTTATCCATCCTATACTAGATACCTAGCTAACCTATACTAGATATCTAGCCAACCTATACTAGATATCTAGCCAACCTATACTAGATATCTATCCATCCTATACTAGATACCTAGCTAACCTATACTGGATATCTAGCCAACCTATACTAGATATCTATCCATCCTATACTATATACCTAGCCAGCCGATACTAGATATCAAGACAGCCTATGCTAGATATCTAGCCAACCTGTACTAGAATGTTCTTTCAGAGTATTCTGTCAGATCTTCCTACCATTTATCACCTCAAGTCAAACCTCTCATTGTGTTTATCATTCTTTACTCTACTTGCTCTCTCTTTCCCAGCAACATATCATTTTCCTTATAGCTTTCCTGTCATTCCTCCTATTATTTAGAACCTACTTTTCCTTTCCTCCTCTCCTCTACAGTCACTGGCCTCTAAGGAAGCACCCAGAGCTAGAGATAAGCCTTGCCCCACTCAAATGCTGTGATGTGTGCACCAGAGGAGGAATGGGTGATGATGGGTGTCCCAAATGGCAACCTATTCCCTATATAGTGCCATTTGGGACGTGTGGTGCCATTTGGGACATGTAAGCCGGCCTTCAATATCCGACAATTCTGATTTATCCCCTCGCCTCATCCCTTCTCTCACCCCCTCGCCTCACCTTCTCTCTCGGGCCCGACTCGGGGAGGACACAGGGGTCGTATTTCAGCTTGGTGCGGCGTTGAGTGGAGTGCTTGGTGCTTAGCGTGCGTCGACTGAGAGACGTTTATTAGAAGGGACCAGCAGGGCGATAAAATAAGAGGTGTCACAGAGCAGGGTTATGATATCAGAGGGCTTATTGAGTTTGCAGAGCTGGACCACCACACTGTTACACTCTAAATATAATATAATTGACAGACTAATGCCGCGGCCGGTGCCTCCACCACCTCCACAACATTCATCTCCACAGCTGCTACTTCTAGGCGCTGCTGTCATGATAAGACAAACACATACACACGGACTCCACGGTTACGGAGTCCATTTATTATAAATATATTCAGAGAAGAGAGAGAGAGAGAGAGAGAGAGAGAGAGAGAGAGAGAGAGAGAGAGAGAGAGAGAGAGAAGGAAGGAAGAGACGTTAAATTCTACAACCACCTAAAAGGAAGTGATTCCCAAACCTTCCATAACAAAGCCATCACCTACAGAGAGATGATCCTGGAGAAGAGCCCCCTAAGCAAGCTGGTCCTGGCAAGGAGAGAGCGAGAGAGAGAGAGAAGGAGGGAGGGAGAGAGAGAGAGAGAGAGAGAGAGAGAGAGAGAGAGAGAGAGAGAGAGAGAGAGAGAGAGAGAGAGAGAGAGAGAGAGAGAGAGAGAGAGAGAGAGAGAGAGAGAGAGAGAGAGAGAGAGCAAGAGAGAGAGAGAGAGAGAGAGAGAGAGAGAGAGAGAGAGAGAGAGAGAGAGAGAGGGAGAGAGAGCGAGAGAGAGAGAGAGAGAGAGAGAGAGAGAGAGAGAGAGAGAGAGAGAGAGAGAGAGAGAGAGAGAGAGAGAGAGAGAGAGAGAGAGAGAGAGAGAGAGAGAGAGAGAGAGAGAGAGAGAGAGAGAAAGAGAGAGAGAGAGAGAGAGAGAGAGAGGGAGAGAGAGAGAGCGAGAGAGAGAAAGAGAGGGTGAGGCGGTGTGCTTGTGATTGTGATTGTGTGGGTGGGGTGGGGTGGGGGGCCTGAGAGCGAGCGAATAAGTAATGGGTGAAAGAAGATAAGGGAAACTCACTAAACAGAATTGGTGTAAAATCTTGCCCTCAGTAAATATGATATTATTCATTGAAGTTACATTATGTGTGTAGAAAGACTGGTTATTACTGAGAGAAGATATTGCTGGTTATTCGGATGGCAGGTAGTAGAAAAGGTTGCAGAAAAGGACTCAGAGAGAAGAAAAGGACTCAGAGAGAAAATAATAAAACTAGCCCAGACTTCAAAGGCTGTTACACAGCCTCTCCCCTCACATCTCAGCTTTACTATCAACACATATCTTATCACCTCATAATACTGGTACCCTGGATATATTGTTTCAGCTTTGAGCCCGATACGTTCTGAACCAGACCCATTCTAAACCAGACCCATTCTAAACCAGACCCATTCTAAACCAGACACATTCCAAGCCTGACACATTCTAAACCTGACACATTTTAAACCCTACACATTCTAAACCCAATGTATTCTAGTTTTTTTTGTTTTCAGCTTCAGGTGAATCATTCGTATGCCTTTACCCATCTACTTGTATGTAGAGCAGGGTTTCACAACCCTCTCCTCAGGGACCATCAGACGTTTCACATATTTGTTATAGACCTGAACAGGCACAACTGAATCCATTAGTCTACACATCATCAACCCCTTGACAAATTGAATCAGGTGCCAGTTAAGGATAAAACAAAAAAGTGAAAGTCTGATGTTCCCCGATTAGAGTGGCTTGGGAAGTACTGATGTAGAGCCCATGTCTGGCCCACTGTGCATAGGGAACATGTTCGAAGCCTCTTTGCCTGAGGGGGTACCTGCAGCTCTCACCCGTTCTCCAATAAGTCTCAAAATATAGAACGCATGTCTCTGTGGCTAGGACAAAACCCTGCTACAGTCTCATTACAGAAGGAAGGCATGTCTTTCTCAGAGACTAACCCACCATGGCAGAAAGAACATGTCTGTCTCAGAGATTAACCCACCATGGCAGAAGGAACATGTTTGACTCAGAGACTAACCCACCATGTCAAAGGGAACACATGTTTGAGAGACCAACCCACCATGGCAGAGGGAACACATTTCTCAGAGATTAACCCACTATAGGACAATGGGAGATGATGGGAGAGATGGGCCACTATAGGATGGTCGACACGGTGTCTTGTAATATCTTTGTCATGTCGGATTCCAGGGCATATGTTTCATAGTCTCACAGCAGAGTTAGAGAACAAACCCACAACAGGACCAGAGGAGATTGGCCACCATGCAACGGGCAGTGTGGTGGTCTGTCAGCAAGTAGAGGGATGGAGAGACAGACGGTAGGTTTATGCTTTCTGTCTGAGCCTAGGAGGAATAAACCCACAGCAGGACCAGAGGAGGTAGGATGGGAGGAAGCAGGGTGTTGTATCAGACAGCAACAAAGCTATCACGTTTCTCAGCCTGAAACATCTGTCTCTCACTGGGCTGTAATCTCTCCTCTCTCTATGACCCGACTTCACATAGAGGCCAGAACTCTAGAACACTAGCAGAACACTAGAACACTAGCAGAACACTAGAACACTAGCAGAACACTAGAACACTAGCAGAACTCTAGAACACCCGCAGAACACTAGAACACTAGCAGAACACTAGAACACTAGCAGAACTCTAGAACACTAGCAGAACACAAGAACACTAGCAGAACACTAGAACACTAGCAGAACACTAGTACACTAGCAAAACACTAGAACACTAGCAGAACAATAGAACACTAGCAGAACACTAGTACTGAACTGAAACAGAAAATATTTGAGGGGTTCGAGGAAAGAAGGGAGCATGGTTCCATCATCACCTTACACGCATCGCTGAGTTGTGGATTGGCAAGGAGGGAATCTAGCTTGGTTCCTTCAGTTTATACAGGTTTGAGAGAAAAAATATCACTCACTGAATCACTCATGTCCTTTATTTCTTTGAATATAATGCAGATCAGATTGCATTTCATGACATGAATTATATTCAAAGTCAAACCCACCATGATTTTTTCTGAGCCGTCTGAGATAGTCAAGATTTGGAGCTTTATTCTCCATCCTTATGCTGATGCAAAACCAATGAGCTGACGCATGAATCATACACCTCTCTGTGAGATGGTCAGAAACACCAATAAACACACGCTAGGCAGGTAAAGTAAATGACTGCAATGGAGCGCAACATTTTCAAAAGCAAAATTGCCTGTGCATTGAAGAGAGAAATAGTGTTGCCTGGCTCTGTAGTATTCTGTAGTGTAGAATAATGATGTGTATGGCCGGCAAGAATACAGAAAGGGATTTCACAGCTGGAGGAATCCAATTCTCCGGCTAAATCTCCATAACATGCAGTGGGATATATTTTGGCAGCAAAGTGATTTATTTTTACCTCAATTATTCTCAACAAACTGTCTTTCATCTTCTTTCCTGCAAGCGGGAGTGTGTGACTGCGTGCGTGTGTGTGTTTGTGTGAGGCGGAGGGTATTACAGGGTGGCGGTGCAGTGTGTGTGTGTATGCGTCCATACTTGTGTGTGTGGCCATGTGTTTTTGCGCGATGTGAATATTGCAAGGGGAGGACGCAGAAAGCTTCAGCTATGAGGACTATATCTGACATTCAACATATAATGCTGGTATATCATCTTTAGCCCCTAAAACAACAAAGGAATGACACAATCAATACTGAGACTACAGAGATTATTATAACAGCCTAATATGCTCAAATAATCTCATTGAGATCAATACAGATAGACTTACGATAGGCATGCACACAGCCTTGCCATTCTCCTTGTGGGAGAAGTAAGGCTACAAAATGGTGGACATGGAACATTGTCTTTACGGAACTAATCAGTGCTTCTAGAACTCTGAGAATCATCAAAGCAGTCTTGTGCTGCAGCCACCGTTATCAGAACAAGCCTATAATTACCACGCCAATCGCAACTGAACAAATCACCAGCTAGACCCGCAATCAGGCTTGACCCTCTTAAAAGGTGCAGAATGAATCACATTCAGACCAAAACATTGAGCTCAAAATGCCAGCCCTCTAATTCCAACTATTTTGTGGTGATTACCAACTTTTCCTAAGTCCTTGTAGGTACTTCTCTGATTCACTTTGTGCATGATGCATATTCACTGATGTTTCACATAGTTTTAAGTAGCAGAGCTACAGTACAATATAACAGCTGAGTTACTTTGTTGGAACACTTTCACCTGTCTGTCTCACCTGAGGTTAGTAGTCCACGTTGTTGAACTGTCTCTCACCTGAGGTTAGTAGTGCACATTGTAGAACTGTTTCTCACCTGAGGTTAGTAGTCCACGTTGTAGAACTGTCTCTCACCTGAGGTTAGTAGTCCACGTTGTAGAACTGTCTCTCACCTGAGGTTAGTAGTCCACGTTGTAGAACTGTCTCTCACCTGAGGTTAGTAGTCCACGTTGTAGAACTGTCTCTCACCTGAGGTTACTAGTCCACGTTGTAGAACTGTCTCTCACCTGATGTTAGTAGTCCACGTTGTAGAACTGTCTCTCACCTGAGGTTACTAGTCCACGTTGTAGAACTGTCTCTCACCTGAGGTTAGTAGTGCACGTTGTAGAACTGTCTCTCACCTGAGGTTAGTAGTCCACGTTGTAGAACTGTCTCTCACCTGAGGTTACTAGTCCACGTTGTAGAAATGTCTCTCACCTGAGGTTAGTAGTCCACGTTGTAGAACTGTCTCTCACCTGAGGTTACTAGTCCACGTTGTAGAACTGTCTCTCACCTGAGGTTACTAGTCCACGTTGTAGAACTGTCTCTCACCTTAGGTTACTAGTCCACGTTGTAGAACTGTCTCTCACCTGAGGTTACTAGTCCACGTTGTAGAACTGTCTCTCACCTGAGGTTACTAGTCCACGTTGTAGAACTGTCTCTCACCTTAGGTTACTAGTCCACGTTGTAGAACTGTCTCACACCTGAGGTTAGTAGTGCACATTGTAGAACTGTCTCTCACCTGAGGTTACTAGTCCACGTTGTAGAATTGTCTCTCACCTGAGGTTAGTAGTCCACGTTGTAGAATTGTCTCACACCTGAGGTCAGTGGTGTATTTATTTATTTACATTTGGATGTATACAGCTCTGGGCCTATATGCCTGTGATCTGATAAGCCGGATAAACCCTCCAGCCCCACAGACTCTGATAGGATATAGTGGAGCAAACATGCAATGGGACCCTACTGGCACCCAGATAACTAGCCAACCCAGTTCGTGTTGTGGAGTCAACACGTCCAGTCCCTGTTCCGAGTTCTAAGATCCCAGTCCGTGTTGTGGAGTCAACACGTCCAGTCCCTGTTCCGAGTCCCAAGATCCCAGTTCGTGTTGTGGAGTCAACACGTCCAGTCCCTGTTCCGAGTTCCACGATCCATGTCCGTGTTGTGGATTCAACACGTCCTGTTCCGGCTCCGCGCACCAGGCTCCCCGTGCGCTTAGAGAGTCCAGCACGTCCTGTTCCGGCTCCGCGCACCAGGCTCCAGGCTCTGCGCGCCAGGTCTCCAGTGCGCCTTTTGGGACCCAGATATCCTGCGGTCCTACGGGCAGAATCTCCGGTGCGAATCCACAGCCCAGTCCGAGAGATCCCAGCGCCACGTCCAGTCCCTGTTCCGAGTTCCACGATCCATGTCCGTGTTGTTGATTCAACACGTCCTGTTCCGGCTCCTATTCCCTATATAATGCACTACTTTTGACTAAATCCGTATGGGCCCTGGTCTAAAGTAGTGCACTATATAGGGAATAGGGTTCCATTTGAGTCCTAACACTTTATTTTCCCTCTGGGTTAGAACAACACAGGCAACAACTTACACCTCTAACCAGATCTTTGCTTAACCCCCAGATTGGCTTCTACATCAATTATGAGATGGTGAGATGGTGCAGGCTTGTGTCAGAGCCTAGGGGAGGGGATGGTTAACTCTGTCTGTATATTCATATATATGGGGGACATCACAGAGCAGGGGTAGTTACATATTACATATTACGCCAA
Organism: Brachymystax lenok tsinlingensis; assembly: GCA_030435695.1. NCBI lineage: Eukaryota > Metazoa > Chordata > Actinopteri > Salmoniformes > Salmonidae > Brachymystax > Brachymystax lenok. The sequence continues at coordinate 9,230,427 of CM059817.1, read as the reverse complement.
GACTTTTATCTTAACATATACCCTGCTGTTTTCTGCCCAGATGGCAAGGGGGGAAGGGGGCTTTAAGGTAAAGGACAACAGCATCCAACAAGGCCACATATCATCTCAACCATCAAAACCCAATTTGCCTTATTTACAATGGGACAACAGAGCACAAACCCCCCATGGCGTAGATATTGTTTTTGGGTGTGAGAACAAAGGAAGCATGAATCAATTCTAACCCAAGCTCTGCCTTTTATACTCTCTGACCGTTTCCATGGCTATCCTCTAGCGGTGTGAGTTGTCGTCGTGGAGATCAGAGTGGCCGCCCACACAGTAGAAGAAGGGCAAATGTAAGACACGGGATAAGAAGCATGTTCCTGTTGTTGCCGCGGTAACCTTGAGCTCTTCTGTGGTCCTCTCCTCTCCTCTCCCTACTCCTCTCTTCTCCCATCTCCACTCTTCTTGCCCTTCTTGCCTCTGAAGCTAAGCAGGGTTGGTCTTGGTCAGTCCTTGGATGGGGGACCAGACACTGCTGGAAGTGGTGTTGGAGGGTCAGTAGGAAGCCTCCGGTAAAAAAAAAAAAGACCCAGGGCAGTGATTAAAATTAAAATAAATAAAAAAATCCACTCCCCCAGATAGTCATCTCCTTGACGGAAGCTTTCGATTGTGTCTGATCTGTGTTATCATGTCTGATCTTGGCTTTGACAGGACGGTAAGAGGAGAGGTTTGTATTACAAGGGGAATCGATGGCATTCGGCCTTATAACTATCAATAGGCTGCCACAACTCTTTTCACTCACTCCCTCGCAGATAGATGAGAGGGGATAAAGAGGAGAAGGGAGAGAGGAGGAGGGCGGGGTGGAGGGGGAACTATATGGTGGCACATATGCTATTAACAGCTGGACGACCAGTCCTATTCTTAGATGTGGACGTTGCTGTATGTCTCAGTGGAGTGGTAACGTTAGATGCTGCTGGATGAGGTCTACAATTACATGATTGCTTTTCGTTAAAACCAAATACATTAGAGATAATAGATAATAGGTTCGTTTTCAGATGTTTACAGTGTTCCTTTATGTATAAGACGTATTACAGGGTTCTAAAAACCAACTATAAATCCAAAACCATGACCTAAGTGATTTCCAAAAAGCCTCTCCTCTCCTCTCCTTCTCTCCTCTCCTCTCCTTTCTTCTCCTCTGCTCTCTTTTCCTGTTTCCTCTCAGGTCATACATACAAAATATAAAATAAAAAGAACGAAAAAAGAAGTATAAAATATATATAATTGTTCATACTGTCGGCCTCGCATTGCAGTTTCAGTGCAATAGGTTGTGTGGGGTATTTATTCATCTGGCCTGGCTTCTGTACACAGAGAGCACTAACAAAGCACTGGGAGAAGGGTAGCAGGCTGGCAGTCACAGACTGCATCACAAATAGCACCCTATTCCCTACATAGTGCACTACTTTTGACCAGGGTCCCTAGCGCAGTATATATCGAATAGGGTTCTGTTTGGGATGCAGTGCCACAGTGCAGTTTAATTATCAAACAACAGTAACAACGTATCAAACAACAGTCGCTTGGTAAATGGAAATGGTATTGGGCCCTGATCCTTAATCACTGCTGCTGCTGAGGACAAGGTCATCAGGGAGGGGCTAACTAACACTCAGAGAGGAGAGAGAGAGGGAGAGGTAGGTAGACGGAGGGAGAGAGGGAAAGGTAGGGAGAGAGGTAGGGAGAGGTAGGGAGAGGGAGGGAGAGAGAGGGAGAGAGGTAGAGAGAGAGAATGTTTTATTTATTTTATTTCACCTTTATTTAACCAGGTGGCAAGTTGCAACTGCGACCTGGCCAAGATAAAGCAAAGCAGTTCGACACATACAACAACACAGAGTTACACATGGAATAAACAAACATACAGTCAATAATACAGTAGAAAAACAAGTCTATATACAATGTGTGCAAATGAGGTAAGATAAGGCAATAAATAGGCCATGGTGGCGAAGTAATTATAATATAGCAATTAAACACTGGAATGGTAGATGTGCAGTAGATTAATGTGCAAAGTAGAAATACTGGGGTGCAAAGGTGCAAGATAAATAAATAAATACAGTAGGGGATGAGGTAGTTGGTTGGGCTTTTTACAGATGGGAGCTGCTCTGACAGCTGGTGCTTAAAGCTAGAGAGGGAGATAAGTCTCCAGTTTCAGTGATTTTTGTAGTTCGTTTCAGTCATTGGCAACAGAGAACTGGAAGGAAAGGCGGCCAAAGGAGGAATTGGCTTTGGGGGTATACCTGCTGGAGCGCGTGCTACGGGTGGGTGCTGCTATGGTGACCAGCGAGCTGAAAAGGCGGGGCTTTACCTAGTAGGGACTGGTAGATGACCTAGAGCCAGTGGGTTTGGCAACGAGTATGAAGCGAGGGCCAGCCAACGAGAGCGTACAGGTCACAGTGGTGGGTATTATATGGGGCTTTGGTGACAAAACGGATGGCACTGTGATAGACTGCATCCAATTTGTTGAGTAGAGTGTTGGAGGCTATTTTGTAAATGACATCGCCGAAGTTGAGGATCGGTAGGATGGTCAGTTTTACGAGGGTATGTTTGGCAGCATGAGTGAAGGATGCTTTGTTGCGAAATAGGAAGCCAATTCTAGACTTAATTTTGGATTAGAGATGTTTGATGTGAGTCTGGAAGGAGAGTTTACAGTCTAGCCAGACACCTATTTCTAGTTGTCTACGTATTCTAAGTCAGAACCGTCCAGAGTAATGATGCTGGACGGGCGGGCAGGTGCGGGAAGCGATCGGTTGAAGAGAATGCATTTAGTTTTACTTGCATTTAAGAGCAGTTGTAGGCCACGGAAGGAGAGTTGTATGGCATTGAAGCTCTTCTGGAGGGTAGTTAACAGTGTCCAAAGAAGGGCCAGAAGTATACAGAATGAGAAAGGGAGAGAGGTAGGGAGAGAAGTAGGGAGAGGTAGGGAGAGAAAAAGATAGAGGGAAAGCGAGAGATGAGATTCTTCCCATGATGTGCAGTGTGATATGAGCTATGCTGGAGCCGCAGCTAAAATGTGCTCGACACACATGCTGTTCTGTACGCTTGCAAGGTTGTTACTGTACATGGATGTGGTTAAATGACAGGTCCCTGTTACCATGTGTGGCTGTTCAAAGAGGGAAGTGTGAAGTGGGGAGGGGGAGGCACCCTATTCCCTAGTGCACTACTTTTCACCAGTGCCCTGGGAATAGGGTGCCTTGGTCAGGGCTAATGACTCTTGAACAGTCTCCCTCAGAAATACTGCAAACACGGCAAGAATATAGTTCTTTGATGGAATTGAATGGCAGGTTGTTGGAGTTCAAAAAGATACAGTTTGATATTAAACTATGTTCTGGTCTTGCATTGTAATGCTCCTTTCTCACAGAAGTTATTATTATTTCAAGGCTGATACAGAATCAATGTGCTTTGCTGTGTATCGTTCATTACGCAAGCCGCTAAGCTGAAATCTTTACTTTTCACAAATTAAACAACGAGGTCCCATCTGAGTTCAGCTCCTAATGAGCACAAACCCAAATTAAGCATATTCAATTAAGTCTCTATTTACAAAATATGAAAGTTGAAAACGCTGTAACTAACTGATGAAGAAATTGCATAAAATATACTCCAGAGCCACTGTTGTACATGATTCCTATTCCCTTTTATTCGCTCATTGGTATTGCCTGTGTACCAAATGGACCCTTAGTGCACTACTTTTGACCAGAGCTATATGAGCCCTGTTTAAAAGTAGTGCTATTTGGGACACATTTTTGGGCTTGCAACAGGCTTTAGTGTGCTGTAGTAGCATAATGTACTATAACAATTCTCTATGGGAAACAATGTGAATTATTACCCTCGTCTTCCCCATTAGAAATTAACCAGAAAGCAGCTGGGCTTAGCCAATGAAGCACTTACAATATATTTCATTATGACATCACAGGCATCGCCACAGTAATTACATAATGTGTATGTATTCTGTGGCACCAGGGTTGGCATGGTTACTTTCTAAATGTAATCTGTTACAGTTACTAGTTACCTGTCCACAATTGTAATCAGTAACGTAACTTTTGGATTACCCAAACTCATTGACGTAATCTGATTACATTCAGTTACTTTTAGATGACTTTCCCCTTATCTTTAAATTAAAAACCAAAGTCTAACAGGTTCCACTACTATTCTATGATCATCTACTTCCTGTTGGCTCCACTATTGTCCTATGATCATCAACTTCCTGTTGGCTCCACTACTGTCCTATGATCATCTACCTCTGGTTGGTTCCACTACTATTCTATGATCATATACTTCCTGTTGGCTCCACTATTGTCCTATGATCATCTACTTCCTGTTGGCTCCACTACTGTCCTATGATTATCTACTTCCTGTTGGTTCCACTATTATTCTATGATCATCTACTTCCTGTTGTTTCCACTAATGTCCTATGATCATCTACTTCCTATTGGTTCCACTACTATTCTATGATCATCTACTTCCTGTTGGCTCCACTACTATTCTATGATCGTCTACTTCCTGTTGTTTCCACTACTATTCTATGATCATCTACTTCCTGTTGGCTCCACTATTATTCTATGATCGTCTACCTATAAATATGTAATACATTGTAGTCATGTTTTATTCATTAATATGTATTAATAAACATGAAAATACGAGTTAATTAAACACTCAATCATATTGAAATTACCCTCTCTAGATTAAACTATGTACTTCATTTCAGCAGGTAGCTAACATAATTATTCTCAATTAATTTCCCTCTCACCAACAATGCTAACCTACCAAGTAGAAGACGACGGACAAAAGCAATTTCACACCGATGACAACAATGCTAATAACTCCTCCATGGTCCGGGATTACAGCCTACTATCCTAATTATCCTCATATGGCTATGTGTGTGTGTGTGTGTGTGTGTGTGTGTGTGTGTGTGTGTGTGTGTGTGTGTGTGTGTGTGTGTGTGTGTGTGTGTGTGTGTGTGTGTGTGGTGTGTGTGTATGTGTGTGTGTGTGTGTGAGACGTGGAGTTAACTGAGAAAGAGATGCTGATCTCCCTCGATAGGGTACATTGTAAAGGATTCCTTTGCCAGCTCCCATTCCCAACCAGAGGCAATACTGTTTGATTACACATCTCCCTCACACACATCATACCTCACATACTTTTAATAAGACTGTCTGGTACTCATTCATGAGGTATATGTATATATCTCTCTGTCTCTATATGATTAACACTTGGTTGTAAATAAATGACAGCACAATGACTCACCCTACTCTCCTCCTTTCCTCTCCCCCTTTCCTCTCCTCCCATAAAAAAGGGGGGATAAGGAATAAGAGCTAAAATCGTTAGGATTAGTCATCATGCTTTGAGGCATAGCTTCAAAGAAAGTGTAAACTGCTAAACGGAAGAGAACGTGGAAGTACAATCGCTCCGAATATATCTTCTCTGGGCAGTCGCTCCATATATATTCTCTAGGCAGAGGGAGAGAGATTCCCCCTTGCTTTCAGAAATGTTGGGCTGGAGGCCCTTGAACTCCTTGAATCACAACCATACGGTCGGGCCTCAGCATGATATGCACTATACCTTTGACTACAGTTGAAGCTATTGCTTTTATCTGGGACTTAGCTGCTTTGAGGAATTCAGACCGCAAAAGTTGAATGGGAAAGATAGGCAGGCGCCATTTTATGTCATCATTTTAGATTGCACTTCTCTTCCATTCATTTGGGAACTCTCTCTAGCGTTAGCCCCTCTGTATATGTCTATGGGACACAGCTGGAGCTCAATCAGCTCTGTATCTCTGGTCCCTGTGTGGCATCAGTGTCATCCTCTTTCTCTACCAGACATACTCCCTCTGCGACAGACAGATGACACATCACTGGATATTTTCATCACCCCCATCCCTCCTCTCTACCTGCCCACCCTGTCCGAACCCGGGCCTCCAGGCCTCGCTCAGATCCAGTCCTGAGTAGAAAGTCCACCTCCCACAGAGACTATCATTAATTAAGCGTGTGATTGGCTCTCTATCTGCTACCCCGCACCTCTAACTCTCTGTCTCCCTCTCTCTGCCTCTCTCTGTCTCTTACTCACTCTCTCTCTCTCTCTCTCTCTCTCTCTCTCTCTCTCTCTCTCTCTCTCTCTCTCTCTCTCTCTCTCTCTCTCTCTCTCTCTCTTTCTCTCTGTCCCTCTCTATCTTTCTCTCTGTCTCTCTCAGTCTCTTTCTGCAGTTGTGTTGATCCACAGATGAAATGCGATCCAACACCTCGTGGGACCTGGATGGCATGTCATGCCAGAGAGTGTCAGAAAGACTGACCAAAATAGCCCCAATTCAGTCTCTCCCTTTTTATTTATCTTCTCTTTCTGTCTTTCTCTCTCTCTCTCTCTCTCTCTCTCTCTCTCTCTCTCTCTCTCTCTCTCTCACACACACTCACAGCCAGGGGCCTAGCAAGCCTCTGCAGCACCACAACATCACAATGTGCCAACTGCCAACCTCTAGAGGTTCTCTCCGCATCTCATGTCTCTTACAGTAGCTCTCACGCCACATAGTTTACAGTCAACCAGGGAACTGTAAACCACAGCCCCGGAAAATGAATTCACAACACTGTGACACAACAATGTGAATCAAAATGGCTACAGCCCTTGGACTTGAAGAGTTACTTGGAATAGGCAAGAGAAAAGCAAGAAAACAACTTATTGGGAGCTCCTCCAGACGTTAGAGATAGTTAGAGAGAGACTTCTGTAAGATACCCCATGCCGAAGGAGATCAGTCTGGCCGATAAGCATTAACACCTACTTGACTTGCAAACCTGGTATGCTAGGCACATTTGTTCATTTGTATGCTTGGTATCAGAGTCACCAAAATATACCAGTATTCTACTTTGAAAAGATATGGTCTCATAAAGAGATGACCTGTTTTTGTGATACGGACAGTCTTGTGATATAAAACACTATATTTCTCCATAATAAAACTGGGTATCCTATCTTCCACGGTGACCTTGTTGATGCAGCAGGCAGGCAGACGAGACAGGCAGACGAGACAGGCAGACGAGACAGGCAGGAGATACAGGCAGGAGATACAGGCAGGGGAGACAGGCAGGGGAGACAGGCAAGGGAGACAGGCATGGGAGACAGGCATGGAAGACAGGCAGGAGAGACAGGCAGGGGAGACAGGCAGGGGAGACAGGCAGGAGAGACAGGCAGGCGAGACAGGCAGGAGAGACAGTTAGGAGAGAAAGGCAGGAGGGACAAGCAGAGAAGACAGGCAGGGGAGACAGGTAGGAGAGACAGGCAGTGTGTGTGTGTGTGTGTGTGTGTGTGTGTGTGTGTGTGTGTGTGTGTGTGTGTGTGCCATTCCGTCAGATGGATTATGGGGCAGCAACAGTGTCTTGACATTGGAGATCCTTGATGCTGATGACAGTTCATCAAAAGTATTCTCTACACCTAGACCCCCCTATTCTCTACACCTAGACCCCTATTCTCTGCACCTAGACCCCCTATTCCCTACACCTAGACCCCCTATTCCCTACACCTAGACCCCCTATTCCCTACACCTAGACCACCCTATTCCCTACACCTAGACCCCCTATTCCCTACACCTAGACCCCTATTTCCTACACCTAGACCACCCTATTCCCTACACCTAGACCCCCTATTCCCTACACCTAGACCCCCTATCCCCTACACCTAGACCCCCTATTCCCTACACCTAGACCCCCTATCCCCTACACCTAGACCACCCTATTCCCTACACCTAGACCACTTTATTCCCTACACCTAGATCCCCTATTCCCTACACCTAGACCACCCTATTCCCTACACCTAGACCCCCTATTCCCTACACCCCCTATTCTCTACAACTAGACCCCCTATGCCCCCACACCTAGACCACCCTATTCCCCACACCTAGACCCCCTATCCCCTACACCTAGACCCCCTATCCCTACACCTAGACCCCCTATTCCCTACACCTAGACCCCCTATCCCTACACCTAGACCCCCTATCCCCTACACCTAGACCCCCTATTCCCTACACCTAGACCCCCTATTCCCTACACCTAGACCACCCTATTCCCTACACCTAGACCCCCTATTCCCTACACCTAGACCACCCTATTCCCCACACCTAGACCACCCTATTCCCTACACCTAGACCCCCTATTCCCCCACACCTAGACCCCCTATTCCCTACACCTAGACCCCCTATTCTCTACAACTAGACCACCCTATTCCCACACCTAGACCACCCTATTCCCTACACCTAGACCCCCTATTCCCTACACCTAGACCCCCTATTCTCTACAACTAGACCACCCTATTCCCTACACCTAGACCCCCTATTCCCTACACCTAGACCCCCCCTATTCCCTACACCTAGACCACCCTATTCCCACACCTAGACCACCCTATTCCCTACACCTAGACCCCCTATTCCCCACACCTAGACCCCCTATTCCCTACACCTAGATCTCCCTATTCCCTACACCTAGACCCCCTATTCCCTACACCTAGACCCCCTATTCCCTACACCTAGACCCCCTATTCCCTACACCTAGACCACCCTATTCCCTACACCTAGACCACCCTATTCCCTACACCTAGACCACCCTATTCCCTACACCTAGACCCCCCTATTCCCTACACCTAGACCCCCCTATTCCCTACAACTAGACCACCCTATTCCCTACACCTAGACCACCCTATTCCCTACAACTAGACCACCCTATTCCCTACACCTAGACCCCCCTATTCCCTACACCTAGAACACCCTATTCCCTACACCTAGAACACCCTATTCCCTACACCTAGACCACCCTATTCCCTACACCTAGACCACCCTATTCCCTACGCCCAGACCACCCTATTTCCCAAATCCAGACCATCCTTTTCCCTATATCCAGAACACCCTATTCACACCATCCTATTCCCTACATCCCCATACCATTCTATTCCCTACATCCAGACCACCTTACATCCAGAACCCTGACCTGTTCGCCCTACGTTCTACCTTGTCCCGGACCTGCTGTTTTCGTCTCTCTCTCTCTCTACCGCACCTGCTGTCTCGAACACTGAAAGCTCGGCTATGAAAAGCCAACTGACATTTACTCCTGAGGTGCTGACCTGTTGCACCCTCTACAACCCCTGTGATTATTATTATCTGACCCTGCTGGTCATCTATGAATGTTTGAACATCTTGAAGAACAATATGGCCTTAAATGGCCATGTAACCTTATAATCTCCACCTGGCACAGCCAGAAAAGGATTAGCTACCCCTCAGAACCTGGTTCCTCTATAGGTTTCTTCCTAGGTTCCTGCCTTTCTAGGGAGTTTTCCTGAGCCACCGTGGTTCTTCATCAGCATTGCTTGCTGTTTGGGGTTTAAGGCTGGGTTTCTGTATAAGCACTTTGTGACATCTAATGATGTAAAAAGGGCTTTGTAAATACATTTGATTGATTGATTGTCTGTTGGTTGGCCCTGTTGCTCCGGGGCTGTTGGGAGAGTTATGGCATTCATATGAACACTGCCAATTCAATCTGTCCTCCAAGCGTCAACACAACGCTCGGCGTGATTACTTTCTTGGCAAGCCGGAGACTCATTGGCTTACATTCGCGATGCGTTTTCACAAAGCCCTCTGTTATACAGCGTTGCTTGGCGTGGCTGGGCCAGGAGTAGGCAGCGAGTCAGTAAAGGACAGGAAGAGACATCCAGGTTGTGTCCCGAATGGCACCCTATTACCTACATACTACTTTTGAGCAGACTCCATAGCCCTGGTCAAAGGTAGTGCACTTCAAAGGGAATAGGGTTCAATTTGGGGGACTGGTGACCCATCCCCATCCCTAGAGCTGACAGGACAGACTAGGCATATATATTGAATCCCTAGAACACCACTCAGAACTTTACATTGAATGGGAAAGTCCATTCTATGGGTTGTATTTTTATGAGGCTAAGAGGAAGTGAAACCAAGTCTGTATAGGACTGAATCGGGAGAAGTGTTTCAATCCTCTGCCACTGTGAAACATGTATCTAATGCTCTGCCACTGTGAAACATGTATCTAATGCTCTGCCACTGTGAAACATATATCCAACCCTCTGCCACTGTGAAACATGTATCTAATGCTCTGCCACTGTGAAACATATATCCAATCCTCTGCCACTGTGAAACATGTATCTAATCCTCTGCCACTGTGAAACATATATTCAATCCTCTGCCACTGTGAAACATGTATCTACTCCTCTGCCACTGTGAAACATGTATCTAATCCTCTGCTACTGTGAAACATATATCCAATCCTCTGCCACTGTGAAACATGTCTCTAATCCTCTGCCACTGTGAAACATGTATTCAATCCTCTGCCACTGTGAAACATATATTCCATCCTCTGCCACTGTGAAACATGTATCTACTCCTCTGCCACTGTGAAACATGTATCTAATCCTCTGCTACTGTGAAACATATATCCAATCCTCTGCCACTGTGAAACATATACAAATCAAATCAAATTTTATTGGTCACATACACATGGTTAGCAGATGTTAATGCGAGTGTAGCGAAATGCTTGTGCTTCTAGTTCCGACCATGCAGTAATATCTAACAAGTAATCTAACAATTTCACAACAACTACCTTATACACACAAGTGTAAAGGAATTAATAAGAATATGTACATATAAATATATGGATAAGCGATGGCCGAACGGCATAGGCAAGATGCAGTAGATGGTATAGAGTACAGTATATACATATGAGATGAGTAATGTAGGGTATGTAAACATTATATAAAGTGGCATTGTTTAAAGTGACTAGTGATACATTTATTACAGTGGGGCAAAAAAGTATTTAGTCAGCCACCAATTGTGCAAGTTCTCTCACTTAAAAAGATGAGAGAGGCCTGTAATTTTCATCATAGGTACACTTCAACTATGACAGATGAAATGAGAAAAAGAAATCCAGAAAATCACATTGTAGGATTTCTAATTTATTTATTTGCAAATTATGGTGGAAAATAAGTATTTGGTCAATAACAAAAGTTTATCTCAATACTTTGCTATATACCCTTTGTTGGCAATGACAGAGGTCAAACGTTTTCTGTAAGTCTTCACAAGGTTTTCACACACTGTTGCTGGTATTTTGGCCCATTCCTTCATGCAGATCTCCTCTAGAGCAGTGATGTTTTGGGGCTGTCGCTGGGCAACACGGACTTTCAACTCCCTCCAAAGATTTTCTATGGGGTTGAGATCTGGAGACTGGCTAGGCCACTCCAGGACCTTGAAATGCTTCTTATGAAGCCACTCCTTCGTTGTCCGGGCGGTGTGTTTGGGATCATTGTCATGCTGAAAGACCCAGCTACGTTTCATCTTCAATGCCCTTGCTGATGGAAGGAGGTTTTCACTCAAAATCTCACGATACATGGCCCCATTCATTTTTTCCTTTACACGGATCAGTCGTCCTGGTCCCTTTGCAGAAAAAACAGCCCCAAAGCATGATGTTTCCACCCCATGCTTCACAGTAGGTATGGTGTTCTTTGGATGCAACTCAGCATTCTTTGTCCTCCAAACACGACGAGTTGAGTTTTTACCAAAAAGTTCTATTTTGGTTTCATCTGACCATATGACATTCTCCCAATCCTCATCTGGATCATCCAAATGCTCTCTAGCAAACTTCAGACGGGCCTGAACATGTACTGGCTTAAGCAGGGGGACACGTCTGGCACTGCAGGATTTGAGTCCCTGGCGGCGTAGTGTGTTACTGATGGTAGGCTTTGTTACTTTGGTCTCAGCTCTCTGCAGGTCATTCACTAGGTCCCCGTGTGGTTCTGGGATTTTTGCTCACCGTTCTTGTGATCATTTTGACCCCACGGGTGAGATCTTGCGTGGAGCCCCAGATTGAGGAAGATTATCAGTGGTCTTGTATGTCTTCCATTTCCTAATAATTGCTCCCACAGTTGATTTCTTCAAACCAAGCTGCTTACCTATTGCAGATTCAGTCTTCCCAACCTGGTGCAGGTCTACAATTTTGTTTCTGGTGTCCTTTGACAGCTCTTTGGTCTTGGCCATAGTGGAGTTTGGAGTGTGACTGTTTGAGGTTGTGGACAGGTGTCTTTTATACTGATAACAAGTTCAAACAGGTGACATTAATACAGGTAACGAGTGGAGGACAGAGGACCCTCTTAAAGAAGAAGTTACAGGTCTGTGAGAGCCAGAAATCTTGCTTGTTTGTATGTGACCAAATACTTATTTTCCACCATAATTTGCAAATAAATTCATAAAAAATCGTACAATGTGATTTTCTGGATTTTTTTCCCTCATTTCGTCTGTCATAGTTGAAGTGTACCTATGATGAAAATTACAGGCCTCTCTCATCTTTTTAAGTGAGAGAACTTGCACAATTGGTGGCTGACTAAATACTTTTTTGCCCCACTGTACATCTAATTAAGTGGCTAGAGATTTGAGTCAGTATGTTGGCAGCAGCCACTCAATGTTAGTGATGGCTGTTTATCAGTCTGATGGCCTTGAGATAGAAGCTGTTTTTCAGTCTCTCGGTCCCAGCTTTGATGCACCTGTACTGACCTCGCCTTTTGGATGATAGCGGGGTGAACAGGCAGTTGCTCGGTGGTTGTTGTCCTTGATGATCTTTTTGGCCTTCCTGTGACATCGGGTGGTGTACATGTCCTGGAGGGCAGGTAGTTTGCCCCCGGGGATGCGTTGTGCAGACCTCAATACCCTCTGGAGAGCCTTACGGTTGTGGGCGGAGCAGTTGCCGTACCAGGCGATGATACAGCCCGACAGGATGCTCTCGATTGCGCAACTGTAAAAGTTTGTGAATGTTTTTGATGACAAGCCAAATGTCTTCAGCCTCCTGAGGTTGAAGAGGAGCTGCTGCGCCTTCTTCACCACGCTGTCTGTGTGGGTGGACCATTTCAGTTTGGGCAAGATGTGTACGCCGAGGAACTTAAAACTTTCCACCTTCTCCACTACTGTCCCGTCGATGTGGATAGGGGGGTGCTCCCTCTTCACCATCATATCTTTTGTTTTGTTGACGTTGAGTGAGAGGTTATTTTCCTGACACCTTACTCCGAGGGCCCTCACCTCCTCTCTGTAGGCCGTCTCGTCGTTGTTGGTAATCAAGCCTACCACTGTAGTGTCGTCTGCAAACTTGATGATTGAGTTGGAGGCATGCATGGCCACGCAGTCATGGGTGAACAGGGAGTACAGGAGAGGGCTGAGAACGCAACCTTGTGGGGCCCCAGTGTTGAGGATCAGCGGGGTGGAGATGTTGTTTCCTACGCTCACCACATGGGGGGCGGCCTGTCAGAAAGTCCAGGACCCAGTTGCACAGGGCGGGGTCGAGATCCAGGGTCTCGAGCTTAATGACAAGTTTGGAGGGTACTATGGTGTTAAATGCTGAGCTGTAGTCGATGAACAGCATTCTTACATAGGTATTCTTCTACAGTATCTAATCCTCTGCCAATGTGAAACATATATCCAATCAATCGCCACTGTGAAACAGATATACAATCATCTGCCACTGTGAAACATATATCCGATCATCTGCAACTGTGAAACATATGTCCAATAATCTGCCACTGTGAAACATATATCCAATTATCTGCCACAGTGAAACATATATCCAATAATCTGCCACTGTGAAACATATATCCGATCATCTGCCACTGTGAAACATATATCCGATCATCTGCCACTATGAAACATATATCCGATCATCTGCCACTGTGAAACATATATCCAATAATCTGCCACTGTAAAACAGATATCCGATCATCTGCCTCTGCCACTGTAATACCTTTTTTAATTTTTTATTTTTCTTTGCACTGTTGGTTAGAGCCTGTAAGTAAGCATTTCACTGTAAGTTCTACACCTGTTGTATTCGGTGCACGTGACAAATAAACTTTGATTTGATTTGAAACATATATCCAATCATCTGCCACTGTAAAACATATATCCGATCATCTGCCACTATGAAACATAAATCCAATCATCTGCCACAGTGAAACATATATCCACTAATCTGCCACTGTGAAACATATATCCGATCATCTGCCACTGTGAAACATATATCCGATCATCTGCCACTGTGAAACATATATCCGATCATCTGCCACTGTGAAACATATATCCGATCATCTGCCACTATGAAACATATATCCGATCCTCTGCCACTGTGAAACATATATCCGATCATCTGCCACTGTGAAACATATATCCAATCATCTGCCACTGTGAAACATATATCCGATCATCTGCCACTGTGAAACATATATCCAATCCTCTGCCACTGTGAAACATATATCCAATCATCTGCCACTGTAAAACATATATCCAATCCTCTGCCACTGTGAAACATATATCCAATCCCTGATAAAGCAAGCAAGGAGAAGAGCTCAAATCCCCAAACCTGGCAAATAAAGGAAGTGTTTAAACCATGAGCCACATGGTTGGCAGCAGTAGTCGTCATGTGGACAATGGTAATTGAAACAGAACTAAAACCCTTATTCAAGATGCCAATACTTACTTGACTGTCTACTTGGTATAATTATACTAATCCTCTTAGTACATTACATTCAGAAAGTATTCAGACCCCTCATCAATGTACACAATACCCCATAATGACAAAGCAAAAACTGTTTTTTTTGTGTGCACATTTTATTAAAATATAAAACTGAAATATGACACTTAAATAATTTTTCAGACCCTTTACTCAGTACTTTGTTGAAGCACCTTTAGCAGTGATTACAGCCTTGCATCTTCATGGGTATGAAACTATAAGCTTGGTACACCTGTATTTGGGGAATTTCTCCCATTCTTCTCTGCAGATCCTCTCAGGCTCTGTCAGGTTGTATGGGGAGCGTTGCTGCTCAGCTATTTTAAGGTCTTTCCAGAGATGTTCGATTAGGTTCATGTCCAGGATCTGGCTGGGCCACTCAAGGACATTCAGAAACTTGTCCTGAAGCCACTCCTGCGTTGTCTTGGCTGTGTGCTTAGGGTCGTTGTCCTGTTAGAAGGTGAACCATCGTCCCATTCTGAGGTCCTGAGCACTCTTGAGCAGGTTTTCATGAAGGATCTCTCTGTATTTTTCTCGGTTCACCTTTCCCTTGATCCTGACTAGTCTTCCAGTCCCTGCCACCGAAAAACATCCCCACAGCATGATGCTGCCACCACCATGCTTCACCGCAGGGATGGTGCCAGGTTTCCTCCAGACGTGTCGCTTGGAATTTAGGCCAAAGAGTTCAATCTTGGTTTCATCAGACCAGAGAATCTTGTTTCTCATGGTCTGAGAGTCCTTAAGGTGCCTTTTGGCAAACTCTAAGCGGGCTGTCACGTGCCTTTTACTGAGGAATGGCTTCCGTCTGGCCACTCTAGCATAAAGGCCTGATTAGTGGAGTGCTGCAGAGATGGTTGTCCTTCTGGAAGGTTCTCCCATCTCCACAGAGGAACTGTAGTGTCAGAGTGACCATCGGGCTCTTGGTCACATCCCTGACCCCCCTTCTTATCCGATTGCTCAGTTTGGCTGGGCGTCCAGCTTTAGGAAGAGTCTTGGTGGTTCAAAACTTCTTCCATATAAGAATGATGGAGGCCATTATGTTCTTGGGGACCTTCAATGTTGCAGACATTTTTTTGTACCCTTCCCCAGATCTGTGCCTCCACACAATCCTGTCTCTGAGCTCCTTGGACAGTTCTTTCCACCTCATGGTTTGGGTTTTAGCTCTGAGATGCACTGTCAACTGTGGGACCCTAAATAGACGTGTGTCTTTCCAAATCATGTCCAATCAATTGCATTTACCACAGGTGGACTCCAATCAAGTTGTAGAAACATCTCAAGGATGATCAATGGAAACAGGATGCACCTGAGCTAAATTTTGAGTCGCATAAAAAAAAGGGTCTGAATACATACAGTGGGGCAAAAAAGTATTTAGTCAGCCACCAATTGTGCAAGTTCTCTCACTTAAAAAGATGAGAGAGGCCTGTAATTTTCATCATAGGTACACTTCAACTATGACAGACAAAATGAGGAAAAAAAATCCAGAAAATCACATTGTAGGATTTTTAATGAATTTATTTTCAAATTATGGTGGAAAATAAGTATTTGGTCAATAACAAAAGTTTATCTCAAAACTTTGTTATATACCCTTTGTTGGCAATGACAGAGGTCAAACGTTTTCTGTAAGTCTTCACAAGGTTTTCACACACTGTTGCTGGTATTTTGGCCCATTCCTCCATGCAGATCTCCTCTAGAGCAGTGATGTTTTGGGGCTGTCACTGGGCAACACGGACTTTCAACTCCCTCCAAAGATTTTCTATGGGGTTGAGATCTGGAGACTGGCTAGGCCACTCCAGGACCTTGAAATGCTTCTACTGAAGCCACTCCTTCGTTGCCCGGCGGTGTGTTTGGGATCATTGTCATGCTGAAAGACCCAGCCACGTTTCATCTTCAATGCCCTTGCTGATGGAAGGAGGTTTTCACTCAAAATCTCACGATACATGGCCCCATTCATTCTTTCCTTTACACGGATCAGTCGTCCTGGTCCCTTTGCAGAAAAAACAGCCCCAAAGCATGATGTTTCCACCCCCATGCTTCACAGTAGGTATGATGTTCTTTGGATGCAACTCAGCATTCTTTGTCCTCCAAACACGACGAGTTGAGTTTTTACCAAAAAGTTCTATTTTGGTTTCATCTGACCATATGACATTCTCCCAATCCTCATCTGGATCATCCAAATGCTCTCTAGCAAACTTTAGACGGGCCTGAACATGTACTGGCTTAAGCAGGGGGACACGTCTGGCACTGCAGGATTTGAGTCCCTGGCGGCGTAGTGTGTTACTGATGGTAGGCTTTGTTACTTTGGTCCCAGCTCTCTGCAGGTCATTCACTAGGTCCCCCCGTGTGGTTCTGTGGTTTTTGCTCACCGTTCTTGTGATCATTTTGACCCCACGGGGTGAGATCTTGTGTGGAGCCCCAGATCGAGGAAGATTATCAGTGGTCTTGTATGTCTTCCATTTCCTAATAATTGCTCCCACAGTTGATTTCTTCAAACCAAGCTGCTTACCTATTGCAGATGCAGTCTTCCCAACCTGGTGCAGGTCTACAATTTTGTTTCTGGTGTCCTTTGACAGCTCTTTGGTCTTGGCCATAGTGGAGTTTGGAGTGTGACTGTTTGAGGTTGTGGACAGGTGTCTTTATACTGATAACAAGTTCAAACAGGTGCCATTAATACAGGTAACGAGTGGAGGACAGAGGACCCTCTTAAAGAAGAAGTTACAGGTCTGTGAGAGCCAGAAATCTTGCTTGTTTGTATGTGACCAAATACTTATTTTCCACCATAATTTGCAAATAAATTCATTAAAAATCCTACAATGTGATTTTCTGGATTTTCTTTCCTCATTTTGTCTGTCATAGTTGAAGTGTACCTATGATGAAAATTACAGGCATCTCTCATCTTTTTAAGTGAGAGAACTTGCACAATTGGTGGCTGACTAAATACTTTTTTGCCCCACTGTATGTTAATAAGGTTTTTCTGTTTTTTATTTTTAATACATTTGCAAACATTTCTAAAAAAAACGTTTTTGATTTGTCATTATGGGGTATTGTGTGTAGATTGAGGGGGAAAAAAATATATACATTTTAGAATAAGGCTGTAATGTAACAAAACGTGGAAAAAGTCAAGGGGTCGGGAATACTTTCCAAATGCCCTCTATGTCTAATAGGTAACATGGTGTAACATCACACATTTCCCTCCGCTCATCTTTCACACACACGTCCATTTCCTCCCTCCCTGATCAATTACCGTTTCCCACCATCTTCCCCTACCCATACCTGAATGGTGGGTGGGGAGCGCTGTTTCCTCGTGGTGGTCGTAGACAGAGTCGTAGTGGTCTCTATGAAAGTGGTGGACATCTCAGGTGGCACAGAGGTGGTGGTGCGGGCAGCGCCCCTACTGGTGGGCATGTCACCCACCAATCGGACGCTCCCGTTCACCTTGATGTTGACATGACCTTCAGCAGCCATGTTGAGGACCTTAGAATAGGATAAACTATAGAATTAGAATTAGCTTTTACTTCCTGCTTTAATCATATTAGTACACTCAAAATGGCTGCCAGTCCACCCATTACGGCATCTCCAGCTGGAGTGGATTTCTTTCTACTTTTATTTATCAAATCAGTCAATGAATCATACCTTTAGTCCGTTGTAGTAGAGGCCGGACAGCTGGCCCTGGTAGGGACGTTTACGGTCATTACCGCCTATAGAGATGGCAGCCTGGGTGTTGAAGATGGTGAGCTGCCGGCCTGAGAGGAGATGGGAGGGGGACAGCAGGGAGAACACCATTACAATGCACTTACATTGGTTGTACTTGATTCAATTAAGTAGTCTACACTCATAATGTCCATATGTTGGTTTTACTGCATTTATAATGCTTAACCTCTAATGCTCATCTGGGGACAAGCACTGGAAGTTAGTGTATGTTAAGGTGTGATGGGTCAATGCATCTCGACTGATGCATATTTAACGTGTCAATGTTTTAATTGTATCTGTATCAGACCTGGGTTCAAATACTATTTAAAATATATCACTTGAATATTTTAAGGTACTTGGAAATACACTTGGAAAGTATTGGAAAATACAAAAATACACTCCCATGCACTTAACCCATGTATTTGAAAATAGTATTTGAAAATTCTCTCAAATACAATTTGGTATACTTTCTTATTTATTTATTTTTTACAAATAACCATTAAAATACTCAAATACAGGTACTTGTTTTGGACTGTGTATTTGAAAATACACAAATACACAAATAAAAAGTATATTAAATACCAGATACTCAAATACACATGTATTTGAACCCAGATCTGTTTATAAATAAACAATTGAAAATAAGGTCAGTTAAGTGTGTTTGGAAAAGATCTTTGACACACGAAAACAGAAACATTCACTGCATTTGTAATCCCCTGAACAACGCAATATAATTACGCAGTTCAATTATTTAAAAGAAAACGAGTAAGACCTTTGAATTGCAATATAATGTGACAAAATGCAACTAATAGACTGTCGTACATGTCATGAAATCCACTGTAAACTTCATTAAACGGGAGTTAAACCATCACAGTCAAAACACATTGCTCATGCATTAGTTCTGAAATGAAATATACAAATAACACTCGGAATACAGGGGAATCCTAATTGGAAATCACATTTCCATAACACACACACACACACAGCACTGCAGGCTCATTGCATTTGTCACATTCACAATTACAATACATTGGGCATGAAATGAAAAGGGAAATAAATCTCATATCATCGTAACATAAAAATAAATATTATGTTGATCCATGCATGTAGTACATGCTAATAGGATCAGAAACTGCTTTGTGTTTTTAGACGTTGTTAAAGGGACTTTATAATCATCTTAGCAAGTTTAGGCAATGAACTTTAAATGTAGTTTATAATGATATTATGTCAAGCAGGACATTTTGTAAGAAGCAGAATATATCGGTAGCACAATTCTCCATTACACCTCTCCATTGTAATAAACAGTAGTGAGGTAGCGACTAGACAATGAACTGTAAGACTGTGTAGAATGAAAGCAGACCTTTTCATTCCAGAATTTCTACTCCATTGCAGTCTATTTCAGGGCAGGCTACACAGTGATAGGCTCATGTTAGTGCGGAGTTGAGTTAGAACAATAGGTCCCAATTACTGTATATTGCTGTCACCAAAACAAGAGGGATGCTTCGGTTGGATGTGTCAAACCACTGCCGTAGGAATAACACCACAAAATAGAGCCTAGAAGTTAGTTCAGAGCTCCAACTCAAACAAATATACACCCTCTGTTAAGTTTGTCCCCAAATATTATTTGAGCTTTTAGCAGGGAGATTTGTGTTTCTTTTAGCAAAGTACAACTATTGGTTGTAAGACATCAGATTTGATCATGTATTGTTTGTGGATTACACCTGTCCCTTTAATAACTGGTCAGCTTCAATGATTCAAAATTCTAACTGAATTTAAACATGATGACAAAAAGGGAATGGCAAAAAAAAAAAGGAAAAACAAACAAAATACAATTGACATTAAGTTTAGTTTAATTATGGTTTAAAGGGTTAAAAAAGGAATTGTTGTGGATCCATTCTAGAAGGATTGAGGGGAAACAAGCCAATGACATGACAAGAAAACAAAAACATTCCAGAATATTCTACAAGATCTGGTAAAAGGTTTACCTTTCTCCTGCAGCCAATCTTCTACCGGCCTCTTATAATTGAATGGGATTTTCTTATTACCCATTTGATAGCGCTCAACGTCGCTTGGTCCTTTAAAGTTTGAAAGTTTAGAGAAAAACTTAAAACAGTCGGCAAAAGCAACTGTCAAACAATCATTCACATTTAGACACCGATTTATGAAACTTGTTTAGCCTTGTTTATAATGAAAAGTCAAAAATTGTTATGCGGAATTTCAATATAAATATTTAGTTGTTTAATTTAGAAAACTTGGTAAGATAGGATTTTTGATAGAATTGGACAGTCAATTGGATACTTGAGCAACACTTGGTTTCCAATATTGTCTAACAAAGAAACATAGACAACAATCCTGTAAACCCACATCCTTGAGAGCAGAACCTGAACCTGGAAAAATCATTCAATTGTGTGTGCATTCATCTGTGTTGAACAATACATTCCACATTTCAATCTACATACAACCTGAATTCATTAAACCTCAACAGATGTGAAGGGAAAAACATCAGTATGTTAAAATAGGGTTGCATGTCTGAACAGCCCTACTAAGGAACAGATATATCAGACGTGATTTTGAATCACTTTTCCCACTGGACAACACCTGAACACTTGAACTGTGTCCCCAATGGCACACTATTCCCTATATAGTGCACTACAATAGTGCAAAAGTAGTGCAATATATAGAGAATAGGGTTCCATTTGATACACAACCCTGCTCTTACATTTCAAGTGGCCAAGGAACAAGTCAGTTTAACAACTATTTTGGAGAGAAAGAGGGGAAATAGGTAGCGAAGGAGTGAAATAAAAGAGGTAATTTGCGGAGCTGCAAACCTGTTGGGAGAAAAGTCCCCTGATGACAGAGATTTGAGGAGGACACAGCATACAGATGACGTTATTACCAGGTGGTGTAGGAGTAGGAGTATGTGTGTGTCTGTGTGTCTGTATGTGCGTGGTGTGCATGTGTGTGTGTGTGTGTTTGTGTGTGTGTGTGATTATGGGTGTAGTGTGTGTGTATGTGTGATTACGGGCATAGTGTGAGGTCTCTCTGTTAGAGTGATACCCTGGCTGCTGCTCAGAGACTGAAGAGAACATGCTCTAGCAGGAGGAATGAATCTGAGACTGAAGAGAACATGTTCGAGCAGGAGGAATAAATCTGAGACTGAAGAGAACATGTTCGAGCAGGAGGAATAACTCTGAGACTGAAGAGAACATGTTCGAGCAGGAGGAATAAATCTGATCTGATGAATATGTCCAGCAGGGATTTCTATTTTACACAGTACAATCTCTCTCCCTCCCTCTCCCTCCGTTTCCCTCTTTCTCTCTCTCAATTCAATTCAATTCAATTCAAGGGCTTTATTGGCATGGGAAACATTACGTTAACATTGCCAAAGCAAGTGAAGTAGATAATCAAAAAAGCTATATGGTGTTTGTTCTTCAATGGTTGACCTTTTCTTGTGGCAACAGATCACAAATCTTGCTGCTCTCTCATCTCTCTCTCTGTACTATTTTCAAGATAAATATCTATAGGCTAAGCTACATCTCTAATGTATGAGCCTGTGATTGTAGAATATGCTAAACATGTAGAATATATGCAATGGCCAATTCCCATCCATCTTGTGCATTTGGATGACATTCTGAGGCTTTATCCATGCATTCAGTGATACACTTCTACTATCAATTTAGGGGGATATGGCTTTGTGTTTTCAAACAGACAGAGATACTCCATGTCTGTGAAGTTTGTACTGAATAATGTAGGAAGTGAAATGATGTCACTCCTTCCCCTCGATGAGGATGTTTTGGAGAAACAAAGACACTTTGACACTGTTTCAAGGTACAGAAGGAATAAATAATACATTGACTGCAGCTTTTTGGAGATGATAATAGGAAGTGCGAGACTTCAAAAGCGTGAATATAGTGAATATCCTTAAAGGCCTAATGCAATCTATTTTATCTCAACATCAAATTATTTCTGGGTAACAATTAAGTACCTTACTGTGATTGTTTTCAATTAAAATGGTAAAAAAAAAGAAACCAAAATAGCTTCTTAGCAAAGAGCAATTTCTCAAGCAAGAATTTTGCTAGGCCTGAGTGGGCAGGGGAAAACTGAAAACTGCTGTTATTGGCAGAGAGGTTTGGAACTATCTTCTTATCAACTAATTTACCGCCTGGTAATCTCACCAGGCAGGCCAAAACACCCTCCCTCCAAACCAGGCTGAAATTTCAGGCAGTCTTTTCAAACAGCTCTTAACCTTAAAGGGCATTAACATAAAATGTCACAATATTATTCCAACCTCATAGTGTGGAAATATATATAAAACACATGAAAATCACGTTTTTGACTCCACAGTGCCTTTAACACATCTCTTTTAATAATAAATCGCAGCACGCTCGCTGAGTCAAATGTTCTCAGAGGATAAATCTGGGATATGATAACGTCACAACATGTTTCAGTTACGTGGGCAGACCCCCTATCAACAGCTCAATCATACATCCCCCCAAACTATGGGTAGAGGAGAACACATAACACATTGACTAATGGCTGTTTGGGAGTCTCTCTCACCCTCTCTTCCTCTCTTTTCTGTCTTTTCTGCTTTTCTTTTTTCTTTTCTTATTTCTTAAGAGAGAAAAAACTGCGTGGCTTCAAAGCGTTCAGGTTAGAAAGGGCTGAGAGGGAGCGTGGGTGTTGGTAGGGGGAGAAGAAGAGGAGGGGACGAGAGGAAGAGGGGAGACGGAAGAAAGGAGGGGAATGTAAGTGAAGATGGAAGGGCTGCTCTCTGACAAGCATTACACTCTTCGAAAAAAAAGGTCCTATTTAGAACCTAAAATGGTTCTTCGGCTGTCCCCATAATATAACCCTTTGAAGAACCCTTTTTATTTCTAGGTAGAACCCTTTTCACAGAGTGTTCTACATGGAACCCAAAAGGGTTCTATCTGGAACCAAAAACAGCTCTCCTATAGGGACAGCCGAAGAGCAGGGTTCTCAGTGCCTTTGATCCAGACGCGGTGTGGAGACTGAGGCAGCAGCCTCCCTGGACAGATAGATGGAGACCCTGGTCGACTGTTTGAAGAGCAAGGGAGTGACCCCAGGTGCAAACAGAAGCACGCACCTACAATACTGACCATGCCAAACCCCTCCCTCCCTCCCTCCCTCCAGGTGTAAACAGACAGCACCCACAATACTGACTATGTCACTATTTTTCGCTCTCAGTTCTTCCCTCCTTTTCCATGTTCTTTTTTAAAAATCTGTCTTCTTCACGGTGTCTGTTGAGAGGCCCTCACATGGATTTCTGTAGCTATATGTTGAGAATGTGTCTGGAATTATGATGAAAGCAACCTGTATTACTAGGGTAGTGGTAAGTGTAGGTGTAACTTTAAATTTGTGTCTGTGTATGTGTATATGTGTGATTCCAATTCTTCACAGCAGCCAAAACAATATGTGAATTTCTCCCCTCCTGATGGAAGTGTTTCAGCGAGAACACACATCGTCACGGTGACAGTCAGGAAGCCATCACTCGATGCCGAGGGTGTATTAACTCTGTGAAAATGGAAGAAGATTTGATACCCTGTCCATCCATCCTGTCCAAAACCTCTGCTTCTAGCCGTTCTGAAAAACATCTGGTTATAACCATTGTACACCTCCCATCTACTGACCTTACTTCTAATCTACCCTCTGTTCTCCTGTCTGTCAACCTCACATTCACTGTCCTCTTCTGTCTGTCTGTCAACCCTACCTTCACAGTCCTCTTCTGTCTGTGAACCTCACCCTCACTGTTCTCTTCTGTCTGTCTGTCAACCCTACCTTCACAGTCCTCTCCAGTCTATCAAATTCACCCTCAATGTCCTCTTCTGCCTGTCTGTTAACCTCACCCTCATTGTCTTCTTCTGCCAGTCTGTCAACATCACACTCACTGCTCTCTCCCATCTGTCAACCTCACCCCCATTGTCCTGTTCTGTCTGTATGTCTGTCAAAATCACCCTCACTGCTCTCTCCTGCCTGTCAACCTCACCATCATTGTCCTCTTCTGTCTGCATGTCTGTTAACCTCACCCGCATTGTCCTCTTCTGCCTGTCTGTCTGTCTGTCTGTCTGTCAACATCACTCTCACTGCACACTCCTGTCCATCAACCTCACCCTCATTGTCCACTCCTGTCTGTCTGTCTGTCTGTCTGTCTGTGAACCTCACCCTCCCTGTTCTCACCCTCACTGTTCTCAACTTCACCATCACTGTCCCCTCCTGTCTGTCAAACTCACCCTCACTGTACTCTTCTGTCTGTCTGTCTGTCTGTCTGTCTGTCAACATCACCCTCACTGCACTCTCCTGTCTGGCTGTCATTCTGTCAACCTCACCCTGACAGTTGTCTCCTGTCTGTCAAACTCACCATCACTGTCCTCTCCTGTCTGTCAACCTCACTTTCTCTGTCCTCTGCTGTCTGTCTGTCAACCCTACCTTCACAGTCCTCTCCAGTCTATCAAATTCACCCTCAATGTCCTCTTCTGCCTGTCTGTCAACCTCACCCTCACTGTACTCATCTCTGTCAACCTCACCCTCATTGTCCTCTTCTGTCTGTATGTCTGTCAACATCACCCTCACTGCTCTCTCCTGCCTGTCAACCTCACCATCATTGTCCTCTTCTGTCTGCATGTCTGTTAACCTCACCCGCATTGTCCTCTTCTGCCTGTCTGTCTGTCTGTCAACATCACTCTCACTGCACACTCCTGTCCATCAACCTCACCCTCATTGTCCACTCCTGTCTGTCTGTCTGTTTGTGAACCTCACCCTCCCTGTTCTCACCCTCACTGTTCTCAACTTCACCATCACTGTCCCCTCCTGTCTGTCAAACTCGCCCTCACTGTACTCTTCTGTCTGTCTGTCTGTCTGTCTGTCAACATCACCCTCACTGCACTCTCCTGTCTGGCAGTCATTCTGTCAACCTCACCCTGACAGTTGTCTCCTGTCTGTCAAACTCACCATCACTGTCCTCTCCTGTCTGTCAACCTCACTTTCTCTGTCCTCTGCTGTCTGTCTGTCAACCCTACCTTCACAGTCCTCTCCAGTCTATCAAATTCACCCTCAATGTCCTCTTCTGCCTGTCTGTCAACATCACCCTCACTGCTCTCTCCTGTCTGTCAACCTCACCATCAATGTCCTCTTCTGTCTGTCTGTCAAACTCACCCTCATTGTCCTCTTCTGCCTGTCTGTCAACATCACCCTCACTGCTCTCTCCTGTCTGTCAACCTCACCCTCATTGTCCTCTTCTGCCTGTCTGTCAACATCACCCTCACTGCTCTCTCCTGTCTGTCAACCTCACCCTCATTGTCCTCTTCTGTCTGTATGTCTGTTAACCTCACCCGCATTGTCCTCTCCTGTCTGTTAACCTCACCCTCAATGTCTTATTCTGTCTGTCTGTGAACCTCACCCTCAGAGTCCTCTCCTGTCTATCAAACACACCCTCATTGTCATCTTCTGTCTTTCTGTCCGTCTGTCTGTCTGTCTGTCAAACTCACCATCCCTGTTCTCTCCAGTCTATCAAATTCACCCTCAATGTCCTCTTCTGCCTGTCTGTCAACATCACCATCACTGTCTTCTTCTGTCTGTCAACCTCACCCTTATTGTCATCTTCTGTCTGTCAACATCACCCTCACTGCAATCTCCTGTCTATCAACCTCACCCTCATTGTCATATTCTATCCGTCTGTCAACATAACCCTCACTGCTCTCTCCTGTCTGTCAACCTCACCCTCATTGTCCTCTTCTTTCTGTCTGTATGTCTGTGAACCTCATCCTCACTGTTCTCACCGTCACTGTTCTCAACTTCACCATCACTGTCCCCTCCTGTCTGTCAAACTTACCCTCATTGTACTCTCCTGTCTGTTAACCTCACCCTCATTGTCCTCTTCTGCATGTCTATCAACATCACCATCACTGTCTTCTTCTGTCTGTCAACCTCACCTTTATTGTCATCTTCTGTCTGTCAACATCACCCTCACTGCAATCTCCTGTCTATCAACCTCACCCTCATTGTCATCTTCTGTCCGTCTGTCAACATAACCCTCACTGCTCTCTCCTGTCTGTCAACCTCACCCTCATTGTCCTCTCCTGTCTGTTAACCTCACCCTCATGGTCCTCTTCTGCCTGTCTGTCAACATCACCCTCACTGCTCTCTCATGTCTGTCAACCTCACCCTCATTGTCCTCTTCTTTCTGTATGTCTGTCAACATCACCCTCATTGTCCTCTCCTGTCTGTTAACCTCAAACTCATTCTCCTCTTCTGCCTGTCTGTCAACATCACCCTCACTGCCCTCTCCTGTCTGTCAACCTCACCCTCATTGTCCTCTTCTGTCTGTATGTCTGTTAACCTCACCCACATTGTCCTCTCCTGTCTGTTAATCTCACCCTCACTGTCCTCTTCTGTATGTCTGTCAACATTACCCTCACTGGTCTCTCCTGTCTGTTAACCTCACCCTCATTGTCCTCTTCTGTCTGTCTGTCAACCTCACCCTCATTGTCCTCTTCTACCTGTCTGTCAACATCACCCTCACTGCTCTCTCCTGTCTGTCAACCTCACCCTCATTGTCCTCTTCTGTTTGTATGTCTGTTAACCTCACCCACATTGTCCTCTCCTGTCTGTTATCCTCACCCTCACTGTCCTCTTCTGTATGTCTGTCAACATTACCCTCACTGGTCTCTCCTGTCTGTCAACCTCACCCTCATTGTCCTTTCCTGTCTGTTAACCTAACCCTCATTGTCCTCTTCTGCCTGTCTGTCAACATCACCCTCAGTGTTCTCTCCTGTCTGTCAAACTAACCCTCACTGTCCTCTTCTGTCTATCAAACTCACACTCATTGTCATCTTCTATCTTTCTGTATGTCTGTCTGTCTGTCAAACTCACCCTCCCTGTTCTCTCCAGTCTATCAAATTCACCCTCAATGTCCTCTTCTGCCTGTCTGTCAACCTCACCCTCACTGTACTCATCTGTCTGTCAACCTCACCTTCATTGTCATCTTCTGTCTGTCAACTTCACCATCATTGTCCTCTTCTGTCTGTCAACATCACCCTCACTGTTCTCACCGTCACTGCTCTCAACTTCACCATCACTATCCTCTCCTGTCTGTCACACTCACCATCACTGTCCTCTCCTGTCTGTATGTCTGTCAACCTCACCCTCATTGTCCTCTTCTGCCTGTCTGTCAACATCACCCTCAAAGTTCTCTCCGGTCTGTCAACCTCACCCTCATTGTCCTCTTCTGTCTGTCAACCTCACCATCATTGTCCTATTCTGTCTGTCAACATCACCCTCACTGCTCTCTCCTGTCTGTCAACCTCACCCTCATTGTCCTTTTCTGTCTGTCTGTGAACCTCGTTCTCACTGTTCTCACCATCACAGTTCTCAACTTCACCATCACTGTCCTCTCCTGTTTGTCAACCTCACCCTCACTGTCCTCTCCTGTCTGTATGTCTGTCAACCTCACCCTCACTGTCCTCTCTTGTCTGTCAAACTCACCCTCATTGTCCTCTTCTGTCTGTCTGACAACATCACCCTCACTGTTCTCTCCGGCCTGTCAAACTCCCCCTCACTGTCCTCTCCTGTCTATCAAACTCACCCTCATTGTCATCTTCTGTCTTTCTGTCCGTCTGTCTGTCTGTCAACCTCACTCTCCCTGTTCTTTCCAGTCTATCAAATTCACCCACAATGTCCTGTTCTGCCTGTCTGTCAACCTCACCATCACTGTCCTCTTCTGTCTGTCAACCTCACCCTCATTTTCCTCTTTTGTCTGTCTGTCAACATTAGCCTCACTGCAATCATATGTCTATCAACCTCACCCTCATTGCCCTCTTCTGTCTGAATGTTTGTCTGTCTGTCAACCTCACCCTTCCTGTTCTCTCCAGTCTATCAAACTCACCCTCCCTGTCCTCTTCTGCCTGTCTGTCAACCTCATCCTCATTGTCCTCTTCTGTCTGTCAACTCCACCCTACTGTCCTCTCCTATCTGTCTGTCAATTTCACCCTCACTGTCCTCTTCTGTCTGTCAGTCAACTTAACCATGACAATCCTATCATGTCTTTCTGTCAACTTTACCCTCACTGTCCTCTTATGTTTGTTAGTCAACTTAGCCCACACTGTACTCTCCTTTCTGTCAACTTCACCCTCACTGTCCTCTCCTGTCTGTAAACTTCACCCTACTGTCCTCTATCTGTCTGTCAACTTGATCCTCACTGCCCTCTTCTGTCTGTCAACTTTATCCTCACTGTCCTCTTCTGTCTGTCAGTCAACTTTACTCTCACTGTCTTTACCTGTCTGGTTGTCAATTTTACCCTCACTGTCCTCTTCTGTCTTTCTGTCAACTTCACCCTCACTGTCCTTACCTTTCTGTCTGTCAACTTCACCCTCACTGTCCTCTTCTGTCTGCCAGTCAACTTCACCCTCACTGTCCTCACTTTTTTGTCTGTCAACTTCACCCTCCATGTCCTCTCCTGTCTGTCATCTTCTCCCTCACTGTCCTCACTTTTCTGTCTGTCAACTTCACACTCAGTGGCCTCTACTGTTTGTCAGTCAACTTCACCCTCACTGTCCTCACTTTTATGTCTGTCAACTTCACCCTCAGTGGCCTCTACTGTTTGTCAGCCTCACCTTCATTGTTCTCTCTAGTCTGTCAACTTCACCCTCCCTGTCCTCTTCTGTATGTCTGTCAATTTTACACTCACTGTCCTCTTCTGTCTGTCTGTAAGTCAACTTCACTCTCACTGTCCTTTCCTGTCTGTCAGTCAACTTCACCCTCACTGTCATCTTCAGTTTGTGAGTCAACTTAGCCCTCACTGTCCTCTTCTGTCTATCTGTCAACTTCACACTCACTGTCCTCTCCTGTCTGTTAACTTCACCCTCATTGTCCTCTCCTGTCTGTCAACTTTACTGTCACTGTCCTCTTATGTCTGTCTGACAATTTTACCCTCACTTTCTTCTTCTGTCTGTCTGTCAGTCAACTTCACTCTCACTGTCCTTTCTGTCTGTCTGTTAACTATACCCTCACTGTCCTCTCCTGAATAACTGTCAACTTCAGCCTCATTGTCCTCTTCTGTTTGTCAGTCAAACTCACCCTCACTATCCTCTCCTGTCTGTCAACTTCACCCTACTGTCCTCCTCTATCTTTCCGTCAATTTTACCCTCACTGTCCTCTTCTGTCTGTCTGTCAGTCAACTTCACTCTCACTGTCCTTTCCTGTCTGTCTCTCAACCTTCCCCTCACTGTCCTCTTCTGTTTGTGAGTCATCTTAGCCCTCACTGTCTTCTCTTGATTTTCAGTCAACCTCACTCTCAATATCCCTTCCTGTCTGTCAACTTCACCCTCACTGTCCTCTCCTGTCTGTCAACTTCACCCTACTGTCCTTTCCTATCTGTCTGTCAATTTCACCCTACTGTCCTCTTCTGTCTGTCAGTCAACTTTATCCTCACTGTCCTCTTCTGTCTGTCTGTCAGTCAACTTCACTCTCACTGTCCTTTCCTGGCTGTTTCTCAACTTCACCCTCACTGTCCTCTTCTGTTTGTGAGTCAACTTATCCCTCACTGTCCTCTCCTGTCTGTCTGTCTGTCTGTCAACTTTACCCTCACTGTCCTCTTCTGTCTGTCAGTCAACTTCACCCTCACTGCCCTCACTTTTCTTTCTCTCAACTTCACCCTCCATGTCCTCTCCTGTCTGTCAACTTCACCCTCACTGTCCTCTCCTATTTGTCAACCTCACCCTCACTGCCCTCTCCTGCCTGTCAACTTCACCCTCAAAGTCCTCTCCTGTCTGTCAACTTATCCTCACTGTCTTCTCTTGTCTGTCAACCTCACCATCACTGTCCTCTCTTGTCTGTCTGTCAGCCTCTCCCTCACTGTCCTCTCTTGTCTGTCTGTCAACCTCACCCCACTGTCCACTACTGTATCATTCTTCATCTATTACCAGAGCTCTCCCTCTCTACATCTCTGCCTGCCTCGCTCCTACTCCCCTCCATCTCTCCATCTCTGCCTGCCTCGCTCTTTATCCCTCTCCCTTTCTCTCTCCTCTCCTTCTCTCTCCTGTTCCTTCTCCCTCCACAACCTCTCCCTCTCTCCATCTCTGCCTGCCTCGCTCCTTCTCCCTCTCCTTTTCTCTCTCCTGTTCCTTCTCCCTCCACAACCCCTCCATCTCTCCATCTCTGCCTGCCTCGCTCCTTCTCCCTCTCCTTTTCTCTCTCCTCTCCTTCTCTCTCCTGTTCCTTCTCCCTCCACAACCTCTCCCTATCTCTCTCTCTCTCTTTCAATCTCTCCCTCCCTCAAACCCTCTCTCTCTCCCTCTGGCTCTCTCTCTTCCACTCTCTCACTCCATCCCTTCATTTCAGACTGCACTTCTATTTCCTCAGTATCTCCTCTCCTCTCAGACAGACAAAGGGACAGAGCAATCATCATTTATCATGTTGCCTTGAGCTGTCGACGGCGTTCAAAGGATGAGTTAGACCAGAGGCTAAGGGGCGGCTGCTGCAGAGAAAGGAGCTGCTTATCTCTCTCTCTGTGTCTCTGTGCATGTGGAGAAAATAGGCTTCTAGGCCTATAGGAAAGAGAGTGTGAGAGAGAGAGAGAGACATAGAGATAAAGAGAGAGATTGTGTTGGAGATAGAGAGGTAATCATGTTTGGCCAGTAGGGTACATGAGTATTTATCTCACTCACTAAGGCATCATTTGTCTGTCGGTCTTGTCAGAAAGAGAGAGGGAGGCTGGAGGACTGGGTGAAATTAAAGTGTGTGTGTGTGTTTGTGTTTGTGTATGTGTTTGTGTGTGTTCGTTTACTGTCTGCTGCCTGTCTCTTTGCTATGACAACCCGGCTTGGTCCAGTAACTTCCTGATTCAAAGTCCCAACCCCACACAGAAAGGTGTTGTCCAAAATCAAAGCACGAACTGATTCAAATACTTACAGAATACATTGGATCAGCTATTGAAAACAACCATAATATATTGGACCACCTATTGAAAACAACCAGAATACATTGCACCACCTATTGAAAACAACCAGAATACATTGGACCACCTATTGAAAACAACCAGAATACATTGGACCAACTATTGAAAACAACCAGAATACATTGCACCACCGATTGAAAACAACCAGAATACAATGGATCGCCTATTGAAACCACCCAGAATAGGTTGGACTACCTATTGAAAACAACCAGAATACATTGGACCACCTATTGAAACCAACCAGAATACATTGGACCACCTATTGAAAACAACCAGAATACATTGGACCACCTTTTGAAAACAACCTGAAACGCCCCCGATATATTTATTGTCTCAGTATCAGACAGGATAACATACACATACATTTTAGATGAAGAATGAGAGGGATTAAGACAGACAAAAATAACTAGTTAGACAGAGCAATAGGAGCTGCACACAGAGAAACCAGAGAGAAAGAGAAGGGCACAGACAAAGGGAGAGAGAGAGATTATGAATGAGAGAGAGACACAGAGAGAGAGACACACAGAGAGAGAGACAGAGAGAAAGACACAGAAAGAGAGAGAGAGAGAGAGAGAGAGAGAGAGAGAGAGAGAGAGAGAGAGAGACAGAGAGAGAGAGCTAGATGTTTAGCTGAGCGGGGGCACGTTGCAGAATGGATGACTGGGTCTGGAGGGAACATAACATGCAGTTATACTGTATCTATCTCTCCCCCCCCTCTTTCTATTTCTCTCCCACAATTCAATTTCAACTCAATTTATGGGCTTTATTGGCATGGGAAACCTATGTTAACATTTCCAAAGCAAATGAGGTAGATAACAAACAAAAGTGAAATAAACAATAAAAATGAGCAGTAAACATTACACTCACAACTTCCAAAATAATAAAGACATTTCAAATGTCCTACTACGTCTATATACAGTGTTGTAGTGATGTGCAAATAGTTAAAATGCAAAAGGGAAGATAAATAAACATAAATGTGGGTTTTATTTACAATGGTGTTTGTTCTTCACTGGATGCCCTTTTCTTGTGGCAACATGTCACAAATCTTGCTGCTGTGATTGCACACTGTGGTATTTGACCCAGTAGATATGGGAGTTTATCAAAATTGGGTTTGTTTTCAAATTCTTTGTGGATCTGTGTAATCTGAGGGAAGTATGTGGCTCTAATATGGTCATACGTTTGGTAGGAGGTTAAGTAGTGCAGATCAGTTTCCACCTCATTTTGTGGGCAGTGTGCACATATCCTGTCTTCTCTTGAGAGCCATGTCTGCCTATGGCAGCATTTCCCAATAGCAAGGCTATGCTCACTGAGTTTGTACATAGTCAAAGCTTTCCTTAAGTTTGGGTCAGTCACAGTGGTTAGATATTCTGCCACATAGCATTCTAGTTTGCTCTGTTTTTGTGTAAATTCTTTCCAAAGTGTCAAGTAATTATCTTTTTGTTTTCTCTTAATTTGGTTGGGTACAATTGTGTTGCTGTCCTGGGGCTCTGTGGGGTCTGTTTGTGTTTGTGAACAGAGCCCCATGACCAGCTTGCTTAGGGGGCTCTTCCCCAGGTTCATCTCTCTGTAGGTGATAGCTTTGCTAGGGAAGGTTCGGAAATCGCTGCCTTTTAAGTGGTTGTAGAATTTTTCGGCTCTTTTCTGGATTTTATAATTAGTGGGGATCGGCCTAATTCTGCTCTGCATGCATTATTTGATGTTTTACGTTGTATACTGAGGATATTTTTGCAGAATCCTGCATGCAGAGTCTCAATTTGGTGTTTGTCCCATTTTGTGAATTCTTGGTTGGTGAGCGGACCCCAGACCTCACAACCATAAAGGGCAATGGGTTCTAAAACTGATTCAAGTATTTTTAGCCAGATCCTAATTGGTATGTCGAATTTTTGTTCCTTTTGATGGCATTTTCCTCTCTCTCTCGCTCTCGCTCTCACATAGCTTGGCCCAGCTCCATCTCCCATCATGCCTGGCTGGATGTCACCCTGAAACAGCCGACAGCTAGACAGCAGCACACTGAAGGATCATGGGATTTCAAATTGGATCATCGGATCAAAAACTCTCGCTTTGTTTGATAGCAGTAGCCCTGACAGCAGGGTCAGGGGTCTGAGAGGTTTAGTCCGTCTCTTAGCTGTAAATATTTACCTTGATCGGTTTTTAAAAGTGTGTCTAACTTCACAGAAACATATATTGAAGACCAAGGGGCCCTATAAAAGAGGGTGGGGACTTTTGACGATCTCAAAGCAAAATAACGGGGATGATGTCTAGTTTATTTTGTATTTTCTTGCTGGAATGGCAACATCATGATAGGTGTGCAAACCGATGAAGTAGTTGTGGTAGAAAAACACACCACAGAGATTATCTTAGATCACAGATCTCTGGACAACATGTAAAAACACATGAGAAAATCTCAAACTTCCATCCCCCTTTTGGCCGTTTACCGCTAAAAGGTGGTAAGACATCCAATTAACAGTACCCGAGCCTATCCAATAAGAGACCAACAGACACCTCTTCTGATCCCTATTCACCAGCCAATGACACAAAGCAAGCCATATCAGGTAACTGTTTATTGAAAGGGGAGCTAGGGCGAGGAGCTTACTAGGGGCTTTCAACACACACACACACACACACAAACATCTGTGAGCAGTCAGGCAGGCAGACACGCATGCACGAGCACACACACAGGCTTTCCCGGTTAAGCATTCGTGGAGTGCGAGGGAGGTAGTCGATGAGGCTGCAGTCTAACCCGTAATTACTCAAGAAATGACAATGCTTTTACAAGTGAGGGGGCCAAAAAATCTATCATTGTTGAATTACTATCACTGAATGCAAATTACAAGTGGGAGAAGAAAAATTCATTATCACATATTCGATCTCTCTTTCAAGTATGCAGACTGAATAGAAATAAACTTGATGTTATCACTTGGATAAAATGACAAAATGCTCTCTGTTTTCTAACTCTGTTCAACCAGGAAAAGGAATTCATCAAGCATTTAACAACTTTCTGCTTAGCGTTGATCAGAGTCAATGACCACAGTTATATGCACACAATAATGTTGTTAATTTAAAACGTTTACATGCTTTGCCCTTCACTTACGCATAAGAGGGAGGCTTGGGCTACCCGGTGCTGGCACTACCTGGTGCTGGCACTACCCGGTGCTGGCAAAACCCGGTGCTGTCAATGCTGGCACTACCCGGTGCTGTCAATGCTGGCACATGCGCTTGAATGCCGATTAAACTGTTTACTTGTCCTAACAATTTGAAAGATTGCTCAGAAAACCAAGTGTTTCAATCGACGTATGCTAACTTTGATTATGACCTCATGCCGATTTTGATAAGCAGAGTTAAGTGTTTACATGCCATACTCTGCCATAATCAGTTTAATATATATTTTTTAGTGTGCATGTAAACGTACTTTGACTGCATGAAAACTAGCTCTTTAGGAAGGTCCAGAGAGCAAAGATTTAAGACAGGCACAAACTGCAGCTAGTATTGATGATGATGTAGGCCTATTACACTGAGTGTACAAAACATTAAGAACACATTCCTAATATTAAGTTGCACCCCACCCCCTTTTGCCCTCAGAACAGCCTCAATTCGTTGGGGCATAGACTCTACAATGTGTCTAAAGCTTTCCACAGGGATGCTGGCCCATGTTGACTCCAATGGTTCCCACAGTTGTGTAAAGTTGGCTGGATGTCCTTTGGGTGGTGGCCCATTCTTGATACACACGGGTTGATCGTGAAAAACCCAGTAGCGTTGCAGTTCTTGACACAAACTGGTGCAACTGGCACCTACTACCATACCCTGTTCAAAGGCACTTAATTAAATATTTTGTCTTGCCCATTCACCCTCTGAACGGCACACATACACAATCAATATCTCAATTGTCTCAACTCTTAAAAATCCTTGAACCTGTCTCGTCCACTTCATCTACATTGATTGATGTGGATTTATCAAGGGATCCTAGCTTTCACCTGGATTCACCTGGTCAGTCTATGTCTTGGAAAGAGCATGTTGTATACTCAGTGTAGATTGGTCTAATAGGTCAGATATAATTAGGGCCAGCCTACTGGGGCATAAAACAAAGAGAAGACAAAGTACACTTGTTCTAAAAGTTCTAAACGTGAGTCTCTAAAGCCTAATTCTGACTGCAAGACTGCATAATAATGTTTTAAGTCTGCTAGTCTAGGAAGATAGGTGCAGACCTCCATACAAAATGTAGTTAGGAGAACAATTGAACCCATCCTCGCTTCTGTTAGTGAATAAAAAAATGAATGAAGGAAAGTTAGAAAGAAGGAAAATGAGAGAGAGAGTGAGAGAGGCAGATGAAAAAAGAAAAGAGAGAGAGAGAGCTTGATGAAAATGGTTCTCTCTATCTGTACTTTCACTGACCCCTACACAAACAAATGGGCAGACAAGACAAGAGGACAGTGGTCGCCTGGAGCTCTCTGGATTCAGATGTAATCTTATTTCCAATTCTAGGAGGTCGCTAGCAGCTAGCGTACTATTGGGCTGGTATGTCACAGGGTTGAGGAAGGGAGAAATGGGCCAACTCTGTGTAAGAGGTGTAAGAAACCTTTGGGGAGGCTGTTTCAAATAAAGCACAAGAAATGTCATCATCCAAGTCCTGCCTGTCTTCAGCTACGTCAGCCATTTTGAATCCCAGGCTTTCTATCAGGTCCTGTGGGCTTTTCTGCATAGCTAACCAGAACTAAGGAGTGGAGGATTGGCTCTCAAACACCTGGTGACACAACAAGATATCAAAGTCCGATTTCATGTCCCGTCGTCTTTGGACAAATGTCTATTTTTTTACGAATAAACGTACTTAATTTCCGACTTTCTGTGACAAATATGTTACATTTAGACAGAAATAACTCTAGGGTTAAGTTAAGGCATTAATACCCACTGGATTAAGTATTAAGGTTTGGGATAGAGTTCAACCAGAAACAACTCTAGGGTTAAGTTAAGGCATTCATTCAGACTGGTCAAGTTAAAGTGGAATTGACAGCGTTTAACTACTTTGCAGATATGAAACAAACCGACAATCATAATATCAGTAAAAAATATTAAATTCCCAGTTTATGCTACAAAAACAACTTTATAAGAGGTTTTAAAAATAGATTCCATGACTTAGAGTAAAGCATTGTTGGACGAAAAGATGGATGCAGTTCAATTCACGATTAATATAATTCACCAATACATTTCTTGGTAGTCCAACAAATATTGCTACCAGGCTGTAAATCACAACTGGTCTGGTAAATTTGTACCCTCCAACCATTTGGGATAAACTGTTTCAGTTGTGACTCAATATAAAGGAAACAAATTGACAAATGTAATCAAGGCTGGGAGCGTCAATACAACCAAACAATTTATTTTACCTTTATTTATCTAGGCAAGTCAGTTAAGAACAAATTCTTATTTACAACGACGGCCTACCCCAGGCCAAACCCGGGCCGACGCTGGGCCAATTGCACATCGCCCTATGGGACTCCCTATCACAGCCGGATGTGATGCAGCCTTGTACTGCAGTGACACCTCTTGCACTGAGATGCAGTGTCTTAGTCCCACTGCGCCACTCGGGAGCTCTAGCAAGGGCAGTGATCACAAGTCAGTCATAACGTGGTTAATCAAATCAAATTGTATTAGTCACATGCACCGAATACAACAGGTGTAGACCTTATAGTGAAATGCTTACTTACGAGTCTGTAACCGGCAGTGCAGTTTAAAAAAATACGGAAAATAATACGAGATAAAAGTAACAAGTATTTAAAGAGGAGCAGTACAAAATAACAATATATACAGGGGGGTGCCGGTACAGAGTCAATGTGCGGGGACCGGTTAGTTGAGGTAGTATGTACATGTAGGTAGAGTTAATTAAAGTGACTATGCATAGATGACAACAGAGTGGCAGTGGTGTGGAGAGGGGAGGGGGGAGGGCAATATGAATAGTCTGGGTAGCCATTTGACTAGATGTTCAGGAGTCTGATGGCTTGGGGGTAGAAGCTGTTTAGAAGCCTACGGACCTAGACTTGGCGCTCCGGTACCGCTTGCCATGCAGTAGCAGAGAGAACAGTCTTTGACTAGGGTGGCTGGAGTCTTTGACAATTTTCAGGGCCTTCCTCTGACACCGCCTGGTATAGAGGTCCTGGATGGCAGAAAGCTTGGCCCCAGTGATGTACTGGGCCGTTCGCACCACCCTCTGTATTGCCTTGCGGTCAGAGGCCGAGCAGTTGCCATACCAGGCAGTGATGCAACCCGTCAGGATGCTCTCGATGGTGCAGCTGTACAATCTAGCTCATCTATTATGTACGTTAGCTATTTATTAAGCAAGCTATAAACACGGAGCCTAATGTTAGCTAGCTAGCTAATGGGAGGATTTGTCATTGGACGAGTGGGGGAGTGGCCGACTTTTTCCTCCATATCGTTTTTTCTGTGGCTACAGCTAGAGATGCAGGCGTCACTTTGGTTAGCTAGCAAGACATGTGAATCACTTTGCTAGCTAGCTATGCTGAACTTGGAACGACTGTTATCCACAGTTAGCATATCTCTTAGTTGTCAATCAAATGTATTTGGTATCGATCAAATGGGATGTCAGGCAAGTTCCCATGAAATTGTCAAAACGTGGCTTGAGACAAGCCCCATAATTTATAAGCGCCATTTTGACGCAATTAGCTGATAAAGTTTGAGAGAGTTTATCTACTGTTTCCTCATTAGATTGTAGCTCATTTCGCTCTGTCTAACATTAGTTGTTGAACTTGTTGTTGTTGATGCGAATAGGTAACTAAGGGTGAGAAAGTTACCAAATGTAAGAGGAGTATGGTGGTATTTACATATAGTTTTATTTACTGCAGTGTCTGTTAATTGTCCAAACGCACGGCAGCTTTCCCACTATATTGCTACAGAATTTTCACAAATGCCTTACTCTACATCATTCCCAAAACATTCTATGAATGTATGAAAACGTGAAAATGACCATATCGAAGTGCTCGCTTGTCAGAAAATGTAAAAAGAAGCTGCATATTCTTCCTGTGGAGGGGGGGTGTATAGACTGTATTAAGATTTCATGTTAATTAAACACTGTCCGTTTCACGTTAAGGATTAAGGATAGGGTTAAAACGTTTTGGCATTAATTCCAAATGGTCTTCCTAAATCATTGTGGGCAGATTGGGGAGTGGTCTAAGCTGCAAACTCTGGATCCATAGTTAGCTGATTCAATCCCATTGTGAGGCACTTGTTTTTAGTTGATTTTTCTTTTTCTCCCTAGTGGCCAGTTATGACAGTGTCTCCCAAATTCCAGGGGAGTTTTTCCTTGGTGTGATCACTCTGGGTGGCTAATAGGGTAGAGAACCAGGGCTAGGCCAGCAACCAGGAGGGAGGTAGTGGGAGAGAACCAGGACTAGGCCAGCCCCTGGAGGGAGGTAGTGGGATAGAACCAGGACTAGGCCAGCCCCTGGAGGGAGGTAGTGGGAGAGAGCCAGGACGAGGCCAGCCCCTGGAGGGAGGTAGGGGGAGAGAACCAGGACTAGGTCAGCCCCTGGAGGGAAGTAGTGGGATAGAGCCAGGACGAGGCCAGCCCCTGGAGGGAGGTAGGGGGAGAGACCCAGGACTAGGCCAGCCCCTGGAGGGAGGTAGGGGGAGAGAACCAGGACTAGGCCAGCCCCTGTTGGGAGGTAGGGGGAGAGAACCAGGACTAGGTCAGCCACTGGAGGGAGGTAGGGGGAGAGAACCAGGACTAGGCCAGCCCCTGGACGGAGGAGAGAACCAGGACTAGGCCAGCCGTTGTAGGGAGGTAGGGGGAGATACCCAGGGCCAGTTAAGTGGAGCATTTTCCTCTTTCTTCCTCCCTCTCTATATCCTTACCTCCCTCCCATACACCCTCCTTGTGTGTGTACTGTTTGTGAATTTTTTAAATGTAACCTTTATTTAACTAGGCAAGTCAGTGAAGAACAAATTCTAATTTACAATGGAGGCCTCCCCCAGCCAAACCCGGACAACGCTGGGTCAATTGTGCACCGCCCTATGGGACTCCCAATCACAACCAGATGTGATGCAGCCTGGATTCAAACCAGGCACTGCGGTGACCCCTCTTTCACTGAGATGCAGTGTCTTAGACCCCTGCGCCACTCGTGAGCCCTGTGTGTGTGTGTGTGTGTGTGTGTGTGTGTGTGTGTGTGTGTGTGTGTGTGTGTGTGTGTGTGTGTGTGTGTGTGTGTGTGTGTGTGTGTGTGTGTGTGTGTGTGTGTGTGTGTGTAATAGCGATGGAAATAAATCAATAAAGTTACATATCCGGATATTATTTTTGACACTATGTCGTATCGTTTTGACAATATCGCAATATTATTTTTGCGGCAGTTCAGGACATTGGGAATATAAGGTTCTACCTGACATTTTTGTCTAAATGAGTTAGTCACATATAATTGATCTTTAAATGGTTGTTCATAAGTCTGTGAAGTTCGATTTTTTAAATGTGCATATACCAATTTGTACTTCGCACTATAATGTTCTTTCTGCAATCCAATCACAAGCCTGATCAAATACAGACGGACCAATCATAGATATATCTTTGCCATGTCCCTCTAAATATGGTCTAGGCTAGTCTAGCTAGCAATAATGGCACGCAAGTTAAAAAAACGACACTGTCAGAAATCTTAAAGTAAATTATGTCACATCGCAGTTTCGACTTAGATCTACTTGAAAATCTATGGCAAGACCTGAAAACGGTTGTCTAGCAATGATCAACAACCATTTTGACAGAGCTTGAAGAACTGTGGTCAAATGTTGCACAATCCAGATGTGGAAAGCTCTTAGGGTGTTTCTCAATATGCATACTACTGTGCACCACACTCTCATGCTCTGAGGGAATTCTCCGACCACGTTCTCTTGAGTATGTTCCTGTGAGGACGTGACTGTGGAGAATGCATAAAACATTACATTTGAGAAGCACTCAACACTCCCCCTACTGTATTACCTCACACTTCATTTCCCCATTCACTGAACTTTCCTCCAAGATATACACAAACTAAACATTTTACGTCATCATTATCAGCTAGATATGTGAATCGTAATAATGAAAAACTACATTTTTTTGTGGGTAGCTACCAATTCTTTGTAGCTAGCTAGTCAGCTAGCCAGCCAGTTTGCCCTATTGACTTACTATGGACTTACCCATTCACTAAAACTTCTTCCAGCCAGGACAACAATGGCAATAGAGACGAAACAAGATATACAGTTGAAGTCGGAAGTTTACATACAGTTGAAGTTGGAAGTTTACATACATCTTAGCCAAATACATTTAAACTCAGTTTTTCACCATTCCTGACATTTAATCCTCGTAAAAATTCCATGTCTTAGGTTAGTTAGGATCACCACTTTATTTTAAGAATGTGAAATGTCAGAATAATAGTAGAGAGAATATCACAATCTCCTTGAGTGACGGACCAAGGCGCAGCGAGGTATCCAGTATACATACTTTATTATATACGTAACTGGTAAAATAATGAACAAGCGAAGATCGTAACACCGGTGTGGCTACAACGTGCGCACACCACTGAACATACTAATACAAACAATGACCCACAAAACCCCATTGAAAACCACAAACATATATATGGTTCCCAATTAGAGGTAACGACAATCAGCTGCCTCTAATTGGGAACCATTTCCCCAACATAGAAATACACAACCTGGAACACAAAACCCTCCTAAACTAAAGACAAACTCAACACCAGCCTGCTAACCCAGGCCTGGACGTGACAGAGAATTATTTATTTCAGCTTATATTTCTTTCATCACATTCCCAGTGGGTGAGAAGTTTACATACACCCAATTAGTATTTGATAACATTGCCATTAAAATGTTTAACTTGGGTCAAACGTTTTAGGTAGCCTTCCCAAGCTTTCCACAATAAGTTAGGTGAATTTTGGCCCATTCCTCCTGACAGAGCTGGTGTAATTGAGTCAGGTTTGTAGGCCTCCTTGCTCGTACACACTATTTCAGTTCTGCCCACATATTTTCTATGGGATTGAGGTCAGGGCTTTGTGATGGCCACACCAATACCTTGTCTTTGTTGTCCTTAAGCCATTTTGTCACAACTTTGGAAGTATGCTTGGGGTCATTGTCCATTTGTGACCAAGCTTTAACTTTCTGACTGATGTCTTGAGATGTTGCTTCAATATATCCACATAATTTCCCTTCCTCATGATGCCATCTATTTTGTGAAGTGCACCAGTCCCTCCAGCAGCAAAGCACCCCCACAACATGATGCTGCCACCCCCGTGCTTCACGGTTGGCATGGTGTTCTTCGGCTTGCAAGTCTCCCCCTTTTTCCTCCAAACATAACGATGGTCATTATGGATATTTGTCCCCATGTGCAGTTGCAAACCGTAGTCTGGCTTTTTTATGGCGGTTTTGGAGCAGTGGCTTCTTCCTTTCTGAGCGGCCTTTCATGTTATGTCGATATAGGACTCGTTTTATTGTGGATATAGATGCTTTTGTAACTGTTTCCTCCAGCTTCTTCACAAGGTCCTTTGCTGTTGTTCTGGGATTGATTTGCACTTTTTGCACCAAAGTACGTTCATCTCTAGGAGACAGAACGCGTCTCCTTCCTGAGCAGTATGAAGGCTGCGTGGTCCCATGGTGTTTATACTTGCGTACTATTGTTTGTACAGATGAACGTGGTACCTTCAGGCATTTGGAAATTGCTCCCAAGGATGAACCAGACTTGTGGAGGTCTACAATTTTTTTCTGAGGTCTTGGCAGATTTCTTTTGATTTTCCCATGATGTCAAGCAAAGAGGCACTGATTTTGAAGGTAGGCCTTGAAATACATGCACAGGTAAACCTCCAATTGACTAAAATTATGTCAATTAGCCTATCAGAAGCTTTAAAAGCCTTGACATCATTTTCTGGAATTTTCTAAGCTGTTTAAAGGCACAGTCAACTTAGTGTATGTAAACTTCTGACCCACTGGAATTGTGATAGAGTGAATTATAAGATAAATAATCTGTCTGACAAATTACTTGTGTCATTCCCAAAGTAGATGTCCTAACCGACTTGCCAAAACTATAGTGTGTTAACAAGAAATTTGTGGAGTGGTTGAAAAACGGGTTTTAATGACTCCAACCTAAGTGTATGTAAACTTCCGACTTCAACTGTACACAAAGAAACCATTTTACTTCATAACAATCAGCTAGCTATATGTACATTTTAATAATGTAGCTAAGCAGATAGTTTACCAGGCAAAAATGACCTAAAACTAATATTATGCACGATAGATGTCAATTCTTCGTGGGTAGATAGCTAACAGTTCTTCATGGCTACCTGGCAAGCTAACAGTACTAGTACCTAGCCAGTTAGCCCTATTGACTTATTATGGGCTTGCCATCTATGGTACATAGGCAGGTAAACATACCAAAATTAACACAGCATGCATTTATTAACGTATCAAGATCAAATATTGTAGTCAGGTAACATATGAGATGTGAATAGGCAACATGTCATGACAAAGTTGGAGTGTATTTTCTTTTGCTTCAGCTCAAAAATGGTTAACCATTGATTTCAAGAAATTAGGCGTAATTTTTTACATGGTTGCATCATATTTATTTGCATACTTTCTGTTGAACCTTTAATCGATGCATGCTTAAAAATATGTACAAATCGAGTACGCATTTGAAAAGTGCCCTCCGTTCTCCATTTCGCATACATTGATTTGGACTCATACTCCAACCCTCCCAGGATCCAATTTGCGTGTACTCGGAGCACAATAGTATGCATTTTGAGAAACACCCTTAGAGACTCACCCAGAAAGACTCCCAGCTGTAAACGCTTCTACAACGTATTAACTCAGGGGTGTGAATACTTATGGAAATTAGATATTTCTGTATTTTATTTTCAATAAATGTGCAAAAATGTCTAAAAACAGGTTTTCACTTAGTCATTATGGGATATTTAATCAAGATTTAATCCATTTTGAATTCAGGCTGTAATGCAAACAAATGTGGAATAAGTCAAGGGGAATATTTTCTGAAAGCACTGTTAATAGTGAGTAGTATGTTTGGAACTTGAATCGCAATAAAATCACAGTATGGAATCGCAATACATACAGTGGTTCTTCCTTTAAAAGACTGTTTGTGGTAGATGGTGGCAGATTGTGGTAAATAGTGTCATTCTGGCAACAAACGTGCCATATAATTCTGCGGCACCCTGCAAGCTGTGCTGCAGTAGGCCACCTTTTTATAAGGAATTACCACTGTATGCTGTAAAATCATGAGATTCATGAAATCGCAATAAATATAGTATCGGAACCTAAGTATTGTGATAATATCGTATCGTGAGGTCCCTAGCAAATCCCAGCTCTAACATATACCCTTTAAGACTGGGGGGAATAGACTGGAGCAAGGGGCAGAGCATCATTTCACCAGTTCGCATCAGT
The DNA here is from genome assembly GCA_030435695.1 of Brachymystax lenok tsinlingensis. Lineage (NCBI taxonomy): Eukaryota > Metazoa > Chordata > Actinopteri > Salmoniformes > Salmonidae > Brachymystax > Brachymystax lenok. Next base: position 9,186,795 of record CM059817.1, on the reverse strand, counting down.
AAATTGGATTGCTTGGCAGCATAACAGTGTCCTTAATCCCACTGTGGGACAGAACCACACATGGGCTGTATACTCATCCACTCCTACTGATATTATGACTAAACAGCCTTGTTAGTTGACCTTTGTAAACAGGTGATGTCCAGTAGGTCTAACAGAGGTCTAACTTTCACATTACCAGCAGTTCCCTTAGGCCCTAACCCTTTGGCTCTGAACCTTCGATGTTTGCATATATGTAAGGTGGAAGAAATATTGGCAGAAGCTCCACCATTACACTGCTTGTCCTAAGTCAAAGGTTAGTGTTTGAGACGTCAGGCGGTGAAATTGGTCGGTACCTGCGGGGAAGTGTTCGTTGATTGGCCAGTTGTCCACCTGCAGAGTGGCGTTTCCCCCATTCCTTGTGAATCGCACCAGGTGGTATTTCCCGTCATTGATCGCAGTGTTTAACTCCTTCACACTGATGTCCACCGTGCCGATGTTGAACGTCACGCCCACCTTGCCTTCTGTCTGGAAGGAGACGGAAAAAGAAAAATACATTTATTAAAATATATCAACTTTCTTGGTACAGGCAACCTGGAAAAGCAACGTGCAGCAGTGCAAAGAATCATTCATCCTGATCACATAATAATGAGTAGATCTTTGGAAGAAAAGGGATTTGTAGATCAGTGACTGTGCAGTGCAGTCGACCTCAAACACGCACAACAAACATGTCTTTATTAACTGGTATCAACTTTCATTCATCAGGCAGTCTTCAGGTTGATCATTGATATTTCCCCGTTGGTAAAATGTGTCAATATGAGATGCCACATCTTACATATAGAATAGCAGAGATGCGCAGAACAATAGCATTTTCAATGCCTGGCTGAGAACCAATTCCATTATGAGCTTCATATCTACAATCAATTCAGAAATCTCCATTGCATTTGTAATATCGTGATACCGGGAAGACCAGCAATCAATATCTTTGCAGAAGATGTCAACATATAGCACTGTTTGATTCAGTACTGCTGCGCCAACAACAAACAGCATGCAGTAGAGCACACTACAGTAACAGAAAAAGTTCAACAACCCATTTAATCATGACTTTGTTAAGCCAACCTTTCCTCTCGGTCCTCTCACTGAGCTATAAACGAACTCCTAGAAACATACACAACTAAACTCTCTACAATAAAATAAGGTATTGGCAAAGCATTATACTACGGGTGGTGTGCTAGTATTGCCATGGTAACAATGTCCCAATGTCTTCACAACAATACAGTATCACGGGAATAGTAGACAATATACACTCTTAGAAATTCCAAAACAGCTCTTTGTGAATAGGTTCTACCTGGAACCCAAAAGGGTTCTCACATTGGGAAAGATAAAGAACCCTTTTAGGTTCTAAGTAGACTGTTTTTCTAAGAGTGTAGACTCCAATGGTATACCACAGAGTTGGTAGCCATACTAGCTAGCATCATGATTCATTATCCATTATAAACTGGGTGGTTCGAGCCCTGAATGCTGATTGGCTGACAGCCGTGGTATATCAGACCGTATACCACGGGTATGACAAAACATTTATTTTTACTGCTCTAATTATGTTGGTAACCCGTTTATAATAGCAATAAGGAACCTCTGGGGTTTGCGGTACATGGCCAATATACTACGGCTAAGGGCTGTATCCAGGCACTAAGAACAGCCCTTAGCCGTGGTATATTGGCCATTTACCACAAATCCCCAAGGTGCCTTATTGCTTAATTAATGTGATGAGATTTAGCTAGCAGCCTGGAAGCAGGCACAATGTTCTCTCCAGCCTGTCAGTACCCAACACCAGGACAGATGCCTCTCCTACATGTAGTAGCACATATTTTATTTAAACACAAAGTTAAAGGTTACATCAGAGAGAGAGAGAAAGAGATCAGAACCTTGGTGGTTTCTCACTGCAAATGACTTTCTCACCAACTTGCTACTTTAAAACAACCTGCCAACATGGTTGATCGGAGCTGCTTGGGTATTCACAAGGCACGCAGGCGCTACATGGAAACGGTTTTAAAGTGAGAGAGTTCTCTCATTATAGTTCTGAGTGGGTTTTAGCACGCAATGCTTCAGATTCAGAGACTCTCAGTGTGAGTGAATGGACTAGAGTTATACTAATGGTACTCCTGTGGTTTACTAGACCACGTGATCACAAACCTTTTCATTCGGGGAACCCCTTCCAGCATTGGGGAACATCCCACACCCCACCTGCGCACACCACGTCTTTTTCTGATGTTCGTGACAAAAGTATTTCCTGCAGTTCTACACAATTTCTCATAGGGCGCAAAGAAAATGTTGCAGTTTTAAATGTGATATTTGAGTGACAAAAAGATGTCATGATCTTCAAGGACAGACCAAGGCGCAGCATGCCAGGTTGAGTAAAACATATTTATTTGGTTTAACTCAACGAAACAAAAAGAAGAACACAACAATCATGCCTCAACAAGTAGCGCAACACAGCAAGTAGCGCAACACAGCAAGTAGCGCAACACAGCAAGTAGCGCAACACAGCAAGTAGCGCAACACAGCAAGTAGCGCAACACAGCAAGTAGCGCAACACAGCAAGTAACACACTGAACATAAACAATATCCCACACACAGGTGGGGGGGGGACTAAACAACCTAAATAGGATTCCCAATTAGAGACAACGACCAACAGCTGCCTCTAATTGGGAACCCAAACCAACCAACATAGAAATTATAACACAGAACAAACACACACCCCTGCTCACTCCTGACCAAAACCACCATAGAGCAGCCAAAAGGGCTATCTATGGCCAGGACGTGACAGCTGACATGGGCTAGTTGATCAGGACAAGTTATAAATATCTCTCTAAGGTATGTAATGACTAACATGACAAGAGGATCATTATTACTAATATTACAACTTTCAAGAGTAAGTTTGAAGCCTGAGTTTTTTTGGGCGGGGCACTGTACTAGACTAGTACGAGACTGCTGCTCCAGATGGGTGATATAAGGTGCTATGCAGACATGGTAAGCATGCAAAAAAGGTTACATTTATCATTTCTATGGAAGTACTTTAATTGAACTGCAGAGAAACTAATGAACTAGACATGAAGCCTCAGGTTTTAATCTAAAATAGCTTTCTCCTCCTTTCAGCAAGAACATCCTTGAGGAGTAAACTCTGATCCGACTCTATGTTTTCATTTCTCACAAAAAGAAGGCTTGTTTTCACTGAATTTCTGTAGGTACTACCGCTGTGGTGTAGTGTTTTCAATGCCATTTTAAAGATGTTGGGGTTTAGCAGACACACACACACACTAGTCCTGATTCACTAGGTCTAATCTCTTCACTGATCCATTAACAAACGTCATGTCATCAGGCCTCTTGGGTCGCCGCACACACACACACACATGTCCAGTTGGCTGTGAGCCTTTAAAGCAGGTAATTAGACTGAAACATTCCCAGAGGGGATTAGAACAACTGACATGAAAAACACTGTAGCCTTACATCCATACTGAACATTCTCTCTCTCGCTCTCTCTCTCTCTCTCTCTCTCTCTCTCTCTCTCTCTCTCTCTCTCTCTCTCTCTCTCTCTCTCTCTCTCTCTCTCAATCTCTGAAACCTCCTGATTTGTCTCCATGCTGCTTTTTTGTTGATACATTTATCAATGTATTAATTTTTCCTTGCTCAACTTTTTTCATTCAACTTTTTCGCTTTATCTGGACATGGTTCTACAGGACCTCCACCAGCCAAAGCTAAGTAGTAACATTAACATTATGCCTACTAATTGCAGTCGCTGTACTCATAACATACAGGAGAACGATCGCCTTATGGCGAGGATAGCTGTGCTGCAAGCACAGCTTCAGATGCAATCGTTAGGCAAGGATAATTTAAGTGTAGGAAAGGATAAAACCGCGTCTGTGCCACCAGTAAGTACAGATAGTAGTATAAATCCCCTCGCACAGTCCCCGCATGGCTTCTGAGAAGAAATGCTGTCGACATGCTCAGCCGGTGTCGCTCATTCAGCCGACAGAAACTTTCAACCGGTTCTGACAATTAAGCAACGAGTTGGAGTCAGTCAGAGTCTTCTCAGGTCTCTCCTCCTCCCATTACGGGGTCTGAGACGCCGAAGCCTCTCACCATTAGCTCTGACAAATTGAACACCCTAGTCATTGGCGACTCCATTACCCGTAGTATTAGACTTAACTTCTTAGGGAGCGGCTGTATAGGTGACGATTTGGAGAGTCTGGCGTGCGCAAAGTAAAATGCCTGCCACTCAGGCCCAGAAAATAGGACATGCACATACTATTGGATAGGAAACACTCTGAAGTTTCTAAGAGTGTTAAAATGATGTATGTGAGTATAAGAGAACTGATATAGCAGGCGAAAACCCAATGAAAATCCATCCAGATTTGCAGTTTTTTTTGTAAATGACCATCTTCTCCATTGTGCCTATTGCATACAATGTTATGTAGGATTGAGACTGTAGTACCTATGGCTTCCACCAGATGTCAACAGTCAACAGTCAAAGACTGGGAATTCTAGGAGTAACCAGAACGGATAGGAACAGGAAGAAGTCAGGGAACCACTTTTGTAAACAAGGTTTGACCGCGCGAGATTGTGAACGCGCACCACTTTATTTTTCTTTCCTATCGTTCACGTTATCGTCCGGTTGAAATATTATTCACAATATTCACAAATATTCACAAAAGGATGCCTAAGGATACATTAAAAATGATGTTTGATTTGTTTATAGAAAGTGTATAGGTATAATTTGAACGTGTTCTCTTCACGGTTCAATGGGCGACGCAACGGTGGATTTTATGATCATAACGAGCCAACCAAACGGAGATTTATGAATATAAAAAATGACTTTTTCTAACAAAAGAACCATTGGATGTCTTTGTTGGACACTTGGGAAGCCCTCAGCAGAAGTTCTTCGAAAGGTAAGGGATTTTATATTAGCAATTTTATGCGTTTTTTGAGACCCGCGTTGGTTATGGATTTATGCTAATGCCAAAAATATGAGGGGCTATCCTCAAACAATCAAATGTTGTGCTTTCGCCGTAAAGCCTTTTTGAAATCTGACAACGCTGTGATATTGCTAAGAAGCAGAGCTTTTGATGACTATGCAACACTTGTATATTGATGAATGTTTAATAATTCAACTTTTGGATTTTGAATTTGGCGCCTCACATTTCACCGGGTAGTTTCGGGAGCTAGCGCCCCACTGCTCCCTAAGTAGTTAACAATAATCATCCAGCGATCATACACTGTTTACCAAGGGGCAGGGCTGCCGACTTTAAAATAAGGCTCATCTGAAGATGGTGCTGGCTAAGGCTAAAACTGGCTAGTGTAGAGAGTATAGGGATATTGTTATCCACGTCAGCATCAACAACGTTAGGATGAAACAGTCAGAGGTCACCAAGCGCAACAGCTTCAGTGTGTAAATCAGCTAGAAAGATGTGTCGGCATCGAATATTTGTCTCTGGCCCCCTCCCAGTTAGGGGGAGTGATGAGCTCTACAGAAGAGTCTCACAACTCAATCACTGGTTGAAAACTGTTTTCTGCCCCTCCCAAAAAGATAGAATTTGTAGATAATTTGCCCTCTTTTTGGAACTTACCCACAAAAAGGACCAAGCCTGGCCTGCTGATGAGTGACGGACTTCATCCTAGCTGGAGGGGTGCTCTCATCTTATCTATCAACATAGACAGGGATCTAACTCCTCTAGCTCCACAATGTTAGCCACCCTGCCAGGTTAGTGTAGTCTGCCGCTAGCACAGTCAGTGTATTCAGCTCAGCTATACCCATTGAGACTGTGTCTGTGTCTCGATCTAGGTTGGGCAAAACTAAACATGACACTGTTCACTTTTTTATTTATTTCACCTTTATTTAACCAGGTAGGCAAGTTGAAAACAAGTTCTCATTTACAACTGCGACCTGGCCAAGATAAAGCAAAGCAGTTCGACACATACAACATACAGAGTTACACATGGAGTAAACAAACATACAGTCAATACTACAGTGCAAAAACAAATCTATATCTATATAAGGAAGGTAAGGCAATAAATAGGCCATGATGGCGAAGTAATTACAATATAGCAAATTAAACACTTGAATGGTAGATGTGCAGTAGATAATAAATACAGTAGGGGATGAGGTAGTTGGTTGGGCTATTTACAGTAGGGCTATGTACAGGTGCAGTGATCTGTGAGCTTCTCTGACAGCTGGTGCTTAAAGCTAGTGAGGGAGATTAGTGTCTCCAGTTTCGTTCCAGTCATTGGCAACAGAGAACTGGAAGGAAAGGCGGCCAAAGGAGGAATTGGCTTTGGGGGTGACCAGTGAGATATACCTGCTGGAGCGCAAGCTGCAATGGTGACCAGCAAGCTGAGATAAGGCAGGGCTTTACCTAGCAGGGACTTGTAGATGACCTGGAGCCAGTGGGTTTGGCGACGAGTATGAAGCGAGGGGCCAGCCCACGAGAGTGTACAGGTCGCAGTGGTGGGTAGTATATGGGGCTTTGGTGACAAAACAGATGGCACTGTGATAAACTGCATCCAATTTATTGAGTAGAATATTGGAGGCTATTTTGTAAATTACATCGCCGAAGTCGAGGATCGGTAGGATGGTCAGTTTTACGAGGGTATGTTTGGCAGCATGAGTGAAGGATGCTTTGTTGTGAAATAGGAAGCCAATTCTAGATTACATTTTGGATTGGAGATGTTTGATGTGAGCCTGGAAGGAGAGTTTACAGTCTAACCAGACACCTAGGTATTTGTAGTTGTCCACATAAACTAAGTCAGAACCGTCCAGAGTAGTGATGCTGGACGGGTGGGCAGGTGCGGGCAGCGATCGGTTGAAGACCATGCGTTTAGTTTTACTTGCATTTAAGAGCAGTTGGAGGCCACGGAAGGAGAGTTGTATGGCATTGAAGCTCGTCTGGAGGGTAGTTAACACAGAATGGTGTCGTCTGCGTAGAGGTGGATCAGAGAATCACCAGCAGCAGGAGCGACAACTTTGATGTATACAGAGAAGAGAGTCGGCCCAAGAATTGAACCCTGTGTCCACCCCCATAGCGACTGCCAGAGGCCCGGACAACAGGCCCTCCAATTTGACACACTGAACTCTATCGGAGAAGTAGTTGGTGAACCAGGCGAGGCAATCATTTGATAAACCAAGGCTGTTGAGTCTGCCGAGAAGGATGTGGTGATTGACAGAGTCGAAAGCCTTGGCCAGGTCAATGAATACGGCTGCACAGTAATGTCTCTTATCGATGGCAGATATGATATCGTTTAGGACCTTGAGCGTGGCTGAGGTGCACCCATGACCAGCTCTGAAACCAGATTGCATAGCGGAGAAGGTACGGTGGGATTCGAAATGGTCGGTAATCTGTTTGTTAACTTGGCTTTCGAAGACCTTAGAAAGAAAGGGTAGGATAGATATAGGTCTGTAGCAGTTTGGGTCAAGAGTGTCTCCCCCTTTGAAGTGGGGGATGACCGCAGCTTCTTTCCAGTCTTTGGGAATCTCAGACAACACGAAAGAGAGGTTGAACAGGCTAGCAATAGGGGTTGCTACAATTTCGGCAGAGAATTTTAGAAAGAAAGTTTCCAGATTGTCTAGCCCGGCTGATTTGTCGGGGTCCAGATTTTGCAGCTCTTTCAGAACATCAGTTATCTGGATTTGGGAGAAGGAGAAATGGGGGAGGCTTGGGCGAGTTGCTGTGGGGGGTGCAGGGCTGTTGACCAGGGTAGGGGTAGCCCGGTGGAAAGCATGGCCAGCCGTAGAAAAATGCTTATTGAAATTCTCAATTATAGTGGATTTATCGGTGGTGACAGAGTTTCCTATCCTCAGTGCTGTGGGCAGCTGGGAGGAGGTGCTCTTATTCTCCATGGACTTTACAGTGTCCCAGTACTTTTTTGAGTTTGTGTGACAGGAAGCAAATTCCGGCTTTCCTGACTGCCTGTGTATATTGGTTCCTAACTTCCCTGAAAAGTTGCATATCACGGGGGCTGTTCGATGCTAATGCAGAGCGCCACAGGATGTTTTTGTGCTGGTCAAGGGCAGTCAGGTCTGGAGAGAACCAAGGGCTATATCTGTTCCTGGTTCAAAATTTCTTGAATGGGGCAGGCTTATTTAAGATAGTAAGGAAATCACTTTTAAAGAATAACCAGGCATCCTCTACTGACGGAATGAGGTCAATATCCTTCCAGGATACCCGGGCCAGGTCGTTTAGAAAGGCCTACTCGCTGAAGTGTTTTATGGAGCGTTTGACAGTGATGAGGGGAAGTCGTTTGACCGCAGACCGCAGGCTTTAGCAATCTCACTGGAATAAAGACCTCCTCCATTCCTGCCATTATTGAAAGAGATTGTGATATATTGTCAAAATAGGGTTTCTTAATGTTAGATCCCTCACTTCCAGGGCAGTCATAGTCATTGAACTAATCACTGATCATAATCTTGATGTGATTGTCCTGACTGAAACATGGGTCGAGCATGATGAATGTACTGTGTTGAATGTGGCCTCTCCTCCTGGTTACATTAGTCACCATATCTCCCTCGCATCCCGCAAAGGCGGTGGCGTTGCTGACATTTATGATAGCAAATTTAAATTTACAACAACAAAAAAAGGACTGCATTTTGGTCTTTTGAGCTTCTAGTCATGAAATCTATGCAGCCTACTCAATCACTTGTTATAGCTACTGTTTACAGGCCTCCTGAGCCTTATACAGCGTTCCTCACTGAGTTCCCTGAATTCTTATCGGACTTTGTGGTCATGGCAGATAATATTAACATTTTTGGTGACTTTAATATTCACAAGTCCACAGACCAACTCAAAAAGGCTTTCAGAGCCATCATCGACTCAGTGGGTTTTGTCCAACATGTCTCCGGACCTAGTCATTGCCACAGTCATACCCTGGATCTAGTTTTGTCCAGTGGAACAAATATTGTGGATCTAAATGTTTTTTATTCGTAATCCTGGACTATTGGATCAGCATCTTATTACGTTTGCAATCGCAACAAAGAATCATCTCAGACCACAACCAAGAATAATCAAAAGCCGTGCTATGAAATCCTTACCCTAACCCAAAGATTCCCATATGCCCTTCCACACTCCCCCTACCTACCCAAGGACATCAGAGTACAAAAATTGGTTAACCACCTCACTGAGGATCTAAATTTAACCTTGCGCAATACCCTAGATGCAGTCTGATATATCTGGTGTAATTCTCCTGTCTTATCTGGTGTCCTGTGGGAATTTAAGTAGGCTCCCTCTAATTCTCTGTCTCTCCCTCCCCTCCCGAAGCACCTGAGCCCTAGGATCATTCCTCAGGACTACCTGGCCTGATGACTCCTGGCTGTCCTCAGTCAACCTGGTCGTTCTGCGTACGAGAGACGAGCGTACGAGATAAGTGAAAAGTCAACACGCTCTTTCACATCATTAATAAAAAATAACTCTCTCTCAACATTCTTTCATCTCAGCTCATAATGGAAGGAGGCAGTAAAACATGGAAAATGCATATTCTAAATGTGCCTGGTTGTGCTTGAGAAAGAAAGGAGTGCAGCTTGACTACTGAACGCAGTCCCACTTTGAGATACACTAAGAGCTTCTCATGACTACTGAACGCAGTCCCACTATGAGAGACACTAAGCGCTTCTCATGACTACTGAACGCAGTCCCACTATGAGAGACGCTAAGAGCTTCTCATGACTACTGAAAGCAGTCCCACTATGACCGACGCTAAGAGCTTCTCATGACTACTGAACGCAGTCCCACTATGAGATGCTAAGAGCTTCTCATGACTACTGAACGCAGTCCCACTATGAGAGACACTAAGAGCTTCTCATGACTACTGAACGCAGTCCCACTATGAGAGACACTAAGAGCTTCTCATGACTACTGAACGCAGTCCCACTATGAGAGACACTAAGAGCTTCTCATGACTACTGAACGCAGTCCCACTATGAGAGACACTAAGAGCTTCTCATGACTACTGAACACAGTCCCACTATGAGCGACGCTAAGAGCTTTTCATGACTACTGAACGCAGCCCCACTATGAGAGACACTAAGAGCTTCTCATGACTACTGAACGCAGTCCCACTATGAGCGACATAAGAGCTTCTCATAATCACTGAAGGAAGTTCCACTATGAGAGACGCTAAGTGCTTCTCATGACTACTGAACGCAGTCCCACTATGAGAGACACTAAGAGCTTCTCATGACTACTGAACGCAGTCCCACTATGAGAGACACTAAGAGCTTCTCATGACTACTGAACGCAGTCCCACTATGAGAGACGCTAAGAGCTTCTCATGACTACTGAACGCAGTCCCACTATGACCGACGCTAAGAGCTTCTCATGACTACTGAACGCAGTCCCACTATGAGAGACACTAAGAGCTTCTCATGACTACTGAACGCAGTCCCACTATGAGAGGCGCTAAGAGCTTCTCATGACTACTGAACGCAGTCCCACTATGAGACGCTAAGAGCTTCTCATGACTACTGAAAGCAGTCCCACTATGACCGACGCTAAGAGCTTCTCATGACTACTGAACGCAGTCCCACTATGAGATGCTAAGAGCTTCTCATGACTACTGAACGCAGTCCCACTATGAGAAACACTAAGAGCTTCTCATGACTACTGAACGCAGTCCCACTATGAGAGACACTAAGAGCTTCTCATGACTACTGAACGCAGTCCCACTATGAGAGACACTAAGAGCTTCTCATGACTACTGAATGCAGTCCCACTATGAGAGGCGCTAAGAGCTTCTCATGACTACTGAACGCAGTCCCACTATGACCCGGCGCTAAGAGCTTCTCATGACTACTGAACGCAGTCCCACTATGACCGACGCTAAGAGCTTCTCATGACTACTGAACGCAGTCCCACTATGAGAGACACTAAGAGCTTCTCATGACTACTGAACGCAGTCCCACTATGAGAGACACTAAGAGCTTCTCATGACTACTGAACGCAGTCCCACTATGAGAGACACTAAGAGCTTCTCATGACTACTGAACACAGTCCCACTATGAGCAACGCTAAGAGCTTTTCATGACTACTGAACGCAGCCCCACTATGAGAGACACTAAGAGCTTCTCATGACTACTGAACGCAGTCCCACTATGAGCGGCGTAGAGCTTCTCATAATCACTGAAGGAAGTTCCACTATGAGAGACGCTAAGTGCTTCTCATGACTACTGAACGCAGTCCCACTATGAGAGACACTAAGAGCTTCTCATGACTACTGAACGCAGTCCCACTATGAGCGACGTAAGAGCTTCTCATAATCACTGAAGGAAGTTCCACTATGAGAGACGCTAAGTGCTTCTCATGACTACTGAACGCAGTCCCACTATGAGAGACACTAAGAGCTTCTCATGACTACTGAATGCAGTCCCACTATGAGAGACGCTAAGAGCTTCTCATGACTACTGAACGCGGTCCCACTATGAGAGACACTAAGAGCTTCTCATGACTACTGAACGCGGTCACACTATGAGAGACGCTAAGTGCTTCTCATGACTACTGAACGCTGTCCACCTATGAGAGACACTAAGAGCTTCTCATGACTACTAAAGCTATCCCACTATGAGAGACACTAAGAGCTTCTCATGACTACTGAACGCTGTCCCACTATGAGAGACACTAAGAGCTTCTCAAGACTACTGAACACAGTCCCACTATGAGAGACGCTAAGAGCTTCTCATGACTACTGAACGCTGTCCCACTATGAGACACTAAGAGCTTCTCATGACTACTGAACACAGTCCCACTATGAGAGACGCTAAGAGTTTCTCATGACTACTGAACGCAGTCCCACTATGAGAGCTGCTCAGAGCATCTCATGACTACTGAACGCAGTCCCACTATGAGAGACACTAAGAGCTTCTCATGACTACTGAACGCAGTCCCACGATGAGAGACACTAAGAGCTTCTCATGACTACTGAACGCAGTCCCACTATGAGACGCTAAAAGCTTCTCATGACTACTGAACGCAGTCCCACTATGAGAGACGCTAAGAGCTTCTCATGACTACTGAAAGCAGTCCCACTATGACCGACGCTAAGAGCTTCTCATGACTACTGAACGCAGTCCCACTATGAGATGCTAAGAGCTTCTCATGACTACTGAACGCAGTCCCACTATGAGAGACACTAAGAGCTTCTTATGACTACTGAACGCAGTCCCACTATGAGAGACACTAAGAGCTTCTCATGACTACTGAACGCAGTCCCACTATGAGAGACACTAAGAGCTTCTCATGACTACTGAACGCAGTCCCACTATGAGAGACACTAAGAGCTTCTCATGACTACTGAACACAGTCCCACTATGAGCGACGCTAAGAGCTTTTCATGACTACTGAACGCAGCCCCACTATGAGAGACACTAAGAGCTTCTCATGACTACTGAACACAGTCCCACTATGAGCGACATAAGAGCTTCTCATAATCACTGAAGGAAGTTCCACTATGAGAGACGCTAAGTGCTTCTCATGACTACTGAACGCAGTCCCACTATGAGAGACACTAAGAGCTTCTCATGACTACTGAACGCATGATCCCACTATAAGAGACACTAAGAGCTTCTCATGACTACTGAACCCAGTCCCACTATGAGAGACGCTAAGAGCTTCTCATGACTACTGAACGCAGTCCCACTATGAGAGCTGCTCAGAGCTTCTCATGACTACTGAACGCAGTCCCACTATGAGAGACACTAAGAGCTTCTCATGACTACTGAACGCAGTCCCACGATGAGAGACACTAAGAGCTTCTCATGACTACTGAACGCAGTCCCACTATGAGAGACACTAAGAGCTTCTCATGACTACTGAATGCAGTCCCACTATGAGAGACGCTAAGAGCTTCTCATGACTACTGAACGCAGTCCCACTATGACCGACGCTAAGAGCTTCTCATGACTACTGAACGCAGTCCCACTATGACCGACGCTAAGAGCTTCTCATGACTACTGAACGCAGTCCCACTATGAGAGACACTAAGAGCTTCTCATGACTACTGAACGCAGTCCCACTATGAGAGACACTAAGAGCTTCTCATGACTACTGAACGCAGTCCCACTATGAGAGACACTAAGAGCTTCTCATGACTACTGAACACAGTCCCACTATGAGCGACGCTAAGAGCTTTTCATGACTACTGAACGCAGCCCCACTATGAGAGACACTAAGAGCTTCTCATGACTACTGAACGCAGTCCCACTATGAGCGACGTAAGAGCTTCTCATAATTACTGAAGGAAGTTCCACTATGAGAGACGCTAACTGCTTCTCATGACTACTGAACGCAGTCCCACTATGAGAGACACTAAGAGCTTCTCATGACTACTGAACGCAGTCCCGCTATGAGCGACGTAAGAGCTTCTCATAATCACTGAAGGAAGTTCCACTATGAGAGACGCTAAGTGCTTCTCATGACTACTGAACGCAGTCCCACTATGAGAGACACTAAGAGCTTCTCATGACTACTGAATGCAGTCCCACTATGAGAGACGCTAAGAGCTTCTCATGACTACTGAACGCGGTCCCACTATGAGAGACACTAAGAGCTTCTCATGACTACTGAACGCTGGTCACACTATGAGAGACGCTAAGTGCTTCTCATGACTACTGAACGCTGTCCACCTATGAGAGACACTAAGAGCTTCTCATGACTACTAAAAGCTATCCCACTATGAGAGACACTAAGAGCTTCTCATGACTACTGAACGCTGTCCCACTATGAGAGACACTAAGAGCTTCTCAAGACTACTGAACACAGTCCCACTATGAGAGACGCTAAGAGCTTCTCATGACTACTGAACGCTGTCCCACTATGAGACACTAAGAGCTTCTCATGACTACTGAACACAGTCCCACTATGAGAGACGCTAAGAGTTTCTCATGACTACTGAACGCAGTCCCACTATGAGAGCTGCTCAGAGCTTCTCATGACTACTGAACGCAGTCCCACTATGAGAGACACTAAGAGCTTCTCATGACTACTGAACGCAGTCCCACGATGAGAGACACTAAGAGCTTCTCATGACTACTGAACGCAGTCCCACTGAGACGCTAAAAGCTTCTCATGACTACTGAACGCAGTCCCACTATGAGAGACGCTAAGAGCTTCTCATGACTACTGAACGCAGTCCCACTATGAGATGCTAAGAGCTTCTCATGACTACTGAACGCAGTCCCACTATGAGAGACACTAAGAGCTTCTTATGACTACTGAACGCAGTCCCACTATGAGAGACACTAAGAGCTTCTCATGACTACTGAACGCAGTCCCACTATGAGAGACACTAAGAGCTTCTCATGACTACTGAACGCAGTCCCACTATGAGAGACACTAAGAGCTTCTCATGACTACTGAACACAGTCCCACTATGAGCGACGCTAAGAGCTTTTCATGACTACTGAACGCAGCCCCACTATGAGAGACACTAAGAGCTTCTCATGACTACTGAACACAGTCCCACTATGAGCGACATAAGAGCTTCTCATAATCACTGAAGGAAGTTCCACTATGAGAGACGCTAAGTGCTTCTCATGACTACTGAACGCAGTCCCACTATGAGAGACACTAAGAGCTTCTCATGACTACTGAACGCAGTCCCACTATGAGAGACACTAAGAGCTTCTCATGACTACTGAACGCAGTCCCACTATGAGAGACGCTAAGAGCTTCTCATGACTACTGAACGCAGTCCCACTATGACCGACGCTAAGAGCTTCTCATGACTACTGAACGCAGTCCCACTATGAGAGACACTAAGAGCTTCTCATGACTACTGAACGCAGTCCCACTATGAGAGACGCTAAGAGCTTCTCATGACTACTGAACGCAGTCCCACTATGAGAGACGCTAAGAGCTTCTCATGACTACTGAAAGCAGTCCCACTATGACCCGACGCTAAGAGCTTCTCATGACTACTGAACGCAGTCCCACTATGAGATGCTAAGAGCTTCTCATGACTACTGAACGCAGTCCCACTATGAGAAACACTAAGAGCTTCTCATGACTACTGAACGCAGTCCCACTATGAGAAACACTAAGAGCTTCTCATGACTACTGAACGCAGTCCCACTATGAGAGACACTAAGAGCTTCTCATGACTACTGAACGCAGTCCCACTATGACCGACGCTAAGAGCTTCTCATGACTACTGAACGCAGTCCCACTATGAGAGACACTAAGAGCTTCTCATGACTACTGAACGCAGTCCCACTATGAGAGACGCTAAGAGCTTCTCATGACTACTGAACGCAGTCCCACTATGAGAGGCGCTAAGAGCTTCTCATGACTACTGAAAGCAGTCCCACTATGACCCGACGCTAAGAGCTTCTCATGACTACTGAACGCAGTCCCACTATGAGATGCTAAGAGCTTCTCATGACTACTGAACGCAGTCCCACTATGAGAAACGCTAAGAGCTTCTCATGACTACTGAACGCATGTCCCACTATGAGACGCTAAGAGCTTCTCATGACTACTGAAAGCAGTCCCACTATGACCGACGCTAAGAGCTTCTCATGACTACTGAACGCAGTCCCACTATGAGATGCTAAGAGCTTCTCATGACTACTGAACGCAGTCCCACTATGAGAAACACTAAGAGCTTCTCATGACTACTGAACGCAGTCCCACTATGAGAAACACTAAGAGCTTCTCATGACTACTGAACGCAGTCCCACTATGAGAGACACTAAGAGCTTCTCATGACTACTGAACGCAGTCCCACTATGACCGACGCTAAGAGCTTCTCATGACTACTGAAGCAGTCCCACTATGAGAGACACTAAGAGCTTCTCATGACTACTGAACGCAGTCCCACTATGAGAGACGCTAAGAGCTTCTCATGACTACTGAACGCAGTCCCACTATGAGAGACGCTAAGAGCTTCTCATGACTACTGAAAGCAGTCCCACTATGACCGACGCTAAGAGCTTCTCATGACTACTGAACGCAGTCCCACTATGAGATGCTAAGAGCTTCTCATGACTACTGAACGCAGTCCCACTATGAGAAACACTAAGAGCTTCTCATGACTACTGAACGCAGTCCCACTATGAGAGACACTAAGAGCTTCTCATGACTACTGAATGCAGTCCCACTATGAGAGACACTAAGAGCTTCTCATGACTACTGAACGCAGTCCCACTATGAGCGACGTAAGAGCTTCTCATAATCACTGAAGGAAGTTCCACTATGAGAGACGCTAAGTGCTTCTCATGACTACTGAACGCAGTCCCACTATGAGAGACACTAAGAGCTTCTCATGACTACTGAACGCAGTCCCACTATGAGCGACGTAAGAGCTTCTCATAATCACTGAAGGAAGTTCCACTATGAGAGACGCTAAGTGCTTCTCATGACTACTGAACGCAGTCCCACTATGAGAGACACTAAGAGCTTCTCATGACTACTGAATGCAGTCCCACTATGAGAGACGCTAAGAGCTTCTCATGACTACTGAACGCCTCCCACTATGAGAGACACTAAGAGCTTCTCATGACTACTGAACGCGGTCACACTATGAGAGACGCTAAGTGCTTCTCATGACTACTGAACGCTGTCCACCTATGAGAGACACTAAGAGCTTCTCATGACTACTAAAAGCTATCCCACTATGAGAGACACTAAGAGCTTCTCATGACTACTGAACGCTGTCCCACTATGAGAGACACTAAGAGCTTCTCAAGACTACTGAACACAGTCCCACTATGAGAGACGCTAAGAGCTTCTCATGACTACTGAACGCTGTCCCACTATGAGACACTAAGAGCTTCTCATGACTACTGAACACAGTCCCACTATGAGAGACGCTAAGAGTTTCTCATGACTACTGAACGCAGTCCCACTATGAGAGCTGCTCAGAGCATCTCATGACTACTGAACGCAGTCCCACTATGAGAGACACTAAGAGCTTCTCATGACTACTGAACGCAGTCCCACGATGAGAGACACTAAGAGCTTCTCATGACTACTGAACGCAGTCCCACTATGAGACGCTAAAAGCTTCTCATGACTACTGAACGCAGTCCCACTATGAGAGACGCTAAGAGCTTCTCATGACTACTGAAAGCAGTCCCACTATGACCGACGCTAAGAGCTTCTCATGACTACTGAAGCGCAGTCCCACTATGAGATGCTAAGAGCTTCTCATGACTACTGAACGCAGTCCCACTATGAGAGACACTAAGAGCTTCTTATGACTACTGAACGCAGTCCCACTATGAGAGACACTAAGAGCTTCTCATGACTACTGAACGCAGTCCCACTATGAGAGACACTAAGAGCTTCTCATGACTACTGAACGCAGTCCCACTATGAGAGACACTAAGAGCTTCTCATGACTACTGAACACAGTCCCACTATGAGCGACGCTAAGAGCTTTTCATGACTACTGAACGCAGCCCCACTATGAGAGACACTAAGAGCTTCTCATGACTACTGAACACAGTCCCACTATGAGCGACATAAGAGCTTCTCATAATCACTGAAGGAAGTTCCACTATGAGACGCTAAGTGCTTCTCATGACTACTGAACGCAGTCCCACTATGAGAGACACTAAGAGCTTCTCATGACTACTGAACGCAGTCCCACTATAAGAGACACTAAGAGCTTCTCATGACTACTGAACGCAGTCCCACTATGAGAGACGCTAAGAGCTTCTCATGACTACTGAACGCAGTCCCACTATGACCGACGCTAAGAGCTTCTCATGACTACTGAACGCAGTCCCACTATGAGAGACACTAAGAGCTTCTCATGACTACTGAACGCAGTCCCACTATGAGAGACGCTAAGAGCTTCTCATGACTACTGAACGCAGTCCCACTATGAGAGACGCTAAGAGCTTCTCATGACTACTGAAAGCAGTCCCACTATGACCGACGCTAAGAGCTTCTCATGACTACTGAACGCAGTCCCACTATGAGATGCTAAGAGCTTCTCATGACTACTGAACGCAGTCCCACTATGAGAAACACTAAGAGCTTCTCATGACTACTGAACGCAGTCCCACTATGAGAGACACTAAGAGCTTCTCATGACTACTGAACGCAGTCCCACTATGAGAGACACTAAGAGCTTCTCATGACTACTGAACGCAGTCCCACTATGAGAAACACTAAGAGCTTCTCATGACTACTGAACGCAGTCCCACTATGAGAGACACTAAGAGCTTCTCATGACTACTGAACGCAGTCCCACTATGAGAGACACTAAGAGCTTCTCATGACTACTGAATGCAGTCCCACTATGAGAGACGCTAAGAGCTTCTCATGACTACTGAACGCAGTCCCACTATGACCGACGCTAAGAGCTTCTCATGACTACTGAACGCAGTCCCACTATGACCGACGCTAAGAGCTTCTCATGACTACTGAACGCAGTCCCACTATGAGAGACACTAAGAGCTTCTCATGACTACTGAACGCAGTCCCACTATGAGAGACACTAAGAGCTTCTCATGACTACTGAACGCATGTCCCACTATGAGAGACACTAAGAGCTTCTCATGACTACTGAACACAGTCCCACTATGAGCGACGCTAAGAGCTTTTCATGACTACTGAACGCAGCCCCACTATGAGAGACACTAAGAGCTTCTCATGACTACTGAACGCAGTCCCACTATGAGCGACGTAAGAGCTTCTCATAATCACTGAAGGAAGTTCCACTATGAGAGGGCTAAGTGCTTCTCATGACTACTGAACGCAGTCCCACTATGAGAGACACTAAGAGCTTCTCATGACTACTGAACGCAGTCCCGCTATGAGCGACGTAAGAGCTTCTCATAATCACTGAAGGAAGTTCCACTATGAGAGACGCTAAGTGCTTCTCATGACTACTGAACGCAGTCCCACTATGAGAGACACTAAGAGCTTCTCATGACTACTGAATGCAGTCCCACTATGAGAGACGCTAAGAGCTTCTCATGACTACTGAACGCGGTCCCACTATGAGAGACACTAAGAGCTTCTCATGACTACTGAACGCGGTCACACTATGAGAGACGCTAAGTGCTTCTCATGACTACTGAACGCTGTCCACCTATGAGAGACACTAAGAGCTTCTCATGACTACTAAAAGCTATCCCACTATGAGAGACACTAAGAGCTTCTCATGACTACTGAACGCTGTCCCACTATGAGAGACACTAAGAGCTTCTCAAGACTACTGAACACAGTCCCACTATGAGAGACGCTAAGAGCTTCTCATGACTACTGAACGCTGTCCCACTATGAGACACTAAGAGCTTCTCATGACTACTGAACACAGTCCCACTATGAGAGACGCTAAGAGTTTCTCATGACTACTGAACGCAGTCCCACTATGAGAGCTGCTCAGAGCTTCTCATGACTACTGAACGCAGTCCCACTATGAGAGACACTAAGAGCTTCTCATGACTACTGAACGCAGTCCCACGATGAGAGACACTAAGAGCTTCTCATGACTACTGAACGCAGTCCCACTGAGAAGCTAAAAGCTTCTCATGACTACTGAACGCAGTCCCACTATGAGAGACGCTAAGAGCTTCTCATGACTACTGAAAGCAGTCCCACTATGACCGACGCTAAGAGCTTCTCATGACTACTGAACGCAGTCCCACTATGAGATGCTAAGAGCTTCTCATGACTACTGAACGCAGTCCCACTATGAGAGACACTAAGAGCTTCTTATGACTACTGAACGCAGTCCCACTATGAGAGACACTAAGAGCTTCTCATGACTACTGAACGCAGTCCCACTATGAGAGACACTAAGAGCTTCTCATGACTACTGAACGCAGTCCCACTATGAGAGACACTAAGAGCTTCTCATGACTACTGAACACAGTCCCACTATGAGCGACGCTAAGAGCTTTTCATGACTACTGAACGCAGCCCCACTATGAGAGACACTAAGAGCTTCTCATGACTACTGAACACAGTCCCACTATGAGCGACATAAGAGCTTCTCATAATCACTGAAGGAAGTTCCACTATGAGAGACGCTAAGTGCTTCTCATGACTACTGAACGCAGTCCCACTATGAGAGACACTAAGAGCTTCTCATGACTACTGAACGCAGTCCCACTATGAGAGACACTAAGAGCTTCTCATGACTACTGAACGCATGTCCCACTATGAGAGACGCTAAGAGCTTCTCATGACTACTGAACGCAGTCCCACTATGACCGACGCTAAGAGCTTCTCATGACTACTGAACGCAGTCCCACTATGAGAGACACTAAGAGCTTCTCATGACTACTGAACGCAGTCCCACTATGAGAGACGCTAAGAGCTTCTCATGACTACTGAACGCAGTCCCACTATGAGAGACGCTAAGAGCTTCTCATGACTACTGAAAGCAGTCCCACTATGACCCGACGCTAAGAGCTTCTCATGACTACTGAACGCAGTCCCACTATGAGATGCTAAGAGCTTCTCATGACTACTGAACGCAGTCCCACTATGAGAAACACTAAGAGCTTCTCATGACTACTGAACGCAGTCCCACTATGAGAAACACTAAGAGCTTCTCATGACTACTGAACGCAGTCCCACTATGAGAGACACTAAGAGCTTCTCATGACTACTGAACGCAGTCCCACTATGACCGACGCTAAGAGCTTCTCATGACTACTGAACGCAGTCCCACTATGAGAGACACTAAGAGCTTCTCATGACTACTGAACGCAGTCCCACTATGAGAGGCTAAGAGCTTCTCATGACTACTGAACGCAGTCCCACTATGAGAGACGCTAAGAGCTTCTCATGACTACTGAAAGCAGTCCCACTATGACCGACGGCTAAGAGCTTCTCATGACTACTGAACGCAGTCCCACTATGAGATGCTAAGAGCTTCTCATGACTACTGAACGCAGTCCCACTATGAGAAACACTAAGAGCTTCTCATGACTACTGAACGCAGTCCCACTATGAGAGACACTAAGAGCTTCTCATGACTACTGAACGCAGTCCCACTATGAGAGACACTAAGAGCTTCTCATGACTACTGAACGCAGTCCCACTATGAGAAACACTAAGAGCTTCTCATGACTACTGAACGCATGTCCCACTATGAGAGACACTAAGAGCTTCTCATGACTACTGAACGCAGTCCCACTATGATAGACACTAAGAGCTTCTCATGACTACTGAATGCAGTCCCACTATGAGAGACGCTAAGAGCTTCTCATGACTACTGACAGCAGTCCCACTATGACCGACGCTAAGAGCTTCTCATGACTACTGAACGCAGTCCCACTATGACCGACGCTAAGAGCTTCTCATGACTACTGAACGCAGTCCCACTATGAGAGACACTAAGAGCTTCTCATGACTACTGAACGCAGTCCCACTATGAGAGACACTAAGAGCTTCTCATGACTACTGAACGCAGTCCCACTATGAGAGACACTAAGAGCTTCTCATGACTACTGAACACAGTCCCACTATGAGCGACGCTAAGAGCTTTTCATGACTACTGAACGCAGCCCCACTATGAGAGACACTAAGAGCTTCTCATGACTACTGAACGCAGTCCCACTATGAGCGACGTAAGAGCTTCTCATAATCACTGAAGGAAGTTCCACTATGAGAGACGCTAAGTGCTTCTCATGACTACTGAACGCAGTCCCACTATGAGAGACACTAAGAGCTTCTCATGACTACTGAACGCAGTCCCACTATGAGCGACGTAAGAGCTTCTCATAATCACTGAAGGAAGTTCCACTATGAGAGACGCTAAGTGCTTCTCATGACTACTGAACGCAGTCCCACTATGAGAGACACTAAGAGCTTCTCATGACTACTGAATGCAGTCCCACTATGAGAGACGCTAAGAGCTTCTCATGACTACTGAACGCGGTCCCACTATGAGAGACACTAAGAGCTTCTCATGACTACTGAACGCGGTCACACTATGAGAGACGCTAAGTGCTTCTCATGACTACTGAACGCTGTCCACCTATGAGAGACACTAAGAGCTTCTCATGACTACTAAAAGCTATCCCACTATGAGAGACACTAAGAGCTTCTCATGACTACTGAACGCTGTCCCACTATGAGAGACACTAAGAGCTTCTCATGACTACTGAACGCAGTCCCACTATGAGAGACACTAAGAGCTTCTCATGACTACTGAACGCAGTCCCACTATGAGAGACGCTAAGAGCTTCTCATGACTACTGAACGCAGTCCCACTATGAGAGACGCTAAGAGCTTCTCATGACTACTGAAAGCAGTCCCACTATGACCGACGCTAAGAGCTTCTCATGACTACTGAACGCAGTCCCACTATGAGATGCTAAGAGCTTCTCATGACTACTGAACGCAGTCCCACTATGAGAGACACTAAGAGCTTCTCATGACTACTGAACGCAGTCCCACTATGAGAGACACTAAGAGCTTCTCATGACTACTGAACACAGTCCCACTATGAGCGACGTAAGAGCTTCTCATAATCACTGAAGGAAGTTCCACTATGAGAGACGTTAAGTGCTTCTCATGACTACTGAACGCAGTCCCACTATGAGAGACACTAAGAGCTTCTCATGACTACTGAATGCAGTCCCACTATGAGAGACGCTAAGAGCTTCTCATGTCTACTGAACGCAGTCCCACCATGAGAGACTCTAAGAGCTTCTCATGACTACAGAACGCGGTCCCACTATGAGAGACACTAAGAGCTTCTCATGACTACTGAACACAGTCCCACTATGAGCGACATAAGAGCTTCTCATAATCACTGAAGGAAGTTCCACTATGAGAGACGCTAAGTGCTTCTCATGACTACTGAACGCAGTCCCACTATGAGAGACACTAAGAGCTTCTCATGACTACTGAACGCAGTCCCACTATGAGAGACACTAAGAGCTTCTCATGACTACTGAAAGCAGTCCCACTATGACCGACGCTAAGAGCTTCTCATGACTACTGAACGCAGTCCCACTATGAGATGCTAAGAGCTTCTCATGACTACTGAACGCAGTCCCACTATGAGAGACACTAAGAGCTTCTTATGACTACTGAACACAGTCCCACTATGAGAGACACTAAGAGCTTCTCATGACTACTGAACGCAGTCCCACTATGAGAGACACTAAGAGCTTCTCATGACTACTGAACGCAGTCCCACTATGAGAGACACTAAGAGCTTCTCATGACTACTGAACACAGTCCCACTATGAGCGACGCTAAGAGCTTTTCATGACTACTGAACGCAGCCCCACTATGAGAGACACTAAGAGCTTCTCATGACTACTGAACACAGTCCCACTATGACCGACATAAGAGCTTCTCATAATCACTGAAGGAAGTTCCACTATGAGAGACGCTAAGTGCTTCTCATGACTACTGAACGCAGTCCCACTATGAGAGACACTAAGAGCTTCTCATGACTACTGAACGCAGTCCCACTATGAGAGACACTAAGAGCTTCTCATGACTACTGAACGCAGTCCCACTATGAGAGACGCTAAGAGCTTCTCATGACTACTGAACGCAGTCCCACTATGACCCGACGCTAAGAGCTTCTCATGACTACTGAACGCAGTCCCACTATGAGAGACACTAAGAGCTTCTCATGACTACTGAACGCAGTCCCACTATGAGAGACGCTAAGAGCTTCTCATGACTACTGAACGCAGTCCCACTATGAGAGACGCTAAGAGCTTCTCATGACTACTGAAAGCAGTCCCACTATGACCGACGCTAAGAGCTTCTCATGACTACTGAACGCAGTCCCACTATGAGATGCTAAGAGCTTCTCATGACTACTGAACGCAGTCCCACTATGAGAAACACTAAGAGCTTCTCATGACTACTGAACGCAGTCCCACTATGAGAGACACTAAGAGCTTCTCATGACTACTGAACGCAGTCCCACTATGAGAGACACTAAGAGCTTCTCATGACTACTGAACGCAGTCCCACTATGAGAGACACTAAGAGCTTCTCATGACTACTGAACACAGTCCCACTATGAGCGACGCTAAGAGCTTTTCATGACTACTGAACGCAGCCCCACTATGAGAGACACTAAGAGCTTCTCATGACTACTGAACACAGTCCCACTATGAGCGACATAAGAGCTTCTCATAATCACTGAAGGAAGTTCCACTATGAGAGACGCTAAGTGCTTCTCATGACTACTGAACGCAGTCCCACTATGAGAGACACTAAGAGCTTCTCATGACTACTGAACGCAGTCCCACTATGAGAGACACTAAGAGCTTCTCATGACTACTGAACGCAGTCCCACTATGAGACGCTAAGAGCTTCTCATGACTACTGAACGCATGTCCCACTATGACCGGCGCTAAGAGCTTCTCATGACTACTGAACGCAGTCCCACTATGAGAGACACTAAGAGCTTCTCATGACTACTGAACGCAGTCCCACTATGAGAGGCGCTAAGAGCTTCTCATGACTACTGAACGCAGTCCCACTATGAGAGACGCTAAGAGCTTCTCATGACTACTGAAAGCAGTCCCACTATGACCCGACGCTAAGAGCTTCTCATGACTACTGAACGCAGTCCCACTATGAGATGCTAAGAGCTTCTCATGACTACTGAACGCAGTCCCACTATGAGAAACACTAAGAGCTTCTCATGACTACTGAACGCAGTCCCACTATGAGAAACACTAAGAGCTTCTCATGACTACTGAATGCAGTCCCACTATGAGAGACACTAAGAGCTTCTCATGACTACTGAACGCAGTCCCACTATGACCGACGCTAAGAGCTTCTCATGACTACTGAACGCAGTCCCACTATGAGAGACACTAAGAGCTTCTCATGACTACTGAACGCAGTCCCACTATGAGAGACGCTAAGAGCTTCTCATGACTACTGAACGCAGATCCCACTATGAGAGACGCTAAGAGCTTCTCATGACTACTGAAAGCAGTCCCACTATGACCGACGCTAAGAGCTTCTCATGACTACTGAACGCAGTCCCACTATGAGATGCTAAGAGCTTCTCATGACTACTGAACGCAGTCCCACTATGAGAAACACTAAGAGCTTCTCATGACTACTGAACGCAGTCCCACTATGAGAGACACTAAGAGCTTCTCATGACTACTGAACGCAGTCCCACTATGAGAGACACTAAGAGCTTCTCATGACTACTGAACGCAGTCCCACTATGAGAAACACTAAGAGCTTCTCATGACTACTGAACGCAGTCCCACTATGAGAGACACTAAGAGCTTCTCATGACTACTGAACGCAGTCCCACTATGATAGACACTAAGAGCTTCTCATGACTACTGAATGCAGTCCCACTATGAGAGACGCTAAGAGCTTCTCATGACTACTGAACGCAGTCCCACTATGACCGACGCTAAGAGCTTCTCATGACTACTGAACGCAGTCCCACTATGACCGACGCTAAGAGCTTCTCATGACTACTGAACGCAGTCCCACTATGAGCGACATAAGAGCTTCTCATAATCACTGAAGGAAGTTCCACTATGAGAGACGCTAAGTGCTTCTCATGACTACTGAACGCAGTCCCACTATGAGAGACACAAAGAGCTTCTCATGACTACTGAACGCAGTCCCACTATGAGAGACACTAAGAGCTTCTCATGACTACTGAACGCAGTCCCACTATGAGAGACGCTAAGAGCTTCTCATGACTACTGAACAGATCCCACTATGACCGACGCTAAGAGCTTCTCATGACTACTGAACGCAGTCCCACTATGAGAGACGCTAAGAGCTTCTCATGACTACTGAACGCAGTCCCACTATGAGAGACGCTAAGAGCTTCTCATGACTACTGACAGCAGTCCCACTATGACCGACGCTAAGAGCTTCTCATGACTACTGAACGCAGTCCCACTATGAGATGCTAAGAGCTTCTCATGACTACTGAACGCAGTCCCACTATGAGAGACACTAAGAGCTTCTCATGACTACTGAACGCAGTCCCACTATGAGAGACACTAAGAGCTTCTCATGACTACTGAACACAGTCCCACTATGAGCGACGTAAGAGCTTCTCATAATCACTGAAGGAAGTTCCACTATGAGAGACGTTAAGTGCTTCTCATGACTACTGAACGCAGTCCCACTATGAGAGACACTAAGAGCTTCTCATGACTACTGAATGCAGTCCCACTATGAGAGACGCTAAGAGCTTCTCATGTCTACTGAACGCAGTCCCACCATGAGAGACTCTAAGAGCTTCTCATGACTACAGAACGCGGTCCCACTATGAGAGACACTAAGAGCTTCTCATGACTACTGAACACAGTCCCACTATGAGCGACATAAGAGCTTCTCATAATCACTGAAGGAAGTTCCACTATGAGACGCTAAGTGCTTCTCATGACTACTGAACGCATGATCCCACTATGAGAGACACTAAGAGCTTCTCATGACTACTGAACGCATGATCCCACTATGAGAGACACTAAGAGATTCTCATGACTACTGAACGCAGTCCCACTATGAGAGGCGCTAAGAGCTTCTCATGACTACTGAACGCAGTCCCACTATGACCCGACGCTAAGAGCTTCTCATGACTACTGAACGCAGTCCCACTATGAGAGACACTAAGAGCTTCTCATGACTACTGAACGCAGTCCCACTATGAGAGACGCTAAGAGCTTCTCATGACTACTGAACGCAGTCCCACTATGAGAGACGCTAAGAGCTTCTCATGACTACTGAAAGCAGTCCCACTATGACCGACGCTAAGAGCTTCTCATGACTACTGAACGCAGTCCCACTATGAGATGCTAAGAGCTTCTCATGACTACTGAACGCAGTCCCACTATGAGAAACACTAAGAGCTTCTCATGACTACTGAACGCAGTCCCACTATGAGAGACACTAAGAGCTTCTCATGACTACTGAACGCAGTCCCACTATGAGAGACACTAAGAGCTTCTCATGACTACTGAACGCAGTCCCACTATGAGAGACGCTAAGAGCTTCTTATGACTACTGAACGCAGTCCCACTATGACCGACGCTAAGAGCTTCTCATGACTACTGAACGCAGTCCCACTATGACCGACGCTAAGAGCTTCTCATGACTACTGAACGCAGTCCCACTATGAGATGCTAAGAGCTTCTCATGACTACTGAACGCAGTCCCACTATGAGAGACACTAAGAGCTTCTCATGACTACTGAACGCAGTCCCACTATGAGAGACACTAAGAGCTTCTCATGACTACTGAACGCAGTCCCACTATGAGAGACACTAAGAGCTTCTCATGACTACTGAACACAGTCCCACTATGAGCGACGCTAAGAGCTTTTCATGACTACTGAACGCAGCCCCACTATGAGAGACACTAAGAGCTTCTCATGACTACTGAACGCAGTCCCACTATGAGCGACGTAAGAGCTTCTCATAATCACTGAAGGAAGTTCCACTATGAGAGACGCTAAGTGCTTCTCATGACTACTGAACGCAGTCCCACTATGAGAGACACTAAGAGCTTCTCATGACTACTGAACGCATGATCCCACTATGAGCGACGTAAGAGCTTCTCATAATCACTGAAGGAAGTTCCACTATGAGAGACGTTAAGTGCTTCTCATGACTACTGAACGCAGTCCCACTATGAGAGACACTAAGAGCTTCTCATGACTACTGAATGCAGTCCCACTATGAGAGACGCTAAGAGCTTCTCATGTCTACTGAACGCAGTCCCACCATGAGAGACTCTAAGAGCTTCTCATGACTACAGAACGCGGTCCCACTATGAGAGACACTAAGAGCTTCTCATGACTACTGAACGCGGTCACACTATGAGAGACGCTAAGTGCTTCTCATGACTACTGAACGCTGTCCACCTATGAGAGACACTAAGAGCTTCTCATGACTACTAAAAGCTATCCCACTATGAGAGACACTAAGAGCTTCTCATGACTACTGAACGCTGTCCCACTATGAGAGACACTAAGAGCTTCTCATGACTACTGAACGCAGTCCCACTATGAGACGCTAAAAGCTTCTCATGACTACTGAACGCAGTCCCACTATGAGAGACACTAAGCGCTTCTCATGACTACTGAACGCAGTCCCACTATGAGAGACGCTAAGAGTTTCTCATGACTACTGAACGCAGTCCCACTATGAGAGCTGCTCAGAGCTTCTCATGACTACTGAACGCAGTCCCACTATGAGAGACACTAAGAGCTTCTCATGACTACTGAACGCAGTCCCACTATGAGAGACGCTAAGAGCTTCTCATGACTACTGAACGCATGTCCCACTATGAGAGACACTAAGAGCTTCTCATGACTACTGAACGCAGTCCCACTATGAGAGACGCTAAGAGCTTCTCATGACTACTGAACGCAGTCCCACTATGAGAGACACTAAGAGCTTCTCAAGACTACTGAACGCAGTCCCACTATGAGAGACACTAAGAGCTTCTCATGACTACTGAACGCAGTCCCACTATGAGAGACGCTAAGAGCTTCTCATGACTACTGAACGCAGTCCCACTATGAGAGACACTAAGAGCTTCTCAAGACTACTGAACGCAGTCCCACTATGAGAGACACTAAGAGCTTCTCATGACTACTGAACGCAGTCCCACTATGAGAGACTCTAAGAGCTTCTCATGACTACTGAACGCAGTCTCACTATGAGAGACACTAAAAGCTTCTCATGACTACTGAACACAGTCCCACTATGAGAGCTGCTCAGAGCTTCTCAAGACTACTGAACGCAGTCCCACTATGAGAGACACTAAGAGCTTCTCATGACTACTGAACGCAGTTCCACTATGAGAGACACTAAGAGCTTCTCAAGACTACTGAACGCAGTCCCACTATGAGAGACACTAAGAGCTTCTCATGACTACTGAACGCAGTCCCACTATGAGAGACGCTAAGAGCTTCTCATGACTACTGAACGCAGTCCCACTATGAGAGACACTAAGAGCTTCTCAAGACTACTGAACGCAGTCCCACTATGAGAGACACTAAGAGCTTCTCATGACTACTGAACGCAGTCCCACTATGAGAGACTCTAAGAGCTTCTCATGACTACTGAACATGATCTCACTATGAGAGACACTAAAAGCTTCTCATGACTACTGAACACAGTCCCACTATGAGAGCTGCTCAGAGCTTCTCAAGACTACTGAACGCAGTCCCACTATGAGAGACACTAAGAGCTTCTCATGACTACTGAACGCAGTTCCACTATGAGAGACGCTAAGAGCTTCTCATGATTACTGAACGCAGTCCCACTTTGAGAGACGCTAAGAGCTTCTCATAACCACTGAAGGAAGTCATGGTTAAAATGGGAGACGTGTCCAAGGAGGAGCATAGTACATGATCAAACACACACACACACACACATGTACACACACACACACACATACACGTTGCACTCACTTCTGTCATCATGAAGTGCTTTGAGAGACTAGTCAAGGATCATATCACCTCCATCCTACCGGACACCCTAGACCCACTCCAATTTGCTTACCGCCCCAATAGGTCGACAGACAACGCAATCGCAATCACACTGCACACTGCCCTAACCCATCTGGACAAGAAGAATACATATGTTAGAATGCTGTTCATCGACTACAGCTCAGCATTTACCACCATAGTACCCTCCAAACTCGTCATTAAGCTCGAGACTCTAGGTCTCGACCTAGCCCTGTGCAACTGGGTCCTGGACTTCTTGACGGGACGGCCCTGCAATGGTGCGCGAGCTGCAATGGTGACCAGCGGGATGGCCCCCCCTGATCCTCAACACTGGGGCCCCACAAGGGTGCGTTCTCAGCCCTCTCCTGTACTCCCTATTCACCCATGACTGCGTGGCCAAGCACGCCTCCCACTCAATCATAAAGTTTGCAGACGACTCTACAGTGGTAGGCTTGATTACCAACAACGACAAGACGGCCTACAGGGAGGAGGTGAAGGCCCTCAGAGTGTGGTGTCAGGAAAATAACCTCTCACTCAACATCAACAAAACGAAGGAGATGATCGTGGACTTCAGGAAACAGCAGAGGGAGCACCCCCCTATCCACATCGACGGAACAGTAGTGGAGAAGGTGGAAAGTTTCAAGTTCCTCGGCGTACACATTACGGACAAACTGAAATGGTCCACCCACACAGACAGCGTGGTGAAGAAGGTGCAACAGCGCCTCTTCAACCTCAGGAGGCTGAATAAATTTGGCTTGTCACCAAAAACACTCACAAACTTCTACAGATGCACAATCGAGAGCATCCTGTCGGGCTGTATCACCGCCTGGTACGGCAACTGCTCCACCCACAACCGTAAGGCTCTCCAGAGGGTAGTGAGGACTGCACAACGCATCACCGAGGGTAAACTATCTGCCCTCCAGGACATCTACACCACCCGATGTCACAGGAAGGACAAAAAGATCATCAAGGACAACAACCACCCGAGCCACTGCCTGTTCACCCCGCTATCATCCAGAAGGCGAGGTCAGTACAGGTGCATCAAAGCTGGGACCCGAGAGACTGAAAAACAGCTTCTATCTCAAGGCCATCAGACTGTTAAACAGCCACCACTAACATTGAGTGGCTCTGCCAACATACTGACTTAAATCTCTAGCCACTTTAAATAGTAGGAATTGGATGTAACAAATGTATCACTAGCCACATTAAACAATTTTGTATATAATGTTTACATATCGGACATTACTCATATAAAATGTATACACTGTACTTTATAACATCTACTGAATCTTGCCTATGCCGTTCGGCCATCGACTCAAATCTCTAACCACTTTAATAATTAAAAAGTGGATGTAATAAATGTATCACTAGCCACTTAAAACGATGCCATTTATATAATGTTTACATATCCTACACTACTCATCTCACATGTATATACTGTACTCTATACCATCTACTGCATCTTGCCTATGCCGGTCAGGCAACGCTCATCCATATATTTATACGTACACAATCTACGTATATTTATACGTAGATTACTTGTTAGATACTACTGCATGGTCGGAACTAGAAGCACAAGCATTTCGCTACACTCGCATTAACATCTGCTAACCATGTGTATGTGACAAATACAATTGTATTTGATTTGATGAACACACATACACACACACTGTAGCCTAGAAGTTGAACTGAAAGGGATAAAAGCAAAAGCGAATCATTCTGTTCTGAATAATGAATAACAAACACATTTTCCAAAAACAGAAACATGTCTCATTGTATAGACAAAAGCAAAAAACACAGGCATGGTGGGATTATCTCTGTGTTGTAGTGTCCAAGGGCATGGTGGGATTAGTTCTGTGTGTGGTAGTGTCCCAGGGCATGGTGGGATTAGCTCTGTGTGTAATAGTGTCCCAGGGCATGGTGGGGTTAGCTCTGTGTGGTAGTGTCCCATGGGATGGTGGGATTAGCTCTGTGTGGTGGTGTCCCAGGGCATGGTGGGATTATCTCTGTGTGGTGGTGTCCCAGGGCATGGTGGGATTATCTCTGTGTGGTGGTGTCCCAGGGAATAGTGGGATTAGCTCTGTGTTGTAGTGTCCCAGGGCATGGTGGGATTAGCTCTGTGTGTGGTAGTGTCCCAGGGCATGGTGGGATTAGTTCTGTGTGTGGTAGTGTCCCAGTGCACGGTGGGATTAGCTCTGTGTGGTAGTGTCCCAGGGCATGGTGGGATTAGCTCTGTGTGTGGTAGTGTCCCAGGGCATGGTTAGATTAGTTATGTGTGTGGTAGTGTGGTAGAGGAAGAATTATGAGTTTTAGTACTGGGATACAGACTTGTAAATCAGTCTGTGCGTGTGTGTGACGAAGAGGACGCGCACCTGCTAATTTTGTTTTGCTATTGAACATACTTCTTTCCGTATGAAATATTATAGTTTAATTACATTTTAGGGTACCTGAGGATTATATAGAAACGTATTTTGACTTGTTTTATCAAACTTTAGCGGTAGCTTTTTGGATTCCTTTCTCTGCATGTTGAACAAGTGGATTACTCAAATCGATGGCGCCAACTAAACAGACTTTTTGGGACATAAAGAAGGATTGTATCTAACAAAACAACACTACATGTTGTAGCTGGGACCCTTTGGATGACAAATCAGAGGAGGATTTTCAAAAAGTACGTGAATATTTAATCGCTATTTGTGAATTTATGAATTTATGCTGGTGGAAAAATATTTTGATGTGGGGCACCGTCCTCAAACAATCGCATGGAATGCTTTCGCTGTAAAGCCTGTTGTAAATCGGACAGTACAGTTAAATTAACAAGAATTGAAGCTTTAAACCGATATAAGACACTTGTATGTTCCTAAATGTTTAATATCCATAATTTTTTATGATTATTTATTTGAATTGCGCGCCCTCCAGTTTCACCGGAAGTTGTCCCGCAAGCGGGACGCCTAGCTGTAAGAAGTTTTAAGAAAGGGGAGGAATGGTTCTCCCAGTAACAAGAGAATCAGATTCAAACATAACACATGTTACTGTTATACTGTTATCTAGTCAGACTAATGATGTGCGGTGTTAAAACGCTGGTAAACTCATACATCATTTCCACACCCATACACTGACTGCTCCCACCGCCCCTCTCCTGCCCTCCGCGGCTCAGCTGCCTGCCACTAAATCATTGTGTTTGTGTGTGTGTGATGGAGAAACGGGTACGTAAGACTGATAAAGTCATTCTGAAGCAGCTTCAGCAGCACATGGAGAGCTCCGCTCCGCTGGCGAGTGCTCGGTCCCATGTGATTACTCCCCTCACTGACACCAGTAATCAGACCCACAATCCAATTCACTAGCCTCTGATCAATGCTTCCAACACAAGGCGCGCCCCAGGTAACCAATCACTTAGAGCCTGCCTCTCGGAGACTCTCAAAGCCTTCTCCAGGCCCGTAGAGAGTCTCCAGGCACACAGAAAACCTTCACATCACAGCCCAAACCAGACCGACAGGGGATACACAATAAATCCCACACTCCAGGTGGTAATTTTGTTAAAGCAGCAAGAGACTATATAGCAACCAGGACTCTCCAGGCTAATAGACACCCTTCACATGACAGAGAGACAGAATCTATACTGCCAGACAGTGCAATAGGTGAATAATTTTGTTAAAGCCCAAAGCAGATGTTGCATGTTAAGAGGCCTGCAACTGTAGCCCACACCATGGCAGAAATGTAGGACAGGATTAGTGCATTTTTGTTGGAAAAAGCAGAAAATGGATGAGTGATAGAAGAAGAGAAAACTGTGGATGTATTGTGTGTAAGTGTAACATATTTAACTGTGGATGTATTGTGTGTAAGTGTAACATATTTAACTGTGGATGTATTGTGTGTAAGTGTAACATATTTAACTGTGGATGTATTGTGTGTAAGTGTAACATATTTAACTGTGGATGTATTGTGTGTAAGTGTAACATATTTAACTGTGGATGTATTGTGTGTAAGTGTAACATATTTAACTGTGGATGTATTGTGTGTAAGTGTAACACATTTTAAGTGAGGTGGCTGGTGCATGATTTGTAGCCTCGATCTGTGAAAGTATCAACGTATCAAACTGAACCCAGGCCAGTGAGGAAGCTCCGATTACATACAGCATCCATCTGACACCTGACATCATGCAGGACATCAGGGCTAAAATGAGTGAGCTGTGGTCAGGGCCCATCAGATCAGTATCATGGAACACACAAAGGGTGTATCCCAAATGGAACTCTTTTCCTTTTATAGAGCACTATTTCTGACCAGGGCCCTAGTAGTGCACTCTATAGGGCATAGGGGGCCGTTTGGGACGTTTTTAGAGAGAGGTACTATACAGTAGGATTGATATGAAGGTAGAACAAGAGACGGAGGATTATTGCTCATGGCCTTCACAACAACAAGTCATTCATTGTTGATAATTGACAGAAAATACTCAGAACAGATGACAGGACCATTTGTTGTGTCTTGAAGATGTGTGTGTCTTCCGTTTCCAAGTCTGGAATTGGGATGACTTTGAAAGAGTGAAGTGTTTTCTGTGATGACATCTTCCTATGGCAGACTCTACTCTGTGTCAGTGGTAATAGTATCCATGGCAACTCCATTATCTGGGTCTAGTTGGTTAATGCAGTAAAATTTCCATCATATTTATCATTCTTGAAATGGACAAGACTTCCTAAGACTCCCTAAATTTAAACACACCTAGCTGCAAATTAATTCAAATTAAAGAGCTGAGATCATCAGGTTCAGATGGGAGGGGGTTCATTTAACGCCCGACAACGGTCCTCAAATATTCACACAGAGGAGAAGCAGAAAGCAACGAACAACTCCAAGGTAAGGACAAGACCAAAACGTCCTCTTTACTTACTGCAGCCTGGTAATTGCTTAGCTAATGCCTGGAAGCCCATTAGTCCATTAACAGAGTGTGTTAAGTGCTCAGGAGAGCCAGTCAACGTGGACCTCTAACCCCAGCTAGCTATATAAGAAAAACACAGCCGGTGAATATTTAATTTAAGCATGAGCAGGCAGCAGTACTGTGTA
This sequence comes from Brachymystax lenok tsinlingensis, assembly GCA_030435695.1. NCBI lineage: Eukaryota > Metazoa > Chordata > Actinopteri > Salmoniformes > Salmonidae > Brachymystax > Brachymystax lenok. The sequence continues at coordinate 9,152,337 of CM059817.1, read as the reverse complement.
AGGTAATGGCTTTGACTCTCTCTCCGGCTCAATGTCGAAGGAAGGCAGAGGCTTCAAAACTATAACTCGTCTGCTAAGACTGTTACACTTTGGTCCTCTATGAAAGGCGTCAGCCTTATTCATTATTTAGTCCTGGCTGCACGTCAATCATAGCGCTACCTGTTTGGCCGTTTGGATAACACACACGCATGCACATAGTGTTTGAAACGTTCTTGATCTCCATAATATACAGTACATACAGTAACACAAGAAAACATGTACAGTGCCTGCAGAAAGTACACACCCATCTTATGTTCTCACATTTTGTTGACAGCCTAAATTCAAAATGCATTAATGTAAAAATATGTCATAATGTCAATGTGGAATTGTTTTTCGAAATTCTTACAAATTCATAAAAAATATTAAACTGAAATGTCTTGAGTCAATAATTATTTAACCCCTTTGTTATGGCAAGCCTAAATAAGCCACATAATAAGTTGCATGGACTCACTCTGTGTGCAATAATAATGTTTATGAGTACATCATCTCATGAGTACATCATCTCTGTACCCCACACAAACAATTATCTGTAAGGTCCCTCAGTCGAGAAGTGAATTTCAAACACAGATTCAACCACGAAGAGCAGTGAAGTTTTCTAATGCCTCACAAAGAAGGGCTCCTATTGGTAAAAAAATAAAAAGCAGACATTAAATATCCCTTTGAGCATGCTGAAGTTAATAATTACACTTTGGATTGTGTATCAATACACCCAGTCACTACAAAGATACAGATTCCTAACTCAGTTGGAGTTTTTCAGGATAAAAAAGAAACTGAAGAACATGCAAAATTCTAGAGGAAATCCTGGTTCAGTCTGCTTTCCACCAGACACAATAACCTACAACACAAGGCCAAATCTACACTGGCGTTGCTTACCAAGAAGACAGTATCATGGAGAAATTACAAGATGATGTTATAATACTGTTATTGCATTGAATGGTTGTTTTATGCAACAGAATAGGGTTCTTAGAACTCTACTGTGGCTGTGTGAACTGAGAGGAGCTTCTGAGATTTAACTCTAGCAACAGATTTATACTGGTCTTGTCCTCTCTCGGAGCCCGCATTCCATAGGATGAGTTGGTGTTTGTGTACTGGGAGGTACCAGGGTGGAGATGGCTCGGGTATGGATAATGATGAGGGGAACCTTGTTTTGGGGGCCAGTCCTTGGTTTCCACACAATGAGAACAGTAGATACTGTCTGCGGTGAATTATTAATTTCTTTCATACGAATCCAAACCTTGTGACCCATTCCACACATCTGTTGTTTGTCATGTAGACTAAGGGGGTGTATCTTTGTTATAATAGGTGTTTGTATTCTTTGTCTCAGGGCTCTCAACCCAACAGTCACCATGTTGGGTCGACCAGCCATCGTTATTGCTCTATGCTTTCCTTATTAACCTCTACGGGCTAGGGTCAAGTTTTCTGAATTTCTGCCTGTCTGACGTGCCCAAAGTAAACTGCCTGTTACTCAGGCCCAGAAGCTAGGATATGCATATAATTAGTGACATTGGATAGAAAACACTCTGAAGTTTCTAACACTGTTAACATAATGTATGTGAGTATAACAGAACTGATATAGCAGGCAAAAACCCGAGAAGAATCCATCCGTAAAAATGTTCTGGGGGAGCTCCCTGGCTCTTTCAATGCAAAACTATTGAAACATCTAATTTCAGCCTCCCATATTGCAGTTCCTATGGCTTCCACTAGATGTCAACAGTCTTTATTCAAGGTTTCAGGCTTGTTTTTTTTTAAACTAACAAGTACATGTAGTCTTTCCAAGAGTAGCACCAAGGCAAAAGTACTGTTTTGGTACGAGTGATTGAGGGTGCTCCTCGTTCTTTTCCTTTCCTATTGAATAGTTCTCTCCGTATGAAATATTATTTGGATATTAGAGTACCTGAGGATTAATTAGAAACGTTGTTTCTACGAACTTTACCGGTAACTTTTTGGACTGTTTTGTCTGCATGTTGAACGAGTGGATTATTGAATTCAATGGCGTCAACTAAACAGCGTTTTTGGTATATAAAGAAGGACTTTATCGAACAAAACAACCATTCATTGTGTAGCTGGGACCCTTGGGATTGCAAACAGAGGAAGATCTTCAAACGTAAGTGATTTATTTTATGGCTATTTATGATTTTGTGTCACCTGTCCTGGTTTGAAAAATATGTTGACATGGGGCGCTGTCCTCAGACAATCGAATGCTATGCTTTTGCCATAAAGCCTTTTTGAAATCTGACAACGCAGTTGTCATACCACAGCAAGGCCATACTACAGCTGAGCCATTCCACAGCTGAGCCATACCACAGCTGAGCCATACCACAGCTGGGCCATACTACAGCTGAGCCATACTACAGCTGAGCCATACCACAGCTGAGCCATACCAGAGCTGAGCCATACCTGAGCCATACCACAGCTGAGCCACACCTGAGCCATACCTGAGCCATACCTGAGCCATACCACAGCTGAGCCATACCACAGCTGAGTCATACCACAGCTGAGCCATACCACAGCTGAGCCATACCACAGCTGAGCCATATTACAGCTGAGCTATACCACAGCTGAGCCATATCACAGCTGAGCCATACCTGAGCCATACCTGAGCCACACCACAGCTGAGCCATACCACAGCTGAGTCATGCCACAGCTGAGCTACACCACAGCTGAGCCATACCACAGCTGAGCCACACCACAGCTGAGCCACACCACAGCTGAGCCATACCACAGCTGAGTCATACCACAGCTGAGCCATACCACAGCTGAGTCATACCACAGCTGAGCCATACCACAGCTGAGCCATACAACAGCTGAGCCATACAACAGCTGAGCCATACCCCAGCTGAGTCATACTACAGCTGAGCCACACCACAGCTGAGCCATACCACAGCTGAGCCACACCCCAGCTGAGCCATACCACAGCTGAGCCATACCACAGCTGAGCCATACCACAGCTGAGCCATATCACAGCTGAGCCATACCTAAGCCATACCTGAGCCACACCACAGCTGAGCCATACCACAGCTGAGTCATGCCACAGCTGAGCCACACCACAGCTGAGCCATACCACAGCTGAGCCACACCACAGCTGAGCCATACCACAGCTGAGCCATACCACACAAAGTCTAAAGTGACAAGAAATACATGATCAGAACCAACACCCAGTACTTTAGTTCACTGAGTCCTGATAGTTGACACACATTCCCAAAGCACATTCCCAGATGTTTTTCCTGTTTAGATGAAAGCATGGCTGTAGTGGTTACTAAACACATGGCGTAGTTACAACAAAAAACACAAAAGCAGCATATTAAAACATCTCTCTGTGTCGGTAATGAATATCTACTGCTGCCAGGCAGAGGCAGGCTAACCCAGACCTATTCTCATTATCTCATTCACCATCTGCATCATTACCATGCAGAACACACAGTCGAGACGCACACGTACGCACACATGCCACATCATTAAGATGTAGAATGCACCGTCGACACAGTAATCAGGTTTTACGCAAATGCGATTAGGCTCGACTGACCACAGAGCACACGAGTTGTGCATCCATCCATATTTATTCACAGCAACGCTCCATCTCCAACAAAAGACAGAGGAATGATTCATTAAATACAAATACAAATACTTGGACTGTTAAATCATCAGTTTTATTCCATTCTTTACTCCCATTGAGTCACAGTGGTCACAGTGGGTCTACATAGTCTCAGTGGGTCTACATGGTCACAGTGAGTCTCCATGGTCACAGTGAGTCTACATGGTTACAGTGAGTATACATGGTCACAGTGAGTCTCCATGGTCACAGTGAGTCTACATGGTTACAGTGAGTATACATGGTCACAGTGAGTCTACATGGTTACAGTGAGTATACATGGTCACAGTGAGTATACATGGTCCATTAGGGAGAACAGGGCTGTGGCGGAGAGACACAGTTACACACACGCACGCATGCGCGCACACACACACACACACACACACACACACATACAGTTGCTCAGACACATACACATACGCTTGAATGCACAAACACAGAGAAACACAGAAACACAGTAATTGCCTGGGCTGTGAACTAACACGTGGGCAGCGCGACCAGGGTTAATATATAAACAGCCACTAAATAAGATTTGTGCTCGATGGAATACAGTGCCGTGAAAGTCCATTAGGGACCAGGCTAATGAAATTGAAACAGCTTGGTGATCAAATTAGAATCTGTTCTGTAGATATTTAATTTAAAGTGCTGGTGAATTCGAGCTATTTCATTTTGGGTCTCCTGGTCAAAATTGCCCACCATAAATCAAGCAGACTAAATTCATCCAGTCATTTCTCTCGCGTTTCTCTTGTTCTTCAACTTTTCTCTTGTTCTCTCGGTTTTCCCTCAAATAAGGAGGGAAAGTTTGTATAATGAAAAAGGGTCCTTCGGCTGTCCCCATAGGAGAACCCTTCTTGGTTTCAGGGAGAACGCTTTTTGGTTCCACGTAGAACCCTTTTAGAAAGCGTCTTACATGGAATCCAAAAGAGTTCTACCTTGAACCAAAAGGAGAACAAAAAGCATGGAGTGTATGAAATGGAGTCCCACACTGTAGTTATTCTGGTAAAATGACATTTAATAAAGAGCTACCATTTTGGTCCAAGACCTTCACCGATCGCCAACAAAACATAAAAGGCATAATATTGCACTCATACTTTTTCAACGAAACATCTTAATGTCTAGACTTCTAGGTTAAGATCTTACACAGAGCAACAAAGGGAGAGAACTAAAGGGAGAGAAATCAAGAGAGACAAACAAGAGAAATCCCATAAAATACTGTAACACTCTGCTCCTGACCTTTCTATGACCTTTCTATGACCATTCTATGGCCTTTTTATGGGCTTCTCCAGAGAGATGAACTTCAGCTGCTCTGGCAAATGCATTGTTCCTGCCAGCTCTTACAGGAGAGGAAATAGCTTTGAGCTGAATGACAAGACACTCCAGACAGTTTGAAGCGGTGCCCTCTTGGTATTTTCAAATCCCTCCACTAACATCTCAGGGGCAACATCCAACATGCAATGCACGCACGACACAACCAAAAAAAGTTTGCGAATATCATACTGACTCAGAAAAATCTAAGATAGGGTCAGCCTCAACAATGTCAAGCCTTTAGTAGAGCCATGAAATATGAACAATTATGGTTGGAGGCAGGGATACAAAACAGCACAAAAAACAAGAATACAAGCCACTGAGATCCCAGCAGCTCAGTGTAATCAGGTGGACAGCAGACACCGTGGGTAAGAGCTCCAGCGATCCTCTATTCCCCAGTTACAGATGGAGACAGAGCCGGCAGCAGCTTTGGGATGAGGCTGCCTTCCTTTGAACATCAGAGAACGTCTTGGACTCGGCGCGCAAGGGGAAGACAAGAGGGAAAAGATAAAGGAAATGGAAGAGACATCCTCACATCTGTTTACACACCATCCGGGGAAACGCTCTGGCTTCTGGGTCAGGCAGATGGAAATGGAAGAGACATCCTCACATCTGTTTATATACCATCCTGGGCAACGGTCTGGCTTCTGGGTCAGGCAGATGGAAACGGAAGAGACATCCTCACATCTGTTTATATACCATCCTGGGCAACGGTCTGGCTTCTGGGTCAGGCAGATGGAAACGGAAGAGACATCCTCCTATCTATTTATATGCCACCCTGGGCAACGCTCTGGCTTCTGGGTCAGGCAGATGGAAATGGAAGAGACATCCTCCTATCTGTTGATATACTATCCTGGGCAACGCTCTGGCTTCTGGGTCAGGCAGATGGAAACAGAAGAAAAATCCTCCTATCTGTTTTGTACCATCCTGGGCAACGCTCTGGCTTCTAGGTCAGGCAGATGGAAACGTAAGAGACATCCTCCCATCTGTTTACACACCATTCTAGGCAACGCTCTGGCTTCTAGGTCAGGCAGATGGAAAAGCACAGCCGCACGCATACAAACAATGGCAAGCCTCTAGTAGTGGCACGTTTAAGGCCATTGTTCTAGTGATGCTAATGCTAGCTGGCGCCCACACACAAACAGGTGAAAGGCTAAAAGGCTAATGCTGCTCCCTGGCAGAGAGTAGGCTAACAACAGTATCCAGACAGGTGAGAATCTGAGCCCAGGGTTTAGGCCATGCATGCTGAGTAGGTTAAATGCCTTTAGAGGAAAAGGTGAAGCTGGGAAGCTTGAGGGTTTAGGCTGAAATCAGGGGTGTCGATGAGGCAGATAGAAAAATATATTTGTAGCTCACCCACCAGTGGGCAGACAGATGTAGATCTTCCTGCCAAGGTCTCAGGGAGAGATAGATAACACTCGACAGCTGAGTTTGTGCTAAGTCTGTGGTCTGGGATAAACACCTTACCACCCACCACCTCGCCTACAGAGGTACGAGACACAGGCTGCAAAGAGCTAGGTCATTGCAGTGATCATTGCCGTAGTACTTAGGCTACTGATCTCATTGTGTGACAGTCTTCCAGCCATGTGGGAACCGGTTCAAGTCTTTCCAGAATTCGCTGCATTGTGAAGCAATGAAGCCGTGCTTCGTTTCTACACAGAAAACTATTACCTTAAAATAGAGTATGATCTACCTCCTGCTTATAACACAGACTCATATCATATCATCATAATTCAGACAACTGTCATGCATGATTAACTCTTGTGGATGTAATCCAGACTTATCCTGTAGTCTTCCAGCAGTAACGTCAGAGATGAACTGCTTCCCCACAGGGAGCTTCAGAAACCTGCTGAGTTGTATATCATATCTATATTCATACCGGGCTCTATATATTATCTATATACAGTACCAGTCAAAAGTTTGGACACACCTACTCATTCCATGTTTTTTCTTAATTTTAACTATTTTCTACTTGTAGAATAATAGTGAAGACATCAACACTCTGAAATAACAAATATGCTATCATGTAGTAACTACAAAAGGGTTAAACAAATCCAAACATATTTTATATTTGAGATTCTTCAAAGTAGCCAACCTTTGCCTTGATGACAGCTTTGTTCACTATTGGCATTCTCTCAACCAGCTTCATGAGTTAGTCACCTGGAATGCATTCCAATTAATCAATACTGGGCTCTATTGTTATCGATATATGTTAATACTGGGCTCTTTATATTATCTCTATATATTTATACTGGGCACTATATATTATCTCTATATATTTATACTGGGCTCTATATATTATCTCTATATATGTATAATGGGCTCTATATTTTATCTCTATACATTTATACTGGGCTCTATATATTATCTCTATATGTTAATACTGGGCTATAAATATATTATCTATATATATTTATACTGGGCTCTATATATTATCTATATATATTCATACTGGGATCTATTTATATTTATACTGGGCTCTATATATTACATCTCCATGTTCATATACACTATGGCCGTGTCCCAAATGTCTACCTGCTCCGTATATAGTGTACTACTTTTAACCAGGACACATAGGGATCTGGTCAAAAGTAGTGCACTTTAAAGGGAATGGGTGTAATTTGGGACTCAACCCCTATCTGAACAGCCCAGCATCTCTAATCTATTTTACATGGTCCTCTCCTATACTACCATTACTATATCAAACCCTCTGGCCATTCATTAAGCATGACTAGGATAGGCTAACACGCTATCACACTGTGGAGGTCAATAGCTAACATACTGATGGATCAATGAGCTGAGCCTAGAGGCTAATCAATGAGACTGATATGACGGTTCTTCAATAGGAATAACAGGCTATGATATCTTCCCATAAATGCATGCACGTATGTGTGGAGATATGAGAGAAAATCGATTTTGAAATGGATAAGATAATTATTTCACTACTGACAGATGCTGAGTTTGACATGCTTTGAGATAAACCTAGCAATCGGACCCCCTGCTGTGTAGGGAGCGGATGAACATTTCCCATGCTCTCTGTGTGTCAGCATCCTTCACAGCTTCACAGCTTCAGTATTTACTGTGTTCAGCGGTAGGGACAATAAAGAGAGAGAGAGTGGGGAAGAGAGGAAGTCTGGCAAAAACTGTAGAGTTCAATTGACTACAGTATAAATATTATGCAGTATCACCAGCCTGTGCACTCAGAATCTTATTCTGAACAACAGAAGCATCTATAAAACCAGGAAAGGTGCTGGTGAGGACAGCCTGAAAGACAGTTAAAGGTGCTGGTGAGGACAGACTGAGAGACAGTTAAAGGTGCTAGTGAGGACATCCTGAGAGACAGTTAAAGGTGCTAGTGAGGACAGACTGAGAGACAGTTAAAGGTGCTAGTGAGGACAGCCTGAAAGACAGTTAAAGGTGCTAGTGAGGACAGCCTGAGAGACAGTTAAAGGTGCTAGTGAGGACAGACTGAGAGACAGTTAAAGGTGCTAGTGAGGACATCCTGAGAGACAGTTAAAGGTGCTAGTGAGGACAGACTGAGAGACAGTTAAAGGTGCTAGTGAGGACAGCCTGAAAGACAGTTAAAGGTGCTAGTGAGGACAGCCTGAGAGACAGTTAAAGGTGCTAGTGAGGACAGCCTGAAAGACAGTTAAAGGTGCTAGTGAGGACATCCTGAGAGACAGTTAAAGGTGCTCGTGAAGACAGACTGAGAGACAGTTAAAGGTGCTAGTGAGGACATCCTGAGAGACAGTTAAAGGTGCTAGTGAGGACAGACTGAGAGACAGTTAAAGGTGCTAGTGAGGACAGCCTGAAAGACAGTTAAAGGTGCTAGTGAGGACAGCCTGAGAGACAGTTAAAGGTGCTAGTGAGGACAGACTGAGAGACAGTTAAAGGTGCTAGTGAGGACATCCTGAGAGACAGTTAAAGGTGCTAGTGAGGACAGACTGAGAGACAGTTAAAGGTGCTAGTGAGGACAGCCTGAAAGACAGTTAAAGGTGCTAGTGAGGACAGCCTGAGAGACAGTTAAAGGTGCTAGTGAGGACAGCCTGAAAGACAGTTAAAGGTGCTAGTGAGGACATCCTGAGAGACAGTTAAAGGTGCTCGTGAAGACAGACTGAGAGATAGAGACGGGGCGAGGGCTTCTGAAAAGTCTGAGAGTCTGAATAGCCCATACCTAAAATGGCTGAATAAATAGAGAGGAAATATCTGGGTTGTCTGTCTTTCTCACTTCAAATAGCATTAAGGCTGTATCATAGCCTACTTCTTCAGCGCAGTGGACACTTTCGGGCCAAGCTGTCTTCAAATCTCCACTTACCTATTCAGAGCAAACATGCTCTTCCGGCCCATGTAAATATTATAAGCACTCGCTGTTAGAGGGATATTTGAGACATTTCTTGAGGTATCAGTTATGTAACTGGTCAGAAAACAATGTTTTTAAACCCTCCTTGCATGGCATCCTTGCTCTGCCTTCCCTACACGCATTATTCATTATTAGTTAAAGAGACATGTCTTGAGGTATCATTTATGTAACTGTATGGTCAGAAACATGTTTCCTCCATCTCTCCATGTACTGTTCATTATTCTTCCGTAACTCCCTCACGTTCTCGTTCGTTAGAACAATTTTTCCAATTCCCATGGCTTTATTTATCAACCACTTAACTGGTTCAAGAGTAATAAGGCACTAGTATTTTTTTTAAGCAATTTCCTTTTCCATAATATGAAACAGCTAAACGGTAAGTGCATATCAAAGCCCAGACAGATAGCTGGTCTTCACTGATTCCCTCTCACAATTACCATGCAGGATGGCCTGCAGAGAAAAAGCCTGTATGGAATCTAGAATATTGGAATGCAGGGGATGTGGGCATATTTCTGAATGCGCAATTACCACTAATCATTCACCTCCAAAATGATCCTGCTTCTCCCCCATGCTGGTGGGGGACCTACGCAGGGAGTGATGTATCATGGAGTCATGTTAGCTGCACATTCAATGACTTTATTTGGTGACCAAAGAATTAGTCACCATTATCAGGCTTTTATGTTGTATAATGTTTATGTTTAGGATTCTGATTGGAAATGTGTTTGTGTAACGAATTCTAAAGGTGGACTATGCCTGTTGTGTTGCATAATGTTAGCAGTGTTGTAGTGAGTGATGACATCAGCGTTTGCTTTTTTTAACCCCAACCCTAAACCTTAGCCTTACCTACATAAGGGACGCGGATGGCATTTGCTGTATGTTTGATGAGAAACTGCATATTGCAAATGTACGCTCCCTTACTAGACGTCCGAAATTGTTTCTAAAATAAGCCCGGCGCCGTCGGCCGTGCCCTAGGGCCAAATCTTCCAGGAAGTCATCAAACGAACTTTCCCGGACTTTCGATGTCCGTTTAATAAAATAAATTCATTTTTTTCATTTTTCCGCCCTTCATGTTAATCACACCAGATGGCGAATGCCTTCATATTGCAAATGTACAAAACATACACCTAATTGACCTGGCTTTTTCTCCTAAACCGAAAACACTTTGAAGACGAAACTTGGTGGGCATGGGTTTGGCCATATGGGCAGTTGGCCCCGAAACAGAATGGCGTCAGGGACTCACGGTTTTTGAGATAAGGCCCATTTTCTGGGATTAAAGGTGAAAATGGAAATAGAGCACTAATTTGACAGCTTTACGTCAAAGTACATGAACCTACGGTGTAAGGAAAAAAAGAACCAGACATTTATCTCTTTTAATTTTCGATTAATTGTCAAATGTCCAATTCGTAATGTTGAGAAAAATATTTTTTTTCCCCAAAAAAGTTATAGATCCAGTTGCTGCTTGTTCAGACGGATCCGTTAAAGTGGGTTTCGGAGCTCTACGTGATTTCTGTGATTTTCTGTGATTTTCTGAAATCACACACATTCACAGTCAATGGGGAATGACACAGTGAGGGGCTTACAGACACACACTGCCTGCAATAGTTACTTTTGTTCGAACTATTAAAGAACCGTCAGACCTAGAGCTCTGAATCTTTAGAAACCCATTCTAGACCTTTAGTTGATCGTGCACGGTGAGCTACGGGGCTCTAGAAGGTTTTCAGGCCGAGAAACAGCCTCGTACATTTTCAATATTTTCAATTCATTTTTACATCACGAAAATGACAAAATTTCTAAAAGTCCCAGAGTCACAAGGCTAGGTGCATTAGAACCGCCTCGGCCCATAGAGACGGACCCTAACGTTTCTGTCCGATAGCTCATTCAAGGACCCCGTAGCAACGCCCGGAAAACGTGGATTTTCAGCACCAATTAAGGTCGCTGCTCGGACTCCAAATGACCTATCGAGCGAAACTTGAGATTCGAGTCGCCTCAGCTAGGCCGACACATAATGTCGGAACTGGACCCGCAGCTAGAACGTAACTAGGTGTTTTACATTTTTACTATGATTTAAACAGAATTTTGAGCCTGCCCTGATATATGTGATTGTTGGCTTCTAAATGAGATGGGAAAAGTGGGTTTGGTGTCAGTTTTTATCAGTTTGGTGTCAGAATGATATCTAATTGATTGATTGACGCTGACTTGCTCGTTGACTTTTGTACATTTGCAATATGTTTGAATAGGGCTGAAACATCACCAAAATGACAGACTGAAATCAACACTAAAAAGGGCATCACCATAGTCTCTAGGCCGTGCCGAGTTCAACGAGACGCCCCACTTGACTGTAGCTCGCTCTGACCTCATAGACCGTGCAAAAAAGTAGGCGCAAAATGAAGCCTGGCCCTAAATGTCAGCTGATTTTGGGTGACAGCGGCAGACCCGTTTGGGTTAGAAGCACAATTCAACTTCAGGAATGTTCCTAAGGTCCTCCCGATCTGAGCAAGCCTAACCGTGACTGTGTGGCATTAACCTTTAACAGTGAAAACAGGGTATTTACATCAAACCGTTTGCTATGAAATATCTCCCCATAGGAATACATTGCCTGCTCCCCCTAAATTCAACCTGGTGCCTATGTGGGTTATGAATGTCTTATGAACCTGTCTTTGATAGCAATCCATCAGACCACTATGAGGTCTACCTGTGTTGATTCTAAGCTTCCTGGAGCAACCGGAAGTGGTTAAATTCACCCTAAAGGTGTTTTACAGTACCCAACCTGCTGTTGGTGAGAAACAGACTTTCAAACCTGTGTGAATCAGTCAGTTCTTAACTTACAGACTTAAAACTCAGGATTCTGTTAAAGCCTACCCCAATGAGTATATGTGTCTACCTACAGCTTCCTGTGACAACCGGAAGTGCTTTCAATAGGGGTCATAGGTGCTGTTTCAAGGGTTAAAAGGTCACATCTTTCCAAAACTTCACATGTGTGATTAGGCAACCCCAATGAACTGTAAATCAGTCATTTCTCCCATCAGAATCCCTTGAAAAACTCACACATGCGCACAGTCCATGGGGAGTGACATAGTGTGGGGCTTACAGACACACACTGCCTGCAATAGTTACTTTAGTTCGAACTATTAAAGAACCGTCAGACCTAGAGCTCTGAAACTTTAGAACCCTTTTCTAGAGCTTATGTCGATAGTGCACGGTGAGCTACGGGGCTCTAGAAGGTTCACAGGCCGAGAAACAGCCTTGTACATTTGCAATATTTTCAATTCATTTTACATCACGAAAATGACAAAATTTCTAAAAGTCCCAGAGACACAAGGTTAGGTGCATTAGAACCGCCTTGGCCCATAGAGACGGACCCTAACGTTTCTCTCCGATAGCTCATTCAAGGACCCCGAAAACGTGGATTTTCAGCACCAATTAAGGTCGCTGCTCGGGCTCCGAATGACCTATCGAGCGAAACTTCGGGATTTGGGGTCGCCTCAGATGAGGCCGACACATAACGTCGGAACTGGACCCGCAACTAGAACGTAACTAGGTGTTTTACGTTTTCATTATAGTGACTTTATGGCAGACTTTTGTCCATTTGCAATAAGTTAAAACCGTCAAGCCCGGCCATCCTGAGATCAACGGGCAGTCAATTGGGCATTCCTGAAGTATTTTAGAGCTTGTCATATTCGTGATGTTAACAGCCCATTGAAACATATTGCAAATGTACTGTACATTTGCAATATGTTTCACTGTACATTTGCAATATGTTTCAATGGGCTTTTTTTTGACATGTTGAAATCAACACCAATGAGCTATGGACAGGTACCGCTATCAATCCTGGCCATCCTGAGATCAATGGGCAGTCAATTGGGCATTCCTGAAGTATTTTAGAGCTTGTCATATTCGTGATGTTAAAAGCCCATTGAAACATATTGCAAATGTACTGTACATTTGCAATATGTTTCACTGTACATTTGCAATATGTTTCAATGGGCTTTTTTTGACATGTTGAAATCAACACCAATGAGCTATGGACAGGTACCGCTATCAATCCTGGCCATCCTGAGATCAATGGGCAGTCAATTGGGCATTCCTGAAGTATTTTAGAGCTTGTCATATTCGTGATGTTAAAAGCCCATTGAAACATATTGCAAATGTACTGTACATTTGCAATATGTTTCACTGTACATTTGCAATTTGTTTCAATGGGCTTTTTTTTGACATGTTGAAATCAACACCAATGAGCTATGGACAGGTATCGCTATCAATCCTGGCCATCCTGAGATCAATGGGCAGTCAATTGGGCATTCCTGAAGTATTTTAGAGCTTGTCATATTCGTGATGTTAAAAGCCCATTGAAACATATTGAAAATGTACTGTACATTTGCAATATGTTTCACTGTACATTTGCAATATGTTTCAATGGGCTTTTTTTTGACATGTTGAAATCAACACCAACGAGCTATGGACAGGTATCGCTATCAATCCTGGCCATCCTGAGATCAATGAGCAGTCAATTGGGCATTCCTGAAGTATTTTAGAGCTTGTCATATTCGTGATGTTAAAAGCCCATTGAAACATATTGCAAATGTACTGTACATTTTGCAATATGTTTCACTGTACATTTGCAATATGTTTCAATGGGCTTTTTTTTGACATGTTGAAATCAACACCAATGAGCTATGGACAGGTATCGCTATCAACCCTGGCCATCCTGAGATCAATGGGCAGTCAATTGGGCATTCCTGAAGTATTTTAGAGCTTGTCATATTCGTGATGTTAACAGCCCATTGAAACATATTGCAAATGTACTGTACATTTGCAATATGTTTCACTGTACATTTGCAATATGTTTCAATGGGCTTTTTGACATGTTGAAATCAACACCAATGAGCTATGTACAGGTACCGCTTATCAATCCTGGCCATCCTGAGATCAATGGGCAGTCAATTGGGCATTCCTGAAGTATTTTAGAGCTTGTCATATTCGTGATGTTAAAAGCCCATTGAAACATATTGCAAATGTACAGTGAAACATATTGCAAATGTACTGTACAAAGCAATGGAAGAGAGTGTGGACACTCATTTTTTGAAAACCTCCATAAATGAGCAGGGCTTCTCCCACTGACTTAGGGCCATAGTGGGATACTCCCATAAAGATCCTGGACCAGGAGCAGCCCCTAAAGTCATTTAAAACCTTTTTGAAAATATGGACCTGGTAAATGTACTGTACATTTGCAATATGTTTCACTGTACATTTGCAATATGTTTCAATGGGCTTTAACGTCACGAATTTGACATGTTGAAATCAACACCAACGAGCGATGGAGAGGAACCATGATCACTTCCCGGCCATCCCGAGTTCAATGGGCCTGTCAATTTGGCATTTCTGCAGTATTTCGAGCCTGTCAAATTTGTGAGGGTAAATGCCCATTGTAAGACATTGCAAATTGACAACCGTGTACCTGGTAATTGAAACGGGTAACCATGAGCATATTTTAAATAGTAATGTCTTTAGGAGGGTGCAAGGTATCCCTGGCTGGTTAGGGAGCACCTCCACCTGTGGCCATCCCAATGTAGGCACCCCTGGTCATTTTGGACGTTTTTCAAAAAATAGACCCTATAGGATGATTTAGGGCTTAACATAGTGATATATATCATTTTGTCAGTTTAAATGCCATTTGGACATTGCTCACTGACTTTTGGGTTCGGAAGCCGACTTCCTATGACGATATATGTAAATGGACATAACATCATGACTTTTGACTTCCTATGGTAACATATTGCAAATGGACAAAACATATTGCAAATGGACATTGACTTTTGACTTCCTATGGTAACATATTGCAAATGGACAAAACATAGGCCTTATGGACAATAAAAAAGTTAATAAAAATTCACTTTATTAAAATTAGACAAGGATATGTTTATACACATCTTCTATACGTGAGATTATAACAAAATCGTTAGAATCGCGAAAAAAGGCCCAGAAAGCACTTTTTAGGGGTGTAGGTATTTTGATATTTTTTGAAGTGTCAAAATTTGACCCTTGGGTCTTGTCTTCATGTACATTTGCAATATGTTTTGCCCGTTGGAACGCTCGCCACCTATAGTAATTTTGAGTTGTTACACTTGGCATTTGCCGTATGCCGCTTTGCCATAAGAAATGATTGAAATGGCGTACATTTGGGCACTCTTTTCCATCGTGTGTATGTTTGTTCCAATGGCAATATGTTGCCATTCATTTTTGTCCATTTCATGGGGGTATTCCCTTCCCCTAACCCTAACCCTAACCCTTACCCTAACCCTTACCCTAACCCTTACCCTTACCCTAACCCTTACCCTAACCCTAACCCTTACCCTAACCCTAACCCTTTTTTTGTTTGTAGGTGTGTGTGAGAGAATCCCCATACTGTAACATATTCTTTTCATGCTTTGTTGATTCAAAAAAGCATTAGACTCAATTTGGCATGAGGGTCTGCGATACAAATTGATGGAAAGTGGTATTGAGGGAAAAACATAAAAAATTATACAATCCATGTATACAACAAGTCTGAGGTTAAAATTGGCAAAAAATAGGGGCCGTTGCATGCAGCTTGAGCCCCACCCTTTTCAACATATCAATGAATTGGCGAGATTACTTGAACAGTCTGCAGCACCCGGCCTCACGCTACTAGAATCTAAAGTCAAAAGTCTACTGTTTGCAGATGATCTGGTGCTTCTGTGCACAGATTCTGCCAGGACCACACATTTAAATTCCATCTAGACACTTTTTCCCTTGAGCACACAAACATGCCTCGGCCTAAACATCAGCTCCACATGTAATTTCCACAAAGCTGTGAATGATCTGAGAGTCAAGGCAAGAAGGGTCTTCTACGCAATCAAAAGGAACATAAAATTCGACATAACAATTAGGATCTGGCTAAAAATACTTGAATCAGTTATAGGTCTGGGGTCTGCTCACCAACCAATAAATCACAAAATATGACAAACACCAAATTGAGACTGCATGCAGAATTCTGAAAAAATATCCTCCGTGTACAACGTAGAACACCAAATAATGCATGCAGAGCAGAATTAGGCCGATACCCGGTAATGATCAAAATCCAGAAAAGAGACGTTCAATTCTACAACCACCTAAAAGGAAGCTATTCCCAAACCTTCCATAACAAAGCCATCACCTACAGAGAAATGAACCTGGAGAAGAGTCCCCGAAGCAAGCTGGTCCAGGGGCTCTTTTCACAAACACAAACACAGCCCACAGAGCCCCATACCCTACACTATCCTACCCTTGCCTACCTTATCCCACCCTATACTACCTTACCTTACAATACTCTACCTTACCCTACCCTACCCTACCTTACACTACCTTACACTACCTTACTCTACACTACCTGACCCTACCCTACCTTACACTACCTTACACTACCTTACTCTACACTACACTACCTTACCCTACCCTACCCTACCTTACACTACCTTACTCTACCTTACTCTACACTACACTACCTTACCCTACCCTACCCTACCTTACACTACCTTACACTACCTTACACTACCTTACTCTACACTACACTACCTTACCCTACCCTACCCTACCTTACACTCACCTTACACTCACCTTACTCTACACTACACTACCTGTACCCTACCTACCCTACCTTACACTACCTTACACTACCTTACACTACACCACACTACCCACTACCCTACCCTACCTTACACTACCTTACACCACCTTTACTCTACACTACACCACCTTACACCACCTTACACTACCTTTACACTCACCTTACTCCCACTCACCTTACACCACCTTACACTACACTACACCACACTACCACTCCCTACCCCCACCCCACCTACACCACCTTACACCACCTTACTCTACACTACACCACCTGACCCTACTCCCACCCCTACCTTACACCACCTTACACACTCCCTTACTCCACCACCACCACCTCACCCCACCCTACCCCACTACCTCTACCTTACACCTCCCACCTTACTCCTACCCACCCTTACACTACCTTACCTCACCTTACTCCCACCCTACCTGACCCACCCCACCCCACCTTACACTCACCTTACTCCACCCCCACACCCTACCCTGCCCACACCACCTACCTTACTACTCCCACCTTACCTTACCCACCCACCCCACTCCTACCCACTCCTACCCACACTCACCTTACCCACCCCCTCCCACCACCTTACACTACCTTTGCCTACCCTACACCTACCCACCACCTACCCTACACTACCTCCTCTACACCTACCTCACAACCCTACCCTACCTTACACTACCTTACCCTACACTACCTTCGTCTACCCTACCTTACACTACCTCACCCTAAACTACTTTACCCTACCCTACCCTACCTTACCTTACCCTACCCTACCCTACCCTACCCTACCCTACCCTACCCTACCCTACCCTACCTTACCCTACCCTACCTTACCCTACCTTACCTTACCTTACCCTACCCTACCCTACCCTACCTTACCCTACCCTACCTTACCCTACCTTACCTTACCCTACCTTACCCTACCCTACCTTACCTTACCTTACACTACTTTACCCTACACTACCTCAGTCTACCTTACCCTACCCTACCCTACCCTACCCTAACTTAGCCTACACTACCTTAGCCAACCCTACCCTACACTACCTTAGCCTACACTATCCTTCCTTACACCACCCTACCCAACCCTACACTATCCTTCCTTACACCACCCTTCCCAACCCTACACTATCCTTCCTTACACCACCCTACCCTACCCTAGCCTACACCACCTTACCTTACACTACCATACACTACCCTACACTACACGATAAAGGGCTTTATTGACAAAATCCCAAACCATAACTTTTAACATAGAAAATAAGCCTAAGAGATGTCCTTTTAAAGATGTCTGAACAGTCTTGGTATTAGCCAGTAACAGGATAGAGAGCAGAGGGCACCATGTTTAAAAGCAGGGACTTTAATATTGAGGAGGATGCATTGGCTTCCCTAAAGACACAAACAATATTCCTGTATATGGTCTCGCTATTGTTGTTTTACTGCTGCTCGTTAATTGTTACTTTTATTTCTTATTCTTATTCGTGTATTTTTTTAAACTGGATTGTTGGTTATGGGCACGTAAGTAAACATTTCACTGTAAGGCCCACATCTCTCCCCCCTGTTTCAGCCCCTCTCTTTCTCTCTGTCCCCCTTTTCCCCTCTACTAAAGCTGCTGTTCATTCCTAGCTTCCCCATGTATGGCTGCTGCAGAGGCTCAAGTATCAGTCAGTCTATGTGAGGGGCTGTTGGATGAGTTTATCTGTCAGGGATGAGTTTAGACATCATCGGTCCCATGAAGGGAGATAAGCTCACAGGGCCAGTGCTCTGTCCGTCTGTATGACACACCAGGCCAGCGATCACTCTGTGTACCGCTTCACTGGGGAAGGACAGAGGAGATGTCCGGCATACACAAGAACCAGTGAGGTGGGACCGGGCAGCACGCGGGTTGCAAAAAAGGTGAGGTCCAGCAGACAACACAACAAAGGTGAGGTCCAGCACACAACAGAACCCGTCAGACAGGGCACAGGGGGATAGAAGAACTAGAGACCCACAGGTAGAAAATCTATTCCAGAAAGTAGACCCACAGGGAGAAATTCTATTCCAGAAAGTAGACCCACAGGGAGAAATTCTATTCCAGAAAGTAGACCCACAGGGAAAAATTATATTCCTCAAAGTAGACCCACAGGGAGAAATTATATTCCAAAAAGTAGACCCACAGGGAGAAATTCTATTGCAGAAAGTAGAACCACAGGGAGAAATTCTATTCAAGAAAGTAGACCCACAGGGAGAAATTCTATTCCAGAAAGTAGACCCACAGGGAGAAATTCTATTCCAGAAAGCAGACCCACAGGGAGAAATTCTATTCCTGAAAGTAGACCCACAGGGAGAAATTCTATTCCAGAAAGTAGACCCACAGGGAGAAATTCGATTCCAGAAAGTAGATCCACAGAGAGAAATTGAATTCCAGAAAGTAGACCCACAGGGAGAAATTGAATTCCAGAAAGTAGACCCACAGGGAGAAATTCTATTCCAGAAAGTAGACCCACAGGGAGAAATTCTATTCCAGAAAGTAGACACACAGGGAGAAATTCTATTCCTGAAAGTAGACCCACAGGGAGAAATTCTATTCCAGAAAGTAGACCCACAGGGAGAAATTCTATTCCAGAAATTAGACCCACAGGGAGAAATTGAATTCCAGAAAGTAGACCCACAGGGAGTTTATTTATTTATTTTATTTATTTCACCTTTATTTAACCAGGTAGGCAAGTTGAGAACAAGTTCTCATTTACAGAGTTACGTCTAGCCCAAGAATAACTAGACACAGAGGAATAAGGCATACTACAGCACCTAAGTGCAATGGATGTAGATGTCACAGGGATAGGTTGGGTTGCAACGTGGGAGAAGTCAGTCAAAGACTGGAAATGTGTGGCTCTATGTTGCTACAAGGAATAAGATTCTTCATGCTTCTATTTTAAAATGGTGGACTGGACCTGGAAATAGTATTCTATCGCGCATAATAGTATGCCATTCCCCAGGTGGCCCCCCTGGCACTCCCAGGGTGTCCCTGAAAGAGATTCTCAAGCAGAGACATACGGTATGTTGCCTAATGAGTCATCCCTGGGTCCTTCTCTGTCACCATTACTTTAATTGCAGTCCAGGCAAAACACCTGTTGTAAAAAAAAAGGCCCGAACAATTGAAGAATGAAGAAAATACTTCTACTTCTTCTTCCAAATGTTAGACTACTGTCAAAGGATAAAGGCTAACACTTTGGAGACTTTAGGTCAAAGATTCATTTAAGAAATGGGTCTGTTCCAAAAATGTATATTAGACTACTGTACTCAATGAGAGGAATAGAAGAATAGAGAGGTAGAGGGATGGAGAGAAAGATGGAGAGAGGGATGGAGAGAGGAATGGAGAGAGGGATAGAGAGGGATGGAGGGAGGAATGGAGAGAGGGATAGAGAGGGGGATGCAGGGAGAGATGGAGAGAGGGATGGAGAGTGGGATTGAGTGAGGGATGGAGAGAAGGATGGAGGAAAGGATGGAGAGAGGGATGTATGGATTAAGGGAGGGAGGGAGAGAGAGAGAGAGAGGGAAGGAGGGAGGGATAGAGGGAGGGAGGGATAGAGGGAGGGAGGGATAGAGGGCTGGATGGATGGAGAGAGGGATGGAGGGATGGATGGAGGGAGGGAGGGAGAGAGGGATGTAGAAGCTTTGGGTTAGAGATTAATGCAGGGGAATGGCTCCATTCCCCCAAAATAATTAACAGGTTTTTACTAATCGCATTAACATACATTTTCGAGCCATCACGCCTACAGGAGAATTGCTGCCCATCATTTAATTTGGGGGATTTTATTGGATTTTTGATGCAGCTCTAAGAGACATCCATAATAATGCTTTGCTTATTTGAGCTGTTCTTGCCATAATATAGACTTGGTCTTTTACCAAATAGATCTTATGTATACCACCCCTACCTTGTCACAACACAACTGATTGGCTCAAAAACATTAAGAAGGAACAAAATTCCACAAATTAACTTTTAACAAGGCACACCTACTAATTGAAATTAATTCCAGGTGACTACCTCATGAAGCTGGTTGAGAGAATGTCAAGAGTGTTCAAAACTGTCATCAAGGCAAATGGTGGCTACTTTGAAGAATCTCAATATATAAACTATATTTTGATTTGTTTAACACTTTTTTGGTTACTACATCATTCCTTATGTGTTATTTCAGAGTTTTGATTCTTCACTATTATTCTACAATGCAGAAAATAGTAAAAATAAAGAAAAACCCTGGAATGAGTAGGTGTGTCCAAACTTTTGACTGGTACTGTAAATGTTCTAATGTCTTAATTATAATGAAGCCCTTCTGAAGGATCCACAACACCATCATGATATATGAAGCTGCAAGTCAAAGCTCCTGACTCATTCTCCTTTCTCCTCTGGATTGTCTGACCAACTGGAACCTTTGTCATCAATAAATAAAAGATGATAGGGGATAAATGAACTTTCCTTATAGCACATATCCAGCAATGGGATCAATCCAAAGGTTCTCTTTGAAGTCATGGTGGAGGACGGAAGGAGGAAGAGTCAGGAGGTTGGGGAGTTATGTCCTTATCGATGTCAGACATCTTAACATCTGTCACTCTTAGCGTATCACTGACTCATCCTATCATGGCTGCCAGAGGAAGAGAGGCCTATAGAGTCAGTGACAAGAGGAACTAGTGTATAGGAACTTCCTGAACAGGGAGTCAATAAGCTGCGATTTCTCTCTCTAAACACTTCTCAAGACACACACACACACATGCTGAGAGACAATATGTGGAGATGAAATCAACACAAACTCCAGCGGCTTAGTAAAAATAAAAATAGAGAGAAAGAATTGGCAAAAACATTGGAATAATCGGCAGCACCTGGTATCAACCTACACAACACTGAAATCAAGTGTCTTCTGTACGCAGATGACCTGGTGCTGCTGTCTCCCACGAAAGAGGGGTTACAGCAGCACCTAGATCGTCTTCACAGTTTCTGTCAGACCTGGGCTCTGTCTCCCACTAAAGAGGGGTTACAGCAGCACCTAGATCGTCTTCACAGGTTCTGTCAGACTTGGGCTCTGACCGTTAACCTAAAAAAAACAAATATAATGATATTCCAAAAAAGGTCAGGAAATCAGGATGACCAATGTAAATTCTATTTGGACACAGTTCTATTAGAACACACCAAAAACTACACATATCTAGGACTAAATATCAGCAACACAGGTATCTTTCACATAGCTGTGAATGAGCTGAGAGACAAAGCAAGAAGAGCATTGTATGCCATTAAAAGGAACATTAAAATCGAAATTCCAATTAGAATCTGGCTCAAAATTTTCCAATCAGTTATAGAACCAATTGCTCTATATGGCAGCGAAGTATGGGGTCCAATCTCTAACAATGAATTTACCAAATGGGACAAACATCCAATTGAAATACTGCATGCAGAGTTTTGCAAAACTGTATTGCAAGTGCAAAGAAAAACTCCAAATAACGCATGTAGAGCAGAATTGGGCCAATACCCCCTCCTCATTCGAATAGAAAAAGGAGACATCAAATTTTACAACCATCTAAAAACAAGTGACCCCAAAACAATGTCAAGAGAGGAAACAAGAGAAGAGTCCCATCAGCCATCTGATTCTGAGGCTCAGTTCACTAACCCAAACCAACCCCATAGAGCCTCAGGACAGCACTCAGAAAATCTGGCCCAACCAAATCATCATAAAACAAAAATAAAAATATATCACCTATTGGAAAGACACCACAAAAAATCTAAGTAAACTTAGATTAAACTTAGGCTCTAAACAGACAGTACATGGTGGCAGACTATCTGACCACTGTGACTGATAGAAAACTGAGGAAAACACTGACTAGGTACAGACTCAGTGAGCACAGTCTGGCTATAGAGACCGGTCGTCACAGACAAACCTGGCTGCCCAGAGAGGACAAATACTCAGACCTAAGAGAATATTTATTTCCCAAAATTATAATTCAATACAAAGAATTTGAAACTATAATAGATGAAGAAAAAATCTAATATTTATTGGGTGAAAAGCCAAAATGTGCAGTTTTGGCAGCCAAATATGTGTCCTCCTGCCACATTGAGGGACAGCAGGTGAAATATGTAATGTAATGTCAATAATATTTCCCATCTTGTTTTGTTTTGTCTTTCATACCATGTCATGTGTCTTCTCAGTCATGTTGACACTGGTCTACTACCATTGCTTTAATGTATTGTTGTTCTCATTAATATTGTTGTTGTAGTTGTTGTTAATCGTAATCCCATGTCCACTACTACAATTATTATTATTGCTGTTGGTCCCACCATTTATATATATATATATATATATATATATACTTTTTTAATAAAAAAATGTATATACTGTATGTATACTTTGACAATGTAAGTAATAATGAACTTGCCATGTCAATAAAGTCAATTGAATTTAATTGAATTGAGAGAGAGAGAGAGAGAGAGAGAGATGGAGAGAAAGAGAGAGGTACTCAGTCCGTCACATTTTCCTCAGACTGCAAAATATAGAGAGACAAAGAGAAAGAAGAGAGAGAGAGAGAGAGAGAGAGAGAGAGAGAGAGAGAGAGAGAGAGAGAGAAAGAGAGAGAGGTACTCAGTCAGTCACATTTTCACTAAGACTGCAAGATAGAGAGAGATAAGGAGAGAGGGAGAGAGAGAGTGAGAAGGAGAGAGAGAAGGAGAGAGATAGAGAAGGAGAGAGAAAGAGGAGAGAGCGAGAGAGCTTTACTTTTCTGTTTGATCTTCTCTTTCTTCTTTTTTTTTGACAGAGAGAGAAACTTGATGCTTTCGCCAGCAGGTGCTTAATCCTCTTTGAATACGTTCTAGACGAGGAAACCACTTATCTCTCTATCTCTCTCTCTCTCTCTCTCTCTCTCTCTCTCTCTCTCTCTCTCTCTCTCTGACGCTCATATTGAAAGCAGCTAGCAGATAGATTTTCTTCTTCTTTCCAGTAGATTTATTTTCTAATGTTGAAGTTTAACACTTGAGCAACTTGCAATTCATCATCCCTTTCTTGTCAATAATCCAAGAAACAGTCAATTTGGCTAAATGTGACTCTCTTTTCATTTATTTCTCACAGCAGCCCGATATCAGCGAGCGGAGCGACGGAATCCCAGGTGAGAACAGAGGTGTAGACTAACAGCAAAATGCTTACTTACCTTTACCAACAATGCAAAGTTAAAGATAAAAATGTGAAATAGTGACACAAGGAATAAATACACAGTGAATAACAAATAACATTAATGAGTAAAAATAAGTTGGCTATATACAGGTATACAGTACTATTACCAAGTCGATGTGCAGACTTGGTGCTTTGGTACCACTTGCCGTGTGGTAGCAGACAGAGCAGTCTACGGCTTGGGTGGCTGGAGTCGTTGACAATTTGTCGGGCCTTTCTCTGACACCGCCTGGTATAGAGGTCCTTGATGGCAGGAAGCTCAGCCCCAGTGATGTACTGGGCAGTACGCAATACCCTCTGTAGCGCCTTGCGGTCAGATGCCAAGCAGTTGCCATACCAAGCTGTGATACAGCCAGTCAAGATGCTCTCAATGGTACAGCAGGAGAATGTTTGAGGATCTGAGAGCCCATGCCAAATCTTTTCAGCCTCCTTAGGCCGAAGAGGCATTGTCGTGCCTTTTTCACAACTGTGTTGGTGTGCTTGGAACATGTTAATTCCTTAGTGATGTGGACACTGAGGAACTTGAAGCTCTCGACCCGCTCCACTACAGCCCGGTCGATGTGGATAGTGTCGTGCTCGACCCTCTGTTCCACACTTTGCTGCCGAGGCTACCGAAGGCGACAGAGACAGAGAGATCTGTGAAGGGATTTAGGGGTGTCTCTGGCGGTGAAATGGCACCTAGCTTTGTGTCTGAAAAGCTGCCTGGCATATCGATCCCACGGCCCTGTGATCTTTCATTACTCATCTGGTCAGAGCAGGCGTCTCATCAATCACACTGACTAACAGACTAACAGACTCAGACGTACACAGAGGAAATGAGAAAATAGCCGCAGGCCTGACGTCTTTCTCTAGACAAAGTTTTGAGTTTTGATCTGTGAGAGGAGTGTCATCCTGTCTGTCAGTTTAACCTTGCTAGTGATGAGGGTCAGATGCACTGGGATTTACAACAGTTACTCTGAGAGTCATAGAGCTGATACCTTATACAGAGGAGAGAAGTGAATTGATCAGCTGGGATGTACAGTACACAACATGACCAAAGGTATGTGGACACCTGCTAGTCGAACATCTCATTCCAAAATCATGGGCATTAATGTGGAGTTGGTCCCCCCCTTTGCTGCTATAACAGCCTCCACTCTTCTGGAAAGGCTTTCCACTAGATGTTGGGACATTGCTGCGGGAACTTGCTGCCATTCAGCATCGAGCATTAGTGAGGTCGGGCACTGATGTTGGGCAATTAGGCCTGGCTCGCAGTCGGCATTCATCCCAAAGTTGTTCGATGTGGTTGAGGTCAGGGCTCTGTGCAGGCCAGTCAAGTTCGTCAACACCGATCTCGACAAACCAGTTCTGTATGGCCCTCGCTTTGTGAACAAGGGCACTGTCATGCTGAAACAGGAAAGGGCCTTCCCCAAACTGTTGCCACAAAGTTGGAAGCACAGAATGATCTAGAATGTGATTGTATGCTGTAGTGTTAAGATATAAGGGGCTTAGCCTTACCTTTGACTATGCCTTGGGGCAGGTAACGTTCTCCTGGCATCCGCCAAACCCAGATTCGTCTGTCAGACTGTCAGATGGTGAAGCTTGATTCATCACTCCGTAGAAAGTGTTTCCACTGGTCCAGAGTCCAATGGCGGCGAGCTTTACACCACACCAGCCGACCCTTGGCATTGCACATTGTGGTCTTAGGCTTGTGTGCGGCTGCTCGGCCATGGAAACCCATTTCATGAAGCGTCCGACGAACAGTTCTTGTGCTGACGTTGCTTCCAGAGGCAGTTTGGAACTTGGTAGTGAGTGTTGCAACCGAGGACAGACAATCACTCGGCGGTCCCGTTCTGTGAGCTTGTCTGGCCTATCAGTTCGCGGCTGAGCCGTTGCTGCCCCTAAACGTTCCCACTTCACAATAACAGCACTTACAGTTGACCAGAGCAGCTCTGGCAAGGTAGAAACTTTACGAACCGACTTGTTGGAAAGGTTGCATCCTATGACGGTGCCATGTTGAAAGTCACTGAGCTCTTCAGTAAGGCCATTGTACTGCCAATGTTTGTCTATGGAGATTGCAAGGCTGTGCTCAAATTTATACACCTGTCAGCAACAGGTGTGGCTGAAATAGCCGAATCCACTAATTTGAAGGCGTGTCCACATACTTTTGTGTATCTATAGTGTATGTGGACAACCAATGCTAATTTGACATCCTGTCTCTAAGAGGGACGATGACACTACTTGATAAAATAACAAAGTAGCAGTTTAATGTGAAATTCAGTGGCTAATCTATGGTGCCAACACACATCCACTGAGGCTAGTCTGAACCTGAATTCACTAATACATTTCCATCCTGTGAGAGACGCAGACTCGGTCTTGACCATTAAGTCTTTATTGAAGACTCATCTCTTCAGTAGGTCCTACGATCGACTGTAGTCTGGCCCAGGAGTGTGAACGGAAAGGCACTGGAGCAATGAACTGCCCTTGCTGTCTCTGCCTAGCCTGTTCCCCTCTCTCCACTGGGATTCTCTGCCTCAAACCCTATTACAGGGGCTGAGTCACTGGCCTAGTGGTGCTCCACCATGCCATCCCTAGGAGGGGTGCATCACTTCAGTGGGTTGAGTCACTGACGTGATCTTCCTGTCCAGGTTGGTGCCCACCTCTGGTTTGTGCCGTAGGGGAGATCTTCGTGGGCTATACTCGGCCTTGTCTCAGGATAGTAAGTTGGTGTTTGAAGATATCCCTCTAGTGGTGTGGAGGCTGTGCTTTGGCAAAGTGGGTGGGGTTATATCCTGCCTGTTTAGCCCTGTCCGGGGGTATTGTCGGACGGGGCCACAGTGTCTCCCGACCCCTCCTGTCTCAGCCTCCAGTATTTATGCTGCAATAGTTTATGTGTTGGGGGCTAGGGTCAGTCTGTTATATCTGGAGTATTTCTCCTGTCTTATCCGGTGTCCTGTGTGAATTTAAGTATGCTATCTCTAATTATCTCTCTCTTTTTTTCTCTCTCTCTCTGAGGACCTGAGCCCTAGGACCATGCATCAGGACCACCTGGCCTGATGACTCCTTGCTGTCCCCAGTCCACCTGGTTGTGCTGCTGCTCCAGTTTCAACTGTTCTGCCTGCGGCTATGGAACCCTGTTCACCAGACGTGCTGCCTGTCCCAGACCTGCAGTTTTCAACTCTCTAGAGACAGCAGGAGCGGTAGAGATACTCTGAATGATCGACTATGAAATGCCAACTGACATTTACTCCTGAGGTGCTGACCTGTTGCACCCTCTACAGCCACACTGTGATTATTATTATCTGACCCTGCTGGTCATCTATGAACATTTGAACCTCTTGGCCATGTTCTGTTATAATCTTTTAGGCTGGGTTCCTGTACAGCACTTTGTGACATCAGCTGATGTAAGAAGGGCTTTATAAATACATTTGATTGATTGATCCTTCTCTTTCTTTCTTCTTCTCTTTCTCTCCATTTATCCCCCTCTTCTTACTCATTCTCCCCCTACTTCCTCCTTCACTCTCTCCCTATCTCTCTTTCTCACCCCTCTCTCTCCTACTAAGGAAAATGGGAAGTCATGCATTACAACAGAGCTGCTTTGGAACACAACCGTCTGTCCACCATGTTGTCGAAGAGCAAAGACACTGAGTTTCTCTTTGAATTGTTTTCATCTTGGACCATGAACATGTACATCAAGGGGACTTGCATAGGGCTGGGGCCAGAACCAGGGAAAAACAACGGAATTATTTCTCTCTCTCTCTCTCTCTCTCTCTCTCTCTCTCTCTCTCTCTCTCGCTCTCGCTCTCCTGGAGAAGTTGGCAGACTCAGCATGCTATATTACCATTCCCAGAGTGCTATGGGGTCAGGGTTGTTTGACTGAAAGCCACATCTCCCCTTGGAACCCTCAGATCATGTTTGGAGTGTCAGCACCGCTGTTCCGCTGTGTGTGTGTGTTTGAGACACGTACTTGTAAAACACGTGTTCGCATGTGTGACTCTGAGAGCATAAGGTCTCTGTAGCGATAGCGTCAGACAACACGGCTGGAGAGTGTGTGGGAATGTTTCAGGAGGATAGAGCAAAGGATGGTTGGCTGCCGAACAACGTCTTCAATTATTGATCAACACGGTGCCCAAGTCCCATGTCCTAGTTACACACCGGAGTGGCACTGCTGTCACAGCCAATATTAACACTCAGTCACATGACTAAGGCCTAGTTCCATTCTATATGAGTGATATTTAGCTGATGATCATACAAATGGACTGCCATTACTCATCTACCTCAATAGAAATGGACTGCCATCACTCATCTACCTCAATAGAAATGGACTGCCATCACTCACGCACCTCAATACAAATGGACTGTCATTACTCATCTACCTCAATAGAAATGGACTGCCATCACTCATCTACCTCAATACAAATGGACTGCCATCACTCACACACCTCAATAGAAATGGACTGCCATCACTCATCTATCTCAATACAAATGGACTGCCATCACTCATCTACCTCAATGCAAAGGGACTGCCATCACTCACGCACCTCAATATAAATGGACTGCCATCACTCACGCACCTCAATACAAATGGACTGACATCACTCATCTACCTCAGTACAAATGGACTGCCATCACTCACGCACCTCAATATAAATGGACTGCCATCACTAATCTACCTCAATACAAATGGACTGCCATCACTCATCTACCTCAATAGAAATGGATTGCCATCACTCATGTACCTCAATAGAAGTGGATTGCCATCACTCATCTACATCAATGAAAAGGGACTGCCGTCACTCACGCATCTCAATAGAAATGGACTGCCATCACTCATCTACCTCAATACAAATGGACTGCCATCACTCACGCACCTCAAAACAAATGGACTGCCATCACTCATCTACCTCAGTACAAATGGACTGCCATCACTCACACACCTCAATATAAATGGACTGCCATCACTCATCTACCTCAATACAAATGGACTGTCATCAGTCATCTACCTCAATAGAAATGGATTGCCATCACTCATCTACCTCAATGCAAAGGGACTGCCATCACTCACGCACCTCAATATAAATGGACTGCCATCACTCATCTACCTCACAACAAATGGACTGCCATCACTCACGCACCTCAATACAAATGGACTGCCATCACTCATCTACCTCAATACAAATGGACTGCCATCCCTCACGCACCTCAATGCAAATGGACTGCCATCACTCACGCACCTCAATAGAAATGGACTGCCATCACTCATCTACCTCAATAGAAATGGACTTCCATCACTCATCTACCTCAATACAAATGGACTGACATCACTCATCTACCTCAGTACAAATGGAATGCCATCACTCATGCACCTCAATATAAATGGACTGCCATCACTCATCTACCTCAATACAAATGGACTGCCATCACTCATCTACCTCAATAGAAATGGATTGCCATCACTCATCTACCTCAATGCAAAGGGACTACCATCACTCACGCACCTCAATAGAAATGGACTGCCATCACTCATCTACCTCAATACAAATGGACTGCCATCACTCACACACCTCAATACAAATGGATTGATATCACTCATCTACCTCAATACAAAGGGACTGCCATCACTCATCTACCTCAATAGAAATGGACTGCCATCACTCACGCACCTGAATGCAAAGGGACTACCATCACTCACGCACCTCAATAGAAATGGACTGCCATCACTCATCTACCTCAATACAAATGGACTGCCATCACTCACGCACCTCAATACAAATGGACTGCCATCACTCAACTACCTCAATACAAATGGACTGCCATCACTCACGCACCTCAATACAAATGGACTGCCATCACTCATCTACCTCAATAGAAATGGACTGCCATCACTCACGCACCTCAATACAAATGGACTGACATCACTCATCTACCTCAATACAAATGGACTGACATCACTCATCTACCTCAGTACAAATGGACTGCCATCACTCACGCACCTCAATATAAATGGACTGCCATCACTCATCTACCTCAATAGAAATGGACTGCCATCACTCACGCACCTCAATATAAATGGACTGCCATCACTCATCTACCTCAATATAAATGGACTGCCATCACTCACGCACCTCAATACAAATGGACTGCCATCACTCATCTACCTCAATACAAATGGACTGACATCACTCATCTACCTCAGTACAAATGGACTGCCATCACTCACGCACCTCAATATAAATGGACTTCCATCACTCATCGAACTCAATACAAATGGACTGCCATCACTCATCTACCTCAATACAAATGGACTGCCATCACTCATTTACCTCAATACAAATGGACTGCCATCACTCATCTACCTCAATACAAATGACCTGCCATCACTCGTCTACCTCAATAGAAATGGATTGCCATCACTCATCTACCTCAATACAAATGGACTGCCATCACTCACGCACCTCAATACAAATGGACTGCCATCACTCATCTACCTCAATACAAATGGACTGCCATCACTCACGCACCTCAATAGAAATGGACTGCCATCACTCAACTACCTCAATACAAATGGACTGCCATCACTCACGCACTTCAATACAATTGGACTGCCATCACTCATCTACCTCAATACAAATGGACTGCCATCACTCACGCACCTCAATACAAATGGACTGCCATCACTCATCTACCTCAATAGAAATGGACTGCCATCACTCATCTACCTCAATACAAATGGACTGACATCACTCATCTACCTCAGTACAAATGGACTGCCATCACTCACGCACCTCAATATAAATGGACTTCCATCACTAATCGAACTCAATACAAATGGACTGCCATCACTCATCTACCTCAATACAAATGGACTGCCATCACTCATCTACCTCAATACAAATGGACTGCCATCACTCGTCTACCTCAATAGAAATGGATTGCCATCACTCATCTACCTCAATGCAATGGGACTGCCATCACTCAAGCACCTCAATACAAATGGACTGCCATCACTCATCTACCTCAATAGAAATGGACTGCCATCACTCACACACCTCAATACAAATGGACTGCCATCACTCATTCTACCTCAATAGAAATGGACTGCCATCACTCATCTACCTCAATACAAATGGACTGACATCACTCATCCACCTCAGTACAAATGGACTGCCATCACTCACGCACCTCAATATAAATGGACTGCCATCACTCATCTACCTCAATACAAATGGACTGTCATTAGTCATCTACCTCAATAGAAATGGATTGCCATCACTCATCTACCTCAATGCAAAGGGACTGCCATCACTCACGCACGTCAATAGAAATGGACTGCCATCACTCATCTACCTCAATACAAATGGACTGCCATCATTCACGCACCTCAATACAAATGGACTGCCATCACTCATCTACCTCAATAGAAATGGACTGCCATCCCTCACGCACCTCAATGCAAATTGACTGCCATCAAACACGCACCTCAATAGAAATGGACTGCCATCCCTCACGCACCTCAATGCAAAGGGACTGCCATCACTCACGCACCTCAATAGAAATGGACTGCCATCACTCAACTACCTCAATACAAATGGACTGCCATCACTCACGCACCTCAATACAAATGGACTGCCATCACTCATCTACCTCAATACAAATGGACTGCCATCACTCACGCACCTCAATACAAATGGACTGCCATCACTCATCTACCTCAATAGAAATGGACTTCCATCACTCATCTACCTCAGTACAAATGGACTGCCATCACTCACGCACCTCAATATAAATGGACTTCCATCACTCATCGAACTCAATACAAATGGACTGCCATCACTCATCTACCTCAATACAAATGGACTGCCATCACTCATCTACCTCAATACAAATGGACTGCCATCACTCGTCTACCTCAATAGAAATGGATTGCCATCACTCATCTACCTCAATGCAATGGGACTGCCATCACTCACGCACCTCAATACAAATGGACTGCCATCACTCATCTACCTCAATACAAATGGACTGCCATCACTCACACACCTCAATACAAATGGACTGCCATCACTCATTCTACCTCAATAGAAATGGACTGCCATCACTCATCTACCTCAATACAAATGGACTGACATCACTCATCTACCTCAGTACAAATGGACTGCCATCACTCATCTACCTCAATAGAAATGGACTGCCATCACTCATCTACCTCAATACAAATGGACTGACATCACTCATCTACCTCAGTACAAATGGACTGCCATCACTCACGCACCTCAATATAAATGGACTTCCATCACTAATCGAACTCAATACAAATGGACTGCCATCACTCATCTACCTCAATACAAATGGACTGCCATCACTCATCTACCTCAATACAAATGGACTGCCATCACTCATCTACCTCAATAGAAATGGACTGCCATCCCTCACGCACCTCCATGCAAATGGACTGCCATCACTCACGCACCTCAATAGAAATGGACTGCCATCACTCATCTATCTCAATACAAATGGACTGCCATCACTCATCTATCTCAATACAAATGGACTGCCATCACTCATCTACCTCAGTACAAATGGACTGACATCACTCATGCACCTCAATATAAATGGACTGCCATCACACATCTACCTCAATACAAATGGACTGCCATCACTCATCTACCTCAATAGAAATGGATTGCCATCACTCATCTACCTCAATGCAAAGGGACTACCATCACTCACGCACCTCAATAGAAATGGACTGCCATCACTCATCTACCTCAATACAAATGGACTGCCATCACTCACGCACCTCAATACAAATGGACTGACATCACTCATCTACCTCAATACAAATGGGCTGCCATCACTCATCTACCTCAATAGAAATGGACTGCCATCACTCACGCACCTGAATGCAAAGGGACTGCCATCACTCACGCACCTCAATAGAAATGGACTGCCATCACTCATCTACCTCAATACAAATGGACTGCCATCACTCACGCACCTCAATACAAATGGACTGCCATCACTCATCTACCTCAATAAAAATGGACTTCGATAACTCATCTATCTCAATACAAATGGACTGCCATCACTCACACACCTCAATACAAACGGACTGACATCACTCATCTACCTCAGTACAAATGGACTGACATCACTCATCTACCTCAGTACAAATGGACTGCCATCACTCACGCACCTCAATATAAATGGACTGCCATCACTCATCTACCTCAATACAAATGGACTGCCATCACTCGTCTACCTCAATAGAAATGGATTGCCATCACTCATCTACCTCAATGCAACGGGACTGCCATCACTCACGCACCTCAATAGAAATGGACTGCCATCACTCATCTATCTCAATACAAATGGACTGCCATCACTCATCTACCTCAATAGAAATGGACTGCCATCTCTCATCTACCTCAATAGAAATGGACTGCCATCACTCACACACCTCAATAGAAATGGACTGCCATTACTCACGCACCTCAATACAAATAGACTACCTCAAAGCCTATGTCAAGTCAGTATAACATGAATCATACACTGATGTCTTCTGAAACAGCTGCACAGGATTTTAAACAGTTAAAGTTAGTATATTGCAATCTCTCTCCATATTTCCTTGGAGAGAATAGGATATGAAAGAGTAATATTACAGAGACTGATGTTATCAGGCTCATGAGTAATAACCATGGCAATGTTGATCTATTCCACTGAGGTACTGGAACCTCAATATAGACCAATACTTCCGACTCCAACACCTTCATAAAGTTTGCCGACGACACAACTGTGGTGGGCCTGATCACCGACAACGATAAGACAGCCAATAGGGAGGAGGTCAGAAACCTGGCAGTGTGGTGCCAGGATAACAACCTCTCCCTCAACGTGAAAAAGACAAAGGAGATGATTGTGGACTACAGAAAAAGGAGGACTGAGCATTCCCCCATTCTCATCGAAGAGGCTGTTCTGGAGCAGGTTGAGAGCTTCAAGTTCCTTGGTGTCCACAACTATCATGGTCCAAAAACACCAAGACAGTCGTGACAATGGCACGACAACGCCTATTCTCCCTCAGGAGACTGAAAAGATTTGGCATGGGTCTTCAGATCCTCAAAAATCTCTACAGCTGCACCATTGAGAGCATCCTGACGGGTTGCATCACCATCTGGTATGGCAACTGCTCGGCCTCCGACCGCAAGGCACTACAAAGGGTAGTGCGTACGGTCCAGTACATCACTGGGGTCAAGCTTCCTGCCATCCAGGACCTCTATTCCAGGCTGTGTCAGAGGAAGGCCCAAAACATTGCAAATAATCCAGCCAATCTAGTCAGCCAGGGCCTCAACATCATGTTCTAACACTGTTGTGAGCAGAACCTAAGCAATCAGCATTAACTACTAGCAGGTGATGGCATTCACAGCCGACCGCTCAGACGAGCTCCAGCTAGCCGTTTTTACACAATAGGATGCATGTACTCTTGTCTGGAATGGGCTTTTCAATTACCTACAACTTTTTCCATCTGAATCAAAGTGGGGAGGCTCAAGCGGGTAATGGAATTCATTGTGCGATTGCAGCATTAAAAAGCCTGTCTGATTGCCTGGTACTTTATGCTGGATCTGAAGGCTCCTGGAAGGGTGGGAGAGAGACAGGGAGGGAGGGAGGGAGAATGGGAGAAAGGGAGAGACAGTGTATGTTGAAGTGTTAGAGGTGTCAGGGAGGAGAGGCGTTGAGGGAAGGAGAGGAGGAGAAGCGAGGAAGATAGGAGAGGAGAAGATGGGAGGAGTGTGTGTTGAAACAGCAGTGCTCATCACAGTGCTCAGTGACGTGACAAGGGACCTATGGGTTTGGCCCATACAGTCAACAGATAGAAATAGGTAACGGAGAGTAAAGAAACAAATAAAACAAAATAGTTGCCCTTGTGCTGTCCAACATGGTCTATCTATTGACTATTGTTAGGTTGTTATTTTCAGAGTAAATAACTCAACGGACACTAGAGAAGCTGAACCAAGTTTAATTCTTCCCAGAGGGTCGATACAGCTGCATTCAGACGTCACATGTTTCCACCACAACAAGTATATACACATACTCCAATTTAGACACCTCCTCTCCAGCCCTTACATATTTTATGGTCCGACAGGAAGAGGAAGTGATGGGGTAATAAACCGTTCTGTCTCCCTTAAGGTGACCTCAACCCCCTTGATGTCTAATCCAAAGCTCTCCACCCGTATCTCCTATAGCACTCCCGTGACTGCCTCCCGTCCACCCAGCACATTCCAAAGCCATCTGCCTCCTACAGATAACCATTAACTTCTGATGTAAAAACCAGTCTCTATCACCCCTCAGATACTATAGTATTACTTCTGATCTATCATGTCTCTAGTATAGCAATGTTCAAAGTTTACCCCAGAATCCAACACTATATATACCAAAAGATAAGTCCCTCATCACAACACCGACACATCTGAACACCAACGTGCACAGAAATACCCATCTTTTTTTAGACTACGTCTCAAAAGGATTTCGTGCCGAGGTATGCTCTCTCTCTCGCTCCCTCTCTGTGTGGCATGTACTGGGTAAGCTTTACCTGCAGCTATCTGCATTCCCTGGCGTGATACTGTGTGAGTCACTACCAACACATCAGTCCCCAGGCTGCAGGGAGCTTTATTATGGGTTTAAGAGGAGAGGGGACATACAGTACGGTGCTTATACAAGTCTTCTAGAACACACCACAACACACAGTGACCATGCTACAAGTTATAGCGCTTCACCGGTGATTCCT
This sequence comes from Brachymystax lenok tsinlingensis, assembly GCA_030435695.1. NCBI lineage: Eukaryota > Metazoa > Chordata > Actinopteri > Salmoniformes > Salmonidae > Brachymystax > Brachymystax lenok. Next base: position 9,116,487 of record CM059817.1, on the reverse strand, counting down.
CGCGGTAGGTTTAATCACTTTTTAAGCAGTTTAGTTTAAAATGTTGCTGTGCTGTTATAAAACTCTGAGCTTCTTGGCTGGAGCCTCTGTAACTACGGAAACGCTCAGTGCTTTTCTGTTTTATGCTTTGCATAAGCAGTAGTCCTTAAACGGTCTATACCAATTTGAGAAAAATGGGTATTAATGGTTCTCTAGTCTATAATGAGGGAATTATTCAGAGCGTCCTAAAGCTCAGCCATTTAAATCGTCCTTCAAATCCACAAACAAACAGTGCATTTTAGTAGATTATTAGACAAATTGGATGAGAAACAATGTGATAATTTCAGCTCGATGATTACCAAACCAAGCCTTGAGCTAGCTGTTCAGAGATGGAGAAAGAGAGAGAGAGAGAGATGGATAGAAAGAGGGAGAGACAGAGAGTGAGAGAGAGATGGAGAGAGAAAGAGGGAGAGACAGAGAGTGAGAGAGAGATGGCGAGAGAAAGAAGGAGAGACAGAGAGTGAGAGAGAGATGGAGAGAGAAAGAGGGAGAGACAGAGAGTGAGAGAGAGATGGTGAGAGAAAGAGGGAGAGACAGAGAGTGAGAGAGAGATGGATAGAAAGAGGGAGAGACAGAGAGTGAGATGGAGAGAGAAAGAGGGAGAGACAGAGAGTGAGAGAGAGATGGCGAGAGAAAGAAGGAGAGACAGAGAGTGAGAGAGAGATGGAGAGAGAAAGAGGGAGAGACAGAGAGTGAGAGAGAGATGGTGAGAGAAAGAGGGAGAGACAGAGAGTGAGAGAGAGATGGAGAGAGAAAGAGGGAGAGACAGAGAGTGAGAGAGAGATGGAGAGAGAAAGAGGGAGAGACAGAGAGTGAGAGAGAGATGGTGAGAGAAAGAGGGAGCGAGAGGCGGAGAGATAGTGATTACTTTCTTTATAAGAACCTTTCATTACTGCTACAAAGCCCCAAATCATCCAGAAAAAAATATACCATTACATCAGATGTTACTAGTACAGAACCATAGAAATAGAATGACTAGAATGACCACAATGGGATTTTTATTTCCTATTTCTATGGTACCAACTAGCCTTACCAACAGGTTTTTGCATCATATCAAGGCATAACACAAAGAGACGCTTTAAAGATTAGAGGAATACAGAAATAAAAGATGTGATTAATAGTTTGCGTTACTCCAATTACTTAAAAACCAGATAACGCCTGTTCTCTGTACCTTTCCATTTCCATTCTTCGTTCTCATTATAAACCTATCAGTTCCAAAGAGCAGTCCCACAGAGCCCTCTTGGCCATGTCTTTGCAACGGTAGCTAGCTAATCTTGAACATCCTACTGTGTGCTACTGCACCGTCGCTAATCCTACAACATACATCAGCTTATTATCCTAAAGGCTAAAGGATCCCTGAGGGGCTGGATAATTGGGGAAGACCTTTGGTTAGACTTTAGTCCGGTCACTGTGCGCGCACACACACACACACACACACACACACACACGCACACGCACACGCACACGTACACACGCACACACACACACACACACGCACGCACACACACACGCACACACACACACACACACGTGCACTCACACACGTGCACTCACGCGCACACAGAGACAAGCACAGACACACTGTAATACTTGTACCCTTTTCTATTTGACTGAGCAGCAGCTGCCATTTTGAATCATTATCTATAATGGATCATTAATGGATAATGGCTTTATTGAAGGCACTGTGTTTGGAGGTCTTGGGTTATAAATGAGCTAAGGTCATTCCTATCCAAACTTTACGTTAGTCATTGAGAACCAAATCTATTTTACAATACTTTGCTGACATTTCCATTCAACCATTACAGGATGTAAATATATAGAGTACATCTCTTAAAATCTACAAGAGAGACCTGTTGGAATTATCAGTGAAATTATTAGCCTGTGCTAAAATGGAAGGCATACTATGAATATTTATTTTCCTGCCTTTCCTCCTGGATTCTCTCTCTCTCTCTCTCTCTCTCTCTCTCTCTCTCTCTCTCTCTCTCTCTCTCTCTCTCTCTCTCTCTCTCTCTCTCTCTCAGACACACACATTCCTCTAGACTGTAAAGCAGCTAAAATCTGTGCATGGCCTTCATGTTGTGTGAACAGATGGCGAGGTTGGAGCAGCGTACATCCAACAGCTCGTTGCAACACACTCACTCCAGAGATGAGGGGAGTCTTTAAGGAGAGAAAGGCACTCAATCTGTTGGCGCAGTAGTATCTTCTCTTCATCCCTGTCTCCCTCTCTCCTCAACATCACTACTTTCACACCACATCAACACATTCCTCTGCCACCTTTCCAAGGAAGTTTGGTAAATCTATAGTCGGTGGCAATCTTTGCTGATGATTATGTAAATAAGTAAACAACAACAACATAAGGATGTCGTGAGATATTAATGTTGGGATGCACAGCTGATTCACACAGGGTTTCCATGACACAGTGACACACGTGTCCGACAGACATGGTTTTATTAACTACTTATGGCTGGGAGTTATTAAGATTCACTTCATTGTTTAGAAATTAAGTGAGTTGTGTGACAGATAAATGTGGAAGACAAGGGATGGGACGTACTGTGATATATATTATAGACCTCTGTTAGAAACGTATGATCTGCTTCAACCATTTTCATTGTGAGTCACTGTTCAGAAACATCACAACTGTTTAACTCTGGTCCTGGAGTCAATCAATAATGTAAATATCAGCTTAGAACCAGGGAGAATTATCAATAATGTAATTATCAGCTTAGAACCAGGGAGAAGTATCAATAATGTAAATATCAGCTTAGAATCAGGGAGAGGTATCAACAATTTAATTATCAGCTTAGAACCAGGGAGAAGTATCAATAATGTAATTATCAGCTTAGAATCAGGGAGAAGTATCAATAATGTAATTATCAGCTTAGAATCAGGGAGAAGTATCAATAATGTAAATATCAGCTTAGAACCAGGGAGAAGTATCAATAATGTAATTATCAGCTTAGAAACAGGGAGAAGTATCAATAATGTAATTATCATCTTAGAATCAGGGAGAAGTATCAATAATGTAATTATCAGCTTAGAATCAGGGAGAGGTATCGATAATGTAATTATCAGCTTAGAACCAGGGAGAAGTATCAATAATGTAAATATCAGCTTAGAATCAGGGAGAAGTATCAATAATGTAATTATCAGCTTAGAAACAGGGAGAAGTATCAATAATGTAATTATCAGCTTAGAAACAGGGAGAGGTATCGATAATGTAATTATCAGCTTAGAAACAGGGAGAAGTATCAATAATGTAATTATCAGCTTAGAAACAGGGAGAAGTATCAATAATGTAATTATCAGCTTAGAATCAGGGAGAGGTATCGATAATGTAATTATCAGCTTAGAATCAGGGAGAGGTATCGATAATGTAATTATCAGCTTAGAACCAGGGAGAAGTATCAATAATGTAAATATCAGCTTAGAATCAGGGAGAAGTATCAATAATGTAATTATCAGCTTAGAAACAGGGAGAAGTATCAATAATGTAATTATCAGCTTAGAAACAGGGAGAGGTATCGATAATGTAATTATCAGCTTAGAAACAGGGAGAAGTATCAATAATGTAATTATCAGCTTAGAAACAGGGAGAAGTATCAATAATGTAATTATCAGCTTAGAATCAGGGAGAGGTATCGATAATGTAATTATCAGCTTAGAACCAGGGAGAAGTATCAATAATGTAATTATCAGCTTAGAACCAGGGAGAGGTATCGATAATGTAATTATCAGCTTAGAAACAGGGAGAAGTATCAATAATGTAATTATCAGCTTAGAACCAGGGAGAAGTATCAATAACTGAAATATTAGCTTTGAACCAGGGAGAAGTAGAAATAACTGAAATAAGAGTTTAAAACCAGGGAGAAGGGAAATTACTTTAACTACTACAGTAAGGAGTCACTGTAAATATACTGAGGCCCCTGAAAACCTGGCAATTTAGTAGTGAAACTAATAATGTAGTGCTGGATGTCGTCTCCCTGTCGAGGGTTAGGTAGGAGCACAGTGTAGACTGAAGGGTTAGTCCCGTGTGGCTCAGTTTGTAGAGCATGGCACTTGCAAAGGCTATAGGGCACACAGTAGTAGTCTAAAAGGTAACTTACGATGTGTAGCATGATGTAGTCCCCTAGTCGTGGAGCGCTGTCGATGCGAACCAGGATTCCATCCTTGATGGTAGTGCTGAAGCCCACAGCCAGACGGTCGGTACGCGTGCTGGGCCTCTCGTTGTTAGGCCATGTATATGTGATCAGACCCCCGCCCTTACCGAAGATATATGTGGTACCAGCTGCAGAGAGACAGGGAGAGAGATGCTTTAGAAAAACTATATTGGTACATTTCAGCTAATGTAGATAGCTAAATCAATGCCCAAGTTGAAAAACATCACCTCATGGAAAGAGAGAGCGAGGGAGGGAGGGTGGCGAAAGGGAGAGAGTGAGAGAGAGAGATATTGTTGTTACTGTTGTCCTGTTGACAATTTTGATTGTTATTATTTTCATATTGTAAATATCAAAAGTAAGCTTTGGCAATATGTACCTTGTTACGTCATGCCAATAAAGCAAATTGAATTGAATTGAATTGAATTGATAGAGAGCGATAGAGAGAGAGGGTGAGAGAGAGAGAGAGAGAGAGAGAGAGAGAGAGAGAGAGAGAGAGAGAGAGAGAGAGAGAGAGAGAGAGAGAGAGAGAGAGAGAGAGAGAGAGAGAGACCGAGAGAGAAAGAGAGAGAGAGAGAGAGCGAGAGAGAGAGAGACCGAGACCGAGAGAGAAAGAGAGAGAGAGAAAGAGAGAGAGAGAGAGACCGAGAGAGAGAGAGAGAGAGAGAGAGAGAGAGAGAGAGAGAGAGAGAGAGAGAGAGAGAGAGAGAGAGAGAGAGAGAGAGAGAGAGAGAGAGAGAGAGAGAGAGAGAGAGAGAGAGGAACAAGCTTATCGGTCTAGAACACTACTCCTTGGGGTCAACCCATGAATTGAATTTGGAATTGGCCACAGAAATCTGAATTTGAATAGGAATTAAAGGAAGTAGAATTGAATTAAAAACAATTCAAATAAATTCAACTGAGACATGAAACATTTGAGTCTCATTCCTTTGACCAATACATCAATCCATATACAATTTCAAATATTAGGTTGATGATAACTCTGTATTTTTGTCATGAGATGTTAGGTTGTTCTGTTCCATTCTGGAGTGTTTTATCTTAATGCATTCTGCGATATATACAGGTATATTTTTTTATATTTAATAACATCGAAGTGAATTATGAATTATTATAGACATCCTACACAATTATATAACCATATTTTCAGACCACTGTAATTATTTAACATTTTAAAGAATTTGTTTAAAAAAATGAAATGTAAGAATGTAAGAACATAGTATTGGTAACCATAAATTATGTCAAAATAAATGTGATTTATGGAATACATTATCCATTTGAATTTCAATTAATTAACATCTGTGGGGTGTGGCCAACATCTGTGGGGTGTGGCCAATTCAAAATCAATTCAAATTCAAGAACTGAATGTGAATTTAAGACCAATTTGCAACTCAATTCAGAAATGACCTCAACCATGATAACCAGACACCAGGGATGGTGCGGTCACTGTTTCACATTTGTCCTCCAAAGCGGATTCACCTTGTTTTGGATAAAGGCCATAAAACCAAATCCTCCCAAATCACATAGCCAATGGTGTAAAGGCAAAGTCCTCCACGTTCTAAATTCTAATCGTATTCAGAAAGTCTTCCACATGAGGTGGGAGACTACAGATCCCAGGGTGCATTTTTTGACCTAAAGCAGCTCTTTAAAATAGTCCCTGCCTGGGAATAACAGGCGCAGAGGCCAACAATCGAATAAGTCTCCCAATCCTCATGTATTAAACATAACACTGCAACCCAAGAACAAAGGCTGGTAGAGGAAAAAGGGTACCAAGCCTGAAATACATTGTCTACGAGAGAGAGACACACACACACACAGAGACACATACAGACAGACGGACAGACAGACAGAGACACAGAGACACAGACACAGCGACACAGCCAGAGAGAGACAGACAGAAACACAGACAGAGACACAGACAGAGAGAGACACAGACAGAGAGAGACACAGACAGACAGAGACAGAAAGAGACATAGACAGACAGAGACACAGACAGAGAGAGACATAGGCAGACAGAGACACAGAGAGAGACACAGACAGAGAGAGACACATCCAGAGAGAGACAGAGAGAGAGAGAGAGAGAGAGAGAGAGAGAGAGAGAGAGAGAGAGAGAGAGAGAGACAGACAGACAGAGAGACACAGACAGAGACAGAAAGAGACATAGACAGACAGAGACACAGACAGAAAGAGACATAGACAGACAGAGACACAGACAGAGAGAGACATAGGCAGACAGAGACACAGAGAGAGACACATACAGAGAGAGACACATCCAGAGAGAGACAGAGAGAGAGAGAGAGAGAGAGAGAGAGAGAGAGACAGACAGACAGACAGACAGACAGACAGACAGACAGACAGAGAGAGAGAGAGAGACAGACAGACAGACAGACAGACAGACAGACAGACAGACAGACAGAGAGAGAGACACAGACAGAGTGAGACACACACAGAGAGACACAGACAGAACGAGAGACACAGACAGAGCAAGAGAGACACAGACAGACATAGACACAGACAGAGATAGACACAGACAGACAGAGAGAGACACAGACAGATAGACACAGACAGACAGAGACACAGACAGAGACATAGACAGACAGAGACACAGAGAGAGAGAGAGACAGACAGAGATAAACACAGCCAGAGATAGACACAGACAGAGAGAGACACAGACAGAGAGAGACACAGACAGATAGAGACACAGACAGAGCGAGACACACACACAGAGAGACACAGACAGAACGAGAGAGACACAGACAGAGCGAGAGAGACACAGACAGACAGACACAGACATAAATAGACACAGACAGACATATAGAGAGAAATTCAGAGAGAGAGAGACAGACAGAGAGAGAGATAGACACATACAGAGATAGACAGACAGAGACACACACAGAGAGAGACACAGACAGAGCGAGACACACAGAGAGAGACACAGACAGAACGAGAGAGACACAGACAGAGCGAGAGAGACACAGACAGACATAGACATAGACATAGATAGACACAGACAGACATATAGAGAGAAATTCAGTTATTCAAGTTAGGGTGCATTGTATTTAAACCCACAAAACAGACCGCTTAAGACGTCACTATCTATAGAGATCCTCAGCCGGCTGACTGTAAACATCATCAAGAGATCAAAGAGCCCTTTAGCAGAGTGCCTGACAGATCAATAGGTTGGAGCTACTGTTCACAACCACTGGGGCTCTGACAGGCTGTGTCTACGTGTGTGTGGGTGTAAGTGTTTGTCCGTTCCTTTGTGGGTGTGTGTGTATGTACGTAACAAGAACTAACAAGAACCACAGTGCTATAAGTGCAGACTGAAGGCGATGCCAGATATACCTTGCGGGGGGTCAATTGCTAGTGTAATAGAGAATGTGGCCTTCCTCTCCATCTCTCCATCAGTGTATTACTGATCCTGATCTTTCACCTCCAACATCTGTCTGGGTGGTCGGAAACAATCTAGTCTATCTGAGTGACCGGAAACAATCTGGTCTGTCCTGCAGACTGAAGACCCACGAGACTCAGGAACATATGGATGTAGAGCGAGAGGGAAGAGAGAGAGAGAGAAAGGGATGAGAAAGCGCAAGAGAGAGAGAGAGAGAGAGAGAGAGAGAGAGAGAGAGAGAGAGAGAGGAGGGAGAGAAAGGAGGGAGAGAGAATTAGAGAGAGAGAATAGAGGGATGGAGAGAATAGAGAGAAAGAGAGAGATGTGATCGAAGCCACCAGGTAACTGTCTCTAACCTGCCTTCAGGCACAGAGTTAAGACCATGAAATGAACACACTCTTCTGGAACCTATTGGACTTGATCAGACACTAGTAGATGTTTTGTAAGTCCAAGCCAGAATGGTCCATAGGGAAGGTGCCTATGTCCTGTTTCTGTAGCATGAGGCAGCATAATGTACAGACGTGGACAGGACACTAATGTAATATGTTTTAGTCCTACATATAATATACATATTTATCTTCAGCCCTACATATTGTATACAATGAGCATTCTTCAAAATGGTACGTTTTACTTCCTGGCCAAAACCCAGGAAGCTCTGGCTCATAATGTTAGAGAAGAATTCAGCTGAATTCAGATCAGTCGTTGAGTAAAATTTAGCTGTGTTTATGTACTATTTGTGTATGTACTACATGTGTGTATGTACTACATGTGTGTGTGCTATATGTGTATGAACTATATGTGTGTATGTACTATATGTGTATGTACTATATGTGTGTATGTACTACATGTGTGTATGTACTACATGTGTGTGTGCTATATGTGTATGTACTATATGTGTGTATGTACTATATGTGTGTGTGTGACTGTGTGTGTGTGTGTGTGTGTGTGTGTGTGTGTGTGTATGTACTATATGTCTGTGTGTGTGTGTGTCTGTGTGTCTGTGTGTGTGTGTGAGAGTGTGAGAGTGTATGTACAGTGAGGAAAAAAAGTATTTAGTCAGCCACCAATTGTGCAAGTTCTCTCACTTAAAAAGATGAGAGAGGCCTGTAATTTTCATCATAGGTACACTTCAACTATGACAGACAAAATGAGGGAAAAAAATCCAGAAAATCACATTGTAGGATTTTTTATGAATTTATTTGCAAATTATGGTGGAAAATAAGTATTTGGTCACATACAAACAAGAAAGATTTCTGGCTCTCACAGACCTGTAACTTCCTCTTTAAGAGGCTCCTCTGTCCTCCACTCATTACCTGTATTAATGGCACCTGTTTGAACTTGTTATCAGTATAAAAGACACCTGTCCACAACCTCAAACAGTCACACTCCAAACTCCACTATGGCTAAGACCAAAGAGCTGTCAAAGGACACCAGAAACAAAATTGTAGACCTGCACCAGGTTGGGAAGACTGAATCTGCAATAGGTAAGCAGCTTGGTTTGAAGAAATCAACTGTGGGAGCAATTATTAGGAAATGGAAGACATACAAGACCACTGATAATCTTCATCGATCTGGGGCTCCACGCAAGATCTCACCCGTGGGGTCAAAATGATCACAAGAACGGTGAGCAAAAATCCCAGAACCACACGGGGACCTAGTGAATGACTTGCAGAGAGCTGGGACCAAAGTAACAAAGCCTACCATCAGTAACACACTACGCCGCCAGGGACTCAAATCCTGCAGTGCCAGACGTGTCCCCCTGCTTAAGCCAGTACATGTTCAGGCCCGTCTAAAGTTTGCTAGAGAGCATTTGGATGATCCAGATGAGGATTGGGAGAATGTCAGATGAAACCAAAATAGAACTTTTTGGTAAAAACTCAACTCGTCGTGTTTGGAGGACAAAGAATGCTGAGTTGCATCCAAAGAACACCATACCTACTGTGAAGCATGGGGGTGGAAACATCATGCTTTGGGGCTGTTTTTCTGCAAAGGGACCAGGACGACTGATCCGTGTAAAGGAAAGAATGAATGGGGCCATGTATCGTGAGATTTTGAGTGAAAACCTCCTTCCATCAGCAAGGGCATTGAAGATGAAACGTGGCTGGGTCTTTCAGCATGACAATGATCCCAAACACACCGCCCGGGCAACGAAGGAGTGGCTTCAGAAGAAGCATTTCAAGGTCCTGGAGTGGCCTAGCCAGTCTCCAGATCTCAACCACATAGAAAATCTTTGAAAGTCCGTGTTGCCCAGCGACAGCCCCAAAACATCACTGCTCTAGAGGAGATCTGCATGGAGGAATGGGCCAAAATACCAGCAACAGTGTGTGAAAACCTTGTGAAGACTTACAGAAAACGTTTGACCTCTGTCATTGCCAACAAAGGGTATATAACAAAGTATTGAGATAAACTTTTGTTATTGACCAAATACTTATTTTCCACCATAATTTGCAAATAAATTCATAAAAAATCCTACAATGTGATTTTCTGGATTTGTTTTCCTCATTTTGTCTGTCATAGTTGAAGTGTACCTATGATGAAAATTACAGGCCTCTCTCATCTTTTTAAGTGAGAGAACTTGCACAATTGGTGGCTGACTAAATACTTTTTTTCCCCACTGTACTATATGTGTGTGTGAGTGTATGTACTATGTGTGTGTGTGTGTGTGTGTGTGTGTGTGTGTGTACTATATGTGTGTGTGTGTGTGCATGCTACAGTTCAGTATTTCTTTGTGGATGGCTTACATAGGTTATTTTATTATTATTATTATTATTTTTTTTTATTGAATATCCGAAACACAATACCACCCCCCCAGAAGACAAAATAAAAATAAAGAATACAATTCATTCCATTCCCCCAAGAACCCCCCAGTGCACCAACAACCAAGAGAATGAGCTAAAGAGAAAAAATAAATAGACAGAAGAAAACTGCAAACAACAATGCAAAAATACAAAATAAAAAATATACAAAAAATAAATAAATTAAAAAATAAAATAAATTAAAACAAAGGACATCAAGCACAACTAAAATCATAACAGCAATGCCAACTGTATATGTTTGTGTGCATGTCTGGCACTATTACATGTATGTGTGTGTTCTTGTATGCATTTATTTGAATGAGAGTGTGTGTATATGCATGTGTACAAACACCTGCACGGCATCAGCCTCAGGCAAACCGGCATTAGTTGTTAAAACACTGCCCCTCAGTGTCATTAAAACATACTTTTTTATTATGTTTTATTTTTACTTAAAAAAAAAACGTTTATCTTTGACCATCTGTCTATCTCCCGCACGGCCAACTCCACTCCCACTTGTCTCCAATTCCACATACCAACCCTCAGCTTCCCTCAGCCCATCCCATCTATCTCTGCTGGCCACCCACTTCGGGTTTCTATGCAACACATATCCTTCAACTATGCTGTGATGTTTAACGTACAATTTCAATCTATCTTAATCGAATAGAATCCACAGATTGCGAGAGAGTCCTTAAAGCCCTTAAATAATTTTACTAAGAGTAATAGTATATTAGTAATTGACTGACCTGGTCTCTCCAGATATCCTAAAGAGAACATCTGGCTAAAATAATTAGCTTCCTCTTTTAAAATTTTATTCGGGAGAATCATAGATGACTTATTATTTTTGTTAGTGTTCCTGTATTGGAGATTCAGGAAGAATTTTGTGCATTTTTCTCCATATTCCATCCAGTTTGTTATATTTAACAGATAACATTAGACCATTGAATAAGTTCCTCAAGTTATTTTAGTTTTTCCAATTTTCCCTTGGAAATTGGTCATTGAGACTGAATTTGGTCCCTTTAAGCGACCTTCCCCTGCTTTTGATCAGCTCCTTTTGTTGGTAGTGTTCAAATTTTGCGATGATCGGTCGGGAACCCTTGGTCTTGTTGCTCTGAGCTCCAAGTCTGTGTACTCGGTGGAAAGCCACCTTGTTCAAATCAAATCAAATTTTATTTGTCACATACACATGGTTAGCAGATGTTAATGCGAGTGTAGCGAAATGCTTGTGCTTCTAGTTCCGACCATGCAGTAGTATCAAACAAGTAATCTAACAAATTTACAACAACTACCTTATACACACAAGAGTAAAGGAATGAATACGAGTATGTACATATAAATATATGGATGAGCGATGGCTGACCGGCATAGGCAAGATGCAGTAGATGGTATGGAGTACAGTATATACACATATATATGAGATGAGTAATGTAGGATATGTAAACATTATATAAATGGCATTGTTTAAAGTGGCTAGTGATACATTATTTCATCCAATTATAATTATTAAAGTGGCTAGAGATTTGGGTCGATGGCCGAACGGCATAGGCAAGATACAGTAGATGGTTTAGAGTACAGTGTATACAGTGTTTACAGTCTCTATAGGAAGTTTCAAGGTGGATTGCATGAATTCTCTGATTGCGCCCTCTGGATTATTGGATGCGTCCTCAGGAATCCCGGAAAAAAATACAAATTCACGCATGCTACGACTTCGTATGTCTAGTTGCAACTCCTTCATCACCCTGTTTTCTCTGAGCAGACAATCCATGTTGGAATTGTGGATTTTTACCTTGGATGTGAGTGCCTTGTTTTCTCTTAGGAGCGTGAGAATTTCACTCTGGCTAAACTCCAAACTCCCCCTCAGCCCTGCTACCTCCTCACACAACCTTTCCAGTGTTGCATGGATTCCAGCCAGAGCACTAGCCTCTGCTTCAATAGTAAGTAAATCGTCCGTGTCTGTAGATTAATCTGTCGGGTTAAAGTTATCTTGTGAGGTAGTCGGAGCTTTCCATGATTGCGTATGTTGTTCATCCATAGAGTAAAGCTGTTGGTACTCGTCGATTTCCGTCAGGATCTCCTTAACGTCCAGGTTGGCTCTTTACTGCAACCAGTTGTTTTACGAAAAGATAACAATGAGTCTTTCCCATGACGACGACAGGTGTCTGTAGTACAGCCAGCTAGCACCCGTGGAATCCACATAAAAAAATGGAACACAAACTTGCAGTCCCAGCCGTGAAAGGCTTACGTCGTCGTGGAATCCTTAGCAACAAACCTTTAGTTCTGATTAAAATAGATTTAATTAAACCATTTTTATTTAAAAACAACAAACCGAGTGTAGACAGTACAATGTTCTGTTGTGCGCTCTGATGAAGTTTCTGATGACGTATCGCTATCTACTTTGTTTTAATGCCTCTCCTCCCCCCTCCCCTCCCCCCTCCTCTCCCCTCTCCTATCCTCTCCTCCCCTTCCCACCCCTCCTCTCCTCTTCTGTTCTTTCCATTCCTCTTCTCTCCTCCCACTCTCCAGCCCAGTTCATGCCCCAGTGAGTCTAATTTACCTGAATTTCAGCAAATTCATTACCAAAGTCATAAGAGGAATACGAGAATAAACATTACAATTTAGCATTTTTAAATGTTTACCATATTTTTGCATAATACTGGTGACTTCACCTCTAATTATTTTGTATAGTATGATGGCTGTATTTATAGTGAACTTCATAGACTACTATTCCTGTGCTTTTAACCCTGAGAGGCTGGCTTACACAAGCTAGTCCAGGAGTTTAGGGCACATGAACCCTGAAGATCAGAGACAATTAGACTAAATCAGCACAACTCAACACTGAGTGGGACTCATAGAGGACGCTTCCATGGTGAGGATAATTCTACTGCATTACCACGCCTCAGCAACGGAGCACTAATGACTTGTTTGCAAGGTCTGAGACGGCCACCTTGCTCATACGGACTCACACAGAGACAATTAACTAAAACTAAAAGCCTCCACTCACACAGAGCGAGAGAGAGAGAGAGAGAGAGAGAGAGAGAGAGAGAGAGAGAGAGAGAGAGGAAATCTGATTTTTCTTCAACCCATATTTATGTTTATTTATGTTCCCTTTTGTACTTTAACTATTTGCACATAATATGACATTTGAAATGTGTAATTTGTAGTGTTAATTTGTATTGTATATTTCCCTTTTGTTTATTATCTATTTCACTTGCTTTGGCAATGTAAACATATGTTTCCCATGCCAATAAAGCCCTTAAATTGAAATTGAATTGAATTGAGAGAGAAGAGAGAGAAGAGAGAGACCAGAGAGAGAGAAAAAAAGAGAAGAGAGAGAGAGAGAGAGAGAGGGATACCAGAGAGAGCATGAGAGAGAGACCAGAGAGAGAGAAAAAAAGAGAAGAGAGAGAAAGAGAGAGAGAGGGATACCAGAGAGAGCGTGAGAGAGAGACCAGAGAGAGAGCTAGCAGTCCACTCCTCAGACTTGTTATATCACATATATAAAATGGCAAAAAATGAATCCTCAGTTCTTTACGTAAGGTTAAATAAATAAAAAACTTCCTCCACACTTCTCCTTTCCTGTCAGTCCGATTGTGTTAGCTCAACCCTTTGCCCTGTAATCTTCCCCATTACAGTGGAGTTCTGCAGCCATTATGGTTGGCTAGCTACCAGTGAAAGGCACTTATTACTGTTGTATAAAGACTTCTTCACAGAGGGACTAAACTCTAGTTACAGCAGTCTCTTGTGGAACAGCCTTGAGCAGACAACAATGACTTTTACTAACCACCTCACACAGGCCTAATACTTAATTAGAAAAACAATAAATTGGCTGCCGCCACTTGATTTGCTGTAAAGCTGTGGGGCGGGGCTGGTAGGAAAACCACTCTCAAATCTGCAATAACAATTTAAAAATCTGTTGAGGAATACAGAGATTATTCTACATCGACGACTTCCATGTTGTACTTATATTGAAGATCTCTCCGGGCCGTGGCAGAGTGACATGAAAACAAACATTAGAAGATGGTATATATATATTTTGGTTGGATCTAAAGTAGCTTTCATTTCCTTAAATAATGTCATCTTGTCATGGCCAATGTCTATCACAGACCGACCAGTATGAAGTCTATTAGAACATGGTAGATGGGATGGATCTGTGAATCAATAACTTATACTGGAGCTCTTTGATGAGTTAGGATGTCTATTTGGCATCAGTATAAACACTTGTCAACCCTTTTCGACAAAATGAGAATGTGACTTTCTAAGACTTGAAGGAGCTAGACTTGCTTTGGCAAAATTCCAATTGTCGTCCTGTAATAATTTGAACCAAGTAAGCAATTATGCACGAGCATTGTCTGGTAATAACCGCCCACCTCAGGCAGTGACAGAAACCAGATTTCCTTCATCCAGACTTTTCAGAAACGGAGTCATTTATAAATACACCAAAATGCATTTTCTACACTATTAAAAGGGTTAGGATTAGAGATTCTACATTATGGAAAGGGTTAGAGTTTGTATACTATGGAAAGGGTTAGAGTTTCTACACTACGGAAAGGGTTAGAGTTTCTACACTACGGAAAGGGTTAGGATTAGAGTTTCTACACTATGGAAAGGGTTAGGGTTTCTACACTATGGAAAGGGTTATAGTTTCTACACTATGGAAAGGGTTAGAGTTTCTACACTATGGAAAGGGTTAGAGCTTCTCTACTATGGAAAGGGTTAGAGTTTCAACACTATGGAAAGGGTTAGAGTTTCTACAGTACGAAAAGGGTTAGAGTTTCTACACTATGGAAAGGGTTAGAGTTTCTACACTATGGAAAGGGTTAGAGTTTCTACACTATGGAAAGGGTTAGAGTTTCTACAGTACGAAAAGGGTTAGCGTTTCTACACTATGGAAAGGGTTAGAGTTTCTACACTATGGAAATGATTAGAGCTTCTCTACTATGGAAAGAGTTAGAGTTAGGGTTTCTACAGTACGAAAAGGGTTAGAGTTTCTACAATATAGAAACGGTTAGAGTTTCTACAATACAGAAACGGTTAGAGTTTCTACACTATGTAAAGGGTTAGAGTTTCTACACTATGGAAAGGGTTAGAGTTTCTACACTATGGGAAGGGTTAGATTTCCTACATTGTGGAAACGGTTCGAGTTTCTACTCTTTGTAAAGGGTCAGTGTTTCTTCACTATGGAAAGGTTTAGAGTTTCTACACTAAGGAAAGCGTTAGTGTTTCTACACTATGGAAAGGGTTAGAGTGTCCACACTATGTGAAGGGTTTCTACACTATTAAACGGGATAGAGTTTCTACAAATTGAAAACGGTTAAGGTTTCTACACTTTGGAAAGATTTAGAGTCAGGGTTTCTACACCTTGGAAAGGGTTAGAGTATCTACAATATGGAAAGGGTTAGAGTTTCTACACTATGGAAAGGGTTAGAGTTTCTACACTATGGAAAGGGTTAGAGTTTCTACACTATGGAAAGGGTTAGAGTTTCTACACTATGGAAAGTGTTAGGGTTAGAATTTCTACACTATGGAAAGGGTTAGAGTTTCTACACTTTGGAAAGGGTTAGAGTTTCTACACTATGGAAAGGGTTATAGTTTCTACACTATGGAAAGGGTTAGAGTTTCTACACTATGGAAAGGGTTAGAGTTTCTACACTATGGAAAGGGTTAGAGTTTCTACACTATGGAAAGGGTTAGAGTTTCTACACTATGGAAAGGGTTAGAGTTTCTACACTATGGAAAGGGTTAGATTTTCGTCCACTACGGAAAGTGTTAGAATTTCTATACTATGGAAAGGGTTAGAGTTTCTACACTATGGAAAGGGTTAGATTTTCTACACTATGGAAAGGGCTAGGGTTTCTACACTATGGAAAGGGCTAGGGTTTCTACATTATAATATATCAAAAGTTTATTGGCGGCGTGATGTGAGTATTCTGCCTCCTGGACATAAAGCTAGCACTACCACAGGTTACTGCAGGTTAAGTATCATCCTGTATTACTAAAGCTGGAAGAGTGTTTCTCTGGGTCGATCCAGGGAAGGCTTAGTGGTTGGTGTGTGTGGTGATGTCCCCAGGACATCATTGGACAATTATATGGCCCCCATACTGAGTGGTGTGTGTTTGTGTTTGTTTGTCTGTGTGTATCCACCACCCATACTGGGAGCAGTGGGATATCCCTACCACCCAATCCCCATGAGGCCTAAAATAGCAGGTAGGTGAGAGACAGAGCGTCCCCATATCTATAACCAACACACGCACACACACACACACAATCCTCTCCCCTCTGTGTGCTTTTATCTCTTCTCTCCTTATCTCCTGGGCTTTCAGCAGGGCTGGCTCCCTGGGGTGTCACGAGAACAGGATAAACACGTTTTGATGTTGTCCAATATTTCACTGCAGCGACGTATACACACACACACACACACACACACACACACACACACACACACACACACTGCCATCGGAGAAAGAGACCACCACACTGCGATACTAAAACCTCTCAGACTACTGAAACGGAGGACGAAATTGCCTCCTCAGTCATTTTCAGAACAGGTTTGTTACTCAGCATTTCCCTGTCCCACGTTTCCCTAGCCCTAACAGGTTAATACATAGGAACTCATTAGGTCCACTGTACCGCCCTCTCCGCATTCTTCAGTTCTAATAAAGAATAAAGAACACTAATAAAGAATCATCATGTTCCATCAGGAAATTGAATTGTGTTCCGTCTGGGTAATCTTCAGGGTTAATCTTGGTTTACACGTCACCTTAACATTCATTGTTTATTATCAACTCTTTTTCATGTCATTTAAACAGAAAAGGGAAATATGATTGAATATTCACTCCTCTTTCTGGTACGCTGAAAGGAAGTTTTCCTCAAATCCAAAATGATAGCTCCAATTATGAAAGCATCATTCTAAGAATGCCCATGGTACTCCGAAATGTGTTGGCTTAGACATCAACACTAGCTCCGTATGGAATACAGCAGTCACGCTGTGATTAATGTGGTGTCAAGCAATGTGACCAATGACTTTGTCGCCATGAGAAAACAAACTATTCCAATCATTTCCATTGTCTGTTTTCTCTGGTATAAACAGGTTTAATATTAGGATTTTGGAAGTCATGGTCAATATAGCAGCGCTAATGATCACGGTCGCAATGGGAAGAAAGACGGTAACGGAAGCTGTACTGTAGATAATCAATGTGAGTAGATGGTTAATGTTGTGAAGTAAACCTCTAGAGGCTTAGATACTAACACCACTAAAGCACATATGCAAGAACAATTAATAGAAGCGTATTCATTCTTTTATGCGTGTGGAACAGCTTGATTTGCCATTCACGGAAGAGATGAGCAGGAAGAGAGGAAGAGAGGGAGGACTGTGAGAGGAGAAGAGAGAGGGAGGATCTGCACTGAGATCTAGCAGAGTGTGTCACACTATAACTCCCTACACACATACTATATATCAAACCTCATAACCTACACTATATATTCAAAAGTATGTGGACATACAAATTAGTGGATTCGGCAATTTCATCCACACACGTTGCTGACAGGTGTATAAAATCTAGCACACATCCATGCAATCTTCATAGACAAAAATAGGATGCCACCTTTCCAACAACTCAGTTCATCAAATTTCTGCCCTGCTAGAGCTGCCCTGGTCAACTGTAAGTGCTGTTATTGTGAAGTGATACCGTCTAGAAGCAACAACTGCTTAGCCGCGAAGTGGTAGGCCACACAAGCTCACAGAACTGGACCGTGGAGTGCTGAAGCGTGTAGAATGTAAAAATTGTCTGTCCTCGGTTGCAACACTCACTACCAAGTTCCAAACTGCCTCTGGAAGCAACGTCAGCACAATAACTGTTCTTTGGGAGCTTCATGAAATGGGTTTCCATGGCCGAGCAGCAGCTCACAAGCCAAAGATCACCATGCGCAATGCCAGGTGCCGGCTAGAGTGGTGTAAAGCTCACCACCATTTTACTTGAGTGGAAACGCGAGTAAAATCTCTGGAGTGATGAATCACGCTTCACCATTTGGCAGTCCGACTGACGAATCTGACAACGCTACCTGCCCTAATGCATAGTGCCTACTGCAAAGTTTGGTGGAGGAGGAATAATGGTCTGGGGCTGTTTTTCATGGTTTGGGCTAGGACCCTTAGTTCCACTGAAGGTAAATCTTAACGCTACAGCATACAATGACATTCTAGATGATTCTGTGCTTCCAACTTTGTGGCAACAGTGTGGGAAAGGCCCTTTCCTGTTTCCGCTTGACAATGCCCCCGTGCAAAAAGCGAGGTCCATAAAGAAATCGTTTTTTGAGATTGGTGTGGAAGAACTTGACTGGCCTGCACAGAGCCCTGACCTGAACCACATCGAATACCTTCGGGATGAATTGGAATGCCGGCTGCGAGCCCGGCCTATTCGCCCAAAATCAGTGCCCGACTTCACTAAAGCTTGTGTGGCTGAATGGAAGCAAGTCCTCGCAGCAATGTTCCAACATCTAGTGGAAAGCCTTCCCAGAAGAGTGGAGGCTGTTATAGCAGCAAAGGGGGGACCAACTCCATATTAATGCCCATGATTTTGGAATGAGACGTACGACGAGCAGGTGTCCATTCATGTATGTACACAAACACACCAGCTAGAACTCAGAGACTTTCCATCACTGGTTACAGACCTCCCGAGTGGCCCAGTGGTCTAAGGCACTGCATTGCAGTGCTAGAGCTGTCACTACAGACCCTGGTTCGTTTTCAGGCTGTGTCACAACTGGCCATGATTGGTCAGTCCCATAGGGCGGCACACAATTGTCCCAGCGTCATCCGGGTTAGGGGAGGGTTTGGCCGGGGGGGTAGGGCGTCATTGTAAAAATAATTTGTCCTTAACTTGTTAGGGAGTGGCAGCTGAGGGGTTGGTTTTGGAGAGCCTGGTGTGCCCAAAGTAAAATGCCTCCCATTCAGGCCCAGAAAATAGGATATGCACATAGTTAGTACCATTGGATAGACAACACTCTGAATTTTCCAAAAGTGTTAACCATTTGTCTGTGAGTGAAACAGAACGCATATGGCAGGCGAAACCCCAAGGAATTTCTGTCCTGGAAAAAGTGATTTTGACACATTGCTCATTTGGAACCCCTCCCTCATGAAAATGACCATATAAGGGCATATGAATGCAGTACCCATCGCTTCCTTTAGATATCAACAGTCTCGAGACAGCGTAAATTTTCATTTTGGATGAATTAGACCAGAGAAGAAGAGCAAACCAGGAAGTTACCTTTTTATGTAAACAGTACCCAGTGCGCGTTCCCGACAAGGCGCGCAGTGTCTTTTTTACCGTCTTTATCGATCAGTTTATATTCCGGTTGATTTATAATAGTAAATATACGTAAAAGTGTTCCTAAGGATACATTTAAAACTATGTTTGATTGTTCTTGGACAAGTTTATAGGTATAAGATGAAAGTTTGCGTCACGAGATGAAGGAGCTGCTCGCTTCTCTGATTATAACGCACAACCAAATGGAGATTTATGGATAAAATACATTACTTTTTCTAACAAAAGAACCATGGATTGTCTTCGTTGGACACTTAGGATGACCTCAGCAGAAGTTCTTCAACAGGTAATTGATTTGTTTTCGCTGTGAAATGTGTTATGTGTGTGCCATGATGGCTAATCGATTCATGGCTATGGGAAAAATATGTGAGGTGCTACCCTCAAACAATCAAATGTGCTGCTTTCGCCGTAAAGCCTTTTTGAAATCTGACAATGCTGTGATATTGCCAAGAAACAGAGCTTTTGATGAGTATGGAACACTTGTATATTGGTGGATGTTTAATAATTCAACTTTTGGATTTTGAATTTGGCGCCTTACATTTCACCTGGTAGTGTCGGGATTGGGGCGCTAGCGCCCCAGCAATCCCTGAGAGGTTAACTGACTTGCCTAATGTAAAATATGTATCATGAGGTATGAAAGCCAAAGGAATGAAATAATATGAAGAAATTCTACAGATGGAAGGAAAGCAGTGTCAAAATCTACCAAAAAAACAATTAGACAACAACAAATTCAAACCCTTCAAGACAATTTCCTGGAAAAAATGTTTCACTGTGATAGTGAAGGTGTACATTTGGCAGTAGAAAACCTAAACAGTATATTTGACCTTAAGCTTAAATTCCAAATAAAAACAACAATGACAAATGGTATGATGAAGAATGCAAAAACCTAAGAAAGAAATCGAGAAACCGATCCAACCAAAAACATAGAGACCCAGAAAACCTGTCTACGCCTTCACTATGGTGAATAACTAAAACAATACAGAAATACACTACAGAAAAATAAGGAAATCAGGTCTATGTAATTGAAGAATCCATAGAATCTAACCGCTTCTTGGAAAATTGGAAAACTCTAAACAAACAACAACACAAATAATTCTATCCAAAACAGAGATGTATGGATAAACCACTTCTCCAATCTTTTCGGGTCTATAACAAAGAACAAACAGCAAAAACATAAACATGATCAAATACAAATCTTAGAAACTACTATTAAAGACTACCAGAAACCACTGGATTCTCGAATTGCGTTGAATGAACTACAGGCCAAATTACAAACCCTCCAATCCAAAAAGGCATGTGGGGTTGATGGTATCCTAAACGAAATCATAAAATATACAGAACACAAATTCCAACTGGGTATACTTAAACTCTTTAACATCATCCTAAGATCTGGCAGCTTCCCCAATATTTGGAACCAAGGACTGATCACCCCAATCCACAAAAGTGGAGACAAATTTGATCTCAAAATATCTACAGTGGGATATGCGTCAACAGCAAACTTGGGAAAATCCTCTGCATTATCATTACAGCAGACTCGTAAATTTCCTCAGTGAAAACAATGTACTGAGCAAATGTCAAATTGGCTTTTTACCAAAATATACCGTATGACAGACCACGTATTCACCCTGCAAACAAACAAACAAACAAAAACAAAGGCAAAATCTTAGTTGATAAAAAAAAAAAATTCAACTCAATTTGGCATGAGGGCCTGCTATACAAATTGATGGAGTGTTATTGGGGGAAACACATACAACATTATAAAATCCATGTACACAAACAACAAGTGTGGGGTTAAAATTGGCAAAAACCTCACCCTACAAGAATCTGAAGTCAAATGTCTACTGTTTATTGATGATCTAGTGCTTCTGTACCCAACCAAGGAGGGCCTACAGCAGCACCTAGATCCTCTGCACAGATTCTGTCAGACATGGGCCCTGACAGTAAATCTCAGGAAGACAAAAATAATGGTGTTCCAAAAAAGGTCCAATTCCCAGGACCATGAATACAAATTCAATTTAAACACCGTTGCCCTAGAGCACACAAAAAATTATATATACCTTTGCCTAAGCATAAGCGCCACAGGTAACTTCCACAAAGCTAAGAAGGGCCTTCTATGCCATCAAAAGGAACATAAAATTTGACATACCAATTTGGATCTCGCTAAAAATACTTGAATCAGTTATAGAACCCATTGCCCTTTATGGTTGTGAGGTTTGATGTCCGCTCACCAACCAAAAGGTACAAAATGTGACAAACACCAAATTGAGACTCTGCATGCAGAATTCTTCAAAAATATCCTACGTGTAAAACATAAAACATGCAGAGCAGAATTAGGCCAATACATGCTACAAAATCCAGAAAAGAACCATTAAATTCTACAAACACTTAAAAGGAAGCATTTCACAAACCTTCCATAACAAAGCCATCACCTACAGAGAAATAAACCTGGAGAAGAGCCCCCTAAGCAAGCTGGTCCTGGGGCTCTGTTCACACAAACAGACCCTACAGAGCCCCAGGACAGCAACACAATTAGACCCAAACAAATCATGAGAAAACAAAAAGATAATTACTTGACACATTGGAAAGAATTTACAAAAAACAGAGCAAACTTGAATGCTATTTGGCCCAAAATAGAGAATACACAGTGGCAGAATACCTGACCACTGTGACTGATCCAAAATTAAGAAAATCTTTGACTATGTACAGACTCAGTGAGCATAGAATTGCTATTGAGAAAGGCCGCCGTAGGCAGACTTGTTTCTTAAGAGAAGACAGGCTACGTGCACACCTCCCACAAAATGAGGTGGAAACTGAGCTGCACTTCTTAACCTCCTGCCAAATATATGACCATATTAGAGACACATGTTTCCGGCAGATTACACATACCCACAAAGAATTTGAAAACAAACGCAATTTTGATATTGGGTGAAATACCACAGTGTGCAATGACAGCAGTAAGATTTGTGACCTGTTGCCACAAGAAAATGTCAACCAGTGAAGAACAAACACCATTGTAAATACACCCTATATTTGTACTTTAACTATTTGCACATCATTACAACACTGTATATATACATAATATGACATCTGAAATATCTTTATTCTTTTGGACATTTTGTAAGTTTGACGTTTCCTGATCATTTTTTATTATTTATTTCACTAAGTGCTTATTATCTATTTCACTTGCTTTGGCAATGTTTCCCATTGAATTGAAATTGAATTGATAGAGATAGACCAAGAGAGAGGGACAGAGAGAGAGACCAAGAGAGACATAGAAAGCGAGAGAGAGAGAGAGAGAGAGAGAGAGAGAGAGAGAGAGAGAGAGAGAGAGAGAGAGAGAGAGAGAGAGAGAGAGAGAGAGAGAGAGAGAGCGCGAGAGAGAGAGCACGCGAGAAAGAGGGCAGCTAGAAAGAAACCACTACTCTACTTAGTGGCTATATTCCATATTCTGTATTCCATATTCTGTATTCTATATTCTATATTCTATATTCTGTATTCTGTGTTCTGTATTCTATATTCTGTATACTTTCATGATAAATTAGCATTCTACTCAATCCAAATATTCACACATTTTTACAAAGAAGTGAAATTATGGCGAGAATAACTTCCATCTGCCATTTCTGATATTTTATGCAGCACAGCCATGCAGCAGCTAACACAACTCTGTGTCCCAAGTTGCATTATGGCATTATAGCTATAATACATTGGTATTATGTATAGAATAGTATAGTACAGTATACTATAGTACAGTATAGTATAATATAGTATAGTAAAGTATAATATAGTATAGTATTAGTGTTAGTATAATATAATATAGTATAGTACAGTACAGTACAATATAGAACTGCATATTATAGTATTATTATAATATAGTATGGTATGGTACAGTATAGTGTAATATAATATAGTATAGTACAGTATAGTACAGTATACGTTAATATAGCATAGTGCAGTACAATATAGTATAGCACAGTATAGTACAGTATTGTATAATATAGTATAGTATAGTACAGTACAGTATAGTACAGTATATTACAGTGGTGGAAAATAAAACAACTCAACACGTCTGCCCAGTGACTGGTGTGGCACACATCAACTCTCTGCAGAGGATAAGACCCAGCTGCAACTCTCCAGAAGAGAAAAACAGATTTCAAGATGTCTTCTTCAAGTGGGGCATCATTTATTATTGAACGTTCCCTGTAGGGAAGATAGCTACTGCTGCTGCCTGATGGTTGCCCGTTTGACTTGCTGCTTAAGCTGTACAGTACAGAGACCAGCACACACACACAAACACACACACTGCTCAGTTCAGCACAGCAACTCTAAGGAAAGACCACCAGAGAAACCAGCCTATAGATCTCATCCCATAACCACCTGCCACGATGACTCAATATCTAAAAAGTGAGAGAGTGTTTTTCACTTCAACAGTCAAACTGTAACTGTCAATCTAAAACAGCAAATTATAACTGTAAAACTATAACTGTCAAACTATAACTGTCAAACTATAACAGTCAAACTATAACTGTCAAACTATAACTGTCAAACTTTAACTGTCAAATTATAACTGTCAAACTATACCTGTCAAACTTTAACTGTCAAATTATAACTGTCAAATTATAACTGTCAAACTATAACTGTCAAACTATAACTGTCAAACTTTAACTGTCAAATTATAACTGTCAAACTATACCTGAAAACTATAACTGTTAAACTATTACATCAAACTTTAAATGTCAAACTATAACTGTCAAACTATAACTGTCAAACTATAACTGTCAAACTTTTAAATCAAACTTTAAATGTCAAACTATAACTGTCAAACTTTAAATGTCAAACTATAACTGTCAAACTATAACTGTCAAACTGTATGCCCACCTAGATGAAGTGAGAAGTTTTCTTTCAATGTGTTTTTCTTCTAAATCCCTGATTGGAGCCTATTACTGATATCTGCCGTTAGCAACATACTTTTGTGATTCAAATCAGATGTGCTGCTATCGTCATGCATGTAGAATATTATC
Source organism: Brachymystax lenok tsinlingensis (assembly GCA_030435695.1). Taxonomy (NCBI): domain Eukaryota; kingdom Metazoa; phylum Chordata; class Actinopteri; order Salmoniformes; family Salmonidae; genus Brachymystax; species Brachymystax lenok. The sequence goes on along the minus strand of CM059817.1, from coordinate 9,091,782 downwards.
TGCCGTGAGCAACATGAGTAATACTTTAGTGATTCAAATCAAATGTGCTGCTATAGTCATGCACTTCATCAGAGCTGTAGGAGTGTGAAAGACAGAGCCTGTTCGAATCAAGTGATAATTGAAACACTTCAGGAAAGACAGAGTTCAACAGAAAGACAGAACTCGACACTAATGAACCATACCAGTATAAACGTAGTTGACACGGCAGTGAGACACATCGGTGCCCAGCCACATCAAAGGACCTAAGAGTCCAATTCTTTGACTAGGTTTATTTGTGAGAAACTTACATGAGTATTCACAATATACACATTTCAGATGCTCATTTTCCTGTGATGAATAGGAAATAGAAAAAGTGGAAGACAGAGGCTCAGAAGGAAAAGTATCTCTTCAGAAGCTGCTCTTAATCCCTTTATTTGATATTGAATACATCAAATAAAAAACTCAACAAGCACTTGCACTGGAACTCTTTGGAATCTCTATTAGGAGAATGCCTTCATGTTATTAAGAAATCCAAAGTACAGCATTTTTATCATATCAGTTAAATTTGATCTTCACACATTCCGGGTGTCTGATTTGACACATTTCGGGGGGCCAAAAAGTTAGGTGTTGACTAACCGCGAGTAAACTGTAGGTTATAGAAATAAAGGGATTTGCTCCTCTATATACAAGCTCCCAGAAGCGTAGTTAGTAAACTACCAACGTTGAGGGATTTTATTACCTACTAGGAGTGGAATGATGGCACAAACAGACTGGAACCCAGGCTACAGATCCATGGTTTCTTGGGCTCCATTAGTTTGTAAGTTAGTTAGACCAACTGTGTTCTGGTTGGCATGGTAAGTGTATAGCAGGGTCCGGTCGGTCTCCAAGTGACACCAGTGTCCTATGGAGATGATGTAATCCTGTAACACCCACAACAAATCTCCCTGACCTGAGACTTCTGGTGTGTGTGTGTGTAATCATGTAACACCACACACAACTCCCTGACCTGACAAGTAAGTAAAAATAAAATCTCCTTCTTGCTCAATTACAATTTCAATTCAAGGGGCTTTATTGGCATGGGAAACAGTAAACATTACACACAAAAGTTCCAAAATAATAAATAATCTCTCTCTATCTCGCTCTCCATGTAAAGTTGTCATGAACATGACTTTTAAAACCTCCCAGAACCTGTATTGAAGTTATTATGAGACCTTACACTACATGACCAAAGGTATGTGGACAACCCTTCAAATTAGTGGATTTGGCTATTTCAGCCACACCAGTTTCTGACAGGTGCATAAAATCAAGCAAACATACATAGAAGCTCCATAGACAAACATTGGTAGAATAATGGCCTTAATGAAGAGCTCAGTGACCTTCAACGCGGCAATGTCATAGGATGCCAACTTTCCAACAAGTAAGTTTGTCAACAACATTCTAGACCATGTTGTGCTTCCAAGTTATTTTGGGGGTATTGCAGATTGATATTGCAGATTGACTGTTGCTTCCATCAATGTAGTTGTCTGTATCATTTCCAATCCCCCATATAGACAGTGTATTCAGAAAGTATTCAGACCCCTTCCCTTTTCCACATTTTGTTACCTTACAGCCTTATTCTAAAACTGATTAATAAAAATCGATTCCACATCAATCTACACACAATACCCCATAATGACAAAGCAAAAACAGGTTGTTTGAAATACTTGCACATTTATTAAATATAAGAAACAGAAAAACCTTATATACAGTTGAAGTCGGAGGTTTACATACACTTAGGTTGGAGTCATTGAAACTCATTTTTCAACCACTCCACACATTTCTTGTTAACAAACTATAGTTTTGGCAAGTCGGTTAGGACATCTACTTTGTGCATGACACAAGTAATTTTTCCAACAGTTGTTTACAGACAGATTATTTGATTATATCACAATTCCAGTGGGTCAGAAGTTTACATACACTAAGTTGACTGTGCCTTTAAACAGCTTTGAAAATTCCAGAAAATGATGTCATGGCATTAGAGGCTTCTGATAGGCTAATTGACATCATTTGAGTCAATTGGAGGTGTACCTGTGGATGTATTTCAAGGCCTACCTTCAAACTCAGTGCCTCTTTGCTTGACATCATGGGAAAATCAAAAGAAATCAGCCAAGACCTCCAAAAGTCTGGTTCATCCTTGGGAGTAATTTCCAAACGCCTTAAGGTTCCACGTTCATCTGTACAAACAATAGTACGCAAGTATAAACACCATGGGACCACGCAGCCGCCATACCTCTCAGGAAGGAGATGCATTCTGTCTCTTAGAGATGAACATACTTTGGTGCGAAAAGTGCAAATCAATCCCAGAACAACAGCAAAGGACCTTGTGAAGATGCTGGAGGAAACAGGTACAAAAGTATCTATATCCACAGTAAAAGAAGTCCTGTATCGACATAACCTGAAGAAGCCACTGCTCCAAAACCGCCATAAAAAAGTCAGACTACGGTTTGCAACTGCACATGGGGACAAAGGCTGTACTTTTTGGAGAAATGTCCTCTGGTCTGATGAAACAAAAATAGAACTATTTGGCCATAATGACCATCGTTATGTTTGGAGGAAAAAGGGTGAGGCTTGCATGCCGAAGAACACCATCCCAATCGTGAAGCACGGGGTGGCACCATCATGTTGTGGGGGTGCTTTGCTGCAGGAGAGACTGGTGCACTTCACAAAATAGATGGCATCATGAGGAAGGAAAACTAGGTGAATAAATTGAAGCAACATCTCAAGACATCTCATCTCAAGACGTCAGGAAGTTAAAGCTTGGTCGCAAATGGGTCTTCCAAGTGGACAATGACCCCAAGCATACTTCCAAAGTTGTGGAAAAATGGCTTAAGGACAACAAAGTCAAGATATTGGAGTGGCCATCACAAAGCCCTGATCTCAATTCTATAGAATATTTGTGGGCAGAACTGAAAAAGCGTGTGTGAGCGAGGAGGCCTACAAACCTGACTCAGTTACACCAGCTCTGTCAGGAGGAATGGGCCAAAATCCACCCAACTTATTGTGGGAAGCTTGTGGAAGGCTACCCGAAACGTTTGACCCAAGTTAATAAAGGCAATGCTACCAAATACTAATTGAGTGTATGTAAACTTCTGACCCACTGGGAATGTGATGAAAGAAATAAATGCTGAAATAAATCATTCATTCTGACATTTCACATTCTTGGTGATCCTAACTGACCTAAGACAGGGAATCTTTACATGGATTAAATGTCAGGAATTGTGAAAAACTGAGTTAAAATGTAGTTGGCTAAGGTGTATGTAAACCTCCAACTTCAACTGTATATAAGTTTTAAGACCATTTGCTATGAGATTTCTAATTGAGCTCAGGTGCATCCTGTTTCCATTGATCAACCGTGAGATGTTTCTACAACTTGATTGGAGTCCACCTGTGGTAAATTCAATTGATTGGACATGATTTAGAAAGGCACACCCCTGTCTACATACTGTAGGGTCCCAAAGTTGACAGTGCATGTCAGAGCAAAAACCAAGCCATGAGGTCTAAGGAATTGTCCGTAGAGCTCAGAGACAGGATTGTGTCGAGGCACAGATATAGGGAAGAAAACCAAGTTTGGAGCCACCAAGACTTCCTAGAGCTGGCCGCCTGGCCAAACTGTGCAATCGGGGGAGAAGGGCCTTGTTCAGGGAGGTGACCAAGAACCCAATGGTCACTCTGACAGAGCTAAAGAGCTCCTCTGTGGAAATGGGAGAACCTTCCAGAAGGACAATCATCTCTGCAGCATTCCACCAATCAGGCCTTTATGGTAGAGTGGCTAGACGGAAGCCACTCCTCAGTAAAGGGCATATGACAGCCCGCTTGGAGTTTGCCAAAACGCACCTAAAGGACTCTCAGATCTCTGGTTTGATGAAACCAAGATTAAACTCTTTGGCCTGAATGAAAAGTGTCACGTCTGGAGGAAACCTGGCACCATTCCTACGGTGAAGCATGGTGGTGGCAGCATCTTGCAGTGGGGATGTTTTTCAGCGGCAGAGTTTAAACCTTAGAAATTATGAAAACCTACTCCAGAGTGCTCAGGACCGCAGACTGGGGCAAAGGTTCACCATCCAACAGGTCAACGACCCTAAGCACACAGCCAAGACAAGGCAGGAGTGGCTTTGGGACAAGTATCTGAATGTTCTTGAGTGACCCTGCCAGAGCCCGGACTCGAACCCGATCGAACATCTCTGGAGAGACCTGAAAATAGCTGTGCAGCGTCGCTCCCATCCAACCTGACAGAGCTTGAGAGGATCTGCAGAGAAGAATGGGAGAAACTCCCCAAACACAGGTGTGCCAAGCTTGTAGCGTCATACCCAAGAACACTCTAAGCTGTAATCACTGCCAAAGGTGCTTCAACAAAGTACTGAGTAAAGGGTCTGAATATTTATGTAAATGTGATATTTCCGTGTTTATTTTTAATACATTTGCAAAAATGTCTAAAAATCTGTTTTTGCTTTGTCATTATGGGGTAATATGTATATATTGATGAGGAAAAAACTATTGAATCCTTTTTAGAATAATGCTGTAATGTAACAGGGTCTGAATACTTTCCGAATGCACTGTATGTTTTTGTACATATTTTCCCTTTATATTTATTTTCCCCTAACCCTACCACCCCTTCCCTAATTGGAGTAAACTAATGGACCACAACACTTAGCCTTCTAGTTCCAGCTTATACATACTATTTACTCTAAATTTTACTGAACACTGTATATTCTAATAGTTACAATATCTTTTTATTAGTTTTTTGTCCCATCCTTCAGCTACCTTCAACCCTCCCAACTATCTCTAGAGACCATCCAGTTTTGATTTTTATTTTCCATATATTTTCCATCTGTGTAGTTTCACAAAAGTTCTGAACCTTTATACAGGTTTACGGACACAGAGTATTTTACATTAGTTATCTTGTTATTTTTAGTCCAAGCCATACTGGATGCCCTGGGACCTATTGTTGTGGGGCGGTTAAGTGTCTAGCTCAAGGACACAACGGCAGGCAATGGCATCTAGGATTTGATACCAGCAACCCCCTGGTTGTCAGCTTCCAGACAGATTTTTCCTGTCGGACTCGGGATTTGAACTGTCTCGCCTCTCTAACTGCTGAGACACCTATGAGGCACTAAGCACTGAAAACTTTCAAAAAGTTTGTTGAACCTTAGAAATGTTTTATCCACAAATGTCAAGGCTTTTCATTTCAAGTCATTTCTCCTATAGCTCCATGTTCATTGTTAGTCTACCCTTCACTTTAATTTCAGTAGGAGTTGAAAGGGTTCGATTGGCTATAAAGCAGGAAATACCAATTTGTCCGCAACACCTATGAAGTGATGACATATGGAACTCCATGTAGTTTGACTATTAAGACGTGATTACATGTATATATAGTATAGAGATACAGTGAGGGAAAAAAGTATTTGATCCCCTGCTGATTTTGTACATTTGCCCACTGACAGAGAAATGATCAGTCTATAATTTGAATGGTAGGTTTATTTGAACAGTGAGAGACAGAATAACAACAAAAAAATCCAGAAAAACGCATCTGAAAAATGTTATAAATGGAATTGCATTTTAAAGAGGGAAATAAGTATTTGACCCCTCTGCAAAACATGACTTAGTACTAAAAAACCCTTGTTGGCAATCACAGAGGTCAGACGTTTCTTGTAGTTGGCCACCAGGTTAGCACACATCTCAGGAGGGATTTTGTCCCACTCCTCTTTGCAGATCTTCTCCAAGTCATTAAAGTTTCGAGGCTGACATTTGGCAACTCAAACCTTCAGCTCCCTCCACAGATTTTCTATGGGATTAAGGTCTGGAGACTGGCAAGGCCACTCCAGGACCTTAATGTGCTTCTTCTTGAGCCACTCCTTTGTTGCCTTGGCCGTGTGTTTTGGGTCATTGTCATGCTGGAATACCCATCCACGACCCATTTTCAATGCCCTGGCTGAGGGAAGGAGGTTCTCACCCAAGATTTGACTGTACATGGCCCCGTCCATCGTCCATTTGATGCGGTGAAGTTGTCCTGTCCCCTTAGCAGAAAAACACCCCCAAAGCATAATGTTTCCATCTCCATGTTTGACGGTGGGGATGGTGTTTTTGGTGTCATAAGCAGCATTCCTCCTCCTCCAAACACGGCGAGTTGAGTTGATGCCAAAGAGCTCCATTTTGGTCTCATCTGACCACAACACTTTCACCCAGATGTCCTCTGAATCATTCAGATGTTCATTGGCAAACTTCATACGGGTATATGTGCTATCTTGAGCAGGGGGACCTTGCCGGCACTGCAGGATTTCAGTCCTTCACGGTGTAGTGTGTTACCAATTGTTTTCTTGGTGACTATGGTCCCAGCTGCCTTGAGATCATTGACAAGATCCTCCCGTGTAGTTCTGGGCTGATTCCTCACCGTTCTCATGATCATTGCAACTCCACGAGGTGAGATCTTGCATGGAGCTCCAGGCCGAGGGAGATTGACAGTTCTTTTGTGTTTCTTCCATTTGCGAATAATCGCACCAACTGTTGTCACCTTCTCACCAAGCTGCTTGGCGATGGTCTTGTAGCCCATTCCAGCCTTATGTAGGTCTACAATCTTGTCCCTGACATCCTTGGAGAGCTCTTTGGTCTTGGCCATGGTGGAGAGTTTGGAATCTGATTGATTGATTGCTTCTGTGGACAGGTGTCTTTTATATAGGTAACAAGGTGAGATTAGGAGCACTCCCTTTAAGAGTCGTTCTGATTGAGAGGGGGTCAAATACTTATTTCCCCTATTAAAATGCAATTCCATTTATAAAGTTTTCACATGCGTTTTTCTAGTTTTTTTTGTTGTTATTCTGTCTCTCACTGTTCAAATAAACCTACCATTAAAATTATAGACTGATCATTTCTTTGTCAGTGGGCAAACGTACAAAATCAGCAGGGGATCAAATACTTTTTTCCCTCACTGTAGAATATAGAGACCCCTGGGTCTATATGTCCAAGTATTCCTACCTTTCTAACTGATTTTACATCCTCAATCCCAGTCCATCATCTATCTACACAGGGTCCTTATGGTCCGAATCAGAGCACATTACTTCATCCTTCAAGTCTGCTCTCAGCTCCATGGGAGGCAGGCTCTGGCCATGATGTTTATTGCCAGAATTGGCTATACTTCTATTGACCACTTAACATTTTGATGGCACATAGCGGTTTGAGTAGGGGTCTACCTTTGTAGGGCCATTAGGAGAGGTGCATAGCAGGGAGTGGGCCTCAGGTCTGTCAGAAATGACTCCACTTCATCTGAATAAACTTTGATTTGATTCAAACACAATACCCTTAACTAACGTCCTCTCCATCTCTACATCTTTATCTCATAAACCCATTAATAGCGTGATAGAAGCTTACACAGAGATTTTCTTAGCTCTATCTCTAACTCCCTAATACAGGGGAAACTTCAAAGCCATAATGAATGGCTGGCTACCTTAATTAATTCTCTGCCTGCTTGTCATTGGCGTCTGTACACCCCTTTGCCTGGCTCTTGCCAAGGACACGGAGCCTTTAACAAAAGCCTGTGGTTAAGCTGAAGAGCCCCTCAGTGATCTATCTCCTTTAGACGGCCATTGAACACGGCCACAGAGGTCCAAGTCTTATCTGTTTCCTATTCTGTTATCTACTGGAAGAAGGAAGAAATTCTTAATGAGCTAGCAGAGAGAGAGATACGTTCCCTCTCCCTCTCTTTCTCTCTCAATAAACGTCCTCTTTTTCTATCTATTTCACTCTCTCTTTGTTTCCTCCATCGATCGGTTATTTTCAGATGGACCGCGTGACGCATTGGCCTCGGACAGAGAAAGAGAGAGAGAAAGAGGGAGATACAAAGAAAGATAGAGAGAGAGGGTAGGAGAGAGAGAGAAAGAGAGAGAGGGAAGAGAGAGAGAAATATTCTATACTTAACATAATCTTTCAGGAAATTGAGATATCGGCTTGGCATACGGAGATGAAGGGTGGATGGAAGAGAGAAGAAATAAAGGAGGGATCAGGTGACTGGGGTGGCTGGGCCGCAGGTTGCAGTGGTGGTCAGTCGGATGGAACATCCAGGGCTCTAAAAGTGTCTTGATGTCTGGTTAATTAAAGGCCAGACGAGAGACAGAGGCGGTGTCCCAGATGGCACCCAATTCTCTACATCATGCAAGAGTTTTGACAAGAAGTAGTGCACTATGTAGGGAATATGATACCATTTGGGATGTAACCAGAGAGACAGTATTGGAGACAGCCAAGATCTCTCTCTCTCTCTCTCCCTCTCGCTCTCGCTCTCACTCTCTCGTTCCTTCTCTATCTTCTCTCGTTCCGTTTCTCTTTTCTCTCTTGTTCTCTCTCTCCGTTCTCTCTTGTGCTCTCTCCCCCTTCCTGCACACTGGCCTCCCTTTGAAGATGTACTTAGTTCAACTGATGAGAAATGTAAAGCAAGGGACAGTGGACGGAGGGGGCTATACCGCCACACAAAGCACACTGCAATCTGTCGGGCTCAGCGCTCGCTCTCTATCGCACATCAAGGCTTATATGACATGCATGAAAATGAGGTAACTCCTTCTGGAAGAAAAAAATTAACAAGCAAAGCAAAAGCAGTAGAGAGAGACCACAGCTACCTCGGCAGAACAGCTACCTCGGCAGAACAACTACCTCGGCAGAAGAGCTACCTCGGCAGAACAGCTACTTTTGACAGAACAGCTACCTCGGCAGAACAACTACCTCGGCAGAACAGCTACCTCGGCAGAACAGCTACTTTTGACAGAACAGCTACCTCGGCAGAACAACTACCTCGGCAGAACAGCTACTTTTGACAGAACAGCTTCCTCGGCAGAACAGCCACCTTTGAAAGAACAGCTTCCTCGGCAGAACAACTACCTTTGACAGAACAGCTTCCTCGGCAGAACAGCTGCATTTGACTGAACAGCTTCCTAGGCAGAACAGCTACCTCGGCAGAACAGTCACCTTTGACAGAACAGCTTCCTAGGCAGAACAGCTACCTCGGCAGAACAGCCACCTTTGAAAGAACAGCTTCCTCGGCAGAACAGCTACCTTTGACAGAACAGCTTCCTCGGCAGAACAGCTACCTTTGACAGAACAGCTTCCTCGGCAGAACAACTACCTTTGACAGAACAGCTACCTCGACAGAACAGCTACATCTGACAGAACAGCTCCCTCGGCAGAACAGCTGCCTCGCACACACACATACACACAAACACGATTAACAAACACAAACGTGATTATGCATGGTATAAAGACAAGGGAGAACCAGCTGTTCCAGACGACAGTTCCGGAAGACTATGTGATCACGCTCTCCGAAGACCTTTAAACAGGTTAACATTCCAGACGGTTTACCAGGACGCTTACTCAGAGTATGTGCTGAGGAGCTGGCAAGTGTCCTCACTGACCCAGTCTGTAATACTTACAGTGAGGGAAAAAAGTATTTGATCCCCTGCTGATTTTGTACGTTTGCCCACTGACAAAAAAATGATCAGTCTATAATTTTAATGGTATGTTTATTTGAACAGTGAGAGACAGAATAACAACAAAAGAATCTAGAAAAACGCATGTGAAAAATGTTATAAATTGATTTGCATTTTAATGAGGAAAATAAGTATTTGACCCCTCTGCAAAACATGACTTAGTACTTGGTGGCAAAACCCTTGTTGGCAATCACAGAGGTCAGACGTTTCTTGCAGTTGGCCACCAGGTTTGCACACATCTCAGGAGGGATTTTGTCCCACTCCTCTTTGCAGATCGTCTCCAAGTCATTAAGGTTTCGAGGCTGACGTTTGGCAACTCGAACCTTCAGCTCCCTCCACAGATTTTCTATGGGATTAAGGTCTGGAGACTGCCTAGGCCACTCCAGGACCTTAATGTGCTTCTTCTTGAGCCACTCCTTTGTTGCCTTGGCCGTGTGTTTTGGGTCATTGTCATGCTGGAATACCCATCCACGACCCATTTTCAATGCCCTGGCTGAGGGAAGGAGGTTCTCACACAAGATTTGACGGTACATGGCCCCGTCCATCGTCCCTTTGATGCGGTGAAGTTGTCCTGTCCCCTTAGCAGAAAAACACCCCCAAAGTATAATGTTTCCACCTCCATGTTTGACGGTGGGCATGGTGTTTTTGGGGTCATAGGTAGCATTCCTCCTCCTCCAAACACGGCGAGTTGAGTTGATGCCAAAGAGCTCCATTTTGGTCTCATCTGACCACAACACTTTCACTGAATCATTCATATGTTCATTGGCAAACTTCAGACGGGTATGTATATGTGCTTTCTTGAGCAGGGGGACCTTGCGGGTGCTGCAGGATTTCAGTCCTTCACGGCGTAGTGTGTTACCAATTGTTTTCTTGGTGACTATGGTCCCAGCTGCCTTGAGATCATTGACAAGATCCTCCCGTGTAGTTCTGGGCTGATTCCTCACCGTTATCATGATCATTGCAACTCCACGAGGTGAGATCTTGCATGGAGCCCCAGGCCGAGGGAGATTGACAGTTCTTTTGTGTTTCTTCCATTTGTGAATAATCGCACCAACTGTTGTCACCTCACCAAGCTGCTTGGCAATGGTCTTGTAGCCCATTCCAGCCTTGTGTAGGTCTACAATCTTGTCCCTGACATCCTTGGAGTGGTCTTTGGTCTTTGCCATGGTGGAGAGTTTGTATTCTGATTGATTGATTGCTTCTGTGGACAGGTGTCTTTTATACAGGTAACAAGCTGAGATTAGGAGCACTCCCTTTAAGATTGTGCTCCTAATCTCAGCTCGTTACCTGTTTAAAAGACACCTGGGAGCCAGAAATCTTTCTGATTGAGAGGGGTTCAAATACTTATTTCCCTCATTAAAATGCAAATAAATTTATAACATTTTTCACATGCGTTTTTCTGGATTTTTTTGTTGTTATTCTGTCTTTCACTGTTCAAATAAACCTACCATTAAAATTATAGACTGATAATTTCTTTGTCAGTGGGCAAACGTACAAAATCAGCAGGGGATCAAATACTTATTTCCCCCACTGTACATGTTTAAAGCAGGCCACCATAGTCTCTGTGCCCAAAAACGTCAATGTAACCTGCCTTAATGACTACCGCCCAATAGCACTCACATCTGTAGCCATGAAATGCTTTGAAAGGCTGGTCATGCCTCACATCAACACCATTATCCCAGACCCACTCCAAATCGCATAATGCCCCAACAGATCCACAGATGACGCAATCTCTATTGAACTTCACACTGCCCTTTCCCACCTGGACAAAAGGAACACAAAGTGAGAATGCTGTTCATTGACTACAGCTCACGCCCCCATTCACATGGTGGGATTGTAGTGGAGTGGGTTCTAGAGCTTCAAATTCCTTGGTGTCCTCAATAAGGATCTATCATGGTCTAAACACACTAACACAGTCGTGAAAAGGGCACAAAAACACCTCTTTCACCTTAGGAGTTTGAAAAGATTTGGCATAGGCCCTCAGATACTCAAAATTTTCTACAGCTGCTCCATTGAGAGCATCTTGACTGGCTGCATCACTGCTTAGTATGGCAACTGCTTGGCATCTGATTGCAAGGCACTACAGAGGGTAATGTGGACGGCCCAGTACATCACTGGGGCCAAGCTCCCTGTCATCCAGGACCTCTATACCAGGCGGTGTCAGAGGAAGGTCCTAAAGGAAGGTTAAAAATTCCAGCCACCCAAGTCATACACTGTTCTCTCTGGAAGTCTGGAACCAACAACAACCTGAGCAGCTTCTATCCCCAAGCCATAAGACTGTTAAATAGTTTACCAAACAGCTACCCGGACTGTCTGCAACGACATTGACTATACGCCACTCACTCCCGAGTGGCGCAGCGGTCTAAGGCACAGCATCTCAGTGCAAGAGGTATCACTACAGTCCCTGGTTTGAATCCAGGCTGTATCACATCCGGCCGTGATTGGGAGTCCCCTAGGGCGGCGCACAATTGTCCCAGCGTCGTCCGGGTTTGGCCGGGCTAGGCCGTCATTGTAAATAAAAATGTGTTCTTAACTGACGTAGTTAAATAAAAAAATATATAAAAAAATTGACACTGCTGCTACTGTTTACTATCTGTCACTTTATTCCTAGATACACTACCAGTCAAAAGTTTGGACACACATACTCATTCAAGGGTTTTTCTTCAATGTACTATTTTCTACTTTGTCCATTGCTCGTGTTTCTTGGCCCAAGCAAGTCTCTTCTTCTTATTGGTGTCGATTGGTTTCTTCTCAGCAATTCAACCATAACGGCCTAATTCACAGTCTCCTCTGAACTCTGAACAGTTGATGTTGAGATGTGTCTGCTACTTGAATATACTCATCAGACCAAAGGACAGATTTCCACCGGTCTAATGTTCATTGCTCGTGTTTCTTGGCCCAAGCAAGTCTCTTCTTCTTATTGGTGTCTATTGGTTTCTTCTCAGCAATTCAACCATGATGGCCTGATTCACACAGTCTCTTCTGAACTCTGAACAGTTGATGTTGAGATGTGTCTGCTACTTGAACTCTTTTAAGCATTTATTTGGGCTGCAATTCTAAGGCTGGTAACTCTAATGAACGTATCCTCTGCAGCAGAGGTAACTCTGGGTCTTCCTTCCCTGTGGCGGTCCTCATGAGAGCCAGTTTCATCACAGCGCTTGATGGTTTTTGCAACTGCACTTGAATAAACTTTCAAAGTTATTGGGATGTTCCATATTGACTGACCATCATGTCTTAAAGTAATGATGGTCTGTCGTTTCTCTTTGCTTATTTGAGCTGTTCTTGCCATAATATGGACTTGGTCTTTAATCTTCTGAATACCACCCCTACCTTGTCACAACACAACTGATTGGCTCAAACGCATTAATAAGGAAAGAAATTCCACAAATTAACTTTTTTTAAATTGTTTGATTTTATTTAATCTTTATTTAACTAGGCAAGTCAGTTAAGAACACATTCTTAATTACAATGACAGCCTACCAAAAGGCAAAAGGCCTCCTGCAGGGATAGGGGCTGGGATTATAAATATATATTTTTAATATAAATATAGGACAAAAAAACACATCATGACAAACTAAGGCACACCTGTTACTTGAAATGTATTCCAGGTGACTACCTCATGAATCTGGTTGAGAGAATGCCAAGAGTGTGCAAAGCTGTCATCAAGGCAAAGGGTGGCTACTTTGAAGAATTTCAAATATAAGATATATTTAGATTTATTTAACATTTTGGTTACTACATGATTCCATATGTGTTATTTCATAGTTTTGATGTCTTCACTATTATTCTACAATGTAGAAAATAGAAAAAATAAGGAGTAGGTGTGTCCAATCTTTTGACTGGTACTGTATATGTGCATATCTACCTATATTACCTCGTACCCCTGCACATGGACTCTGTACTGGTACCCAATGTCTATATCCAAGTTATTGTTCCTCATTATGTATTTATTATTACTTTAGTATTATTTCCTCTATTGTCTTTCTCTCTGCATTGTTGGGAAGGGCCCGTAAGTAAGCATTTCATTGTTAGTTCACACCTGTTGTTTACGAAGCACGTGACAAATACAATTTGATTTGATTTGATTAATTTCACATCCATCCATCAGGCAGATTAGACTTTTAGGACAACAGGTGGTCAATAGCCCTCATCACAAACCTGTCTTCAGCTTAGACTTGTAGGACAACAGGTGGTCAATAGCCCTCATCACAAACCTGCCTTCAGATTAGATTTGTAGGACAACAGGTGGTCAATAGCCCTCATCACAAACCTGCCTTCAGCTTAGACTTGTAGGACAACAGGTGGTCAATAGCCCTCATCACACACCTGCCTTCAGATTAAACTTGTAGGACAACAGGTGGTCAATAGCCCTCATCACAAACCTGCCTTCAGCTTAGACTTTTAGGACAACAGGTGGTCAATAGCCCTCATCACAAACCTGTCTTCAGCTTAGACTTGTAGGACAACAGGTGGTCAATAGCCCTCATCACAAACCTGCCTTCAGATTAGATTTGTAGGACAACAGGTGGTCAATAGCCCTCATCACAAACCTGCCTTCAGCTTAGACTTGTAGGACAACAGGTGGTCAATAGCCCTCATCACACACCTGCCTTCAGATTAAACTTGTAGGACAACAGGTGGTCAATAGCCCTCATCACAAACCTGCCTTCAGCTTAGACTACTAGGACAACAGGTGGTCAATAGCCCTCATCACAAACCTGCCTTCAGCTTAGACTTGTAGGACAACAGGTGGTCAATAGCCCTCATAACAAACCTGCCTTCAGCTTAGACTACTAGGACAACAGGTGGTCAATAGCCCTCATCACAAACCTGCCTTCCATGTGGTCTTGGCATGGGGAGGAATACTGATTTGGTTATATACTGTACGTAAATAGCAACATGCCAGGTTAGTATGCAGTACTGTATAGGTCCAGTCTTAGATGACATGCCATGCATAATTTGTCAATTGTTATGAGCCAGTGTAGTATTAGACAAGTGTTTAAAAGCCTTCTCTTGGGTTGTTTCCTGTTGGGTTTGAGACAAGGCATTCATTCCACCAGTTACCTGTTCATCACCAATAACACACTTGACTCTGGTAGGTAAACAAAGTGACAAAAGGACACTGACATGTCTAACAAGCCATTCAAAACAGACAAAAGCAAGTCTGACAAACCAAACATGGACATGCTGTTTGCATTTATCCAAACTGACAAGTGAATTTAGTTTCATAGACGACGTCTCCACCCTCCACCCTCCACCCTTATCCACCAACATGACACAAAACCTCACACCAAAAACAGTACTATCTAAACAACCTTTCAAAAAGCCATCAGTCTTCCATCATAAAATCCCCTCACCATCTCACCCTTGACCACATTTGAGAATTCTGAATTTCCACATCAGGGCATGTCACACCTTCTATCCTTCCTTCACTCTCTCCCTCTCCCTCCTACTTCTCCCTCCCCCTTCTCCCTCCCCATTCTCCCTCCCCCTTCCCTGGCTTAAAACAGATTTTGGTTGCTTAAACTCCTTTCTATCTCTCACAGTTGGAAGGACCACTGCACCCCCACACATTGACTCGGTACCTGTGTCCACTGTTTATAGCCTCGGTATTGTTATGTACATTTATAGTGTTGCCTTGTGATTGAGTCTTATTTTTTTTATTTTAGTTTATTTAGTAAATATTTTACTAACTCTATTACTTGAACTGCATTGTTGGTTAAAGGCTTGTAAGTAAGCATTTCACGGTAAGGTCTACACCTGTTGTATTCGACGCATGTGACAAATACAATTTGATTTGATTGAAAGCAACCCCCTTTTCCTAGAGCGCCTGACTGGCTGAAGGCCTGCCAAATGTCGAGGGCTGGCAAACCGTGCCAATATATCCTCCAAAAAGTATGACAAACAGTCTGTGCTGCTACCATCAGAACAGCGGGACATTACAACTTATTCCACAATTATAACATAATTAATTAAAAAGCTATTATACATTAGGCCACTCCATTACACAGAATAGTGTGGATGTTGTACACACACAGGCTCAAACGTACAAGTGACAGGATAAAAGGAGAGAGAAAGTGTAAAACAGGGTGCTGCTACTACAATGTGCACATCTACTTGTAAGCAACCACGACAACCAACAAGGTAACACGACAGAGACATCAAAGATTTTCAAAGAGAACCTTTCGCTCTGTCAAATTTTACATTACCTTGATCAATTCAAATCTTCTGTTCCCTATCAAATGCTGCAGATTGAATGCACCAGGGTACCCAATGAAAACACTGAGAAGGACTTCTAATAGGATCCTAAAGCAATTTAGACAATTTAGTGTTGTGTGTGTGTGTTTGTGTGCGTGCATGCATGTCTCCATGTCTGCCTGTCTGTCTGGGTCTCCATATCTGCCTGCCTGTCTGTGTCTCCATGTCTGCCTGTCTGTCTGGGTCTCCGTGTCAACCTGTCTATCTGTGTCTCCATGTCAGCCTGTCTGTCTGTGTCTCCATGTGTGTCTGTCTGTCTGGGTCTCCATGTCAGTACCATCACGTGTATGCTTGCTTTTTCATCTGAGTGCTTGCATGCATATGGAGCATAATCAACGAGCGTCCATAAAGATAGCCTACAGCAAATATTTACATTCCACTCAATGGGTTTCTCCATAGCCCAGTGAGTTGATTGCTTTGTTAATGGCAACAGTGCAGTGTAGTGTAGTGGAACACGGGGGGCAGAGTGCCGGGATGAGGGATGGAGGGATGGAGGGATGGAGGGAGCCAATGTAGCGGAGCGGAGCCAAACAGCTACACCACTATAATTAGGGGGAAAAATAAACCGTTAATGTGGCAGCGCTCGGGAGAAACACAAAGAAATATGACAACGATATGCCTCACAGCCCATTACCCAACAAGCACTGCTTCACTTCAGCGAACGGGCTGTGGAAGTTTTACTATAGGGTGGGCGGTCAGGCCAGATATTGTGTGTTTATAATATTCAAAAGAGGTCTTTACGATTATATATGAGTAATTCTGCTTGTGACTATGCCACTAAAAGCATTAACTGAAGTATTGACGGAAGCATTGAAGCTAGAATGCTAAATTGAAACAATAACAAAGCAGACACCCCGCCACTGTCTTGGTAAAAAGCTGAGGGATGGGTCTGGATAAATGTAACCACTCTATAACTCATAGACATGAATACAGACTAAAGCGAATTTCCCTCTGTGATTTTTAGGAAGATTTTAACCTATTTCTGGAGATCATTATTTATTTCATGTGATTATTGATTCATTTTAAGGTTTAAAAAATCTGGTCAACCCTGTTAAGTGAACTGTACTCTTGTTTTAATATGGTGCAACTATTCCTTTTTAAATATATATATATATATATATATATAAAGGAAACATTGAACATCTAAAACTAAAATCATAGTGTGAGCTGGTTCATTTATTTTTTTCTGATGTTTTGTTGTGGAAAATTGAGCGGGTCCATTATAACACATCAGCCCTGTTACCTGTAGATAGATGGGCTAGAAATGTTTTTTTTTTAAGCTTGCGTTCAATTGCCCCTCACTGTTGCATTCAACAACTTTCCATTCCTCTTGTCACAAGGGGATTCATGGCTAATTTAAGATTAAGTTGTCAACCCTGTTACGGTCAACCCTGTTATGGTCAACCCTGTTACAGCCAACCCTGTTACGGTCAACCTTGTTACGGTCAACATGTTACGGTCAACCCTGTTACGGTCAACCCTGTTACAGTCAACCCTGTTACAGTCAACCTTGTTACGGTCAACATGTTACAGTCAACATGGTACGGTCAACATGTTACAGTCAACCCTGTTACGGTCAACCTTGTTATGGTCAATGTTGTTACGGTCAACCCTGTTACGGTCAACCCTGTTACGGACAACACCGTTACAGTATTTGGCAATAATAGGTACTTACTGTAGTATTAGAATTTTTAAAACTATTGAGAAGGGAAAACGTGTTTTTATTAAGTTGAACATGTGCTCTTTATGACCCCAAAAAATCTCACCAAGTTAGAATACCCAAAAGAGCCTCATTTCGTCGAACGACTCAAAACAAAAGGGGGACAAATTAGTGTAACAAACACAGCGAATCACTCATTTCACCACTTTTTTTCTACATTATTGAGTATTTAGAAGTTGCTATCCTGGAGAAATCATGACAATCAGTGTCCTTTGAAACCAACTGAGTGTGTTCTATCTATCTCGTCTCACATGCTTCTTCTCTCTTTGATATTTTATTCCACACTCCTCTCTCTAAGAGCTGCTGATCCCGTTTCACAGCTGCAACACTGACGTATTTTATTCATTCTTTCGTTCATTCCATCATTGCCTCTGAGCAGCCTAATTACAGTAAATCCATAATCAGCACAGGGTAGCCTGTGTTTTACTACTAATCAGACAGTCTGTGATGTAGACTGTGTTTTACTACTAATCAGACAGTCTTCGATGTACCCTGTGTTTTACTACTAATCAGACAGTCTGTGATGTAGACTGTGTTTTAATACTAATCAGACAGTCTTCGATGTAGACTGTGTTTTACTACTAATCAGACAGTCTGTGATGTAGACTGTGTTTTAATACTAATCAGACAGTCTTCGATGTAGACTGTGTTTTAATACTAATCAGACAGTCTTCGATGTAGACTGTGTTTTAATACTAATCAGACAGTCTTCGATGTACCCTGTGTTTTACTACTAATCAGACAGTCTGTGATGTAGACTGTGTTTTAATACTAATCAGACAGTCTTCGATGTAGACTGTGTTTTAATACTAATCAGACAGTCTTCGATGTAGCCTGTGTTTTAATACTAATCAGACAGTCTGTGATGTAGACTGTGTTTTAATACTAATCAGACAGTCTTCGATGTAGACTGTGTTTTAATACTAATCAGACAGTCTTCGATGTAGCCTGTGTTTTAATACTAATCAGACAGTCTTCGATGTAGACTGTGTTTTAATACTAATCAGACAGTCTTCGATTTAGCCTGTGTTTTAATACTAATCAGACAGTCTTCGATGTAGACTGTGTTTTAATACTAATCAGACAGTCTTCGATGTAGACTGTGTTTTAATGCTAATCAGACAGTCTTCGATGTAGACTGTGTTTTAATACTAATCAGACAGTCTTCGATGTACCCTGTGTTTTAATACTAATCAGACAGTCTTCGATGTAGACTGTGTTTTAATACTAATCAGACAGTCTTCGATGTAGCCTGTGTTTTAATACTAATCAGACAGTCTTCGATGTAGACTGTGTTTTAATACTAATCAGACAGTCTTCGATGTAGACTGTGTTTTAATACTGTGGTGAAACTGTGGGACAGCTTGTAAGGGAGGACGTTACTAAATCATTAGCTAATTGCTCACACCTGTGCCTGCTTGCAAGACTCTGCCGGGACTCTGAGAAACTGATATAAGGCAGAGCCGAGAGAGCAGGCATTTCTTGCCGGGACTCTGATAAACTGATATAAGGCAGAGCCGAGAGAGCAGGCATTTCTTGCCGGGACTCTGATAAACTGATATAAGGCAGAGCCGAGAGAGCAGGCATTTCTTGCCGGGACTCTGAGAAACTGATATAAGGCAGAGCCGAGAGAGCAGGCATTTCTTGGCGAGGGAGCTGTGCTTTGATGAACGTTGGGCTTGTAGCCTTAGCAGGTATCCACATTGCACTCACCTTAATGAGGGAAGGTTGTCCTTCGCTGCTGGGTAGGGAGACCAGCTAAAAAGACAGGTAGTGAGGGGAATTTGGGGAACAAGATAAGATAGTGGGGTCTGTTCCCCTCCTTCTGGGAATAGACCACTCTGCGCATTGTAGCGGTTTATTGGACATGCAAATTAATTAGCTAAGATTTATTAGTGTTTGTAAACGGAGCACGCTGATAGTGTAGTGCACTCCTCTATTCTACGTAATGAATCAGGCTAAAACCTACAGTGATCAACCTGAATCAAATTATAGCCTAGTTGTTGTTCCTGTCCAGTTCGTAGCCTATTCAGTGCACCGTTAGCTGGGAGAGTTAATTGTTTTCAAATGTTACATTTAAATGTTACGTCTATGTTCTCTTTCGTTGGCTTAGTCTTGTTAATTGTTTTTATACTGAACAAAATATAAAGGCACCATGTAAAGTGTTGGTCCTATGTTTCATGGGCTGAAATAAAAGATCCCAGACATTTTCTATGACCTTACTATTTATTATCATGTGTGTGTCTCTGGACCATGCATAGGCTTATTATACCCCAGTGATTTTTGCATATTTGTACAATTGCATTTCATTTTGGCTAGGCCCAGTTTGCAGTGAAGTAGAAGTAGAACCTAGGACCGTATGTATCTCAATAGTGTGTGTCCTGTCACCTTTTAGCACGTCATTACACTTAGCCTGTGTGCCATACACCTTCGGTCACTGCAGCACACTGATTGGGTTACAGAGACTACAGAAATTTAGCAGGTCACCTAGCAGTTCATGCACGCTGTCTTATGAAATTGTGTATTTAATAAAAGATAATTGTTGGCTATATCTGTGAGTTTTGATGTCCTATCCTCTGACACCGGACCATACCGGTCAAACAAAGAGGATGCTACTCTGCTCAATCCACTACTTGCCCCATAACTCTGGTGGTCTAGCGAGCCTTACTACAAAATCAGCAAGTCTCCGACGTAGCCTGGGTTTTTATTAAAACTCCTATATTATACAGTACAAATAAGCCCTACGAACACACTTTGAACATGTTTACAGCACACAGATAGCCAGCACACCGAATCAAACACACACACACATTGTCTCACTCCCTCTGTTCGATATTAATACCAGGATTATTTATTCATCCAGAACACATCACACTCATACAGTGTATTCGGATGTATTCAAACCCCTTGACTTTTTCCACATTTTGTTACATTACAGCCTTATTCTAAAATGGAATAATGAATGTAATGAATAAAATAATTAAAATGTAAAACAGAAAAACCTTACTTACATGAGTATTCATGAGACTCGAAATTGAGCTCAGGTGCATGCTGTTTCCATTGATCATCTTTGAGATGTTTCTACAACTGTGGTAAATGTTTCTACAACTACAACTGTGGTAAATTAAATTGATTGGAAAACAAGTTTTTAGAAATATCGTATTTACGTAAGTATTCAGACCCTCGGCTTTGAGAATTGAGCTCAGGTGCATCCTGTTTCCATATATCATACTTAAGATGTTTCTACAACTTGATTGGAGTTCACCTGTGGTAAATTCAATTGAATGGACATGATTTGGAAAGGTACACCCTGTCTATATAAAGGTCTCACAGTTGACAGTGCACGTCAGAGCAAAAACCAAGCCATGAGGTCGAAAGGATTTGGGCGAGACACAGATCTGGGGAAGGGTACCAAAACATTTCTGCAACATTGAAGGTTCCTAAGAACACAGTGGCCTCCATCATTCTTAAATGGAAGAAGTTTGGAACCGCCAAAACTCTTCCAAGAGCTGGCCACTCGGCCAAACTGAAAAATAGGAAACAACATCTCCCCCCCGCTGATCCTCAACACCTCCACCCCGCTGATCCTCAACACTGGGGCCCCACAAGGGTTTGATCTCAGCCCTCTCCTGTACTCCGTGTTCACCCATGACTGCGTGGCCAAGCACGCCTCCAACTCAATCATCAAGTTTGCTAACGACACTACAGTGGTAGGCTTGACTACCAACAATGACGAGACGGCCTACAGGGAGGAGGTGAGAGCCCTCGGAGTGTGGTGTCAGGAAAATAACCTCTCACTCAACGTCAACAAAACTAAGGAGATGATCGTGGACTTCAGGAAACAGCAGAGGGAGCACCCCCTATCCACATCGACGGGACAGTAGTGGAGAAGGTGGAAAGTTTTAAGTTCCTCGGCGTACACATCACGGACAAACTGAAACGGTCCACCCACACAGACAGTGTGGTGAAGAGGCTGAAGAAATGTGGCTTGTCACCAAAAACACTCACAAACTTCTACAGATGCACAATCGAGAGCATCCTGTCGGGCTGTATCACCGCCTGGTACGGCAACTGCTCCGCCCACAACCGTAAGGCTCTCCAGAGGGTAGTGAGGATTGCACAACGCATCACTGGGGATAAACTACCTGCCCTCCAGGACACCTACACCACCTGATGTCACAGGAAGGCCAAAAAGATCATCAAGGACAACAACCACCCGAGCCACTGCCTGCTCACCCCGTTATCATCCAGAAGCCGAGGTCAGAACAGGTGCATCAAAGCTGGGACCGAGAGACTGAAAAACAGCTTCTATCTCAAGGCCATCAGACTGTTAAACAGCCACCACTAACATTGAGTGGCTGTGGCCAACATACTGACTTAAATCTCTAGCCACTTTAAATAATAGAACATTTGATGTAACACATGTATCACTAGCCCCTTTAAACAATTTTGTATATAATGTTTACATATCCGACATTACTCATATCAAATGTATACACTGTACTCTATACCATCTACTGAATCTTGCCTATGCAGTTTGTCCATCGACTCAAATCTCTAGCCACTTTAATAATTAAAAAGTGGATGTAATAAATGTATCACTAGCCACTTTAAAAGATGCCATTTATATAATGTTTACATATCCTACACTACTCATCTCACATGTATATACTGTACTATATACCATCTACTGCATCTTGCCTATGCCGGTCAGGCAACGCTCATCCATATATTTATATGTACAGTACATACTAGTATTCATTCCTTTACACTTGTGTGTATAAGGTAGTTGTTGTGAAATTGTTAGATTCCTTGTTAGATACTACTGCATGGGCGGAACTAGAAGCACAAGAATTTCGCTACACTCGCATTAACATCTGCTAACCATGTGTATGTGACAAATACAATTTGATTTGATTTAATAGGGGAAGAAGGACCTTGGTCAGGAAGGTGACCAAGAACCCAATGGTCACTCTGACAGAGCTAAAGAGTTCCTCTGCAGCACTCCACCAATCAGGCCTTTATGGTAGTACCCAGACGGAAGCCACTCCTCAGTAAAAGGCACATGACAGCCTGCTTGGAGTTTGCCTAAAAAGGCACCTAAAGACTCTCAGACCATAAGAAACAAGATTCTCTGGTCTGATGAAACTCAGATTGAACGCTTTGGCCTGAATGCCAAGCATCACGTCTGGAGGAAACCTGGCACCGTCCTTACGGGGAAGAATGGTGGTGGCAGCATCATGCTCTGGGGATGTTTTTCAGAGGAAGGGACTGGGAGACTAGTCAGGATCGAGGCAAAGATGAACAGAGCAAAGTACACAGAGATCCTTGATGAAAACCTGCTCCAGAGCACTCAGGACCACAGACTGGGGCGACGGTTAACCTTCCAACAGGACAATGACCCTAAGCACACAGCCAAGACAATGCAGGAGTGGCTTCGGGACAAGTCTCTGAATGTCCTTGAGTGGCCCAGCCGGATTTGAACTGGATCGAACATCTCTGCAGAGAACTGAAAATAGCTGTACAGCAAGCTCCCCATCCAACCTGACAGAGCTTGAAAGTATCTGCAGAGAAGAATGGGAGAAACCCAAATGCAGGTGTTAATTTATTTTATTTTATTTCACCTTTTTTAACCAGGTAGGCCAGTTGAGAACAAGTTCTTATTTACAACTGCGACCTGGCCAAAGCAGTGAGCCACAAACAACACAGAGTTACACATGGGATAAATAAACGTACAGTCAATAACTGTCACGTCCTGGCCATAGAGAGCACTCTGGGTTTTAGGGAGCGTTTGACAGTGATGATGGGTGGTCGTTTGACCGCGGACCCATTACGGACGCAGGCAATGAGGCAGTGATTGCTGAGATCCTGGTTGAAGACAGCAGAGGTGTATTTAGAGGGCAGGTTGGTCAGGATGATATCTATGAGGGTGCCCGTGTTTACGAAATTAGGGCTGTACCTGGTAGGTTCCTTGATAATTTGTGTGAGATTGAGGGCATCTAGCTTAGATTGTAGGACATCCGGGGTGTTAAGCATATCCCAGTTTAGGTCACCGAACAGTACAAACTCTGAAGATAAATGGGTGGCAATTAATTCACATATGGTGTCCAGGGCACAGCTGGGGGCTGAGGGGGGTCTATAACAAGCTGCAATGGTGAGAGACTTATTTCTGGAAAGGTGGATTTTTAAAAGTAGAAGCTCGAACTGTTTGGGCAAAGACCTGAATAGCATGACAGAACTCTGCAGGCTATCTCTTCAGTAGATTGCAACTCCACCCCCTTTGGCTGTTCTATCTTGGCGGAAAATGTTGTAGTTGGGGATGGAAATTTCTGAATTTTTGGTGGCCTTCCTAAGCCAGGATTCAGACATGGCTTGGACATCAGGGTTGGCGGAGAGTGAGTACAGTGGAGGTAAACCTAGGCGTTGAGTGACGATGAGAGAGGATTAGTCTCTGGAGGCACCAGTTAAGCCAGGTGAGGTCTTCGCATGTGTGTGGGGTGGGACAAAAGAGCTATCTAAGGCATTTTGAGCAGGACTGAAGGCTCTACAGTTAAATAAAACAATAAGAACAAGCCAAGACAGCAGTAGACAAGGCATATTGACATTAGAGAGAGGTATAAAGCAATCACAGGTGTTGATCAGGAGAGCTAAGACAACAACGGGTAAATGGCAATGAATGGGCAGAGCGGGTCAGTTAGGTACATACAGGACCTGAGTTCGAGTCTGGGGCTGACAGGTAAACAAAATGAGGTATCATGTTATTGAAAAAGGCCAGGGGGCATCAGCTGTGTAGCTGAGTGATCATAGGGTCAAAAGAGCAGCAATAGGTGAGTCAGGGTGCCGTTCGGTAGTCACTACTACGCTAGGCGAGCAGGGGACACAGCGTTCAGAAAAGCTAGCGGGCCGGGGATAGTAGATGGTTCTTCGGCGACATCGTAACAGAATAGCCTGTTGAGACCACATCACGTCGGCAGTCCAGTCGTGATGAATCGGCGGGGCTCCGTGTCGACAATAAAGGGTCCAGGCCAATTGGCAAAGGAGGTATTTAAGCCCTATAATTAGCTGATATATGGGCCTAACTCGAGGCTAGATCAAGGCTAGCTGGTGCTTGCTTCGGAACAGAGGCGTTAGCTATCAGTTGCCACTCGTTTGCAGCTAGCTAGCTGCTATGATCCGGTGTAAATGCTCCAGAGCGGCAGGAATCCGGTGATGAGGTAGAGTGCCAAGCTTGTGTGCCAAGCTTGTAGCGTCATACCTAAGAAGACTCGAGGCTGTAATTGCTGCCAAAGGTGCATCAACAAAGTACTGAGTAAAGAGTCTGAACACTAATGTAAATGTCATATTTAAAAAAAAAAAAAATAGCAAAAAAAAAATATATATATTTTTGCTTTGTCATTATGGGGTAAAGTGTGTAGACTGATGAAGGAAAAAAAGTATTTCATTAATTTTAGAATAAGGCTGTAAAAGTCAAAGGGTCTGAATACTTTCTGAATGCACTGTATGTCTGTCCTGAGTGGGGCATAAATAGATGATTTGATGTTTGACAATCAATCAATAGAACATTACGCTGACACAGAGAGGGTTTCCATGGGAACAGATGACAGAGAGAAGAGAGGAGGAGAAGACATTAGAAGACAGGAGAGGTGGGTTAACTTCAGTGGAGGCTCCTCAGGGGAGAACCATCCTCCTCAGTGAATTTCAAAAAAAATTAAATAGTGACTAAACTAAATATAATCACGTGTCACAAAAGTATTTATTAAAACTCACTGTTTTGCAATGAAGGTCTACAGCCTCAGCAGCACACTGTAGGGTAGCACCATGGTGTAGCTGGAGGACAGCTACCTTCCGTCCTCCTCTGGGTACATTGACTTCAATATAAAACCTAGGAGGCTCATGGTTCTCACTCCCTTCCATAGACTTATACAGTAATTATGACAACCTCCGGAAGACAACCTCCAACCTATCAGAGCTCTTGCAGCATGAACTGGCATGTTGTCCACACAATCAAAGGATCAGATAATGAATATAGTACTGAAAGTATAAGCTGCAGATAGCTAGCACTGCACTGCATAAAATGTATACATCTCTGAAATAGAGAGAAAGACAATAGTT
The DNA here is from genome assembly GCA_030435695.1 of Brachymystax lenok tsinlingensis. Taxonomy (NCBI): domain Eukaryota; kingdom Metazoa; phylum Chordata; class Actinopteri; order Salmoniformes; family Salmonidae; genus Brachymystax; species Brachymystax lenok. The sequence goes on along the minus strand of CM059817.1, from coordinate 9,066,210 downwards.
GATCAGTTTTGAACAAATACATTTCTTCCAACATTAAGGAGAAGCAGAGAGAGAGAGAGAGAGAGAGAGAGAGAGAGAGAGAGAGAGAGCTAGCTACATTTTTTTACAATTTTCTTAGCTAGCGATTGCAGCTAGCTAGTTTAGCCTACCTCATGGTGGGGATAGGTAAAATTAGACTATCATGTAGTAGCCTAAACCTATCGATGTTACATTAAACTGGGTGAATGGAAAATGAATGACAGTGATTCAGTATGCTGGAATAGAAATAAAGCCATGCTCATAAAACAAAAAAAGTCCTCCCTCATCCTAAATGGTACCGACCACCACTGGTTAATTTACATGGCTTCTCTCAGACTCAGATTATCACCTTATAGCTGTGCCAAAGAGGAGGGGGAGAATATGCTAGGGAGGAAAGGAGGAAAAGGAAGAGGGCTGGGAAGGAGGATAGGGAGAGAACAAGGAGGTTAGATTCTCTCTTTCCTCCTTCCCTCTGTTATGAGATGTTAAATCTCTTTGAAGATCGACGTCCAACCCCCAACTCCCTATCCCCAGTATTTTAGCTACATCAACTCCATCATTACCACTGCATTGGGGTGATTATACATTTTCCTGATATGCTTATTAGAGGGGCTGGCTGTGTAGAAAGGTGGGTATTGTCTGTAGACTGTGTGAGTGATGTAAAGTTATGTGTGTATCCCTGCAGCTATTAAAGCCTATTATTTGGAGACACACCTGAGAATGAAGCTGTATCAGCAGCGACGGGCCAACAGGTTCTCTAAGTTTCCTTCATTTGCACCATTCTACAAGCAAATGACAAACTAAAGCTATTAAAGCATGACTAACCCAGACAGTCAAATGACTAACTAAAGCCATTAAAGCAGGACCAACCCAGCCAGTCAAATGACTAACAAAAGCTATTAAAGCATGACCAACCCAGCCGGTCAAATGACTAACTAAAGCCTTTAAAGCATGACTAACCCAGACAGTCAAATGACTAACTAAAGACATTAAAGCATGACCAACCCAGCCAGTCAAATTACTAACAAAAGCTATTAAAGCAAGACTAACCCAGCCAGTCAAATGACTAACTCAAGCCATTAAAGCATGACCAACCCAGCCAGTCAATTGACTAAATAGCGCTATTAAAGCATGACCAACCCAGCCAGTCAAATGACTAACAAAAGCTATTAAAGCAAGACTAACCCAGCCAGTCAAATGACTAACTAAAGCCATTAAAGCATGACCAACCCAGCCAGTCAATTGACTAACAAAAGCTATTAAAGCATGAATAACCCAGCCAGTCAATTGAGTAACTAAAGCCATTAAAGCATGACCAACCCAGCCAGTCAATTGAGTAACTAAAGCCATTAAAGCATGGCCAACCCAGCCAGTCAAATGACTAACTAAAGCTATTAATAACAGGTCCCCTCAAAGTCCTTGAGAAAACGTCTGTGTTTGTATGACATATTGTAATGAATTAGGATGTGTGTGCACACAAAGTCAACGTTTTATGACTTATTTGAACAGAAAGAAAGCTGAAGGATGATTAATTTCTACTATAAAGAAGTACATTCTTTCTTTCTATGGAAAATAAATACATAGATTGGTAAGGTGGTTATTGGCCATTCAATACTACTGATATTCAGTTGCAGTCAGCCCTTTGAAAGCATCCGATCTGCTCTAGGGAGAGCAGAGATTCAACGGCATTATACTTGTTCAGGTCATGACAGAGAAATATTGCAGGGAGTAATCTAAGAATCCAATCATTTATTTTGATATGAAACGGAATGAAGAAAGGCTAATGAAATCTGAGGTTTGTAAACTTACACCTGAGACAGAGGGACAAGAGATGGAGGAAAGGAGAGAGAGGGAAGGAAGGAAGGAAAGAGAGAGAGAAGGAGAGGAAAGAGAGAAGGAAAGGGGAGGATAAGATAGGGCGAAGGAGGTAGATAAAGGCAACAAGGAAGAGAGATGATCTTTGTGGAGACCTCTCTCTCTCTCTCTCTCTCTCTCTCTCTCTCTCTCTCTCTCTCTCTCTCTCTCTCAATCTCAATCTCTGTCTCTCTCAGCCCCTGGCTACAATTAACTAATAGGGCTATCTCTTCCTGCCTGGCTCACAGCCCTTACACCACTGTGTGACACAGTCGACCACTCGCTCCTCCTCTACTGACCCTTTCCTGTTGACCCCCAGTAAACCAGAGTCCTCTACTGAGCTTTTCCTGTTTACCCCCAGTAGACCAGACTCCTGCTCTACTAACCCTTTCCTGTTGACCCCCAGTAGACCAGACTCCTGCTCTACTGACCCTTTCCTGTTGACCCCCAGTAGAAGAGACTCGTGCTCTACTAACCCTTTCCTGTTGACCCCCAGTAGACCAGACTCCTGCTCTACTGACCCTTTCCTGTTGACCCCCAGTAGACCAGACTCCTGCTCTACTAACCCTTTCCTGTTGACCCCCAGTAGACCAGACTCCTGCTCTACTGACCCTTTCCTGTTGACCCCCAGTAGACCAGACTCCTGCTCTACTAACCCTTTCCTGTTGACCCCAGCAGACCAGACTCCTGCTCTACTGACCCTTTCCTGTTGACCCCCAGTAGACCAGACTCCTGCTCTACTAACCCTTTCCTGTTGACCCCCAGTAGACCAGACTCCAGTAGACCCCTCATTACTCCTCTACTACCATTCCACTGTCCCACTCACACTATTCTATCAGTGTGTCCTACACTACAATCTTTTAGCTCTGTGGTGTTCTGCTGAAGGTTGTTTGACCTGTGAAACCCTAACAACAATATATTATAGCAATAAGGCCTGATGGGGTGTGGTATATGGCCAATATACCACAGCTAAGGGCTGTTCTTAAGCACGACGCAACACGTCGTGCTTAAGGGCTGTGCCTGGACACAGCCCTTAGCCGTGGTATATTGGCCATATATCACAAACCCCTGAGGTGCCTTATTGCTATTATAAACTTGTTACCAACATAGTTAGAGCAGTACAAATACATGTTTTGTCATACCCATGGTATACGGTCTGATATACCACAGCTTTTAGCCAATCAGCATTGAGTTAGGTCTTCAGGTTCATTTCTCGATCATGTATTGGTATCACTACCAAGTTGTTCCGTTTTGAAGGAAATTCCAATGAAACTATAGCGTTGAATTACCCCTGAATAGAGATGAATGTTTCTGTCTCGCCGCCGCCTCTCAATGGAAGAGAATATTAAGCACTACAAACACAGACCTATCCAGTCAATTATAGCAAGAAGGAAAACTAAAACAAACGGTACAAATGGCTGAGCGACCACATTATGTTGGAGGAATCAGTCAACTCCTGATGAATGGCTGAGCGACCACATTATGTTGGAGGAATCAGTCAACTCCTGATGAATGGCTGAGGGACCACATTATGTTGGAGGAATCAGTCAACTCCTGATGAAGGCGGCAGGTAGCCTAGTGGTTAGAGCGTTGGACTTGTAACCGGAGGGCTGCAAGTTCAAATCCCCGAGCTGACAAGGTAAAAATCTGTCGTTCTGCCCTGAACAAGGCAGTTAACCCACTGTTCCCCGGGCGCCGAAGACGTGGATGTCGATTAAAGGCAGCCCCCCGCACCTCTCTGATTCAGAGGGGTTGGGTTAAATGCGGAAGACACATTTCGGTTGAAGGCATTCGGTTGTACAACTGACTAATAATGGTGACTTTGACTTTGAATGGCTGAGCGACCACATTATGTTGGAGGAATCAGTCAACTCCTGATGAATGGCTGAGCGACCACATTATGTTGGAGGAATCAGTCAACTCCTGATGAATGGCTGAGGGACCACATTATGTTGGAGGAATCAGTCAACTCCTGATGAATGGCTGAGGGACCACATTATGTTGGAGGAATCAGTCAACTCTTGATGAATGGCTGAGGGACCACATTATGTTGGAGGAATCAGTCAACTCCTGATGAATGGCTGAGCAACCACATTATGTTGGAGGAATCAGTCAACTCCTGATGAATGGCTGAGCGACCACATTATGTTGGAGGAATCAGTCAACTCCTGATGAATGGCTGAGCGACCACATTATCTTGGAGGAATCAGTCAACTCCTGATGAATGGCTGAGGGACCACATTATGTTGGAGGAATCAGTCAACTCCTGATGAATGGCTGAGCGACCACATTATGTTGGAGGAATCAGTCAACTCCTGATGAATGGCTGAGCGACCACATTATGTTGGAGGAATCAGTCAACTCCTGATGAATGGCTGAGCGACCACATTATGTTGGAGGAATCAGTCAACTCCTGATGAATGGCTGAGCGACCACATTATGTTGGAGGAATCAGTCAACTCCTGATGAATGGCTGAGGGACCACATTATGTTGGAGGAATCAGTCAAGTCCTGATGAATGGCTGAGGGACCACATTATGTTGGAGGAATCAGTCAACTCCTGATGAATGGCTGAGGGACCACATTATGTTGCAGGAATCAGTCAACTCCTGATGAATGGCTGAGGGACCACATTATGTTGCAGGAATCAGTCAACTCCTGATGAATGGCTGAGGGACCACATTATGTTGGAGGAATCAGTCAACTCCTGATGAATGGCTGAGGGACCACATTATGTTGGAGGAATCAGTCAACTCCTGATGAATGGCTGAGCGACCACATTATGTTGGAGGAATCAGTCAACTCCTGATGAATGGCTGAGCGACCACATTATGTTGGAGGAATCAGTCAACTCCTGATGAATGGCTGAGGGACCACATTATGTTGGAGGAATCAGTCAACTCCTGATGAATGGCTGAGGGACCACATTATGTTGGAGGAATCAGTCAAGTCCTGATGAATGGCTGAGGGACCACATTATGTTGGAGGAATCAGTCAACTCCTGATGAATGGCTGAGGGACCACATTATGTTGCAGGAATCAGTCAACTCCTGATGAATGGCTGAGGGACCACATTATGTTGGAGGAATCAGTCAACTCCTGATGAATGGCTGAGGGACAACATTATGTTGGAGGAATCAGTCAACTCCTGATGAATGGCTGAGCGACCACATTATGTTGGAGGAATCAGTCAACTCCTGATGAATGGCTGAGCGACCACATTATGTTGGAGGAATCAGTCAACTCCTGATGAATGGCTGAGGGACCACATTATGTTGGAGGAATCAGTCAACTCCTGATGAATGGCTGAGGGACCACATTATGTTGGAGGAATCAGTCAACTCCTGATGAATGGCTGAGGGACCACATTATGTTGCAGGAATCAGTCAACTCCTGATGAATGGCTGAGGGACCACATTATGTTGGAGGAATCAGTCAACTCCTGATGAATGGCTGAGGGACCACATTATGTTGCAGGAATCAGTCAACTCCTGATGAATGGCTGAGCAACCACATTATGTTGGAGGAATCAGTCAACTCCTGATAATAAAGTAATGAAAGTGATACAAAAACATGAGAGTCCATAAAGACTTCTAACAACGAGACATCAGGTAGCTCAGCCAAAATGTGCACAGATCTTCTGTTCTACCAATGAAAGATGGATATTAGCATCTAACCAGCATTGAGAGTGGTCATAAGGCCTCCAATCCACTTCAGATCTGTAGTGGGTTATGAGGATTCCATTTATTTTTTATTTTAACCTTTATTTAACAAGGCAAGTCAGTTAAGAACATATTCTCATTTACAATGACGGCCTTGGAACAGTGGGTTAACTGCCTTGTTCAGGGGCAGAACGACAGCTCGGGGAATCAATCTATAAACCTTTCGGTTACTGGCCCAACGCTCTAACCACTAGGCTACCTGCCGCCCCATGAATGTAGCTGTAGTGGGTTATGAGGATTCCATGACCGTAGCTGTAGTGGGTTATGAGGATTCCATGACCGTAGCTGTAGTGGGTTATGAGGATTCCATGACGGTAGCTGTAGTGGGTTATGAGGATTCCATGACGGTAGCTGTAGTGGGTTATGAGGATTCCATGACCGTAGCTGTAGTCGGTTATGAGGTTTCCATGACCGTAGCTGTAGTGGGTTGTTATGAGGTTTCCATGACCGTAGCTGTAGTGGGTTATGAGGTTTCCATGACCGTAGCTGTAGTGGGTTATGAGGTTTCCATGACCGTAGCTGTAGTGGGTTATGAGGTTTCCATGACCGTAGCTGTAGTGGGTTATGAGAATTCCATGATAGGCACTTATCTCTCTAACACGAGTCTAACTAGACATGTGGGCCCAGTTAAATAGACATTACATGGCATATTCATGACAAACTGAATGTTATTGCAGAATAAACTGCATCCTTTATAGCAGTGTGTGTGTGTGCCTATATGATTGCATACGCGTGTGTCAGCATGCCTGTGTGTGAGTGTTTGAAAATGTGTTTGAAAGAGCTATCTCCCCAGAGGGGCTTGGTGCCTGACGGCTCTGGGCTGGAAAACACGCTTTATGTTCTTCTGCATTAAAATGCCATTCTGGCAGCCAGCTTAAAGCCTCAGCATTGAAGGAGCACAGAATTCTGCTTACAAGCCACAGCAAACAGTGAGAATGAATGGAGTATGAATACAGTATGCCGTGCTCTGACTGCTTGATACTAAAGTACAGTGGGTTTGGGAAAGACTTAAAAAAAAAGGTGCAATCTAGAACCTAAAATGACTATTTGGTTGTTCCCATAGGAGAACCATTTGAAGAACACTTTTTGGTTCCAGGTAGAACATTTTACACAGAAGGTTCTAAATGGAACCCTACGGAGACAGTCGAAGAACACTTTGGAACCCTTTTTTCTAAGAGTGAACTGAAATAATTCCTTATGAGCACGAACACGTCTCAACCATGGCAAATGGTGTGTGATAAAATAATTAGGTTGACTTACAATCAGTGCTTAAATGTCAACAACATTACAGCTATGAAATGAACAGCTTCCTTCAGTGTGAATTCAGTCAGAAGTACATCCTGTAGTTCACAAATACTGATCACTGCTTTCTCTTTCCTACTGTATGTGTGTTGGCACGACTTTGCTGTCGGGGTTAGCAGGGGAAAGTGTCTGTTTTTGATGTCTATATGAGCATGGCACCCCCACCGCCCGTGTCTCTCTCTCTCTCTCCCTCTCCCTCTCTCTCTCTCTCTCTCTCTCTCTCTCTCTCTCTCTCTGTCTCTCTGTCTCTGTGTCTCTGTCTCTCTCTGTCTCTGTCTCTCTCTGTCTCTGTCTGTCTCTCTCACTGTCACTCACTGTCTCTGTCACTGCCTTTCTCTGTCTCTCTCTGTCTCTCTCTCTCTCTCTGTCTGTCTCTCTCTCTGTCTATCTCTCTCTCTGTCTCTGTCCTTCTCTCTGTCTCTCTCTGTCTTTCTCTCTGTCTCTGTCTCTCGTTGTCTCTGTCTCTCTCTCTGTCTATCTCTCTCTCTGGCTCTCTCTGGCTCTCTCTGTCTCTGTCTCTGTCTCTCTCTGTCTCTGTCTCTCAGGAGGGATCAATGTAAATAGTCCGGGTGGCCATTTGTTAAATTGTTCAGCAGTCTTATGGCTTGGGGGTAGAAGCTGTTAAGGAGCCTTTTGTTCCGAGACTTTGAGCTCCGGTAGCAGAGAGAACAGTCTATTACTTGGGTGACTGGAGAATTATTTGGGCCTTCCTCTGACACCGCCTAGTATATAGGTCCTGGATGGCAGGAAGCTTGGACCCAGTGATGTACTGGGCCGGACGCACTACCCTCTGTAGCGCCAAGCAGTTGCCATACCAGGCAGTGATGCAACTGATCAGGATGCTCTCGATGGTGCAGCTGTATAACGTTTTGAGTATCTGGGGACCCATGCCAAATCTTTTCAGTCTCCTGAGGGGAAAAGGTTTTGTTGTGCACTCTTCACAACTGTCTTGGTGTGTTTGGACCATAATGGTTTGTTGGTGATGTGGACACCAAGGAACTTGAAACAGTCGACTCGCTCCACTTCAGCCCCGTCGATGTTAATGGGGGCCTGTTCGGCCATCTTTTTAATGTAGTCCACGATCAGCTCCTTTGTCTTGATCACATTCAGGGAGAGGTTGTGGTCCTGGCACCACACTGCCAGGTCTCGGACCTACTCCCTATAGGCTGTCTCATTGTTGTCTGTGATCAGGCCTACCACTGTTGTGTCGTCAGCAAACTTAATGATGGTGTTGGCCTCGCAGTCGTGGGTGAACAGGGAGTACAGGAGGGGACTAAGCATGCACCCATTAGGGGCCCCAGTGTTGTGGATAAGTGTACCTCCTAGGGGCGGCCTGTTAGGAAGTCCAGGTTCCAGTTGCAGAGGGAGGTGTTCAGTCCCAGGGTCCTTAGCTTATTGATGAGATTTGTGGGTATTATGGTATTATTAACGCTGAGCTGTAGTCAATGAACAGCATTCTCACATAGGTGTTCCTTTTGTCCAGGTGGGAAAGGGCAGTGTGGAGTTTGAGGTTGCGGCATCTGTGGATCTGTTGGGGCGGTATGTGAATTGGACTGGATCTAGAGTTTCCGGCATGATGGTGTTGATGTGAGCCATGACCAGCTTTTCAAAGCATTTCATGGCTACCGACGTGAGTACTACAGGGCGGTAATCATTTAGGCAGGTTACCTTCACTATCTTGGGCACAGGGTCTGTTTGAAACATGTAGGTATTACAAGCTCGGTCAGGGAGAGGTGGAAAATGTCAGTGAAGACACGTGCCAGTTGGTTAAAATGGATGACTGGCGAAGATAGCTGACTGTAATCTGGCCTTTTAATGAATCCACTGATACATTTTACTGTGAGTAGTTTATATACAGTGTGTGCATTTATTTGTTATAAGTCAGGCATAGGTCTTTATAAATACTACATAGAGATAGTTGCTTATGAGTGATTTCTGAGGCATCTATATAGGGTTTATAAAAGGATGATCATTTCGGTTAGAAAGTTGTTGTTTGCTCAAAACGTGACCCGTTTGTCCGGGTTTGATTCAGATGTCGTGTTGAGGCACATTCAGAGAGCAGCCAATAGCAGCGTACCCAGAGCCCCAGTGGTCACAGCATGTAACTCAGCCACTCAGACTCCCACTGTGGCCTGTGGTGTTGAGGCACATTGTGTGTTTGTGTGTGTGTGTGTGTGTGTGTGTGTGTGTGTGTGTGTGTGTGTGTGTGTGTGTGTGTGTGTGTGTGTGTGTGTGTGTGTGTGCATATGTACTTGTGAGGCATATTCTGGTCGGCTTGTTTTGACTCGTTTCACCAATCACCATCTGCTGAGAGAAGCTGGTCAAGAGTTTGTGTTTGTTTTGGTGCAAGAGGTTAAGCTCTTTGAGTTGTCTCTGTTTGTGAATGTCAGGGTGTACTGTAACTGTCCATGTCCTTATGTATCTCTGTCAAACCGTGTGTGTGTGTGTGTCTGTGTGTGGGTGGTGCAGCCGTGCTGGGGAGTTTTCTACATGGCTGGAGATTGAAGTGCTCCTGGCTAAACGATGGGCGGAACGGTCACACGGAACAGAAAAACACATAGAAACATGCTCTGGCACACACACACACACACACACACACACACACACACACACACACACACACACACACACACACACACACACACACACACACACACACACACACACACACACACACACACACACACACTGCAGACAGAGTAGGAGGCAGAGTCCTCCATAGAACTAGAGGTAAAGGGTGCTTGATATTACAACGCCTGGATAGGTTTTTACCTATCAGCTAACCACATTACATTATAGCAATCTGTCAGTCGATGACACAGTCGATGCAACCATTGGTTGATGCATGCAACATCTGAGCAGGGGACAGCGATAGATTCAGAAACCTCCTTGAAGAGGTACATATCTAAGCAGATATATCAGATCAGACAGCAGAGTGGGATGTAGTCGCCACTTTAGATCACATCCTGTCCATCATAATATGGCTTCTTATTACACAACCACACAACCAAAATAACCACTCAACTAAAGGAGGTCTCTCTCTTTCGCTCTCAATTCAATAAACATTACACTCACGGAAGTTCCAAAATAATATAGATATTACAAATGTCATATTATGTACAGTTGAACCATTCCACAAACTTCTTGTTAACAAACTATAGTTTTGGCGGTTAGGACATCTACTTTGTGCAAGACACAAAGTAATTTTTCCAACAATTGTTTACAGATGGATTATTTCACTAATAATTCACTGTATCACAATTCCAGTGGGTCAGAAGTTTACATACACTAAGTTGACTGTGCCTGGACAGCTTGGAAAATTCCAGAAAATGATGTCATGGCTTTAGAAGCGTCTGATAGGCTAATTGACATTATTTGAGTCAATTGGAGGTGTACCTGTGGATTTATTTCAAGGCCCACCTTCAAACTCAGTACTTCTTTGCTTGACATCATGGGAAAATCAAAAGAAATCAGCCAAGAAAACAAATTGTAGACTTCCACAAGTCTGGTCCATCCTTGGGAGCAATTTCCAAACACCTGAAGGTACCACGTTCATCTGTACAAAAATAGTATGCAAGTATAAACACCATGGGACCTAGCAGCCGCCATACCTCTGTCAGGATCCGTGTGTAGCTGGTGCAAAAATAGTCAGGCACAGGAGAACAGGACTGAGTGAGCAAAAACACTTTACTCAAATAACCAACAATCAAAAACTCTAACCACGTAATACATAAACTCATTGCCAAACGCAAACAAGCGAGGCAGAATTAAATAAAGCACCAGCCGGCATGACAACGGCAGAACAATAAAACAATCACACACAAGGGCATGGGGGAAACCAGAGGGTTAAATACACAACAGATAATGATGGGGAATGCAAACCAGGTGTGTGAAAAACAAGACAAATGGAAAATTAAAAGTAGATCGGTGATGGTTAGAAGACCGGTGACGTCGACCGCCGAATTCCGCCCGAACAAGGAGGGGAACCGACTTCAGTCGAAGTCGTGACAACCGCTCAGGAAGGAGACTCGTTCTGTCTCTTAGAGATGAACGTACTTTTGTGTGAAAAGTGCAAATATATCCCAGAACAACAGCAATGGACCTTGTGAAGATGCTGGAGGAAACCGGTATAAAATTATCTATATCCACGAGTCCTATATCGACATAACCTGAAAGGCTGCTCAGCAAGGAAGAAGCCACTGCTCCAGAATCGCCATAAAAAAGCCAGACTACGGTTTGCAACTGCACATGGGGACAAAGATCACACTTTTTGGGGAAAGTTCCTCTGGTCTGATGAAACAAAAATAGAACTGTTTGGCCATAATGACCATCATCATGTTTGGAGGAAAAATGGGGAGGCTTGCAAGCCGAAGAACACCATCCAAACAGTGAAGCACAGGGGTGGCAGCATCATGTTGTGGGGGTGCTTTTCTGCAGGAGGGACTGGTGCACTTCACAAAATAGATGGCATCATGAGGTAGGAAAATTATGTGGATATATTGAAGCAACATCTCAAGACATCAGTCTGGAAGTTAAAGTTTGGTCGCGAATGGGTCTTCCAAATGAACAATGACCCCAAGCATACGTCCAAAGTTGTGGCAAAATGGCTTAAGGACAAAAAAGTCAAGGTATTGGAGTAGCCATAAAGTCCTGACCTAAACCCTACTGAAAATTTGTGGCCAGAATTGAAAAAGCGTGTGCGAGCAAGGAGGCCTACAATCCTGACTCAGTTACACCACCTCTGTCAGGAGGAATGGGCCAAAATTAACCCAACTTATTGTGGGAAGCTTGTGATAGGCTACCTGAAACGTTTGACCCTTGATAAACAATTCAAAGACAATGCTACCAAATACTAATTGAGTGTATGAAAACTGCTGACCCACTGAGAATGTGATGAAAGAAATAAAAGCTGAATTAAATCGTTCTCTCTACTATTATTCTGACATTTCACATTCTTAAAATAAAGTGGGGATCCTAACTGGCCTAAAACAGGGAATTTTTACTAGGATTAAATGTCAGGAATTGTGAAAAACTGAGTTTGAATGTATTTGGCTAAGGTGCGTGTCAACTTCCGACTTCAACTGTATATATACAGTGTTGTAACAATGTACAAGTAGTTAAAGTACAAATGTGGGATATATTTACAATGGTGTTTGTTCTTCACTGGTTGACCTTTTCCTGTGGCAACAGGTCACAAATCTTGCTGCCTTGATGGCACACTGTGGTATTTTACCCAGTAGATATGGGTTTGTTTTCGAATTCTTTGTGGATCTGTGTAATCTGAGGGAAATATGTGTCTCTAATATGGTCATACATTGGGCAGGAGGTTAGGAAGTGCAGCTCATTTTCCACCTCATTTTGTGGGTAGTGTGCACATAGCCTGTCTTCTCTTGAGAGCCAGGTCTGTCTACGGCGGCCTTTCTCAACAGCAAGATTATGCTCACTGAGTCTGTACATAGTCAAAGCTTTCCTTAAGGTTGGGTCAGTCACAGTGGTGAGGTATTCTGCCACTGTGTATTCTCTGTTTAGGGCCAAATAACATTCAATTTTGCTCTGTTTTTTTGTTAATTCTTTCCAATGTGTCAAGTAATTCTTTTTTAGTTTTTTCGATGTTTAGGTTGGGTCCAATTGTGTTTCTGTCCTGGGTCTCTGTATTTGTGTTTGTGAACAGAGCCTCAGGACCAGCTTGCTTAGGGGACTCTTCTCCAGGTTTATCTCTCTGTAGGTGATGACTTTGTTATGGAAGGTTTGGGAATCGCTTCCTTTTAGGTGGTTGTAGAATTTAATGGCTATTTCTGCATTATCTCTCTCTCTCTCTCTCTCTCTCTCTCTCTCTCTCTACAGATCAGGATCAATGCAGCAATTACACATTAATTATGTCCTCAGTGATCATTGACTACCTCATATAATAATGTATCTTCAGTGTGATCAAGTCTCCCTTACAGGTTTGATGAACTCTGTTGTTCAATGGCCAATGCTGTGTTTCTACTTAATAGGCACAACAGTTACTGAGAGAATGCCACAGACCAGATGCCACTAGTTTAAATGTGGAAAATAACGCTTGCAATTGCGTTAAGCAATTGCAGTAGGTACACAATTGGTTCACATTGTTAGTGGCTTCTCGGTATCTCAGCAACACCATAGCTGTGTGTTCCCGAAGCTAATAGCATTTCTACTATGAGCTGTAAGGTCAGCAGGACCATTACACCGTAGGATAATTACTCATTCAAACATAACTGGCAAACACACATCCAACCGTTTGACAGTGTTGAGGCACTAGCTGAGCTATGAACCTTTTAAAGTGATTTATTGAAGTCCTGTGTGGCTCAGTTGGTAGGGTGTTACACTTGTGACGCATGGTTGTGTGTTCGATTCCCATGTGGGACCAGTTTGAAAAAGTACATCAAATGTATGCACTCACTATTGTTGTAAGTGTGCCTGCAATGGAACCAATGGAAGCTCTAATTGTTTAAACCCCACCTATCTTGCATTCCAGGCAGGCTCAATAAAATGCTCAAAGTCTTTGAAAATAATTCAAATACTATTTGAACCCAGCAGGTCTGGGCTGCAGGCAGCTGAGGTTTAGTTTTCTGTGTGGGTAGTGGATAGAGGATGTCACTTCCCCTTCTACAGAAGGAAATGATAAGCTCATATCAGTTCCATCCTGATTCAGGGAGCGGGAGAGGTGTGGCCTAGATCAGGGTGTGTGTCCTAGATCAGGGGTTCCCAAACTTTTTCACTCAGGCCCCCCTTCCAGCATTGTTACAGCCTGATTGTAAAATAGATTACATTGAGATGTTGTGTCACTGGCCTACACACAATACCCTATAATGTCAAAGCGGAATTATATATTTTTAAATGTTTACAAATGTATAAAAAATGTATTGAGTCAATAAGTATTTAACCCCTTTGTTAAGTTCAGGAGTAATAATGTGCTTAACAAGTCACATAGTAAGTTGCTGAACTCACTCTGGATGTAATAATAGTGTTTAACCCCCTAGAGTCGATGTCCGCTCCCTAGCGGAAATCAAATTATCATAATAAAAAAATACTCTCCATATAAAAATGTGTCAATTTAAACTAGAGATATATGTTATGCATCTTAAGCCACCGCATCCACCGATGTCACACTTCCAAATCTGCGGTGAAAGGTGACAGAGCGGTGTATGTCAGACCATGGAGACATCCCGAAATTCGTCTGTAGCGTTCGAATGGTTTGACCTAGAAACTATCCCTCTGTGGAAAGATGAGACTCTCACGAACACGATGGTGTTCTCTGTTTTGCTAAACAACCCCTAGAAGCATGGGACTCATCTGAAGTCGGTATAACCAAAATTGCGGGTCTCGTCCCGTGTATTTATTAGAGTTGTATCCTTTGTTTGGGTTACATCCCTGTGTTTTTGTATACATGTTTTTTTGGGCTTCGTCTCCGTGCTTTTTCATGGCATGTTGTATATTTTGGGTGGAGTATTAAACCCCCCTTTTACAAATTCCTGCGCCTGTCTCCAATAATTTATACAACGTGACACTTTCATCATTACGCGCACATGGCTTTCATCAATTCGCGCACCTGGCTTTCATCATTACGTGCACCTGTTCTCCATTACCTCACTCATTACCTCCCCTTTATCTGGCACTGGTAGGTGTAAAGTACTTAATTAAAAATACGTTAAAGTACTACGTAAGTAGTTTTTTGGGGTATATGTGATTTACTTTTTATATTTTTGGCAACTTTTACTTTTACTTCACTACATTCCTAAAGAAAATAATGTACTTTTTACATTTTCCCTGACACCCAAAAGTACTTGTTACATTTTGACAGGAAAATGGTCCAAATCTCACGCTTATCAAGACAACATCCCTGGTCATCTCTAAAAAGTATTTGATCCCCTGCTGATTTTGTACGTTTGCTCACTGACAAAGAAATGATCAGCCTATAATTTTAATGGTAGGTGTATTTTAACAGTGAGAGACAGAATAACAACAAAACAATCCAGAAAAACGCATGTGGAAAATGTTATAAATTGATTTGCATTTTAATGAGGGAAATAAGTATTTTACCCCTCTGCAAAACATGACTTAGTACTTGGTGGCAAAACCCTTGTTGGCAATCTGTTATGGAAATTTTGTTCTCAATGTTCACAAACTGAACTTTAATTGACCTACTCTGTCTGTAACCCAAAGGTCGTAAAGCTTTGGTTAAAATGAAACAGACAGAGACCCAGCTACAGAGATCATTATGTCAAAGGTTTATTCACCGAGAATTCTACTGAGATACAATGCACATTAGTTTATATAGTCACACATATCGTCATAAATGTCCATCACATATGTCCCTCCTTGTCCACTTCAAAACATACTTTTACTAATCTTGTCCTGCAACATGTTAAACAATCTTATTACAAGTCCAACTGTACTTTCCCCTCTCTGTCTGGAGAGGCCCTCTTCCTCTTATCAGTGTCCACAGTGATCACATGCCGTCTGTCACTAGTTCCTCTTTTTCTATACACAATGCACATTTATAAAAACACTATCAGTTATCTCATCATTCTAGGATTATAATTCATTTAGTCATCATTAATCATTTTAAATCATATAAAATCCTCCATAACACAATCACAGAGGTCAGACGTTTCTTGTAGTTGGCCACCAGGTTTGCACACATCTCAGATTTGACGGTACATGGCCTTGTCCATCATCCCTTTGATGCGGTGAAGTTGTCCTGTCCCCTTAGCAGAAAAACACCCCCAAAGTATAATGTTTCCACCTCCATGTTTGACGGTGGGGATGGTGTTCTTGGGGTCATAGGCAGCATTCCTCCTCCTCCAAACACGGCGAGTTGAGTTGATGCCAAAGAGCTCCATTTTGGTCTCATCTTACCACAACACTTTCACCGAGTTGAATCATTCATATGTTCATTGGCAAACTTCAGACGGGCATGTATATGTGCTTTCTTGAGCAGGGGGACCTTGCGGGCGCTGCAGGATTTCAGTCCTTCACGGCGTAGTGTGTTACCAATTATTTTCTTGGTGACTATGGTCCCAGCTGCCTTGAGATCATTGACAAGATCCTCCCGTGTAGTTCTGGGCTGATTCCTCACCGTTCTCATGATCATTGCAACTCCACGAGGTGAGATCTTGCATGGAGCCCCAAGCCGAGGGAGATTGACAGTTATTTTGTGTTTCTTCCATTTGCGAATAACCACACCAACTGTGTCACCTTCTCACCAAGCTGCTTGGCGATGGTCTTGTAGCTCATTCCAGCCTTGTGTAGGTCTACAATCCTTGGAGAGCTCTTTGGTCTTGGCCATGGTGGAGAGTTTGGAATCTGATTGATTGATTGCTTCTGTGGACAGGTGTCTTTTATACAGGTAACAAACTGAGATTAGGAGCACTCCCTTTAAGAGTGTGCTCCTAATCTCAGCTCGTTACCTGTATAAAAGACACCTGGGAGCCATAAATCTTTCTGATTGAGAGGGGGTCAAATACTTATTTCTCTCATTAAAATGCAAATCAATTTATAACATTTTTCACATGCGTTTTTCTGGATTTTCTTGTTGTTATTCTGTCTCTCACTGTTCAAATAAACTTACCACCAAAATTATAGACTGATAATTTTTTTGTCAGTGGGCAAACGTACAAAATCAGCAGGGGATCAAATACTTTTTTCCCTCACTGTATGTCTGAGTGTTGGAGTGTCTGAGTGTCGGAGTGTGCCCCTGGCTTTCCATCAATGAAAAGAAAATTGTGTCATCTGGACTGCTTAATTTAAGGAACTTGACATTATTTATACTTTTACTTTTGATACTTAAGTACATTTTAGCAATTCCATTTCCTTTTGATACTTAAGTATATTTAAAACCAAATACTTTTAGACATTTACTCAAGTAGTATTTTACTGGGTGACTTTTACTTTTACTTGAGTAATTTTCTATTAAGGTATCTTTACTTTTACTCAAGAATGACAATTGAGTACTTTTTCCACCACTGGTATTCCCTTAGGTTCCTTCCCCAGGCAGTATTGTTTCTGTTTGTTCATGTCTAGACGCTACTCCTACGTTGTATCGTTTCATGTTCGTTGTTATATTAAACTTACCACCTGCGCCTGCATCTCGACTCCCAGCGTCTCCGTTACACATAGAGGAACCAGGTTCAGTCTGCTTTCCAACAGACACTGGGAGAGAAATCCACCTTTTATCATGACAATAACCTAAAACATATGGCCAAATTTACACTGGAGTTGCTTACTAAGATGACATTGAATGTTCCTGAGTGGCCAAGTTACAGTTTTGACTAAAATCGGCTTGAAAATCTATGTCAAGACTTGAAAATGGCTGGCTAGCAATGATCAACAACCAACTTGACAGAGCTTGAAGAATTAAAAAAATAATAATGTGCCTCTTATTGTACAATCCAGGTGTGTAAAGCTCTTAGAGACTTACCCAGAAAGACTGACAGGAGTAATCACTGCCTAAGGTGAATCTAAAATGTATTGAATGCTTATGTAAATTAGATATTTCTGTATTTCGTTTGCTATAAATTTGCAAACATATCTAAAAATATGACTTTACTTTGTAATTATCGGGTATTGTGTTTAGTTGGGTGAGAAAAAATAATACATTTTATCCATTTTGAATTCTGTCTGTAACCCAACAAAATGTGGAATAAGTCAAGGGGTATGAACACTTTCTGAAGGCACTGTATGTGTGTTTGCAAAATCCTGTGTTTCGGTGTGAGTGATTGTACATGCTTGTGTGTATGCGTGCAGGTGTCCACGGATCTGTGTGGGTGCTCTGCCTGGGCAGTCAGTGGTAGCATCTTCCAGCTCACAACACTGAGTAAAGAGTCAAGGGATTTGGGTCCGTGAAGATCGGAGAGGAAGAGAGGTTGAGAGGAGGAGAGAACAGAGGAGAGGAGAGGAGAGGAGAGACTCACATCCTAACCCAGATACATCCTGATCAGCGTTTCCCCATGACTGGTTGGATCTGCAGGGCTAGCCTGGGTGGTGACACACACGAGCAGATACAGAAACGCACAATGGCCAACGGTGTCTGTCTGCACAGATGCAATGGCCAACGGTGTCTGTCTGCACACTGCCTAGATGCACACATGATCAGTAAATGATGATCAACCACAATAACAACGTCTTGACATGATATGATTACAGCAATTACTCCCTATATGTCTTCTTATGACGACTTGTTAAATTAAATCAAGACTGTACCGTGTACCCTGCAGTACAACACACTGGAATGAAATGAAAAGATCTAGTACAACACACTGGAATGAAATGAACAGATCTAGTACAACACACTGGAATGAAATGAACATATCTAGTACAACACACTTGAATGAAATGATCAGATCTAGTACAACACACTGGAATGAAATGATCAGATCTAGTACAACACACTGGAATGAAATGATCTGATCTAGTACAACACACTGGAATGAAATGAACAGATCTAGTACAACACACTGGAATGAAATGATCAGATCTAGTACAACACACTGGAATGAAATGATCAGATCTAGTACAACACACTGGAATGAAATGATCAGATCTAGTACAGCACACTGGAATGAAATGATCATATCTAGTACAACACACTGGAATTAAATGATCAGATCTAGTACAACACACTGGAATGAAATGATCAGATTTAGTACAACACACTGGAATTAAATTATCAGATCTAGTACAACACACTGGAATTAAATGATCAGATCTAGTACAACACAGTGGAAGGAAGAATACAACCTAATAGTCAATCTCCTTCACATACTCAACAGTGCTTCACTTCAGACTGATGAATCCTGAATATATTGTTTACATCTCCAGTGTCCCACAGGCCCAGTGGATCCATATGAATGATCCATCCACAGTAAGTGGCCAATAAAACAGAATGAACCACAGGTTAATGGATGCTCTCCAATTCAATCATTATACCAGATTGACTGGGAGATACCACTTCACTAGACTGACTAGGAGATACCACCTTACTAGGCTGACTAGGAGATACACCTTAGACTGACTGGGAGATACCACTTTACTCACCGTTGGAGGTGTTGTCCGCCACAAACAAGCATACACCTACTTAAACTCTAAGTAAAGCTATATCTGAGAGAGATTTTACTTAGAGAAATAGATAGATAGAGACACAGAAGTAGAGAGAGAAAAAGAGAGACAGAGAAATAGAGAGAGAGTGCTAAACAGAGAAAGAGAGCGAGACAGAGATATACAGAGAGATAAACAGAAAGAGACATATACAAATACAGAGAGAAAGAGAGAGCGAGAGAGAGATAAAGACAGAGATAGAAAGAGAGAGAGACAGAGAACGAGAGACAGAAAAATAGACAGAGAGAGAGGGACAGAGAGAGAGAGAAACAGAGATAGACAGAGAGCGAGAGACAGAGAGATAGACAGAGAGATAGACAGAGAGAAAGACAGATAAAGAGAGAGAGACAGAAAAGAGAGAGAGAGAGAGAGAGAGAGAGAGAGAGAGAGAGAGAGAGAGAGAGAGAGAGAGAGAGAGAGAGAGAGAGAAAAAAAAAGTGAGAGCGAGAGAGACAGAGAGATAGATAGACAGAGAAAGAGAGACTGACAGAGAGCGGGAAAGAGATGAAAAGAGATGAGCTCCTTTATTTTTCAGCATGTTTTTACAAAAATATAGATTCAGAGTTAGATAAACTTGGATTTTTCGGCAAGGACATATACAGGATACTACCCTCCACAACATAACCTTCACTGCAACTTCAATTAGCACTGAGGCAGGACGTGAGAGGTGTCAAAGCCATTGAGCCCAACAATGGCAGGAGAATTTCACAGCCACCCCACCCAAATGCAGAAGCCTTTGAAGCCCCCTCCTGCTGTTCAGAGGTCATTAAATTTACAGTAGCCTCTGAATTTAAAACATTTGATATTAGACAACGAGGACTCTGAGTCAGCCAATGTCAACCTGTACAGGTCTGGAACAGTAATGGTACAGGGCAACCCCAAACAATTTCAGCTGGACTTTCACATAATCAAAGAGATAGCTCAGTAGGTTAAGCTCTCTCTCTTGAGAAATAGTCCCCCACCCGAGCGTGTCAGACCAGACCAATTCATTAACCTCTTCCAGCTAGGGTCCCATTTTCCAAATTTTCGCCTGTCTGACGTGCCCAAAGTTAAATGCCTACCACTCATGGCCAGAAACTAGGATATTTACATATTTAGTACTATTGGATAGGAAACACTCTGAAGTTTATAAAACCATTAAGATATAGTCTGTGGCTATTCCAGAACAGATTTAGCAGGCAAAAACCAGAGAGATTTCTGTCCGGAATTTATTTTTCTGTTGCTCTCCTCTCATTTTGAAGCCCATGTAATATTTTTCTATGGGGAATAGGACCGAGGTTGCAGTACTTATGGCTTCCACTAGATGTCAACAGTCTCTGGAAAGGGTATGGAGGAAAAAGCTCTGACCAGATCCTTAGAGAGAGAGAATTACTACGGGTAGGGAAAAAGGTAAACAGGCGTGCACGTTCACGAGAACGTGAACGCGCCAGCGGGACCAACTTTCTTTTCGTCTTTTAACGTTTCACTTACCGTTCTTGTAAAATATGATCGCTATTATTCATAAAAGAATACATAAGGATGCATTATTAATGATATTTGATTTGTTTGTGAAAAAGATGAGAGGTATAATTTGAACGCGATCCCTTCACTGTAAAACGGGCGAGTAGACTGACAATGCTTGGTGGAGTAGCTGAACGTAACGTGCCAAAAACAACGGATATTTATGGATATAATTATTTACTTTTTCTAACAAAAGAACCATGGATTATCTTGTTTGGACACTTGGGAAGACCTCAGAAGAAGTTATTTGAAAGGTAAGCGATTTATATTAGCTGTGATATGGATATTTTGAGAACCGAGCTGGATATGAATTTATGCTAATGTGGAAAATATGTGAGGTACTAGCCTCAAACAATCAAATGTAGTGCTTTCGCCGTAAAGCCTTTTTAAAATCTGACAACGCAGTGATATTGCCAAGAAGCAGAGCTTTTGATGGCTATGCAACACTATGCAACACTTGTATATCGAAGTTAAATATTACGAATATGTATTACGAATATGTATTTTGAATTTGGCGCGTTATGTTTGCTCTGAAAACGATCCCGCTAAAGGGATCGGCGCGCTAAGAGGTTAAACAACCCCACAGACGAGCAACCCAAAGCGGAAAGTCAACCTCCCAGCACAGAGTACTACTCCCTCATTGAATTGAAGGCTACATTTCAGGTGGAGCTGGAACAGCAGGTGATCAGACTCCAGTCAGCACAGACCCAGACAACAGTCCAGCTCAACAACACCCCCCTCAACCAGACCCGGGGGAGATGGAGGTGGAGAGAGACATGTCTGCACTCTGGACTGTGGTGAGACAACATCAACAGGAGAAAGAGCAGAAGCAGGAGAAGAACTGAGCACTAGAGGAAAAGTTGTAAGTGATCGAGGAGAAGGTGAGAATGACGACGTGTGACAGAGAACAACCCATTCGAGAGCTAGCCACCCCTGCAGAGAATCCAGCAGAACAGCCCACCTCAGACCCTGACCAAAGTCTCAACACCACAGCAGAACAGTCCACCCCAGACCCTGACCATAGCCTCGACATCACAGCAGGACAGACAAATGACGAACGCCAAGCCCAGAGGATCCCACCCCCTCTGAGCACCCCCCCTGTCAGCCAGAGTTCCCCCCTGTCTCCTGACAACCCCCCCACACCCACTGGGGACATACACAAGCCACAGATTGTACTCCTTATGGACTCAAACTGGAAATATATAGAAGAAAATAATATTTTTCCCGAACACACAGTGTCTAAACTCTGGTGTCCGAACACCTGTCTAGGACCAACTAGGGTCACCCAGCCACATAATAATACACACAGGAACAAATGACCTGAGAACACAGCAGGAAAGGGTGGCCACAGCACTCAAGGGAGTGATTGAAAAATATCCTTCTACTTTCCCC
Organism: Brachymystax lenok tsinlingensis; assembly: GCA_030435695.1. Classification (NCBI taxonomy): domain Eukaryota; kingdom Metazoa; phylum Chordata; class Actinopteri; order Salmoniformes; family Salmonidae; genus Brachymystax; species Brachymystax lenok. Next base: position 9,044,305 of record CM059817.1, on the reverse strand, counting down.
AACGCACAAGCGGTTATATCCACCCTGCTACCATAGCCCCTTTTCCATCTCTGTGTAACAAGCCGTCATATCTTGTCAGTCCGCTAGGGACTTTTGTCTCATGTAAGAGTGAATGTGTATTCTGTGTTATTATTTAGTTAGTTAGTAAATAAATAATTAAATCAATGTGTAGATCTGAATAATCAGAAAAGGCTGGGGTTCTTGCGGATTCAAGAGGTCGACGGCATTCAGAATTAGACAGATATGAGGCAATGATTTATAAATGACTGTTATTGATATATCTTATATATATCATCTTGAGTTTAACTCATGGTAACTCATTAAACAACTTCTTCCGTGGTGCCCCAAATTCCTAATGAGTTAATTGTTACATTATTAAATTAGTTGGGTAACAATTAAACATAGTTAGTGGATTAAAATAAATAACAGGCATCACATTAATGAAAGTAAAGTCATGACAATAGAGAACACTGACCCCACAGAGAACATTGATCCCATAGAGAACACCGACCCCATAGAGAACACAGACCCCAAAGAGAACACTGACCCCATAGAGAACACTGACCCCATTGAGAACACTGACCCCATAGACATAGTCATGGCTCTCTGTAGTACTGTGCGCCTCCAATAGCCTGTTCTGGACTTGGGGACTGTGAAGAGACCTCTGGTGGCATGTCTTGTGGGGTATTCATGAGTGTAGAAGCTGCGTGCCCAAAGTTCAAATATACCGACTTTTTCCCCTCATATCGTTTTTTCAGTGGCTACAGCTAGAGATGCAGGAGTTATTTGGTTAGCTAGCAAGACATGTGAATCACTAGCTAGCTATGCTGAACAGGCAAGCTGCAGAAGGACGAGCAGGCTACTATTCCCCATCATGCAGCAGTGCCATTTGGATGGCCAACTAGCTGAAAAAGGTTTGAGAGAGTTTATATAGCTAGTGTTCCCTCGTTAGATTTGAGCTCATCTCGCTCTGGCTAACATTAGTTGTTGATCTTGTTGATGTGCATAGGCAACTGAGCGAGACAGCCTACCTTTTCATGGTTGTAAGAGGACTCCCGTGGTGTTGACATATTTGCAGAAATCCATTCCGGTGTATTTTGTGGATTTTGGCAAATGTGTTCTAATGATGTAAAGTTGCGCTGTTGCTACTGCCTGTAAACACACAGTCCAGTTCAAAGTGAATGAAGGCAGGCCCGTGTGGCAAATTGATTACTTGCATGTAGTTCTACTGTAGCTCTGACGCACTGGTCTGCCTAGACAACGGTTCTGAACAAGACAGTGTCTATTAATTGTCCAAATGCACAGCCGTTTTTCTACTCTATATTGCTATAGAATTTTCACAAAATGCCTTAGTATACGTCATTCCCAAGCATTCTATGAATTTATGAAAAAAATTGAAAATGACCATATGTAAGTACTCACTTGTCAGAAAATGTAAAATAATTTGTCATATTCTTCCTGCGGGGTGTATATGAACATATTTTTTATAACATTTCATGTTGCTAAAACACTGTCAGTTCCACTTGAAGTGCCTTTGAACAGGGTATGGTAGTAGGTGCCAGGCACACCAGTCTGTGTCAAGAACTGCAATGCTGCTTGGTTTTTCCAGCTCAACAGTTTCCCGTGTGTATCGAGAATGGTCTACCACCTAAAGGACATCCAGCCAACTTTACACTTTTGGATCAATTTTGACACCTTGTAGAGTCCATGCCCTGACGAATTGAGGCTTTTCTGAGGGCAAAAGGGGGTGCCATTTAATATTAGGAAGGTGTTCCTAATGTTTTGTACACTCAGAGGGACAGCACACAACCAATCTCATGTATGTCCTTGTCTGAAGGTCCCCTTGTGAGTGTACCCTCATTACCAATACACAGTGTTCATCTACCGTAGAGGTAGATGTGCTGTATCTAGCGGTGCTAAGTCTGTGCTGCTAGGGCCCACTCAAATTATATCATGTTCCCGACCCTCTCAGCCACCCTGCTAGCATGTCTGTTTGCTCGGGGACCAGTGGAACTCCCAACTCAATATGCTGCCAGCGCATCAGGGCGAGCCCCGAACCCATTAGCTACCTTAGCTGGGCTCTGAGTGGGAGGCAGAGAGAGCGCATACCCCAATCTCTGTCTGACAGGATGAAATGTAGAGAGAAACGCAGCATTCCAAACCCTGCCATGGTGAAGTGCTGTTGTAACTGTAGTGCATTCCTCTAGCAGGGAGAGACGGAGGAATCGAAAATATGGAATTTATAAGAAATATGGAGTTTATTCAAGCATAAACCTATTTTTCAGGGGTGAATTTGTGCATTCATGACTATGTGTCTGAGAGCGTATTTATTATTGACATACATTCCCCTGTGTTCTCCCTATTCTGTTCTGGGTGGAAAAGAATTTGAACAAGGCTGTAAAATGATTGATAGTCTATTTGGTTTTATCTTAATGGGTAAAGCTTTGCTGATAAGAAAAGTACATTACGAACCGTTTAATTAAAATATGCATATCCACTAACCTACTTTACACAGGCTTACATCACCAAATACACTCTTCTGAAGACACAGTTTACACTTACAAACTAAGTCAATGAAACAAGGAGAACACAAGTATCGCCTAAGGTGAATAAAGCACTACAATAAAGAACATAGACATAACACCTTTAACATGCATTCAAAGCCTTGTTCCATCGAGGCATTGGATTACACAGTTAAATTGAAGGGGATAGGATCTAGCAAACAGACAGACAGTCATAAGCTCCGTGTAACCTTGCAGGGGATAGGGTCTAGCAAACAGAGAGACAGTCATAAGCTCCGTGTAACCTTGCAGGGGATAGGGTCTAGCAAACAGACAGACAGTCATAAGATCAGTGTAACCTTGCAGGGGATAGGGTCTAGCAAACAGACAGACAGTCATAAGATCAGTGTAGCAGAGATGAGTGAACCTAAGCTAACAGGCAGGCTTATTACATAAGAGATAGATATCCATCTTTGATTCTAAAGTTGTCAGGGACTGGACAGTGGAAATGATGAGTATTTGATGGTGAAGACATTGGAAAGAGGGATGGAGAAACGATTAGATGTAACAAATCATCTTGAATGGTAGGGCAACATTTTGATTTCCACCTAAACAGACATACCCAAACGTAATTATTTTTAATGAGATGGCAATAAACTGATAATGTTGCATAGTTTTGAAAAAGGCCTGGATCTCCCCTTCTGATACAAATAGTTATACATTTCTGAGGTTGAGGACACAAGCTCAAGTACATAAAGTCAAAGTCACAGTCAAAGTCACCATTATTAGTCAGTTGTACAACCAAATGCCTTCAACCGAAATGTTTCTTCCGCATTTAACCCAACCCCTCTGAATCAGAGAGGTGCGGGGGGCTGCCTTAATCGACATCCACGTCTTCGGCGCCCGGGGAACAGTGGGTTAACTGCCTTGTTCAGGGGCAGAACGACAGATTTTTACCTTGCCAGCTCGGGGATTCGAACTTGCAACCCTCCAGTTACAAGTCCAAAGCTCTAACCACCCGGCTACCTGCCGCCCCATAATACAAATATTATGAAAATATGAAAATCATGTTTTTTTACCTATTCAACAAAAGTGGGATAGTAGGGCTTGAAATTATGGAATATTTTCTAAATATAGTAACAATCAAATTCAAACTACTTACTAAAAGATTTCACCTTTCTTATAACTGTAAAATAAATATTATTATACTTAGTGACAGTACAATATTGGCACTACTTCATAAAACTGACGACAGAGAATTTTCTCCTAAGCGTCCACTGACAGGCGCTGAGTCTGTGACTAAGAGAAAGTGGTATTGTTTAAATTCTATGAAATTATTTAGCATTTTTTCACGTTGAGAGGTCTGAGATGATACCATAGCTATTGGATTGACTTGACTGCCTCCCAGGCTGGGCTCCGTCACTTAGAGGAAGAGTAAATCGATTATTTGTCTGGATAGACCACTCCCTATGCAAATGTGGGGACTGAAATCTGACACTTCAAGTCAGCTCAGCTGAGAGAGTGGCTCCCAGACAGATGGGGCTTGTGACATTATAAGGCACGTGACCCTACGACGTTCACAGAGCGATTTGTACATCAAAATGTCAGTCGGAACCAGTCCAGAACCGGTCAAAGTCCAACATATAGGGATTTAACATCTAAGAGTGCATTGCATTTCTATCACTCTACCAATATTATTCTATGGTAAGGGTTCTATGGTAAGGGTTCAATAGTAAGGGTTCTATGGTAAGGGCTATATGGTAAGGGTTCTATGGTAAGGGTTCTTCTATGGTAAGTGTTCTATGGTAAGGGTTGTTCTATGGTAAGGGTTGTTCTATGGTAAGTGTTCTATGGTAAGGGCTGTTCTATGTTAAGGCTTATTCTATGGTAAGTGTTCTACGATAAGGGTTCTATGGTAAGGGTTCTATGGTAAAGGTTCTTCTATGGTAAGTGTTCTATGGTATGGGTTGTTCTATGGTAACGGTTATTCTATGGTAAGTGTTCTATGGTAAGGGTTGTTCTATGGTAAAGGACAGAGTAAGTTGTGTCAAGGACATAAACCAGTCAACAAGGTCAAAGTTGACAAATCAGACCTTACACGTTGAGTACCAACGTGATCTAATTTCACCCCATGATACCCCCTTACACGTTGATAAATCACCAGAATCTTGAAGCTCAGTAGTAGGACATTAGTGTTGTATGGGGACCCTCCTGTGTGTGTATCAGGGTGACAGATGAGGTGACACTAAATGGCACCCTACTCCCTAGATAGGTTACTACTTTCGAAAAGAGTCCTATTGGCCCTGGTCAACAGCAGTGCACTATATAGAGCATAGGGTGCCATTTGGGATGCAACCCAAGACACAGCCAGCCCAGAGAGGTTCCTCATTCAGAGACAGAGGCTCTGCACCATCAGCTAACCTTAGGACACCATGAGTCACATTTACCATGATGAATCAATGCTAAACTACAGCCCCCATAATCCTTGGGGGCAAATGTCAGTTGGTCACCATGGAGTTATGGTTAACATGAAAGACAAACGGGTTTGTTTGAGACGGCTGTTTCAGTTTCTGCGTCTCAAATTGAGAAGAGATAACATAGAGATTGTGGAATTTTTTCAAATCCCATTTTCTAAAACTTTTAAACTTCCAGAAAAATTTAAAATGGCTGAATATCTAAATGATAAAAGGAAATTGAATATTTTAACAGTGAGCAAAGAAGACTCATTTTCTGCTCATCTGAGTATTAATTTGCATGGAGGACTGAGCAATAATCAGCAGGGGTTTGTTCAAATTAATAATTATTTGATGGATAATTATGAGATGTGTTGAACTTATTTTCCATTGGCACCAAAACCATACTTACATGAGGTTGTTATCATAACCATTATTAATGAGTCCTAGTCTCAGCCTCCCTACTAAGACCGGAGAATGAAAGTACACTTCTAAAGTTTGTAATTTCCAATAAAAAATTTGACCTGATTTGCCTTAACAAAAATTGCATCAACCTCTTCAAAGATGTCCATTAATTATAATACATACTTCCTTTTGCTGCAGGATAATTTTTCTGCTTGAGAAACTGGTCAAATTAAGATCCTACATCTGTAGGAGAGATTGTGTGTGTGTGTGTCAGAGGGAGAGTGTATATCTGTGTGTGATGGAGAGAAAGCAGGAGAGAAGGCTCAAGAGAGAGAAAGAGAGAGAGAGACAGGATGTCAACTCTAGGGTGATTTCTGTTACTTCATTAACACTGACTCTCCTCTCCCCCTCTCCCCCTCTGCTCCTCTCAACCCCCTCTCCTCTCGCACTCTGGCAGGCTGAATCACTGGGCTGTCTCCACAAAGATAAAACACCTCAGCCAAGAGGTCAGAGGGAGGAGAAGAGAAGGGGAAAGAGAGATGCTAGGGAGGAGTGGATAGGAGGCCAAAAAACTAAGAATAACCTGATAATTAAGCTGCAAAAACAGCTCTGCCTATTGATTTACTGTCCCAAGCCAAAACAGAGGACAATGAGACAGATAGAACGAGAGAAAGAAAGAGGAGGAGGAAGATGGGGGAGTGAGGGTATGGTTTCTAATGAGAATCAACAAGTTTATTATTATATTATTACTATTATTGTTACTATTATGATTATTATTGTTATTATTATAATTTTTTATATTTTCATTACTATTAGTATTATATTACTATAATTCTAATAATTAATATTATTATTACTATCGTTATTACTGTAATGAATACTCAGGGAGAAAAAAGTGTAGATTCAGGCGCAGAGCGCGGCAGGTGTTTATTTCTCCTTTGCAGAAGGCAGGAATCGTGGTCACAGGCAGGCAATGGTCATACACAGGTAGGCAAACAGGCAGGTGAATCAAAACTAGGACTGAAGGCTATAACTGGATCTCACAAACGAGCTGGGAAAAGGCGTTGTAGAGTCAAAACGAACAATACCTCACAAAGGCACAAACAGAATGAACTGAACTAAATAAGGAGCTGATGAGACCAGGTGAGTAACTAACACAGGTTAAATCAATGAACAAAAATGAAAGACAGGGCTACGTTCAAGAACACAAAGAAACAGGGCTACGTTCAAGAACACAAAGAAACAGGGCTACGTTCAAGAACACAAAGAAACAGGGCTACGTTCAAGAACACAAAGAAAAAGGGCTACGTTCCAGAACACAAAGAAACAGGGCTACGTTCAAGAACACAAAGAAACAGGGCTACGTTCAAGAACACAAAGAAACAGGGCTACGTTCCAGAACACAAAGAAACAGGGCTACGTTCAAGAAAGCAAAGAAACAGAGCTACGTTCAAGAACACAAGGTTGACTAAGACTTTTTTTATTTCACCTTTATTTAACTAGGCAAGTCAGTTGTTCAGGGGCAGAACGACAGATTTTTACCTTGTCAGCTCGGGGATTGGATCTTGCAACCTTTCAGTTACTGGCCCAACACTCTAACCACTAGGCTACCTGCCGACCCCAAAATCAATAAAGAACCTTACAATTACACCCAAGACAATACATTCTACAGCAGCTTTACCAACAGGCTGTATATTTCATACTGTAAAGCAACCTGAGTCCATGTGTGTAAGTGTTACCAATGTGTTATGAATGACAATCGGCTTGTGTACTGCAGCATTATATAAGGGCTGTAGTATAAGATGTGTATCATCAAATCCTCCTAAACCCTCTCCGGTTAACGTTCTATCTGTCAGAGGGACAGAATCATCTGGACTCAAAGGTCTTTAAAGCCAGGGAGAATGTCAAGGAGGAGTGGATACGGCAGCTCTCTCTCTCCCTCTCTCTCTCTCGTTCACTCCCTTTGCCTCACTCTCTTTCAATCGCTTTATTGGCATGACGTAACAATGGACACTATTTATACAAAAGTATGTGGACACACCTTCAAATGAGTGGATTCGGCAATTCCAGCCACACCCGTTGCTGACAGGTGAATAAAATCGAGCACACAGCCATGCAATCTCCATGGACAAATATTGCCAAATTTCTGCCCTGCGAGAGCAGCCCCGGTCAACTGTAAGTGCTGCTATTGTGAAGTGGAAACGTATAGGAGCAACAATAGCTAAGCTGCGAAGTGGTAGGCCACACAAGCTCACAGAACTGGACCGCAGAGTGCTGAAGTGTGTGGCGTGTATAAATCTTCTGTCCTCGGTTGCAACATTATCTACAGAGTTCCAAACTGCCTCTGGAAGCAATGTCAGCACAATAACTGTTCGTCGGGAGCTTCATGAAATGGGTTTCCATGGCCGAGCAGCTGCAAACAAGCCTAAGATCACCATGCACAATGCCAAGTGTCAGCTGGGGTGGTGTAAAGCTCGCCACCATTGGACTCTGGAGCAGTGGAAACACGTTCTCTGGAGTGATGAATCATGCTTCACCATCTGGTGATTCATCCCCAATGGATGAATCTGGGTTTGGCGGATGCCAGGAGAACGCTACCTGCCCCAATGCATAGGCTAGGCACCTTAGTTCCAGTGAAGGGAAATCTTAACACTACAGCATACAATGACATTCTAGACGATCCTGTGCATCCAACAATTTGTGGCAACAGTTTGGGGAAGGCCCTTTCCTGTTTCAGCATGACAATGCCACTGAGCACAAAGTAAGGTCCATAAAGAAATGGTTTGTCGAGATCAGTGTGGGAGAATTTGACTGGCCTGCACAGAGCCTTGACCTCAACCACATCGAACACCTTTGGGATGAATTGGAATGACGACTGCGAGCCAGGCCAACATCAGTGCCCGACCTCACTAATGCTCTTTTGGCTGAATGGAAGCAAGTCCCTGCAGCAATGTTCCAACATCTAGTAGGAAACCATTCCCAGAACTCCATATTAATGCCCAAGATTTTGGAATGAGATGTTTGACGAGCAGGTGTCCACATACTTTTGGTCATGTAGTATATATTTATATATATATATATATATATATAGTGCCAGTCAAAAAATTTGACACACCTAGTCATTCAAGGATTTTTACTATTTTCTACATTTTAGAACATTTTAGACATAAAAACTATGAAACAACACATATGGAATGATGTAGTAAGCAAAATATATATTTTAGATTCTTCAAAGTAGCCACCCTTTGCCTTGATGACAGCTTTCAATTCTCTCAACCAGCTTTATTAGGTAGTCACCTGGAATGCTTCTCCAACAGTCTTGAATGAGTTCCCACATATGCTGAGCACTTGTTTGCTGCTTTTCCTTCACTCTGCGGAGCAACTCATCCCAAACCATATCAATTGGGTTGAGGTTGGGTGATTGTGGAGGCCAGGTCATCTGATGCAGCACTCCATCACTCTCCTTCTTGCTCAAATAGCCCTTACACAGCCTGGAGGTGAGGTTTGGGTCATTGTCCTGTTATAGTCAGACTAAGTGCAAACCAGATAGGATGGCGTAAAGCTGCAGAATTCTGCGGTAGCCATGCTGGGTAAGTGTGCCTTGAATTCTAAATGCAACACAGACAGTGACACCAGCAAAGCACCCCCACACCATCACACTTCCTCCTCCAAGCTTCACAGTGGGAACCACACATGCGGAGATCATCCATTCACCTACTCTGCGTCTCACAAAGACACGGAGGTTGGAAGCAAAAATCAAACATGTGGACTCATCATACCAAAGGACAGATTTCCACTGGTCTAATGTTCATTGCTCATGTTTCTTGGTCCAAGAAAGTCTCTTCATCTTATTGGTGTCCTTTAGTAGTGGTTTCTTTGCAGCAATTTGACCTTGATGGCCTCATTCACACAGTCTCCTCTGAACAGTTGATGTCGAGATGTGTCTGTTACATTTCTAAGGCTGGTAACTCTAATGAACTTATCCTTTGCAGCAGAGGTAACTCTGGGTCTTCCTTTCTTGTGGCGGTCCTCATGAGAGCCAGTTTCTGTTACATCTGCTCCTGCCACGCCCTCTACTTCTCATCCTGGACCTCCTTTAACCATGCCACCACTCCCCCAGTGCTCTCTTCTCTCTCTCTCTCTCTCTCTCTCTCTCTCTCTCTCTCTCTCTCTCTCTCCCCGTCTCTGTCTGTGTGTGTTTGTGATTGTGTGAGTGGAGACAGGTGTGCTGGAAGCGGAGCAGATTTCCACCAGCTGCAACCTGTTCCATAATCAAGAACCCTACAAATACTCAGCCCTGCCACTTCCATGCTGCGAGATAGTAGCCTCTACTCAGTCAGTCTGCATTTCTAGTGATTTGTTCCTGCATAGATGTTGTTATCTGTTGTGCTTGTTTTCTCTAGTTTCAAGCTTCTTTTTCTCTCCGCTAGAGTCCCGTCTGCTCTGACTTTGGTACCTGTCTCCAGTACCTCATCTCCTCAGTCTTGCTTCCCTGCCCTGGATCCCCGCTCTACTGCCTCATTGGATTCCGCTCCAGACCTGCTTACCCAGTTCTCCTTGCCCTCAGCCTCAGTCCGGATTCCCTACTACCCGCCTGAGATTCCCCTGGACTGACCGCATCTTCTCTTTTGCTTTTCAATAAATACATTGGTTACCTATCCTTGTTTCCTCATCTGAGTCTGCATTTGGGTTCACCTGCTCGCCCCGTGTAACAGTTTCATCATAGCCCTTGATGGTTTTTGCGACTGCACTTTAAGTTTCAAAGTTCTTGAAATTTTCCGGACTGACTGATCTTCATGTCTTAAAGTAATGACGGACTGTCATTTGTCTTTGCTTATTTGTGCTGTTCTTGCCATAATATGGACTTAGCCCTATTTGGTAAAATACCATCTTCTGTATGCCACCCTTACCTTGTCAGAAAACAACTGATTGGCTCAAACGCAGGAAATAAATTCCAATGTAATTTTAACAAGGCACACCTGTTAATTGAAATGCATTCCAGGTAACAACCTCATGAAGTTGGTTGAGAGAATGCCAAGAGTGTGCAAAGCTGTCATCAAGGCAAGGGTGGATACTTGAAGAATCTCAAATAAAATATTTGTCTTTGTTTAACACTTTTTTGGTTACATGATTCAATATTTCGTGCTATTTCATAGTTGTGATGTCTTCAATATTATTCTATAATGATAAATAGTAAAAATAAAGAAAACCCCTGGAATGAGTAGGTGTGTTCAAACTTTTGACTGGAACTGTATAGACAGTGCATATGGAAAGTATTTAGATCCCTTTTCCCACATTTTGTTACGTTACAGACTTATTCTATAATTTATAAAATGTTTTTTTTCTTCATTAATCTACACACAATAACCCATGACAAAGGAAAAAAATATTTTTAGAAAGGTTTGCAAATGTATTAAAATAAAAACAGAAACGTACATTTACATAAGTATTCCGACTTTTTACTCAATACTTTGTTGAAGTGCCTTTGGCAGTGATTAAAGCCTCAAAGCTTCCTGGGTATGATGCTACAAGCTTGGCATACCTGTATTTGTTTCTCCCATTCCTCTCTGCCGATCCTCTCATGCTCTGTCAGGTTGGATGGGGAGTGTTTCAGCACAGCTATTTTCAGGTCTCTCCAGAGATGTTCGATCGGGTTTGAGTCCGGGCTCTGGCAGGGCCATTCAAGGACATTCAGAGTCTTGTCCCGAAGCCACTCCTGCCTTGTCTTGGCTGTGTACTTAGGGTCGTTGACCTGTTGGATGGTAAACCTTCACCCCAGTCTGAGGTCCTGAGCACTCTGGAGCAGGTTTTCATAATTTCTAAGGTTTAAACTCTGCCGCTGAAAAACATTCCCACAGCAAGATGCTGCCACCACCATGCTTCACCGTAGGAATGGTGCCAGGTTTCCTCCAGACGTGACGCTCTGTCAGAGTGACCATCAGGTTCTTGGTCACCTCCCTGACCAAGGCTCTTCTCTCCCGATTGTTCAGTTTGCCCGGGCGGCCAGCTCTAGGAAGAGTCTTGGTGGTTCCAAACTTCTTCCATTTAAGAATGATGGAGGCCACTGTGTTCTTGGGGACCTTCAATGCTGCAGAAATGTTTTGGTACCCTTCCCCAGATCTGTGCCTCGACAGAATCCTGTCTCGGAGCTCTACGGACAATTCCTTCGACCGCATGGCTTGGTTTTTGCTCTGACATGCACTGTCAACTGGGGTCCTTATATAGACAGGTGTGTGCCTTTCCAAATCATGTCCAATCATCTGAATTTACCACAGGTGGACTCCAATCAAGTTGTAGAAACATCTCAAGGATGATCAATGGAAACAGGATGCACCTGAGCTCAATATCTAGTCTCGTAGCAAAGGATCTGAATACTTATGTAAATACGGTACATTTTGTTATGTTACAGCCTTATTCTAAAATCGATTAAATATTTTGTTTTCTTCAGCAATTCTCCGGACTCCGACATTGCTCATCCTAATATTTATATATCTATTCATTCCATTCTTTTACTTTTAGATGTGTGTATTTTTGTGTATTGTTAGATATTAGTGCACTGTTGGAGCTAGGAACACAAGCATTTCGCTACATCCGTAATAACTTCTGCTAAATATGTGTATGCAACTAATACAATTGGATTTGATATGATCTTAAACTATGACTCCATGGAGCTGGATGGTGGATGTTAAACTATGATGTTGCATGTGGTATCATCATACCTTCATACAATCCTGCCTGTTAGGCATAACCAGGTCTTCAAAATAAAAGTCCTTAAAGTTGCATTTTCGCAGGGTAATTAGGTAAATCAAATACTGAAGCGTCCCAAGAGTCATTATGACTTACAGGTTAAATGAATGTGAATATTTTAGCATTCACCTAACTCAGCACCATGGAACAGCACATGTAGAACCTTAGTTTCCTTCACTGAATAACACCTCTGTTCTTATTTGTTTCTATTCTACTCGATTGTATTCTACTCTGTTCAACTCTACTCTATTATACACTATTATACTGTATTCTACTCTATTCTATTATGTTCTAATTGATTCTGTTCGACTCTTATTTCCTACTCAATCCTACTCTACTCAATTATTTTCTGCTCACTCCATTCTACTCTACATTCTACTCTACATTCTATTCCACTCTATTCTATTCTATTCTACTCTACTCTATTCTACTATAATATATCATTCTCTAGTCTATTCTATTCTACATTCTATTCTACTCTACTCTATTCTATTCGACTCTATTCTACTCTAATCTACTCTACTATACTCTATACTCTACTCTACTCTATTCTACTCTACTCTATTCTACTCTATTCTTGTTATGAATAAATTCATATGATTTATGTTTAATGACTAAATTATTATATGTTTAAAATAATATGTTTAAGTAATTACTAAGAATATTATTTTACTTAAAATATATGTAATAGGTGTTAGAGGAATAGGTCTAGAACTTTTTAAAAGACTAAGACATCGTGTTACTATTTTGCAACCTAAGCAGGATGGAGTTGAGATAACAGGAAAACTGTTGACAGACGATTTATAGCGGGACCCTATAACAGGAAAAACGGTTTCTTCACCCGGGAGAAACGGTCAGAAAGCTGTTAGTAGTGATAAGATGTAAGTTGTAAAACGCAGCCATCTAAAGTGGGGTGGAGTTAAATTGTATGTATATATAAAGAACTGTGTACTTATTGTGATTTGAGAATTCTCGGTGAATAAACATTTGACATAATGATCTCTGTAGCTGGGTCTCTGTCTGTTTCATTTTAACCAAAGCTTTACGACTTTTGGGTTACAGACAGAGTAGGTCAATTATAGTTCAGTTTGTGAACATTAAGAACAAAATTTCCATAACAATTCTTCTCTAATATATTATTCTCTACTCTACTCTATTCTACTCTATTTTAGTCTAGTCTACTCTACTCTATTCCATTCTACTCTATTCTACTCTACTCTACTCTACTCTACTCTACTCTACTCTACTCTACTCTATTCTACTCTAGTCTAATCTACTCTCTACTTCCCTAATGAAGTAGATCCACATAGAGAGCCAATGTCTTCCGCGTGGTAGAGCGCAGCCATGCCGTTGGCGATCCTCCTATCCTCCATCCTCTTTTCACTACAAGGCCTTGGTCTGAATGTTTAATTAACTTCATGCCTTATCCAGGGTCATCCAGTCTGCTAGTGAATGTTAAACATGCCAACCTGGTAAGACCACAGCAGACTAGTATCTCCTTAGCTACCTGGTAACAACACACCACACCAGACTAGTATCTCCTTAGCTACCTGGTAACAATACCAGACTAGTATCTCCTTAGCTACCTGGTAACAACACCAGACTAGTATCTCCTTAGCTACCTGGTAACAACACACCACAACAGACTAGTATATCCTTATCTACCTGGTAACAACACACCACAACAGACTAGTATATCCTTATCTACCTGGTAACAACACACGACACCAGACTAGTATATCCTTAGCTACCTGGTAACAACACCAGGCTAGTATCTCCTTAGCTACCTGGTAACAACACACCACACCAGACTAGTATCTCCTTAGCTACCTGGTAACAACACACCACACCAGACTAGTATATCCTTATCTACCTGGTAACAACACCAGACTAGTATCGCCTTAGCTACCTGGTAACACCACACCAGACTAGTATCTCCTTATCTACCTGGTAACAACACACCACACTAGACTAGGAGCTCCTTAGCTACCTGGTAACAACAGACCACACCAGACTAGTATCTCCTTACCTACCTGGTAACAACACACCACACCAGACTAGTTTCTCCTTACCTACCTGGTAACAACACCAGACTAGTATCTCCTTAGCTACCTGGTAACAACACGCCACAACAGACTAGTTTCTCCTTATCTACCTGGTAACAACACACCACAACAGACTAGTATCTCCTTACCTACCTGGTAAAAACACCAGACTAGTATCTCCTTATCTACCTGGTAACAACACCAGATTAGTATCTCCTTAGCTACCTGGTAACAACACACCACACCAGACTAGTTTCTCCTTATCTACCTGGTAACAACACCAGACTAGTATCTCCTTAGCTACCTGGTAACAACACACCACACCAGACTAGTATCTCCTTAGCTACCTGGTAACAACACCAGACTAGTATCTCCTTAGCTACCTGGTAACAACACACCACACCAGACTAGTTTCTCCTTAGCTACCTGGTAACAACACCAGACTAGTATCTCCTTAGCTACCTGGTAACAACACACCACACCAGACTAGTATCTCCTAAGCTACCTGGTAACAACACACCACACCAGACTAGTATCTCCTAAGCTACCTGGTAACAACACCAGACTAGTATCTCCTTAGCTACCTGGTAACAACACACCACAACAGACTAGTTTCTCCTTATCTACCTGGTAACAACACCAGACTAGTATCTCCTTAGCTACCTGGTAACAACAGACCACACCAGACTAGTATCTCCCTGAGAGAGAGAGAGAGAGAGAGAGAGAGAGAGAGAGAGAGAGAGAGAGAGAGAGAGAGAGAGAGAGAGAGAGAGAGAGAGAGAGAGAGAGAGAGAGAGAGAGAGAGAGCAAGAGAGAGAGAGAGTATTCAATTATGTGCATACAGTGCATGAGGGATGTGACATACTGCCATGGTGAGAATGGTATGTCGAGTACAATGTTTCAGGCATACAGTACATAATACAATACGCACACACACACACACTCCCTGCCTGTCAGCCCCATCGGCTCCTTCATCGCAGGAGAAAAAGGTCTCTGAACTCCTTAAAAGGAGTCAATCCCCATTGCAGGCTTTAGCACTCTCCAAGCACATAACAATAAAAAAGAGAGCAAGAAGTCTGCCGTGGAGCTAAAGATCATTCAATCCTCATCTCATTTCCTCCCACAGAGACGGAGCTAAACCACTGATATAAATAACATCTATTCCCCCCTACGTATATGCAAATGAGGCAGGGCTATTTGTTTCACTCATCAGTCAGTCATTCTCTCTCAGTAAAATCATAGCTAATTATCCTGATGACTGTATCACAATGACGCCACTCCGCTTTCAGACACTTATCTCTCGTTACCACTGTTTAATCTGTCATGGGAAGGAGAGATCCAGAGGGAAGGGGAGAGAGGAGAGAGAGAGGGATCACCACAGTCTCTAGAGAAAGCTCTCCGCTCTGCCGGACCGGAGAAAAAGAGAGGGACAGAAGGATCGAGAGGAAGGGGGAGAGAGGAGAGAGAGGGATCGCCACATACATTAAATAACGATTCCGCTCTCTTCTGCTCAGCCGGATGGAAGGACAGAGGGATAGAGGGATAGATAGAACGATGGGACTCACCGTGTCCACCCCGTAGCGAGGCATGGCCAGGGAAGTGGTAGATGGAGGCGGGGGCAGCATTAGCAGGGTGGTGCCTGGTGTGGTGGTAGGGGTCAGGCCCAGGCTGGGGTTGTGAGAGGGGGACGGGGGGCAGTGGTGCTCCTTCCTCAGGGGTGGCCGACAGGACCTGGAGGTCAGGTGAAGAGGAGCCCCAGGCAGACCCCACCACCACCCAGCCCACAGCCAGGACCAGGGCACTCATCCAGGGGTAAGACCCCCAGCAACAGCCCCAGCCCTGGAGCTTCCCAACAGGCCGCATCATGGTCAGTTAAACCTCCCAACACAACTCCCCCTGTGGTCTATAGAGAATAGTGCCAGCAGAAGTACAGATCTCTGGGTTGTGAAGACCCCATGGAAACAAAAACTAAACTAACACGAAATCACACCATTGAAAAATCCAAACAAAGTGTGGCTCGGTTTTACTTCTTTGTCTCTTTTCCTTGTCTCCTTTCCTTGTCTCCTTCCTTGTCTCCTTCCTCCTGGTATAAATTCACAGAAGCTCCTAGTTATTCAATTAGTAACTCAATCCATGTTTTTAGTATTTTGATGCGCATGCTGCGAGTGTGTGTGCAGTTAGCGAGCGCAGGAGAATGTGTGTGTGCAGTTAGCGAGCGCGGGAGAATGTGTGTGTGCAGTTAGCGAGCGCGGGAGAGTGTGTGAGTGTGCAGTTAGCGAGCGCGGGAGAGTGTGTGTGTGTGTCGTCGTCACCTGGAGTGTATCCCCACGGACCCCCTGTCCCCTAGGTGCTGAGAGAGTGTGATGGAACAGGAACGACCTGCACCACTGGCTACTCCGTGCTGCGCTTCACTCTGCACTTCTCCTCTGCTCTAGCAAGCCACAGATACAAAGCCACAGACGTGGCAATACGAGAGAGAGAGAGAGAGAGAGAGAGAGAGAGAGAGAGAGAGAGAGAGAGCTCCACACAAACTGTCAGCTCTCCTCTCGGCTCTTAGCACTCTGTGTTCACTGCTCAGCAGTGCAGACTGGCTTGCCTTCTCTGCTCTCACTGCTATCACGAACACTCTGTCACTATTCTGAATTCTGCCTTACCTAGAGACTAAAGCCTTTTCTCTCTGTGAATCCTTTTTCTATTTTCTCATCCTTTTCTTTTCTTCCCAGGGAGAGAAGTGCAGCATTCTGGGTTGTTAACCCTGGGAACCTCCAACTGATAGCTCTTAGTATTACTCCACAGGAGAAACAGAACGAGACGTACAGAGAGAGAGAGAGCGAGAGAGAAAGGGATGATGGTAGAGAGCTACTGAAAGAGAGAGGGAGGGTGGGAGGTTGGTAGAGAGCTACTGAAAAAGAGAGCGAGGGAGGGGGAACGATGCAGAGAGTGAGAGAGAGGATGAGAGTAAAAGGGGCTCAGGTGAAACTAAGCGAAGATGATGGGACATAGAGAGGAGAAAAAAGAGGAGGGGAGAACTCACAAGTGGGCCAGCCTATGGAAATTTCCCCCCATCTCAGAGCAAATCAGGGAGGCCGGACATACTGCAGAGTGAGCTGTCTTTAGTCATGGGGAGGACATATGGAGGGAGGGGAAAAGGGATGGGGAGAGGGAGGAAGAGCAAGAGAGGGAGGGAGAGAGAGAGAGAGAGAGAGGTAAGAGGCACAAGCAATGCCTGTTTTTATATCTCTGGATAGACATTTCCTGATGCACGTTGGATGTTCCTAAAAGCCTATTCAAGCAAAGCTATAACTTCAGGCATTATACACACTTATAGAGATATGGTGAATTTGAAAGAGTGAGCGAGAGAAAGTGAGAGAGCGAGAGAGTGCAAGAGAGAAAGAGAGATAGAGAGAGACAGAGCTCCTCTTTTCTCAAATACAAATGACAAGAACAAAAGCCTCTACTCCCCTTTCTGTCAATCAAAGTGCTTCTGAAGGGAGAGAAGCAAAATGTGTTTGGATTAAAAACTAAAAGCATCTATCATAGATGCACACAGTAACAAGAGTGCCATTTAATATTAAACCAATAAGCAACTTCACGAGCAACAAACATATCACTAGCCACTTTATATATAATGTTTACATATCCGACATTACTCATATCAAATGTATACACTGTACTCTATACCATCTACTGAATCTTGCCTATGCCGTTCGGCCATCAACTCAAATCTCTAACCACTTTAATAATTAAAAGGTGGATGTAATAAATGTACCACTAGCCACTTAAAACAATGCCATTTATATAATGTTTACATATCCAACATTACTCATCTCACGTGTATATACTGTACTCTATACCATCTACTGCATCTTGCCTATGCCTGTCAGCCATCGCTCATCCATATATTTACATGTACACACTCGTATTAATTCCTTTACACTTGTGGGTATAAGGTAGTTGTTGTGAAATTGTTAGATTACTTGTTAGATATTACTGCATGGTTGGAACTAGAAGCACTAGCATTTCGCTACACTCGCATTAACATCTGCTAACCATGTGTATGTGACAAATACAATTTGATTAGATATGAAACAGTTTTCAAGTGCTACTGTATAGTGGTTTTTACATGAAGCACTGGAGAGAGATTATACAATGATGTGACAACCATTTTGTTGATAAATGTATTTATTTATTTAACTAGGCAAGTCAGTTAAGAACAAGTTCTTATTTACAATGACGGCCTACCCCGGCCAAACCCTAAACCGGACCACGCTAGGTCAATTGTGCGCCGCCCTATGGGACTCCCAATCACGGCCGGTTGTGATACAGGCTGGAATCGACACGGGGTCTGTAGTGACACCTCTAGCACTTAGACCGCTGCGCCACTCGGGAGCCCCTCGGAAACCCTCAGCTCATTATCAGGAAAAAACAACAAATTGTATAGGAAAACAATATTTAAGTGAATAAATAATTAGGCTGTCCAAGTAAATAAATTATAGAGAAATGTAGAGATAGAGATACAGTGTATATACTGAACAAAAATATAAGCGCAACATGAAATAAAATTTCCCAGAAATGTTCCATATACACAAAAATAGTTTTTCTCTCAGATTTCGTGCATTTGATTACACCCCTGTTAGTGAGCATTTCTCCTCTGCCAAGATAATCCATCCACCTGACAGGTGTGGCATATCAAGAAGCTGATTAAACAGCATGATCATTACACAGGTGCACCTTATGCTGGGGATAATAAAAGGCCACTTTAAAATGTGCAGTTTTGTCACACAGTACAATGCCACAGATGTCTCAAGTTTTGAAGGAGTGTGCAATTGACATTCTGAATGCAGGAATGTCCACCAGAGCTGTTGCCAGAGAATGTAATGTTAATTTCTCTACCATAAGCCACCTCCAACATCATTTTACAATACGTCCAACTGGCCTCACAACCTCACAATTCATGTGACCACGCCAGCCCAGGACCTCCACATCCGGCTTCTTCACCTGTGGGATCGTCTGAGAACCGGCCCACCGGAAAGTTGATGAAACTGTGGGTTTGCACAACCAAAGAATTTCTGCACAAACTGTCAGAAACCATCTCAGGGAAGCTCGTCGTCCTCATGCGGTGTCGTATGTGGGGTTATGGTATGGGCAGGCATAAGCTTCGGACAACGTTCACAATTACGTTTGGGATGCTCTGGATCGACGTGTACTACAACATGTTCTGGTTCCCGCCAATATCCAGCAACTTCAGACAGCCATTGAAGGGAAGTGGGAAAACATTCCACAGGCCAAAATCAACAGCCTGATCAACTCTACGTGAAGGAGATGTGTCACGCTGCATGAGGCAAATGGTGGTCACACCAGATACTGACTGGTTTTCTGATCCTCGCCCCGACCTGTGTTCATAAGGTGTCTGTGACCAACATATAATATATTACTGAATTTATTTTTATGAACTGTAACTCAGTCAAATCTATGAAATTGTTGCATGTTGCGTTTATATTTTACATCAGTTGTACGCTTCTTTTTTTCCTCTGTACGTACAGTACATTTCAGTGAACAACGGACAAAAACTGTATCTAATCTTAACAAAGTACAAGGAACAAGGCAGACTTTGAGTTGAGAGAATTAATGAAATCCTCTCTGCAACAAAAGTTGAGCACTATTTCCCATGTAGAAATATACACAGTCTCAAGGCTGTGACTTCACTGTCTGAGTCAATGGAAAGAGCTCCAGACCACAGTCATAGACAACAAACACAACACGCACAACACCCATAGACAACACCCACAACACCCATAACACCCATACACAACACACACAACACCCATAGACAACACCCACAACACTCAAATACAACAAACAAAACACCCAATAACAACACCCACAACACACAAAGACAAAACACAAAACACCCAAAGACAACACCCACAACACCCATAGGCAACACCCACAACACCCATAGACAACAACCACAACACCCATAGACAACACCCACAACACCCATAGACAACACCCACAACACCCATAGACAACACCCACAACACCCATAACACCCATTAAAACCCCATATACAACACCCACAACACCCACAACACCCATAGACAACACCCACAACACCCATAGGCAACACCCACAACACCCATAACACCCATAGACAACACCCACAACACCCATTAAAAACCCATATACAACACCCACAACACCCATAGACAACACCCACAACACCCACAACACACACAACACCCATAGACAACATCCACAACACCCATAACACCCATAGACAACATCCACAACACCAACAACACCCACAACATACACAATACCCATAGACAACACCCACAACACCGTCAACACCCGTTATACAACAACCACAACACCCGTAGACAAGAACCACAACACCCATAGACAACACCCACAACACTCATAACACCCACAACACCCATAGGCAACACCCACAACACCAATAACACTCATAGACAAAACCCACAACACCCATAGGCAACACCCACAACACCAATAACACCCACAACACCCATAGACAACCCCCACAACACCCATAGACAACCCCCACAACACCCATAACACCCACAACACCCATAGACAACCCCCACAACACCCATAGACAACAACCACATCACCCATAGACAACAACCACAACACCCATTGACAACAACCACAACACCCATAGACAACAACCACATCACCCATAGACAACAACCACAACACCCATTGACAACAACCACAACACCCATAGACAACCACAACACCCATAGACAATCACAACACCCATTGACAACAACCACAACACCCTTAGACAATACCCACATCAACCACAACACCCATAGACAATACCCACAACACCCATAGACAACAACCACAACACCCATAGACAACACCCATAGACAACACCCACAACACCCATAGACAATACCCACAACACCCATAGACAACAAGCACAACACCCATAGACAACACCCTCAACACCCATAGAAAATACCCACAACACCCATACACAACAACCACAACACCTATAGACAATACCCACAACACCCATAGACAATACCCACAACACCCATAACACCCATAGACAACACCCACAACATCCATAGACAATACCCACAACACCCATAGACAACAACCACAACACCCATAGACAACAACCACAACACCCATAGACAACACCCACAACCCCCATAGACAACACCCACAACACCCATAGACAACAACCACAACAACCACAACACCCATAGACAATACCCACAACACCCATAGACAACACGCACACACATCAACACACCAAAAATAGACACACCCTTTGTCCTGCACACACGTTTGCTAATTGTATACAGTTTGCTGATTGTATATCACGTCTCAGGTAACAGCTTCATTCTGCACAGCATCTTTAATGAGTGACTTCCTACAGACGTTAAATGTGTCATGACTCTCTCTCCTTGGTGAGGGTCAAAAGTTCCAAATCAGCTGGGCACATGGCTGACAGACAGCCAGATCCTCTTCTCTCCCACCAGAGGGGGAGTTGGGCCGGTTTTATGACTCAAAAGCCGGTCGTAAACTTTCTCTCTCTAACAATGCAGAAGTTAAAAATGCTTTTGTTACTGAGAGACTCTCACGCCCAAGTGAGCTCAGAGTTCGTGTCAACATGACGGAACACCCTACAATGACAGAGTGCTTAAAAGGACTCGCTAGCAAAATTTACATTAGACCAAAACATGCCAGGTTGCTGCCGGCGTTTAAAGTGGTCCTAGATGTTCCCTGAATAATCAACCATCGAGACCAGAGAACATGAGGCCGTGGCCCACACATTGAAATGGTTAGAAACTTTGTAAACCAGCCCAAAACATGCACCGTCTGCAGCTGTGCATGGAAAGTAGTCTAGGACATTTGACCAAAGACAAGAGGGAAGAACACCGGAAAAAAAACGAACACTCCAGAAAAAAGGAATCCTACAAATAAGAAGGACATTATGACCTCTGGTGGACAACCAGTGACTTACAACGAACCACTTCCCATAGAACCATCGAGTTCAACAGAGAGACGACAAACACATCTACGCATAAATATATACATTGCATTTCTTTTCCGAATGAGCGGTCGTTCATGTGCAAAGTATTCATGTTCCCGTGAGCGTAGCTTCCAAATGTATGTACAATAAGTTGACTCTCTTTATCTCTCCATCTCCTTACATACCTGGCAGGTAGCCTAGTGGTTAGAGTGTTGGACTTGGAACTGAAGATCGAATCCCCGAGCTGACAAGGTAGAAATCTGTCGTTCTGCCCCTGAATAAGGCAGTTAACCCGCTGTTCCCAGGGTGTGAAAATAAGAATTTGTTCTTAACTGACTTGCCTAGATAAATAAAAATACCCTTCCCATTGCGTAACCAAATGGTCAAGCTTTTGTTAGTCCACTAGGGACCTGTTTTCATTGTATCATGTATGCAATCAGTAACCTATGCTGTGTGTGTTTACGTATTCTGTGTGATGATTTAGTTAGTTAGTAAATAAATAATTAAGCCAATGAACAGATTGGTGTTGCAGACAGTCCAGGTATCAGTGTGAAGGATATCTCTCTCTCTCTCTCTCTCTCTCTCTCTCTCTCTCTCTCTCTCTCTCTCTCTCTCAGAAATCAAATCTGCACATCACATCAGGGTGCCAAGACTGACTTTCAAATGGGAATCCGACATTTTGGATACTGCTGTGTAACTGTTCTGCACACGTGCACTCACACACAGATACACACACACACACGTGCCATTGCTACAGCCTTAGTTTCTACAGCTGCCCCTGCATAAGCCACGGATGGGCACGGTTAAAGGATTAATCGGAAATCCTAACCGATGTTAGTATTCGACTAATTGCAGAGAGAGAGAGAGAGAGAGAGAGAGAGAGAGAGAGAGAGAGAGAGAGAGAGACAAAGAGCGATTGAGAGAAAAAAAATACATTTTTTAGATGAAAAAAAATACAAGCCTTATGAAAAGGCTTTGTCTGAATTAATTGGTCCATGTGACATTGCTACATACACGTATATAGCCAAAAACTTGACATTCTTAATTTAATGAAAATTACACTTTGTGTACCCCATGCAAAAGACTTGTGTAGCTTGCTGTTATTGTGGGCAATCAAACCGGCATTACAGTCAGAAGCTACACAGCCTATTCCTAAAAGCATTGTATTTGGGACAAATCATTCACTGAACCCTAAACCTCAACTTAGTCTTGTAATAAATAATGTGGAAATTGAGCAAGTTGAGGTGACTAAACTGCTTGGAGTAACCCTGGATTGTAAACGGTAATGGTGAAAACACACTGATACAGTAGTAGCTAAGACGGGGAGAAGTCTGTCTGTAATAAAGCGCTGCTCTGCCTTCTTAACAACACCATCAACAAGGCAGGTCCTACAGGTCCTAGTTTTGTAGCACCTTGACTACTGTTCAGTCGTGTGGTCAGGTGCCACAAAAAATGACTCAGGAAAATTGCAGTTGACTCAGAACAGGGCAGCACGGCTGGCCCTTGGATGTACACAGAGCTAATATTAATAATGTGCATGTCAATCTCTCTTGGATCAAAGTGGAGGAGAGTTTTACTTCATCACTACTTGTATTCATGTTGAATGCACCGAGCTGTCCGTTTGAACTACTGGCACACAGCTCAGACACCCATGCATACCCCACAAGACATGCCAAGAGGTCTTTTCACAATCCCCAAATCCAGAACAGACTATGGGAGGCGCACTGTACTACATAAAGACATGACTACATGAAACTCTATTCCACATTAAGTAAGTGACGCAAGCAGTAGAATCACTCTTATATTAAAAAAACAGATACAAAAACACCTTATGGAACAACACAAACATAGGCACAGACACATGCATACACACACACACCATAACATACGCACTATACACACGCGTGCAAATGGATTTTGTACCGTACATATGTGGTAGTGGTGGAGTAGGGGCCTGAGGGCACACAGTGTGTTGTGAAATCTGTGAATGTATTGTAATTGTTTAATTGCATAAACAGACTTCATTTTGCTGGACCTCAGGAAGAGTAGCTAATGGGGATCCTTAATAAATACAAATTCAGTCTAGCAGGTGATGTGGGATATTTCAATGCAAAATGGAATTAAAATTATGAAATTAAGTTACCTAAATAAGAAGGAGTAGACTACAATGAGCAACCAACAGGCTGTTGTTGAATCTGAATTTAGTTGTTGTTTTAGACAAAGATGGAGAGCGCAGCAAAAAAGCCTAAATTAGCCTAGGTAGCTAGTTGGCTAACTTCGCTGGCTAGCGTAGCTAGCTTCTTTATATCAATTCGATGCAGTCAAGACAGGCACTACCAGATGGTATGATAGATACTGTAACCCAGAGATGGAAGAGGAAGCGAGACATCTCACTCGCTTTTTCTGGTCAATGAACTAAGTCAATGAACTAAGCCAACCAGACCCAGCTGCTAATGCATTAGTCCTATGGGACAAACACTTTATGATAACCGGCCCGAGTGGGACATCTTCATTTATCCACCATCTTTGGATATCCTATGGCAGAAAAAAGTTTGTCAAACTAGTTTGAGTTTGGCTACTTTCTCTCCCTCCCTTCCGTCTCAGACAACTGACCCCTGCCCTTCTCCCTCCATGTTGCAACAAGTGCTATTTAGAAAAAGTTTCACAAAAAACACATGTAATAAAATCAAATCAAATTTCTAATCAAATTTTATTTGTCACATACACATGGTTAGCAGATGTTAATGCAAATGTAGCGAAATGCTTGTGCTTCTAGTTCCGACCATGCAGTAGTATCTAACAAGTAATCTAACAATTTCACAACAACTACCTTATACACACAAGTGTAAAGGAATGAATACGAGTATGTACATAGAAATATATGGATGAGCGTTGGCTGACCGGCATAGGCAAGATGCAGTAGATGGTATAGTGTACAGTATATACATGTGAAATGAGTAATATAGGATATGTAAACATTATATAAATGACATCGTACTTCGACTATCCGGATAAACCAAAACATTCCTTGATATTGTTTGAATATATATATATATTTTACTTTAGATAAGCCTCGTGGTGACTTATCCAATAGGCATCTTACTTCAGACGGGCCTTGTGGTGACTAATTCCAATATATATATATATATATATATGTATATATATATATATATACACACACACATATATATATATATATATATATATATATATATATATACACATATATATATTTATATATCTTACTTTAGATAGGCCTCGTGGTGACTTATCCAGTAAGTATCTTACTTTAGATGGGCCTCATGGTGACTTATCCAGTAAGTATCTTACTTTAGACGGGCCTCATGGTGACTTATCCAATAGGCATCTTACTTCAGACTTATCCAATATATATATATATATATATATATATATATATATATCTCTTACTTCAGACGGGCCTCGTGGTGACTTATCCAATAAGCTTTTTACTTTAGACGGGCCTCGTGGTGACTTATCCAATAAGCATTTTACTT
Organism: Brachymystax lenok tsinlingensis; assembly: GCA_030435695.1. NCBI lineage: Eukaryota > Metazoa > Chordata > Actinopteri > Salmoniformes > Salmonidae > Brachymystax > Brachymystax lenok. The sequence goes on along the minus strand of CM059817.1, from coordinate 9,018,619 downwards.
TAGACGGGCCTCGTGGTGACTTATCCAATAAGCATTTTACTTTAGACGGGCCTCGTGGTGACTTATCCAATAAGCTTTTTACTTTAGACGGGCCTCGTGGTGACTTATCCAATAAGCTTTTTACTTTAGACGGGCCTCGTGGTGACTTATCCAATAAGCTTTTTACTTTAGACAGGCCTCGTGGTGACTTATCCAATAAGCATTTTACTTTAGACGGGCCTCGTGGTGACTTATCCAATAAGCTTTTTACTTTAGACGGGCCTCGTGGTGACTTATCCAATAAGCTTTTTACTTTAGACGGGCCTCGTGGTGAGTTGGCAATTAACACTCTTCAGAATCAGTTAATTAGAGTTTTGATTTCACTGAGGTAAGACAGCTGAAGTACCACTAGCTCTGTGTGTGTGTGTGTGTGTGTGTGTGTGTGTGTGTGTGTCTGTAGTACTGTACAGTATGTGGAACCAGTACATGCAAGGCTGTGAATGCCACCTGCGGGTCTTAAATGTAAGAGAGAGAGGAGGGCGCAGAGGGACTTACAGTCCTGTCTGTGTGGCAGGAATGTTATTGCCTGGAGTGTGCAGTCAGTGAGTGAATGATTATTGAAAGCTATGTTATTTTATTCATAAAAACCATTTATATGAAGGGAGGCACATTCCGTCCAATGTACCTTGAGTAAATGGTGATCGAAAGCTAGATGCTTTTATTTAAGACACATTTTAATGTAACTACATGTAATCTAAAATGTAATCTACGTAATCCCTGAAGGTAATTATTTATCATGAGAGGGCCATAAACAGTACCTATTAATGCTGCATACTCCAAGAAAGGTTAAAATCTCCCATTTCTGGAGAAAAAAAAATGTGAATTGCTGAGGTGTAGTCACTTTTGAGGACACAAGCTCAAGTACACAGCACAAATATGATAAAAAAATGAAATATTGTATATGACGTATTTCCTACTCAACAAAACTGTATGAATAAGACTTGGCATTACTTAGATGCTTTCTAAATATAGTATAATCAATTCATAAAATGACTAACTAAAAGATTTTACCTTCCATATAACTGTAAAATTCATATTGGTACGTTTAGTGTTACAGAAAATGTGCATATTTTCTAAAGGTCTCTCTTGATCAAAACATCTGCCTCCACTGCTGTGAGTCACACAGAGCTCTAGCTTAGCTTCCTGAACTAGTTAAGATTTCGCCTTCCATCACATATTAATCTTGTTTGTCTATGCCAAACCAAAAGTGTTTTTTGTTTAAAATATAAAAAACATATATTTTAGATGAATGGCTATAAATCGATATCTAAATGCGATGTAGTGATGCGACCACTCTCTCCTGCTGTGTTATGATGTAAAGATTCCAGGCATATGCTTTGTCAGTGGTTGTGATGCTGGGTCAGGGTTCAGCCAGGAGTTGATCGACAGTCAGATAAGGGAATTAAATGATAGGAGGGACATCCCAGCTTCAACTGGTCTCAGATTTCACATCCTATGTCACACAGGCTCAAAAAAAGATATGCCGTCCACAGAACCACGCAGGTCCCCTAAACAGGGGACGTTACATCTAAAAGGTTAGGAGAGACCTCTTCTATGAGTGGTGATTGAAGTTCACCTTTAATAGGGGATATATATCCTACTGCCACAATTGTCTCTGAGAGTGACTGAGTGACATTATTATATAAGAAATGTAGATGTTAAACATATTGCACCATTGTTTCTGATAGTGAAGAGAGTTGAAATGGAATAAATATGAGCAGAGGAAATACAATCCAGTCCACTTTGATAAAGGTTAATTCAGTTCCCTCCTTTTCCACTGGGCCATTGTGAGAAAAACAACAGTGTGATATTTCAATATCAAAACCTCCGCACACAAACGGAAACAAAACGTATCCTTGTTTGAAGTGGCTGCTTTTAAAGAGAGATTTAGAAGAAGGGAGGGGAAGAAGTAGAAGAACATTCAGTAGGAGAACTAAGACACAGGAGAGAAATGAGAGATGTTCTTAGCCCACAACAACAACAACATCTACAGCAATACAGTAAACAGATTTTAAATCCTTCTTCTTTAATGTCAGCTTCAAGGCTCCATAACCCAGAGGGGTGTGTGTGTGTGTGTGTGTGTGTGTGTGTGTGTGTGTGTGTGTGTGTGTGTGTGTGTGTGTGTGTGTGTGTGTGTGTGTGTGTGTGTGTATTCAATAGTGTTGTTGATTTAGCAACCTATCCACACTTCACACTTTACCAGTGCTACTGTTAATCCTCAGCTCCTGGGCTCTGAGCCATTCAACGTTTCACTTCCAACACAGCCATCACACTCTTTATTGTCACACAGACACAGACAGTCCTGACTTACGACTTGGTAGATCAGTTAGCCATACATAACATCACACATCTCCAAAGGGATGGAACTAAATATTGTGTAGCAATGGTGAACTACACTCTTGTGTTGACTAAAGCTTGCCCGAGACTTGATGAATCAAGTTCGTTACCAATGCTATTGATGGTTTGCTACCCGGCACTTCAAACATAAAAATGTACATGAATTCCACAAACACTTTTAATCTGCCCGCACTAACACGTAGAACTGCCTGTTTTCAAACTGACATAGGGCAATTGAAACAAGGCCATCCGTTTGACAGATATAATCCACCATATAATGAAAAGAAACCAAGAACCTACATGGAGACAATAAACGCAGGACCCTATCAGCAAGCTGAGCTGATAAACGCAGGGCCCTATCAGCAAGCTGAGCCGATAAACGCAGGGCCCTATCAGTTAGCTGAGCTGATAAACGCAGGGCCCTATCAGCAAGCTGAGCCGATAAACGCAGGGCCCTATCAGCAAGCTGAGCCGATAAACGCAGGGCCCTATCAGCAAGCTGAGCCGATAAACGCAGGGCCCTATCAGCAAGCTGAGCCGATAAACGCAGGGCCCTATCAGCTAGCTGAGCCGATAAACGCAGGGCCCTATCAGCAAGCTGAGCCGATAAACGCAGGGCCCTATCAGCAAGCTGAGCCGATAAACGCAGGGCCCTATCAGCAAGCTGAGCCGATAAACGCAGGGCCCTATCAGCAAGCTTAGCCATGCTCACATTAAACACAGAGCGAAGTGTTGCAGAGCAGTACAGAACTTTATACGGACAAACCAGACTGTATGAATGAGGCCTTACACCCTCCACTGTATAATAATAAGAACCAATAACCTTGGTAGACCAGATAGATAGACGGAGGGCACGAGCAGAGCCATGCCAGAACTACTGCAGAAGAGTATAGAGCTATCATACCCAAACTCACATTAAACACTAGCTTCCCTACTGTATACTGAGAAGAACCTGTGTGGACAGAAAACCCTGGGCTAGCTGAGACTAGTCACAGTCACACTGAGAAAATTGAACTGCACTGCTGCAAGGTACAGAGGTTTGGAGCAACGAGGGGCAACACCAGACCTCTCATTTTACACTGGAGTCCAGCGGTGAACTTGCAGGCCCATTCGACCAGCTCATCTCACTTCTGATGTCTTATTGTGGCTGAATAAAAATGATGTTGCTGGGGAACCTACTGTACCTAGTCCAACTCCCAAACCTGGCATTGCTCACTCTGAACAGTACATGCGAGCTGCATAGCTTTCCAAACCATGGAAAAAGCTGCCTGCCATCAGAGCGCAGGTGTAAGCACTAAGCACAAAGGGAGAACTCTCTCTAGCTGACTTGCCTGGAGATATTACTTTGAAAAGCGGCGGGTGTGAATTGATTCATCCATCCTTTGCTTTGCGGTCCACACATGGGAATAGGGAATAAATTGCCTCCAGAGTTGGCATATCTCCAATTCTATACAGGCAAAGTACTGCACATGGCCCTGAGTGTTACCTTTGAAAACAAGCGGCCTCCAAAGGCCAAGTACCTGTTCTACATGGTGCTGTAATTATTAGGCCTCTGTGAATAAACATTGGTGCTGTTTTCAAATGCATGAATCATTGGCTAGTATGGTAATCAGGCACATCCAAGAGTACTTACTATGCTGAACAAAAATATATATGCAACATACAACAATTTCAAAGATTTTACTGAGTTACAGTTGTTATGACGTGCCCCTTTTGGGTGAGGATCATTGCCCCCTCTCTCTCTCTCTCCCCCACCAAAGGTTTATGACGGTAGTAAATACCGAAACTCCTTTCCCCACTCTGCCAAAATGAAAGTTGAGAATCCCTTTGTTACCACAGAGAAAGACTTCGCAGTATGGTAATCTCAAAAGGTTGAATAATGGAACAATATGTCTGTATTCCAACCAGCTGAAATTGTCAGTGGGTACTTAAAGAACAATCATGTCGAATTCATTACTAATTTGTAATGTAACTACCACAGCAGAACAACACAACTGTATCTCTGAATGTGTATACTTCCCAGTTACAAGATTACATCTAAATGTTGAGGAACGTATATGATTAAATATGAAACTATTTGTGAGAAGATGAAATGTGATGTTAGCCTTCTAAATGAGAGAATGTTTTTTCATATAAAGTTTTAACTAGTCAGTGACCACACCGACGTGAGCACAGACATTACGTCGTAAAACAGTTTTTGTTTTCTCAAAGGAGAAAAGCATGCAAAAATTTAAAAACGAAATACTACTTATCCTTTTATCTAGAAAATGTCTTGCACAACTTGTTAAATTTGTTTCATCACTTTTACACATTTATTTAATGTAAACATTATTTGCCTGAGTGGAGAGGAAAGTCTCATTTCATACAAGCAGATTTTCGTTCATGTTGCTTCTCCATGCCGCCTCTCCTCGACTACATTTAACCTTTTTCAAAAGGAGGCGAGATGGACAGAGGAGAGAGGATGCATGAGTTGAGCAAATCTAATTGAGAAAAGGCCAGGAACTGAGGAAGCAGTCAATCATCCTGACTTCCTGTCTGGTGGCTGCTGTGAACACACTGCCTACAACACAACACACACAAACACACCACACATTCACACACACAGCCATGTGGGCATATGTGTGATGTGTGTGCATATGTGTGTGCATGTGCATATGTGCGTGTGTGCGTGTGTGCATGTGTGCGTGTGTGTGTGTGTGTGAAATCTACTATGTAGCTACTACAATGTACTACATTCTACCCCCTGCCACTATTCCAGCTTTGTCATAATGGCTGCGCTGAACAATTTGCTGGCACTATGTGTGATATGGATTGTGACTCGTCTGAGGAATCAACGGGCCGTTGCAGTGTAATTCACACCGAGCAGCACAAGTGAAAGAAAGATATGATTGCTTACAGGGCAGCCGTATGGAGAAAAGCCTTTTGACTAGCACTACACTAAGCACATCCACTGATACTGTGGTCTGGTCAAGTCATGGACACGCCCTCTTTGTTGCAAAACGCCTTTATGCCCCAGAAAATTCAAGATGGTCACCTCAAACAACCTTAGAAAATGCCCTGATATAAGACAGGAAAATAATCAGACAAAGGCCATTGGTTCCCCCCATTTGAAAAAATGACAACAAAGCGGTACAGTTGCTGTCAGGACCACTTGCCCTAAGATAAGTCAAGATGGCTGCCACCTGCACCTCCAAATAACACTCGAATCAACTACCCGCAATAGAGGACTGCAAATCAGTCACAAACAATTGCCATCAGTTCACCTCTTGAAAATGACAGTCAAACGACCAAGCCATTGGTTCAACTATTGAAAACAACAACAAACCACCTATATACAGTAACTGCTATGCATGCCCACTTGTGATGACAATTCAAAACCTCCATTGTCCCTCTAACGAGTGGGCTGCCCTATTGTGTGTGTTCAAGTACCACAATGTGCCCATTCAAACCGCCATTTCACTTTGTTTTCACCAAATAAGAGAAAATAGCAAGTAGACGGCGGATAAACCGGTAATTGCTCACACCTGCCTCTCATCCCACACACATCGCCTGCCAGCCAGCCAGCTTCAGCTCATTTAGAGAACAATAGACAATTAGTTTGCTGTGAAGTCACAGCCGATTGCCTGCCTGCCTGCCTCTCTCTCTCTCTCTCTCTCTCTCTCAATCTCTCTCTCTCTCTGAGCCATGTTTTATACAGAGTCAACAACACACAGCTGAAGCATCAGTGATGCTACTCAATCAGAAGTCGGGCTGTTGTGTGTGTTAGCGTCAAAACAAAACTTAATTGTGCAGATTAACACAACCGGCAAATTCTCATACAGTAGGTGTGAGAATATAATGTACAGTAGGTAGGCAGACCTCCATTAGGTGTGAGAAGATAATGTACAGTAGGTAGGCAGATCTCCATTAGGTGTGAGAAGATAATGTACAGTAGGTAGGCAGACCTCCATTAGGTGTGAGAATATAATGTACAGTAGGTAGGCAGATCTCCATTAGGTGTGAGAATATAATGTACAGTAGGTAGGCAGATCTCCATTAGGTGTGAGAAGATAATGTACAGTAGGTAGGCAGACCTCCATTAGGTGTGAGAATATAATGTACAGTAGGTAGGCAGACCTCCATTAGGTGTGAGAAGATAAGGTACAGTAGGTAGGCAGACCTCCATTAGGTGTGAGAAGATAATGTACAGTAGGTAGGCAGACCTCCATTAGGTGTGAGAATATAATGTACAGTAGGTAGGCAGACCTCCATTAGGTGTGAGAATATAATGTACAGTAGGTAGGCAGACCTCCATTAGGTGTGAGAATATAATGTACAGTAGGTAGGCAGACCTCCATTAGGTGTGAGAAGATAAGGTACAGTAGGTAGGCAGACCTCCATTAGGTGTGAGAAGATAATGTACAGTAGGTAGGCAGACCTCCATTAGGTGTGAGAAGATAAGGTACAGTAGGTAGGCAGACCTCCATTAGGTGTGAGAATATAATGTACAGTAGGTAGGCAGACCTCCATTAGGTGTGAGAAGATAAGGTACAGTAGGTAGGCAGACCTCCATTAGGTGTGAGAATATAATGTACAGTAGGTAGGTAGACCTCCATTAGGTGTGAGAATATAATGTACAGTAGGTAGGCAGACCTCCATTAGGTGTGAGAATATAATGTACAGTAAGTAGGCAGACCTCCATTAGGTGTGAGAATATAATGTACAGTAAGTAGGCAGACCTCCATTAGGTGTGAGAATATAATGTACAGTAAGTAGGCAGACCTCCATTAGGTGTGAGAATATAATGTACAGTAAGTAGGTAGACCTCCATTAAGTGTGCAATTGAGGTCACGTTTCAAGGGTAGAATATTGACCTAGAAACCTAATTGTACAAAATGTTACGCAACGTTAGTGTTACAATAAAATACTAATTTATTTGTGTTGTGCTGCACTAGTTACAGTAACCAACCAGTAACTAACCAGTAACCAACCAATAACTAACCAGTAACCAACCAGTAACTAACCAGTAACCAACCAGTAACCAACCAGTAACCAACCAGTAACTAACCAGTAACTAACCAGTAACCAACCAGTAACCAACCAGTAACTAACCAGTAACCAACCAGTAACCAACCAGTAACCAACCAGTAACCAACCAGTAACTAACCAGTAACCAACCAGTAACCAACCAGTAACTAACCAGTAACTAACCAGTAACCAACCAGTAACCAACCAGTAACTAACCAGTAACCAACCAGTAACCAACCAGTCAGCCAGCACAGACTACACTAAAGGTGCATCTATTCAACAACGTGAATCACCAGCAACCAGCCACATACATTTCTTACATAAAAAATAAGGCTGTCTGCATAGGTAAGGCTGTCTGCATAGGTAAGGCTGTCTGCATAGGTAAGGCTGTCTGCATAGGTAAGGCTGTCTGCATAGGTAAGGCTGTCTGTATAGGTAAGGCTGTCTGCATAGGTAAGGCTGTCTGCATAGGTAAGGTATACAAAAGCACAGTTTCTGTTTCTTATTAGACTGGAGTGTCAAATATGTATTTTATTCACACCACCTGACACCTCTTATGCATTTTAGATGCAGTGATAAGGACCCTTTGACCACAATCAGGCCTCGTCCCCCTCACTAATACCCCCCCACCTCTCTCTCTCTCTCTCTCTCTCTCTCTCTCTCTCTCTCTCTCTCTCTCTCTCTCTCTCTCTCTCTCTCTCTCTCTCTCTCTCTCTCTCTCTCTCTCTCGGCTCACCTGTGCTGCTTCCATCAGGCTGTGCTGGGAGGATAGGGTGACCCAACGCACTAGCTCTGACATTTCAAAACAGAAATCAGCATGATGAATATGGAACAGGGTAATTATGGTTATTATTAGCCAGCACGCTTATCTACAACATGCAGACTCTATGGTTTTATATGTGCATGCACACACACACACACACACACACACACACACACACACACACACACACACACACACACACACACACTACAGGTGGTGAGAGAACTGGAGAAGTGGAATTATTAACGAGAGAGCGAGGCAAGTAAACCACAGCATCAGATAGTACAGTTCTGGATGAGGATGAGATGCTGTTGTTTTTATTTGTATCTCAGTGTTGTTTCTCTGTTCTAAACACATTAAGATGAGAAAGAAAGTCCCAAAGGAAATTAACAACATGTATATAGATTCTGTACCTGACTCAAAGCAGCAAAGGCTTGTGGAACAGACAAAACAACATTAGCATATTCACACATTCACAGTACACAACCACTATTCCCACTGCAGGGTTGAGTAAACCACAGTACACCCATACACAACACAAAGTCAAGAAGCCAACTCCAAATAGATGAACACTGAATACAGTGAATAAAAACAAGGCAAATCCTTGACCCCTAGTTATCCTCAATGCACAGGGATGGTGAGGAGTGGTGGTGAGGGAGGGAGGGAGGGAGGGAGGGAGGGAAGGAAGGAAGGAAGGAAGGAAGGAAGGAAGGAAGGAAGGAAGGAAGGAAGGAAGGAGGGAGGGAGGGAGGGAGGGAGGTAGGGAGAAAGAGAGAGAGAGAGAGAGAGAGAGAGAGAGAGAGAGAGAGAGAGAGAGACAACAAAATAAAGGGTGAAAGAAAAACAGAGAGATTTAAAAATTAAAAGAGATGGTGAGGTAGAATGATAGAGTAGTCAATGTTCCATTCTGCATGGCCGAACAGAGCAGAGCACAGTAGAATGAATTAGATGTCTCTGTCTGTCTAGATCTCTGACTACTTCATCCACTCTGGGCTAAATGCAATCCCTGGTGTTTCCTCTCTTTTCCCCTCCTCTTCTCTGCTCACCGAGGCAGTCAGGCCTGGCCAAGAATATCTGCCTGGACACCCTTAGGGTGTGTTCAAAATGGCACCCTATTGTTAAAATAGTACACTACTACAGTCATATGGACCTGGATAAAAGTAGTGCACAATAGGTAAGAATTTGGGACACAGGCTTACAATTCACATGCTGACGACAGCGTTAATGTTTTTATTTTAAGAAAACCAGAAAACCGGGAACATTCCCAGGACATTAGCTAAGTTTTAGTTGGGGTTTGATAACATCCCAAATACATATAAATAATGTTTTGATATCTTTGTTTCTTCTTTAAGAAAATGTTTTAAATTAAATATCTTTGGAATGTTCTCCAATTACTCAGTAAAATGTGTAACAACCACCACAGAACATTCCCCTAAGGTTCTTAATAAGGTTTCCAGGTAATGCAAAAACAACATGTGTACTGAGAATGTTCTTGTAACAGGCAAATGTTAAGTTAAAAAATGCTTCTAAATGTTGTAATTTCCACTTAAAAAGGTCAGATTAAAAGCGGAAACCTAGTTCATTTAAATTTTTCTTCTTCTGTGGATTTTATATGGCAGTTGGCAACCAACTTTAAGGTGCATTACCACCACCAAATGGACTGGAGTGTGGGCCTCATTCATCTTTCAATCACCCATGTGGGAATGCGCAAGTACAGTTGCTTGCGAAAGTATTCACCCTCCTTGGCATTTTTCCTATTTTGTTGCCTTTCAACCTGGAATTAAAATAGATTTTTTGGGGGTTTGTATTGTTTGATTTACACAAAATGTCTACCACTTTGAAGATGCAAAAAGGTTTTTGGTGGTGCCCCTTGCTTAGTGGTGTTGCAGACTCTGGGGCCTTTCAGAACAGGTGTATACAGTGAGGGAAAAAAGTATTTGATCCCCTGCTGACATTTGCCCAATGACAAAGAAATTATCAGTCTATAATTTTAATGGTAGGTTTATTTGAACAGTGAGAGACAGAATAACAACCAAAACATCAGGAGAAACGCATGTGAAATTTTTTATAAATTGAATTGCATTTTAATGAGGGAAATAAGTATTTGACCCCTCTGCAAAACATGACTTAGTACTTGGTGGCAAAACCCTTGTTGGCAATCACAGAGGTCAGACGTTTCTTGTAGTTGGCCACCAGGTTTGCACACATCTCAGTAGGGATTTTGTCCCACTCCTCTTTGCAGATCTTCTCCAAGTCATTAACGTTTCGAGGCTGACGTTTGGCAACTAGAACCTTCAGCTCCCTCCACAGATTTTGGCTAGGCCACTCCAGGACCTTAATGTGCTTCTTCTTGAGCCACTCCTTTGTTGCCTTGGTCGTGTGTTTTGGGTCATTGTCATGCTGGAATACCCATCCACGACCCATTTTCAATGCCCTGGCTGAGGGAAGGAGGTTCTCACCCAAGATTTGACGGTACATGGCCCCGTCCATCGTCCCTTTGATGCGGTAAAGTTGTCCTGTCCCCTTAGCAGAAAAACACCCCCAAAGCATAATGTTTCCACCTCCCTGTTTGACGGTGGGGATGGTGTTCTTGGGGTCATAGGCAGCATTCCTCCTCCTCCAAACACGGCGAGTTGAGTTGATGCCAAAGAGCTCTATTTTGGTCTCATCTTACCACAACACTTTCACCCAGTTGAATCATTCAGATGTTCATTGGCAAACTTCAGACGGGCATGTATATGTGCTTTCTTGAGCAGGGGGAGCTTGCGGGCGCTGCAGGATTTCAGTCCTTCACGGCGTAGTGTGTTACCAATTGTTTTCTTGGTGACTATGGTCCCAGCTGCCTTGAGATCATTGACAAGATCCTCCCGTGTAGTTCTGGGCTGATTCCTCACCGTTCTCATGATCATTGCAACTCCACGAGGTGAGATGTTGCATGGAGCCCCAGGCCGAGGGAGATTGACAGTTCTTTTGTGTTTCTTCCATTTGCGAATAATCGCACCAACTGTTGTCACCTTCTCACCAAGCTGCTTGGCGATGGCCTTGTAGCCCATTCCAGCCTTGTGTAGGTCTACAATCCTGTCCCTGACATCCTTGGAGAGCTCTTTGGTCTTGGCCATGGTGGAGAGTTTGGAATCTGATTGATTGATTGCTTCTGTGGACAGGTGTCTTTCATACAGGTAACAAACTGAGATTAGGAGCACTCCCTTTAAGAGTGTGCTCCTAATCTCAGCGTGTTACCTGTATAAAAGACACCTGGGAGCCAGAAATCTTTCGGATTAAGAGGGGGTCAAATACTTTTTCCCCTCATTAAAATGCAAATCAATTTATAACATTTTTCACATGCGTTTTGCTGGATTTCTTTTTGTTATTCTGTCTCTCACTGTTCAAATAAACCTACCATTACAATTATAGACGTAGAAAATCAGCAGGGGATCAAATCAGTTTAACTTTATTATATTTAACTAATTATGTGACTTCTGAAGGTAATTGGTTGCACCAGATCTTATTTAGGGTCTTCAGAGCAAAGGGGGTGAATACATATGCACACACCACTTTTCCGTTTTTATTTTTTGAGACAAGTTATTTTTTTTATTTCCCTTCACCAATTTTGACTATTTTGTATATGTCCATTCCATGAAATCCAAATAAAAATCCATTTAAATTACAGGTTGTAATGCAACAAAATGGGAAAAACGCCAAGGGGGGTGAATACTTTCGCAAGGCACAGTAGCGGTCAGTGCCGTTTAAGATGAGGGAGGACAATCTTTATTTTTTTCATGAGCCAAGGCTTATTTCTATTACAGAATGTTGGATGACTGTCATTCACATTCCTTTCAACCAGTTCAATGTACCATCAATAGGTTAAGCCTACTGCATGATACTCAAATTTTCCCTATACCCATCATGAGGTTGCTACAACCTAGCCTATGAAGTTTACAACATAGGTGCACACAGGTTGAGAGAACATTTTGAGGTGACAGACAGTGACACATGAACAGACAGTGACACATGCAATACCGCCTTTCACGTTATTGCCTGCATCTAGCTGATCTAGGGTGTAATCATTAGTCCGACAGTTGCAAACAAAGAGAGAGCGAGGCAAAGAGAGAGAGACAAATAGAGATAGAGAGATAGACAGAGAGAGAGAGAGAAGGAAAGGGAGAGTGAGAGACAAAGAGAGAGAGAGAGAGCGAGGCAAAGAGAGAGAGACAAATAGAGAGAGAGAGAGAGAGAGAGAGAGAGAGAGAGAGAGAGAGCGAGGCAAAGAGAGAGAGACAAATAGAGAGAGAGATAGAGAGAGAGACAGAGAGAGAGAGCAAGACAGAGAGAGAGAGAGACAAAGAGAGAGAGAGAGCAAGGCAAAGAGAGAGAGAGAGAGACAAAGAGAGAGAGAGAGCAAGGCAAAGAGAGAGAGAGAGAGAGAGAGAGAGAGAGAGAGAAATAGAGAGAGAGACAGACAGAGAGAGAGAGAGACAGAGAGAGAGAGAGAGACAGAGCGAGAGTGAGAGCGAGAGCGAGAGCGAGAGAGAGAGAGAGAGAAACATGGAATTATTTTTGTGCAAAATTCGGGTGATGGGATGATTTGCAGTTGTTTGCACATGCAGTGCCTTCAGAAAGTATCCACACCCCTTGACTTTTTCCACATTTTCTTGTGTTACAAAGTGGGATTCAAATGGACACTTTTTGTGAGTCTTTCTGGGTAAGTCTCTAAGAACTTTCCACACCTGGATTGTACAACATTTGCTGATTATTATTTTCAAAATTCTTCAAGCTCTGTCAAATTGGTTATGGATCATTGCTATACAACCATTTTCAGGTCTCGCCATAGATTTCCATGCAGATGTAATTCAAAACTGTTACTCGGCCGTTCAGGAAGATTCAATGTCTTCTTGGTTACCAACCACATTACTGATTTGGCCTTGTGTTTTAGGTTATTGACCTGCTGAAAGGTGAATTCATCTCCCAGTATCTGGGGAAAGCAGATTGAACCATGTTTTCCTCTAGGAATTTGCCTGTGCTTAGCTCCATTCCATTTATTTTCTATCCTGAAAAACTCCCCAGTCCTTAACGCTTACAAGCATACCCATAACATGATGTAGCCACCATTATGCTTAAAGATATATGGAGTTGTACTCAGTAACATGTTGTATTGAATATGACCCAAAACATAACACTTTGCATTCAGGACAAAAGGTTAATTGCTTTGCCACATATCACTTTAGTTCCTTGTTGCAAACAGTATACATCATTTGGAATTGTTTTATTCTGTACATGGTTATTCTTTTAGCGCTGTCAATTATGTTAGTATTGTGGAATAACTACAATGTTGTTGATCAATCCTCATTTTTTTCCTATCACAGCCATTAAACTCCGTAACTGTTTTAAAGTCCCCATTGGCCTCAAGGTAAAATCCCTGAGTGGTTTCCTTCCTCTTCAGCAACTGAGTTAGGAAGGACGCCTGTGTCTTTGTAGTGACTGGATGTATTTATACACCATACAAAGTGTAATTAATAACTTCACCATGATCAAAGGGATATTCAAAGTCTGCTTTTCTTTAACAATCTACCCTTCTTTGCGTGGCATTGGAAGACCTCCCTGGTCTTTGTGGTAGAATCTGTTTGAAATTCACTGCTAAACTGAGGGGCCTTACAGATAATTGAAAGTGTGGGGTACAGAGATGAGATAGTCATAAAAAAATGCAACTGATTATGTGACACATTTTTACTCCTGAACGTATTTAGGCTTTCCTTAACTTCTTAGGGATCGGAGGGGAGCCAATTTCAAAATAAAGAATCATAATATTAAACATTCATGGAAATACAAGTGTCATGCACGATGCTTAGAATCTTGGTAATCTAACAGCGTTGTCAGATTTCAAAAAGGCTTCATGGCGAAAGCATAGCGTTTGATTGTCTGAGGACAGCGCCCCGCATACTTCCTCATTAACATAATTTCATAACCAGCACAAGTGTCACAAAACTCAAAAATAGCAATAAAATAAATAAATTACCTTTGAAGATCTTCCTGTTGGCAATCCCAAGGGTCCCAGCTACACAATAAATGGTAGTTTTTTTCAATAAAGTCCCTCTTTATATCCCAAAAACTCTGTTTGGTTGGCGCGTTTTGTTCAGTAATCCACCTGTTCAAAGGCGTTCAAACATGCAGACAAATACATCCCAAAAGTACCAGTAAAGTTCGTTGAAATAAGTCAAACAACATTTCTAATCAATCCTCAGGTACCCTAATATGTAAATAAACAATAACATTTCAGACGGAATGTACTATGTTCAATACCGGAGATAAATAATGAAGAGCGCGCTCTCAGTCACGCGCGCCACAGGAATACAGACCCCAAGAAGTACCCCATGAAAAACTACGTCTTCTCGGTCATTTTTCAAAAAACAAGCCTGAAACCTAGTCTAAAGGCTGTTGACATCTAGTGGAAGCCATAGGTACTGCAATCTGGGAGCTATTCCTTTCAATGTTCTATAGTAAAGCATGGGAAAAGTCAGGGAGCTGAAAAAAGCCATTTCCTGGATAGATTTTCCTCAGGTATTCGCCTGCTACATCAGTTCTGTTATACTCACATACATTATGTTAACAGTTTTAGAAACTTCAGAGTGTTGTCTATCCAGAACTATATGCATATCCTAGCTTCTGAGTAACAGGCAGTTTACTTTGGGCATGCCAGACTCTCCAAACTTCCGAACACTGCCCCCTAGCCCTAACAGGTTAAAAAAGTGGTTGAATACTTATTACCTCAAGAAGTTTCAGATTTTCATATATATTTTTGTTTTTATAAAATAAAACGTAATTCCACATTTACATTATGGGTTATTGTGTGTATGCCAGCGACAAAACAATCTCTATTTAATTTTAAATTCAGGCTGTAACACAACAGAATGTAGAAAAAGTCAAAGGGTGTGAATACTTTTTGAATCCACCGTTGTATGATCTGATGAATATATCATCATATAAAATATATTCACTTCAAATATAGCTATTTGCGTTAATATACAGTCGTGGCCAAAGAGAATGACACAAATATTAATTTCCACAAAGTTTGCTGCTTCAGTGTCTTTAGATATTTTTGCCAGATGTTACTATGGAATACTAAAGTATAATTACAAGCATTTCATAAGTGTCAAAGGCTTTTATTGACAATTACATGAAGTTGATGCAAAGAGTCAATATTTGTGGTGTTGGCCCTTCTTTTTCAAGACCTCTGCAATCCGCCCTGGCATGCTGTCAATTAACTTCTGGGCCACATCCTGACTGATGGCAGCCCATTCTTGCATAATCAATGCTTGGAGTTTGTCAGAGTTTCCTGGCCATGGACTCAAAATATCGATGTTTTGTTCCCGAGCCACTTAGTTATCACTTTTGCCTTATGGCAAGGTGCTCCATCATGCTGGAAAAAGCATTGTTCGTCACCAAACTGTTCCTGGATGGTTGGGAGAAGTTGCTCTCGGAGGATGTGTTGGTACCATTCTTTATTCATGGCTGTGTTCTTAGGCAAAATTGTGAGTGAGCCCATTTCCTTGGCTGCGAAGCAACCCCACACATGAATGGTCTCAGGATGCTTTACTGTTGGCATGACACAGGACTGATGGTAGCGCTCACCTTGTCTTCTCCGGACAAGCTTTTTTCCGGATGCCCCAAACAATCGGAAAGGGGATTCATCAGAGAAAATGACTTCACCCCAGTCCTCAGCAGTCCAATCCCTGTACCTTTTGCAGAAGATCAGTCCTGTCCCTGATGTTTTTCCTGGAGAGAAGTGGCTTCTTTGCTGCCCTTCTTGACACCAGGCCATCCTCCAAAATTCTTCGCCTCACTGTGCGTGCAGATGCACTCACACCTGCCTGCTGCCATTCCTGAGCAAGCTCTGTACTGGTAGTGTTCCGATTCCGTAGCTGAATCAACTTTAAGAGACGTTCCTGGCGCTTGCTGGACTTTCTTGGGCGCCCTGAAGCCTTCTTCACAACAATTAAACCGCTCTCCTTGAAGTTCTTGATGATCATCCGATAAATGGTTGATTTAGGTGCAATCTTACTGGCAGCAATATTCTTGCCTGTGAAGCTCTTATTGTGCAAAGCAATGATGACGGCACGTGTCTCCATGCAGATAACCATGTTTGACAGAGGAAGAACAATGATTTCAAGCACCACCCTTCTTTTGAAGCTTCCAGTCTGTTATTCGATCTCAATCAGCATGACAGAGTGATCTCCAGCCTTGTCCTCGTCAACACTCCCACCTGTGTTAACGAGAGAATCACTGACATGATGTCAGCTGGTCCTTTTGTGGCAGGGATGAAATGCAGTGGAAATGTTTTTTGGGGATTCAGTTCATTTGCATGGAAAGAGGGACTTTGCAATTAATTGCAATTCATCTGATAACTCTTCATGACATTTTGGAGTATATGAAAATTGCCATCATACAAACTGAGGCAGCAGACTTTGTGAAAATTAATATTTGACCACGACGGTACAGTAAATATAAGAACATACTGTTAAAGCCATATCAGATAATGGCTGTATAATAGCTCCCTGAGAAGTAAACATTGAAAGGTGAAACAGGGTTAAGGTTGTCAATATTCTATCAAGACAGCTGCTACCGTGAGTTGGTCGTCATGGCTCCTGAGAACAGCCTGTCTAAGAAGTATTTGTAGTTGAACATAAAGTCTGGAGAGAGCGGAAAAATGACAAAACTTTTCTCACCTCAGATGACATTGTCTCCCTGGCAAATAGTCTAAACATTGAAAGGCGGATACACAGGGAATATGTAGTGCACTATATAGGGAATATGGTGCAAGGAGAGGGAGGAAAATGAAGAACCCATCTCACCTCCAATGCCATTTGCTCCATGCCAAAGGGCATTGCCATCAAACTGAGGCTGGTGCTTTAATCCTGGGTAATCTGTCTTCAAAGGCTAGGGAACTGAACCACTTCGGTAAAGAATGGGAGCTATCACTCTGTCAGCACTCTCAGCTATGGGTAGTCAGGAATGCTCAGACTGCGACTCGGTTGTCTACCCTACTTACACACTCCCCTTGAAGGACTTAAACAGATTGGATTGGTGAAAACATTGTCTTGAAGGAGAAGTAGGGTGCAAGTGTACACTCTGGGCTGCTACAGTTTCTTCCCTGCTGCATTGGGATTGGTCTTCCACTAATCTGAGAAGAGGGGACCCTTAGAGAATAGAGGAGAACCCATAGAGACTATATGAGACCCATAGAGACTATAGGTGATCGATCATAGAGACTAGAGGAAACACATAGAGACTAGAAGAGAGGGGGCCATATAGAGTAGAGGAGACCCATAGAGACTGTAGGAGATAATAGAGATTATAGGAGACCCATAGAGACTAGAGGAGAACCCATAGAGACTAGAGGAGACCCATAGAGACTAGAGGAGACCCATAGAGACTAGAGCGAACCCATAGAGACTATAGGAGAACCCATAGAGACAAGAGGAGACCAATTAGAGACTAGAGGAGATCCATAGAGACTAGAGGAGAAACCATAGACTAGAGGAGACCCCATAGAGACTAGAGTGGACCCATAGAGAGACTAGAGGAGACCCATAGAGACTAGAGCGGACCCATAGAGACTATAGGAGAACCCATAGAGACAAGAGGAGACCAATTAGAGACTAGAGGAGACCCATAGAGACTAGAGCGGACCCATAGAGACTAGAGGAGACCCATAGAGACTAGAGCAAACCCATAGAGACTAGAGGAGAACCCATAGAGACTAGAGTGGACCCATAGAGACTATAGGAGAACCCATAGAGACAAGAGGAGACCAATAGAGACTAGAGCGGACCCATAGAGACTAGAGGAGACCCATAGAGACTAGAGGAGACCCATAGAGACTAGAGGAGACCCATAGAGACTAGAGGAGACCCATAGAGACTAGAGGAGACCCATAGAGACTAGAGCGGACCCATAGAGACTAGAGGAGACCCATAGAGACTAGAGCGGACCCATAGAGACTATAGGAGAACCCATAGAGACAAGAGGAGACCAATTAGAGACTAGAGGAGACCCATAGAGACTAGAGCGGACCCATAGAGACTAGAGGAGGCCCATAGAGACTAGAGGAGATCCATAGAGACAAGAGGAGACCCATAGAGACTAGAGGAAGACACCTCTAGTGTGTGGAGGCACAGTTATGATGCAAAGGTAAAAAGCGATCATCTGCACTTCATACATCCCACCCAGCTTTCCAATGGGATTGTGTGTACATACTGTCCAATGGGATTGTGTGTACATACTGTCCAATGGGATTGTGTGTACATACTGTCCAATGGGATTGTGTGTACACACTGTCCAATGGGATTGTGTGTACATACTGTCCAATGGGATTGTGTGTACATACTGTCCAGATAATGTAAATATAGACTGAATAAATCACCATGCTTCCTTGAAGTGGCAATATAACTACTGAAGTGTGTGTGTGTGTGTGTGTGTGTGTGTGTGTGTGTGTGCGCATGCTCCTGGGTGTTTATATGTGTGTGTGTGTGCTGAAGTGTAATCAGAATAGCCTTGATCTCCCCCGTGGTGGTTCCTTCTACATCAGAGATTCTCACAGTTGAATTATAGATGATGGGTTCTGTAAAGCATAAATGTTGAATATCACCTATGAACATAACAGTTGAATATCACCTATTTACACGGAACAGAAACGCTGGAGGATCTGAGGAGCAAAATAGCTGAGAAATGTGTCACGTCAAATAAAATGTCTGTCTGTGGAGTATAAAACACTTTAACCATGGCAGGGAGTCAAAACTAACATACACATCTTAATGACATGCTCTGGAACTTTGGCACCTATTAAGTATTTTTTAGGCTGGATGTGTCAATGTGTAGTTCATACATGCATAATCTCAGAGCAGAATTACTATTTTACCTCAATTAGCCAGAAAATCCCTTGTTTGAAAACTGTTTTTCGGAAAAATGTTTTTCTGGTGGCATTTTACCTAAATTAAATTTCCCCCCCACGTGGGCCGGCCCCCTAGCAATTGAAGTTCAACCAATGAGATTCAGCCCCTCGCCATTTGAGTGACAGCTAGCAAGATGCACACACAGCAGAGTGATAGAGAGAGCAATGACGTGGTGCACATATCTGCACTATTTTCAGGTACCACTTTTAGCACGTGAGAGCATCTTTCAGAACTACTGGCTAAGAAGCAAATATGAAGATGCTAAAATACCCCAAACAGAAACATGCAAATACACACACAAACATGATGTTGGCTACTGTATCTGCCTACATTCACAAATATGAATAGAATATGCACCCACTTACTTGCATGGGTTAAGCTTGACAAATCACCTTTAGGTCGATTTGCACAATAAAACTGATAGTGCAGTCAACAGTGTGAAGGTATCCATCTGTCCTTCATCAATAATGACAGTTCGCACATCCAGAATACACAAACAATGTACAGTACTTATAACTCAGGCTCTAGGTACAATAACGGTGGATGTTAGAGGGGAATTGAAAGTGATCTTATTCAGTGCAGGACATCTGTAAGGAGTCTTCAGCTGCTAACTTCCACATTTCAGAATTCTAGCTATGAAGCCCAGCGAGCCAAATCAATAGAGTAGCGAACGAGGTCAGGCTCTTCAAAACCTCTCGTTCTCTCTTTCGCCCTCTGTCTTTTTCTCTCATTCTCTCTCTCTCTCTCTCTCTCTATCTCTCTCTGTTTCTAACAGCTGAGGTCTGGAAACATTGGAGAAGATAAACTATCAGAATGAAATTATTTAGTGCTGACCGTGTATCAGTAGCACACCAAAGAGACACTATGAACACACGCTATGTACAATAAAATACCTTGCTGATGTTTAATTTATCTTAAAACAGGGTTTCTCTCACAAAACTGTAACAGGAAATGTGTGAGTCTAATTTTGGAATGTGGGGTGTTAACAGCTATCATGGTGTCTTCCATTAAGGCCAATGGATGTATCCATCCTCCAATAAGACCCATCTACATCACTAGACACACTGGGATTATCCCAAATGGCACCCTATTCCCTATATAGTGCATTACTTTTGACTAGGGCACTATGGGGCTCCATATGGGCTCTGGTCAAACGTAGTGCACTATATAGGGAATGGGGTGTAATTTGGGACAAGCAACTCAATTTAGGCCCATCTGCATTAATGGCTATCTCCCTCAGGGCAAGGCCACACATTAAGGCACACAAGACCTGGAGACTAGTAGCACGCTACAGGGTTTACAGCATCAATGGTGTTCTCTGAACTATCTGCAGGTGTACACCATCAGTAGTGTTCTTTGAGCTATCTGCAGGTGTACACCATCAGTGGTGTTCTCTGAACTACCTGCAGGTGTACAGCATCAATGGTGCTACCCAGAGCTTCAGACACACACACTGTTATAGCTTGATGACTTCATAATGGGACACCCTAGATTCACATCACAGATGGCATCAGATGGCTCCACTTAA
This sequence comes from Brachymystax lenok tsinlingensis, assembly GCA_030435695.1. Classification (NCBI taxonomy): domain Eukaryota; kingdom Metazoa; phylum Chordata; class Actinopteri; order Salmoniformes; family Salmonidae; genus Brachymystax; species Brachymystax lenok. The sequence goes on along the minus strand of CM059817.1, from coordinate 8,997,999 downwards.
ATGAGAGACGTGAGGATGTGCACTGAAAAGCCCACAAACACATGCTAGGGGAATAGGGGCATGTACAAACACACGAACACACACACACAAACACACACCCCTCCCAACACCCCGTCCGCCCCCATGGTGGCTAACCCTATCCCTGAGGTCAGTCTGTCTCTCTTGGCATCTCTGACTGGCCAAACTAACTGGAGACTTTTCAGACGTAAGATGGCTTCCGCCCACATGTGTTTATTTCTACAAAAATATAAATTCTTGAAGTAGTGTGCTTGTGTTGTCAATCATTGATGAGCCAGGCTCCTCTCTCCTGCTGGTAGAAATGAAAGTGAAATGAGGCGAGGAGAGGTGAGTGCACCATTCAACTGGAGCGCTTGTATTCACAGTCATCTGCAGGGAACATAGAGAGAGGTACATTCATGTATGAATCTTGTTTATGCGTGTGTGTGTGTGTTAAATATACAGTGGGGGAAAAAAGTATTTAGTCAGCCACCAATTGTGCAAGTTCTCTCACTTAAAAAGATGAGAGAGGCCTGTAATTTTCATCATAGGTACACTTCAACTATGACAGACAAAATGAGGAAAACAAATCCAGAAAATCACATTGTAGGATTTTTTATGAATTTATTTGCAAATTATGGTGGAAAATAAGTATTTGGTCACATACAAACAAGCAAGATTTCTGGCTCTCACAGACCTGTAACTTCTTCTTTAAGAGGCTCCTCTGTCCTCCACTCGTTACCTGTATTAATGGCACCTGTTTGAACTTGTTATCAGTATAAAAGACACCTGTCCACAACCTCAAACAGTCACACTCCAAACTCCACTATGGCCAAGACCAAAGAGCTGTCAAAGGACACCAGAAACAAAATTGTAGACCTGCACCAGGTTGGGAAGACTGAATCTGCAATAGGTAAGCAGCTTGGTTTGAAGAAATCAACTGTGGGAGCAATTATTAGGAAATGGAAGACATACAAAACCACTGATAATCTTCCTCGATCTGGGGCTCCACGCAAGATCTCACCCCGTGGGGTCAAAATGATCACAAGAACGGTGAGCAAAAACCCCAGAACCACACGGGGGGACCTAGTGAATGACCTGCAGAGAGCTGGGACCAAAGTAACAAAGCCTACCATGAGTAACACACTACGCCGCCAGGGACTCAAATCCTGCAGTGCCAGACGTGTCCCCCTGCTTAAGCCAGTAAATGTTCAGGCCCGTCTGAAGTTTGCTAGAGAGCATTTGGATGATCCAGATGAGGATTGGGAGAATGTCATATGGTCAGATGAAACCAAAATAGAACTTTTTGGTAAAAACTCAACTCGTCGTGTTTGGAGGACAAAGAATGCTGAGTTGCATCCAAAGAACATCATACCTACTGTGAAGCATGGGGGTGGAAACATCATGCTTTGGGGCTGTTTTTCTGCAAAGGGACCAGGACGACTGATCCGTGTAAAGGAAAGAATGAATGGGGCCATGTATCGTGAGATTTTAAGTGAAAACCTCCTTCCATCAGCAAGGGCATTGAAGATGAAACGTGGCTGGGTCTTTCAGCATGACAATGATCCCAAACACACCGCCCGGGCAAAGAAGGAGTGGCTTGTAAGAAGCATTTCAAGGTCCTGGAGTGGCCTAGCCAGTCTCCAGATCTCAACCCCATAGAAAATCTTTGGAGGGAGTTGAAAGTCCGTGTTGCCCAGCGACAGCCCCAAAACATCACTGCTCTAGAGGAGATCTGCATGGAGGAATGGGCCAAAATACCAGCAACAGTGTGTGAAAACCTTGTGAAGACTTACAGAAAACATTTGACCTCTGTCATTGCCAACAAAGGGTATATAACAAAGTATTGAGATAAACTTTTGTTATTGACCAAATACTTATTTTCCACCATAATTTGCAAATAAATTCATTAAAAATCCTACAATGTGATTTTCTGGATTTTGTCTTTCATAGTTGAAGTGTACCTATGATGAAAATTACAGGCCTCTCTCATCTTTTTAAGTGAGAGAACTTGCACAATTGGTGGCTGACTAAATACTTTTTTTCCCCCACTGTAGTGTATGTAGATATTCACAGACAAGTTCACAAACACACACACACACACACACACACACACACTGAGTACACAAAACATTAAGAACACCTGCTCTTTCCATCACATAGACTGACCAGGTGAATCCAGGTAAAATCTATGATCCCTCACTTGTTAAATTCACTTCAATCAGTGTAGATGAAGGGGAGGAGACAGGGTTAAAGAAGGATTGTCAAGCCTTGAGACAACTGAGACATGGATTGTGTATTCAGAGGGTGAATGGGCAACACAAAGTATTTAAGTGCCTTTGAACGGGGTGTGGTAGTAGGTGCCAGGCACACCGGTTTGTGTCAAGAACTGCAACGCTGCTTGGTTTTCCACGCTCAACCGTTTACCATGTGTATCAAGAATAGTCCAACACCCAAAGGTCATCCAGCCAACTTGACATAACTGTGGGAAGCATTAGAGTCAACATGGGCCAGCCTCTCTGTGGAACATTTCCATGCCCTGATGAATTGAGGCTGTTCTGAGGGCAAAAGGGGGAGGGGAAGGGGAGTCAATATCAGGAAGGTCTTCCTAATGTTTGGTATACTCAGTGTATATCCCTATTTATAAACTGGGTGGTTTGAGCCCTGAATGCTGATTGGCTGACAGCCATGATATAGCAGACCATATACCACGATTATGACAACAAATGTATTTTTACTGTTCTAATTATGTTGGTAACCAGTTTATAATAGCAATAAGGCACATCAGGCGTTTGTGGTATATGGCCAATATAAAAAGAGCTAAGGGCTGTATCCAGGCATTCCGAGTTGCATAGTGCATAAGGACAGCCCTTAGTCGTGGTATATTGGCCATATAACACACCCCCTCGGGCCTTATTGCTTAAACATCCAGCTGGTATGCATGGCACTATTAGCATAAATAGTGTGTTGATTCCTTATGTCTCCTTCCCTCCATCCCTCTTCTACTGCCAGTAACCATAGGCATTTGCCAAATACGCCCATGTTCATCCTCTCAGTCTCTCCAATCCCACAGACTGAGGGGAAGCCTCTGACATCACAGCACAGACTGAGGGGAAGCCTCGGTCATCACAGCACATACTGGGGGGAAGCCTCGGTCATCACAGCACAGACTGGGGGGAAGCCTCGGTCATCACAGCACAGACTGGGGAAGCCTCGGTCATCACAGCACAGACTGGGGGGAAGCCTCTGTCATCACAGCACAGACTGGGGGGGAGCCTCTGACATCACAGCACAGACTGAGGGGAAGCCTCTGACATCACAGCACAGACTGAGGGGAAGCCTCGGTCATCACAGCACATACTGGGGGGAAGCCTCGGTCATCACAGCACAGACTGGGGGGAAGCCTCGGTCATCACAGCACAGACTGGGGGAAGCCTCGGTCATCACAGCACAGACTGGGGGGAAGCCTCTGTCATCACAGCACAGACTGGGGGGGAGCCTCTGACATCACAGCACAGACTGAGGGGAAGCCTCTGACATCACAGCACAGACTGAGGGGAAGCCTCGGCCATCACAGCACAGACTGAGGGGAAGCTTCGGTCATCACAGCACAGACTGAGGGGAAGCCTCGGTCATCACAGCACAGACTGAGGGGAAGCCTCTGACATCACAGCACAGACTGGGGGGAAGCCTCGGTCATCACAGCACAGACTGAGGGGAAGCCTCAGTCATCACAGCACAGACTGGGGGGAAGCCTCTGACATCACAGCACAGACTGAGGGGAAGCCTCTGACATCACAGCACAGACTGAGGGGAAGCCTCGGTCATCACAGCACAGACTGGGGGGAAGCCTCTGACATCACAGCACAGACTGAGGGGAAGCCTCTGACATCACAGCACAGACTGAGCGGAAGCCTCTGACATCACAGCACAGACTGAGGGGAAGCCTCTGACATCACAGCTCGGTTGGACAGCTACCATTCTTTGTCACTGAGATATACAATCCAGCGTATTTCTCTCTCTCTCTCTTTCTCATCCACCATCTTCTTCCTTACAGGCGCTGGGTACTGGCTAGTCAGAGATATGAGGGCCAAGGCACTGCCATTGACTATGGAAATGGGAACTATATTTCTCTCAAATTAATTAGGGATAGCCCACTTTTTTTCAACCGTAGAGGTTAAAGAAGGATTTTTAAGCCTTGAGACAGTTGAGACATGGATTGTGTATATCTGCCATTCAGAGGGTGAATGGGCAAGACAAAATATTTAAGTGGCTTTGAACGGGGTATTGTAGTAGTTGCCAGGCGCAGTTAATTTAGTGTGTATCAATAACTTTTTACACTCAACAGTTTCCCGTGTGTATCAAGAATGATCCACCACCTAAAGGACATCCAGCCAACTTGACACAACTGTGGGAAACATTGGAGTCAACACGAGCCAGCATCCTTGTGGAACACTTTTGACCCCTTGTAGAGTCCATAACCTGAATAATTGAGGCTGTTCTGAGGGCAACATGGGTGCAACTCAATATTAGGAAGGTGTTCCTAATGTTTTATATACTCAGTGCATTATAGTAAAACCATGTGCAATCAAGTAGTATGTGTTTAGCTCACTAAGATAAAGAAATGGTCATGAGAAGCAAACATCAAAGCAAATATTATTTAATAACTTTGTAAAATGAATGTATTCACATACAAGGCATAAAGCTTAAGTTACAAGCCAATACTGACGTTATCAAAGCATAATTATAGGCGTATAGACCCTAGGTTAATTTACATGAACAAAGAGATTAACAAAGGGATGCCAACTAGGCCAGATACCTAAAAATAAGAATTGATCATACAACCGTCCTCAATCGACTGGATACAGGATCATTTCATTCTATTTAGAACATCTGAAAACCAACCCCCATTGACCAATCAAACGATACCACGTTTACAGTAACCTGATCACCCAGGCCCAGTCTCCACAGGGTGTCACAGCATCTAAAGGCTTGTGTGGGGGAGGAGACCAATGGAAATAGACAATAAAAAACCCTTTGCATTGAGTAATATTCAGTTCACCCTGTACAGATACAAGCTACCACAGAGATCATACATCCATATAGATAGCTTCAGAGTTTCAGATAGATACCAAACGTGGATACTATAACATTATTCTACCACACATTCAATAGTCAGTCCTCTGGATACTGTAACAGAGAGATTCATTTTGACCCCTCAGAGGAGGAAGGGCTGACTGGTCCTTGGGCATTGTCTTTTTTTTTGTTTTGTTGAGACATTTGCCATGCGGCCGGTGGTCACAGAGAACTAGGGCTGAGCCGACACTCTCTTTTCCCTCACTCTCTCTCCTCCTCTCCTCTCTCCTCTCTCTCTTCTTCTGTTACTTTCGTTAAATCCCCCCTTCTCTCTCCTCTCTCTCTCTCTCACTCATGTTGCTCTCTATCTCCATCTCTCTCTCGCTCATTCACCCACTCATTAGGGCTACTTTGGTGCACAGGTATACAGGAGACAGACAGAGAGAGCGAGAGAAAGAGAGACAGCGAGACAGCAAAAGAGAGAGTCAGCTAAAGAAAGAAAGAGAGAGTGATAGAGAGAGAGAGGGGATAGGGAAAATGAGCAGGAAAGGAGAGTAGTGGAGAGTAGTGAGTAGTGGAAAGTAGTGGAGATGGAAGGGGCTGGTGGGCTGGTGGGTAAGAGTCTACCTTCAAGGTGATGTGCCCTTGAGCAAGGCACTTAAACCTAATTGCTCCTGTAAATTGCTCTGGATAAGAGCGTCTGCTAAATGACTAAAATGTAACGTAAGTGGGTCGCTACACGTGTGAATGGACTCTGAGGATAACGGCTTTGAAGGGTACACGGTCCACAGGTAAAAGGATGAGCAGTGGCTTGAATCACATGGCTTTATTCACAGCCTCATCACCAGCTTGTGAGATTACTTTGACATGAAAGTTTCCTGGAAAATAAAGTTATTGTCGCGTTTATCAAAAATATCTACTGTCTAAAATTGGCTTAAAATGAATTTTGTTAATATACAATTCGTATCGTGCTGATTGGAACATTAAGACAACAACTGAACCTGTACAAAGGAGTAGAGTGCTCTGGCTTCACAATGGTTAGATGGTACATTCATTTGGAGCGTCGCAGTCTCATTTTTTAACAGCTGAACCATTTAAAATGTAGAACTAGATGTCTGTAGTGAAGGGATATTATCCCTGGATCGCCCCTCCTCAGAAACACCACAGCTTTGACAGAAAAACGAAGAAGAGGTGAGGAAAGGGAAGGGGACACCTAGTATGTTGCACAACTGAATACATTCAACTGAAAATGATCCACCCAAAATGATCCATCAAACTTTAGGAGTCAGGCAGGGTGAAGGTAGAGCCTCGTCAGTTTCTAGTGAAATGAAAAGGAAAAAGCGATGCTCTAGCTGTGCTAGTTGCCACAATACCTATGTGCTAATATGATAATATGATATAGTATAATATGATAAGTGATATGATAATCACCTCCGGCACGGTGCTCTTGGGGATGTTTGCTGTGTCTGTATGACAGCCAGCAGTGGGGAGGGAGGGACTGGGACATATGAAATACTGCAGCTACCTTCTCTAAAGAAGCTTTGGATACCCAAGTCACAGAGATGTCAGAGTCTCTGCCTCAGCGCACGGGGAGAGCTGGTGTGTGCGTGTGTGTGTTTGTCCGTGCATGTGTGTGTTTGTCCGTGCATGTACGTGTGTGTGTGTGTGTGCATGTGGTGCGAATTAGGAACCACTCCTGCTTTGTGATGAGGGTGGGGGGTTAGAGAGAGAGAGAGAGTCAGAGCTAGGAGGTAGTAGTGGATAGCTCCTGTTCTGAATCAGTCAGTCACGTCCAACATTGAACCGTAGAATGACAGGACACTAGCTGCATTTTAGTTTGTTTGAGCTTTCTATTGTTATTTACTTGGATATGTCCATGATGATGACGATGATGAGTGATTTCGACTGGCTCAGAGAAAGTCTTCTCGTCTCATCTGGGCACCGGTCACTCGATGGATGGTACTAGTGAGATCAAGATGTACAAGTGAAAACATTGTCTGCCAGATCTGACAGACAGACAGCGAGCAGTTAGATATTAACCACCAAGCTGTACCAAACTAAAGGCTGGAAGAAAGGAGAAATAATGTGCTGGTTGAGATCAAAACAAGAGACGATTAGGAGAGTAACATGAACACGATATACTGACAGAGGAGCAGTGATCATTGGAACTGTTAGCAGGCATAGGTGTGTCTGTGATGGCCAATACAGCATGGCTTGGAACGCTGCTTGTCCAATCAGCATCCAGGATCAAAACATCAAGTTTTATAATATCTCTTTTTAATGGAAATAAATAGAGAGAGAGACACGACATGACCAAAAGTATGTGGACACCTGCTCGTCGAACATCTCATTCCAAAACCATGGGCATTAATATGGAGTTGGACACCCCCTTTGATTCTTTAACAGACCTCCACTCTTCTGGGAAGGCTTTCCACGAGAAGTTGGAACATTGCTGCGGGGACTTGCTTCCATTCAGCCACAAGAGCATTAGTGAGGTCGGGCACTGATGTTGGGCTATTAGGCCTGGCTCGCAGTCGGCGTTCCAATTCATCCCAAAGGTGTTCGATGGGGTTTAGGTCAGGGCTCTGTGCAGGCCAGTCAAGTTCTTCCACACCGATCTCGACAAACCATTTCTGTATTGACCTCACTTTGTGCACGGGGTTATTGTCATGCTGAAACAGGAAAGGGCCTTCCCCCAAACTGTTGCCAAAAAGTTAGAAGCACAGAATTGTCTAGAATGTAATTGTGTGCAGTAGTGTTAAGATTTCCCTTCACAACGTTTATCAATGGAGATTACACACCTGTGTGCTCGATTTCATTCACCTGTCAGCAACGGGTGTGGCTGAAATAGCCGAATCCACTCATTTAAAGGGGGGTGTCCACAAACTTTAGCATATATAGTGTATCAGAACGAGACTGTCAGAGACTGGAATGTCAGAGACTGGAATATATGTACAGTTGAAGTCGGAAGTTTACATACACGTGGAGTCATTAAAACTCGTTTTTCAACCACTCCAGAAATGTCTTGTTAACAAACTATAGTTTTGGCAAGTCGGTTAGGACATCTACTTTGTGCATGACACAAGTACATTTTCCAACAGACAGATTATTTCACTTATTATTCACTGTATCACAATTCCAGTGGGTCAGAAGTTTACATACACTAAGTTGACTGTGCCTTTAAACAGCTTGGAAAATTCCAGAAAATGATGTCATGGCTTTTAGCTTCTGATAGGCTTACTGCCATAATTTGAGTCTGTGTGTACCTGTGGATGTATTTCAAGGTCTACCTTCAAACTCAACGCCTCTCTGCTTGACATCATGGGAAAATCAAAAGAAATCTGACCTCAAGTCAGGTTCATCCTTGGAAGCAATTTCCAAACGCCTGAGGAAGCCGCTCAGGAAGGAGACGCGTTCTGAGATGAACGTACTTTGGTGCGAAAAGTGCAAATCAATCCCAGAACAACAGCAAAGGACCTTCTGAAGATGCTGGAGGAAACAGGTACAAAAGTATCTATATCTACAGTAAAACAAGTCCTATATCGACATAACCTGAAAGGCCGCTCAGCAAGGAAGAAGCCACTGCTCCAAAACCACCATAAAAAAGCCAGACTACGGTTTGCAACTGCACATAAGGACAAAGATCGTACTTTTTGGAGAAATGTCCTCTGGTCTGATGAAACAAAAATAGAACTGTTTGGTTATAATTACCATCTTTATGTTTGGAGGAAAAAGGGGGAGGCTTGCAAGCTGAAGAACACCATCCCAACCATGAAGCACGGGGGTGGCACCATCATGTTGTGGGGGTGCTTTGCTGCAGGAGGGTCTGGTGCACTTCACAAAATAGATGGCATCATGAGGTAGAAGGATTATGTGGATATATTGAAGCAACATCTCAAGACATCAGTCAGGAAGTTAAAGCTCGGTCACAAATGAGTCTTCCAAATGGACAATGACCCCATGCATACTTCCAAAGTTGTGGCAAAATGGCTTAAGGACAAAAAAGTCAAGGTATTGAAGTGGCCGTCACAAAGCCCTGACCTCAATCCCATAGAAAATGTATGGGCAGAACTGAAAAAGCATGTGTGAGCAAGGAGGCCTACAAACCTGACTCAGTTACACCAGCTCAGTTACACCATTTGATGAACTGACGGTGCCACGTTGACAACACACACAATACAATACCAGCCAGACACACAATACAACACCAGCCAGACACACAATACAACACCAGCCAGACACACAATACAACAGCAGTCAGACACACAATACAACACCAGCCAGACACACAATACAACAGCAGCCAGACACACAACCCAACACCAGCCAGACACACAACCCAACACCAGCCAGACACACAATACAACACCAGCCAGACACACAATACAACACCAGTCAGACACACAATACAACACCAGTCAGACACACAATACAACACCAGCCAGACACACAATACAACACCAGTCAGACACACAATACAACACCAGTCAGACACACAATACAACACCAGCCAGACACACAATACAACTCCAGTCAGACACACAATACAACAGCAGCCAGCCAGACACACAATAGAACACCAGCCAGCAAGACACACAACACAACATCAGCCAGACACACAATAGAATACCAGCCAGACACACAATACAACACCAGCCAGCCAGACACACAACAAAACACTAGCCAACACACAATACAACACCAGCCAGACACACAATAGAACACCAGCCAGCCAGACACACAACACAACACCAGCCAGCCAGACACACAACACAACACCAGCCAGACACAAAACACAACACCAGCCAGCCAGCCAGACACACAACACAACACCAGCCAGACACACAATACAACACCAGCCAGCCAGACACACAACACCAGCCAGCTAGACACACAATACAACACCAGCCAGACACACAACACAACTCCAGTCAGCCAGACACACAATACAACAGCAGCCAGACACACAACACAACAACAGCCAGACACACAATACAACACCAGCCAGCCAGACACACAACACCAGTCAGCCAGACACACAATACAACACCAGCCAGACACACAACACAACACCAGCCAGACACGCAATACAGTGGCAGAATCCGGTATTTAAGGTAAACTGGAGCTTCAGATCTTCAGTGAATGATTGGATAGGATTTCTACCGGCAGGTTGTCACTGACTTGGCTGTTATTGTTATCCCTTCATATTGACTGTAGAGAAAACTGGTTTCCCTCAAAAATATCTCAAAGTTCAGTTTAATCCAAAGGTCACGGGTCGTGAATGGTGGCATCACTCTGATACCATTCTGTGAGGTGTAAACCCAGATCTCTCCCTAATCGGCGAGGCAGAGGCTGTGTCCAATAGAAATGTAGACCTCAGCCAAGCGACCCCAAAAAGCTAACCCACAATATCATGCATCGCCAGTCCCGTCAAAACCCATAACACAGAATGCTAACCCTAAACCCCCAGCACACCTGCCGCTGTCACCATCACCATCAATGAAGAGAGAAAAATGTGATAAAAAAAACGAATAAATATACCCTGCAGAACAGAATGATGTCCTCCCTGCCATCACACACACAGCAGCTGGAGGCGCAGAGAGAAAATACACAAATTGCTAAAGCCAGATAACAGATGAAAGAATTAAAGAAGGAACAGTTGAATGGTTAAATCCCGCCTCTTTCATGAACATCAAAGAGTATTTTCTCTATAGCAGCAGGGGTGGGGGATTCCTTTTATCAACCCCCCCATAACCATGGCCTTTTAATGAAGCTAAATTAGACAAGGGCTAAATTCAATTTATTAAGGAAATGAGAAATAAGTAAGCTGGTGGAGGGAAAACATGTTAATCAGGAGTATCACTATGTACTGTGTGAATATAACGCCTTTATAAAGCCCTTATGAAGCCTTAAGGAAGAACTTATGAAGCACATATGAAGCCCTTATGAAGCCCTTATGAAGTGTCATATGTCACGTATGACCCCCTACCCTCCCTACTGTGGCATCATGATGTATTCATGTTTCTATAAATTATACATATTATTTCTAGGTTCTCATATAAAAATTCAAATGAGAGCAGTTTTGAATTGTTGCTGATGATTACACTATGATTGCTTGTCACCATGTGGTGAGTCAAGTTAACCATCCGATATGTGATCTGATATCTCCAGAAAGCATATGCAGCCTAATTTGCAGTAGGAAACTGTTTGCAGCGCAATGAGGCACATGGATGTCAGTGGGATGTCAGTGGGATGTCAGTGGGGAGACAGAAAATAAGATATGGCCCATGGCAAAGTCTTTCTCTATCGCTTCCTCTCTCGAAAGCACACGCGCTCTCTCTCTCTCGCTCTCTGTCTCTGTCTCTCAGAGTGGAGAGAGGAGGAGAGCAGCTGGAGAAGAGAACAGGTAGCCTGATGATGAGTCCCAGTAGACATGAGAGCTGTCACAGCTCTGCTCTGCTTTTTCCTCCAACACACACTGTGCAGTGCCAAGTACCCTGCTGCCTGCCTGCCTGCCATGTCTTTGACTTGATGTCTTTAATGCACTGAAATGACTCCTTGAATACTGGGGCCTGTATTACTTCAATAGACAGCATGTCCTTGAGATAGCTTTCAAAATGGAACCCTGTTCCTTATACAAGTTCTGGTCAAACGTAGTGCACTATGTCAGGTATAGGGTGCCATTTGAGACGTAGACTAGTTGTATGTTTAAATGCACTGGAATGACTCCTGTAATAGTTGGGACAATATCACTTCAGAGGCTTTTCTATTAAATTATTGTTCTAAGATAGTATATACAGTACATATTCTTGAGATGGCATGAGTATCTGAGAGAAACATTGGGACAGTGTTTTATTCACCTGAAATATTCACTTTGTGCCAGGTTTCAGAACTATTTCCAAGATAAGCAGCAATGACGTGACTTGAGTCTGAAACCTACCTCTGAATCCTACCTCAGATCGTCACCTCTCACATGGCACGGATAAGCAGTAGAAAAGTGCACTAGGGAATAGGAATATAAGTATCTGACAGTAGGGGATGGGACTGTCTGTGTCTGTGTCTAGAAAACTGTGGCGCCATGGTGACTAAGCTCCTTTGACAGACAGACAGACACAGACAGGCAGACAGGCAGACAGACAGACAGACAGAGACAGAGAGACATAGGGCTCCGGTCAAAAGCAGTACACTATATAGAGGACAGGGTGCCATTTGGGACACAAACAAACGGTGTGTACTGTGAGATAGGCAACAGCACTTCTGAACTAAGTAGGTGAGGTCAGACATACAGTACAGATCAAGAGCTCTATTCACTTACTGCTCTGTAACATTCAGACACTCAGACCTTCAGATGCTCATTCAGACACTCAGACACTCAGACATATTAACATACCAAAATTCAGACACTCAGACGTTCAGATGCTCAGACGCCCAGACGCCCAGACGCTCAGACGCCCAGACGCCCAGACGCCCAGACGCTCAGACGCTCAGACGCTCAGACACTCAGACACTCAGACACTCAGACGCTCAGACGTTCAGATGCTCATTCAGACATTCAGACACTCAGACACTCAGACATTCAGACATTCAGACACTCAGACACTCAGACACTCAGACACTCAGACATTCAGACACTCAGACATTCAGTCTTTGTGGTCTGACAGACCTCACATACAAAGTATTGGTTGAAAGAGCACAGAACAAAGAACCAACAGCAGAGACTGAGTCAGTCTGATCTCATGCATCCCTATTGAAAAGACTGTATGTACTGTAGGTGTCCAAGATGACAACTGGCAGACAAAGAGCTGAAAGCTCAAAAGCACAACTTGACGCACATATCCAATGTACCCTGATATCTTGTTATGTGCCTGTTGATTTCTCTCCCTCCCTCTTGGTGCCTTTATAACATTCAGACTGTGACTTTAAGAAAAGCCAACATTTATCACCGGTATCAAGTTACATTTATCACCGGTATCAAGTTACATTTATCACCGGTATCAAGTTACATTTATCACCCGTATCAAGTTACATTTATCACCGGTATCAAGTTACATTTATCACCCGTATCAAGTTACATTTATCACCGGTATCAAGTTACATTTATCACCCGTATCAAGTTACATTTATCACCCGTATCAAGTTACATTTATCACCCGTATCAAGTTACATTTATCACCGGTATCAAGTTACATTTATCACCGGTATCAAGTTACATTTATCACCGGTATCAAGTTACATTTAACACCCGTATCAAGTTACATTTATCACCGGTATCAAGTTACATTTATCACCGGTATCAAGTTACATTCATCACAGGTATAAAGTTACATGTATCACCCGTATCATGTTACATTTATCACCGGTATCAAGTTACATTTATCACCCGTATCAAGTTACATTCATCACAGGTATAAAGTTACATGTATCACCCGTATCATGTTACATTTATCACCGGTATCAAGTTACATTTATCACCCGTATCAAGTTACATTCATCACAGGTATAAAGTTACATGTATCACCCGTATCATGTTACATTTATCACCGGTATCAAGTTACATTTATCACCCGTATCAAGCTACATTTATCACCGGTATAAAGAGGCAGTGCCTTGGCCTAATGAAGGCATCATTTGTCTGCTAAAATCCACCTTGGCTTCATCTGCCATTGGCACCAAAGAGGGGACAGACAAACAGTATGTATTCACCTTGCCAGCCTTCATTTGGTGTAGTGAGGGGGAGATAACCTAACCCTATCTCACCTCCTGTCTCGTCCATGCTGTGAAGACATCTCATAACATCAGATATAACCTCTTGTTATAACTCCCCGTAAATGCAGTGCAACCGCCACACCAATGCTTCCCTGTTATGTGTTCAACCCATTGTACTGCCAAGGAAATCAAGTCAACATCATGAAGACTTGTCACTCCAAACTGTAGAGAAGGGTTTACGCATCTTTTTCACTCAGTTTCCCCTTCCAGCATTGGGGAAAACCACACACACACACACACACACACACACACACACACACACACACACACAATGAATGCCAAAAACAAGAGAAAATCCTGAGCGAAATACAGTGGTGTAAAGTACTTCAGTAAAAATACTTTAAAGTACTACTTAAGTCGTTTTTGGGGGCATCAGTATTTTACTATTTTTATTTCTGACAACTTTTACTTTTATTCAAATCAAATCGAATTTTATTTGTCACATGCGCCAAATAAAACAGATGTGGACCTTACAGTGAAAACAAGCCCTTAACCAAGATTACAGTTTTAAGAAAATACCTAAAAAAAAGTAAGAGATAAAAATGTAAAATATTTAAAGAGCAGCATTAAAATAACTGTAGCGAGGCTATATACAGGGGGTACCGGTACAGAGTCAATGTGCGGGGGCACCGGTGTCGAGGTAATTGAGGTAATATGTACACGTAGGTAGAGATAAAGTTGAAGTCGAAAGTTTACATACATCTTAGCCAAATACATTTAAACTCAGTTTTTCACAATTCCTGATGTTTAATCCAAGTAAAAATTCTCTGTTTTAGGTCAGTTAGGATCACCACTTTATTTTAAGAATGTGAAATGTCAGAATAATAGTAGAGAGAATGATTTATTTCATATTTTATTTCTTTCATCACATTCCCAGTAGGTCAGAAGTTTACATACACTCAATTAGTATTTGGTAGCATTGCCTTTAAATTGTTTAACTTGGGTCAAACGTTTCGCATAGCCTTCTACAAGCTTCCCACAATAGGTTGGGTAAATTCTGGCCCATTCCTCCTGACAGAGCTGGTGTAACTGAGTCAGGTTTGTAGGCCTCCTTGCTCGCACACGCTTTTTCAGTTCTGCCCACACATTTTTTAGGATTGAGGTCCGGGCTTTGTGATGGCCACTCCAGTACCTTGACTTTGTTGTCCTTAAGCCATTTTGCCACAACTTTGGAAGTATGGTTGGGGTCATTGTCTATATGGAAGACCCATTTGCGACCAAGCTTTAACTTCCTGACTAAGGTCTTGAGATGTTGCTTGTTATGGGGCGCCAGGGTAGCCTAGTGGTTAGAGTGTTGGACTAGTAACCGAAAGGTTACAAGTTTATTTCCCCAAGCTGACAAGCTACAAATCTGTTGTTCTGCCACTGAACAGGCAGTTAACCCACTTTTCCTAGGATGTCATTGAAAATTGACTTGCCTGGTAAAATAAAAATATCCACAAAATGATAAATATCCAAATAACGATGGTCAATATAATCAAACAGTTCTATTTTTGTTTCACATGACCAGAGGACATTTCTCCAAAAAGTATGATCTTTGTCCCCATGTGCAGTTGCAAACCGTAGTCTGGCTGTTTTATGGCGGTTTTGGAGCAGTGGCTTCTCCCTTGCTGAGCGACCTTTCAGGTTATGTCGATATAGGACTCGTTTTACTGTGGATATAGATACTTTTGTACCTGTTTCCCCCAGCATCTTCAGAAGGTCCTTTGCTGTTGTTCTGGGATTGATTTGCACTTTTCGCACCAAAGTACGTTAAACTCTAGGAGACAGAGCGCGTCTCCTTCCTGACGGCTGCGTGGTCCCATGATGTTTAAACTTGCGTACTATTTTTTGTACAGATGAACATGGTACCTTCAGGCGCTTGGAAATTGCTCCCAAGGAACATCCAGACTTGTGGTCTACAAATCTTTTTCTGAGGTCTTGGCTGATTTCTTTAGATTTTTCCATGATGTCAAGCAAAGAGGCACTGAGTTAGAAGGTGGGCCTTGAAATACATCCACAGGTACACCTCCAATTGACTCAAATGATATCAATTAGCCTATCAGAAGCTTCTAAAGCCATTACATAATTTTCTGGATTTTTTTTGTTTTGTTTCCTTTGTACTGGTATCGTCCCGGCCCTAGGAATGAGGACAGTCACTCACAATATTAATATTACCAACCATGATTGTATCTAACTCCTCACGCATGTTTTATTAACCAACTTCATATCACTCTCTCTCTGTAGGGTGGTTGATGAATGTAAGAACAGATAGGGAGTGTGGAGTGTGTGTGTGTGTGTGTGTGTGTGTGTGTGTGTGTGTGTGTGTGTGTGTGTGTGTGTGTGTGTGTGTGTGTGTGTGTGTGTGTGTGCGTGTGTGCGTGCGCAATTGTGTTTACTACTGAATTCCAAGGCTCCTAATGATTCATCATGTGTGTGTAAAAGTGTGTGTTTGTAATGGAAACCATATTTTGAGCATTTATACCTATACAGATCAGGTTGAGACCCCATCAGTTTCTAGCACTGTTGGAGATCTGATCACTGTAATTGCATTTAGGTGAACAACGAGAGAAGTCACGGCCCACTGCGCCTGGTCCTCCTACAGGTGTGATAGACAGTAGATAGCCAGCCCTTGACCAGCCCTATTAATGCAGCACAGTCTGCCCTGACCAGCCCTATTAATGCAGCACAGTCTGCCCTGATCAGCCCTATTAATGCAGCACAGTCTGCCCTTGACCAGCCCTATTAATGCAGCACAGTCTGCCCTTGACCAGCCCTATTAATGCAGCACAGTCTGCCCTTGACCAGCCCTATTAATGCAGCACAGTCTGCCCTTGACCAGCCCTATTAATGCAGCACAGTCTGCCCTTGACCAGCCCTATTAATGCAGCACAGTCTGCCCTGACCAGCCCTATTAATGCAGCACAGTCTGCCCTTGACCAGCCCTATTAATGCAGCACAGTCTGCCCCTGACCAGCCCTATTAATGCAGCACAGTCTGCCCTGACCAGCCCTATTAATGCAGCACAGTCTGCCCTTGACCAGCCCTATTAATGCAGCACAGTCTGCCCTGACCAGCCCTATTAATGCAGCACAGTCTGCCCTGACCAGCCCTATTAATGCAGCACAGTCTGCCCTGACCATGATTTGTCATGTTGACATTTCAGCTCAGTTTGGATTGTAGATTATTCCAGTGAGAAGTATGATTAAAGAACAACTATGCGGAAAATATACTGAATCCATGTTTGACAAGGTCATTTACAAAAAAAATAATGCTTTATGCTTATTTTCCTGAATTATACATTATCTTTTTTTAATTTATGTCATCCAGCCTGGTGATGATGTCTATGTGCTGTAATTTATTGTGTCTAATAAGATTAGAAGGTCACACACACACGCATCCACACACACACACACACACACACACACACACACACACACACACACACACACACACACACACACACACACACACACACACACACACACAGACACACACACACACACACACACACACACACACACACACACACACACACACACACACAGACACACACACACACACACACAGACACACACACACAGACACACACACACATCAGGACAATCCATCTGTATTTGGTTTAATACAACTAACATGTAGTGCATAACTGAGGTCATATTCCATAGTCTATATTCTGTAAGCGTCATTAAGTTGGGATAGAGATAGCAGCAGACGATATGGAGATGATTTGATACTGTCAGTTCCATGTATTGAACAGATCACTTTGTGCTCCTTGGACCTTTCCTAGGTACGTGCCCATATGATTATCTATCTCTTCTGTCTCGGCTGAAATTCCATGAGCAGAATACCGTAGCTGAATACAGAACACACATGGTGATGGGAGAGAGAGAGAGAGAGAGGCGGCTAAGACAACACAGCTACTTGATGATGAAAGATTTACAAAGATAAACTGAGAAATCAAGTTTCTACGCCGTAAGAGGAGCAGGAAGTGTCGTCTGAGGAGATGGTATTGAAAAACATGGAAGACCCTAATCAGTTTCCCATCAGACCCCCAAATATCATGTACATCTCAATGATGTAATTTCAATTTGTTGACATTTGAGTTTGACTTCCTCTTCGCTGACAGCTCAGACAGAACCCTACTCCTACGCAAAAAAAATGAACATGACAAGATCTCCGCTAAGTTTAAAGAAATGTACTAGAAGATGTGTGCCCGTAGCAGAAGATGTGTGCCCATAGCATAAGTCCATTACTTATATGGCTTGTTTCGTATGCATGGGGAAAGCTCTAGAAGCACAGAGGTTGAGCCTGGAATGTACCAATACTGGAGACAACTGATCTTATATAAAACCTACAGCATGTCATGTCAGTCCATGTACCGTCTCTCTCAATTCAATTCAATTCAAATGGCTTTATTGGCATGGGAAACATATGTTTACATTGCCTAAGCAAGTGAAATGGATAAGGGTGGCAGGTAGCCTAGTGGTTAGCGTGTTGGGCCAGTAACTGAAAGGTTGCTAGATCAAATCTTTGAGCTGACAAGGTAAAAACTGTCGTTCTACCCCTGAACAAGGCAGATAACCCACTGTTCCTAGGCCGTCAATGTAAATAAGAATGTGTTCTTACCTAGTTAAATAAAGGTTAAATAAAAAGTGAACATTAAATTGTAAACTCACACAAGTTCCAAATAATAGAGACATTTCAAATGTCATATTATGGCTATGTACAGTGTTGTAACGATGTGCAACAGTTAAAGTACAAAGGGAAAATAAATAAACACAAATATGGGTTGTATTTTCAATGGTGTTTGTTCTTCACTGGTTGCCATTTTCTTGTGGCAACAGGTCCAAATCTTGCTGCTGTGATGGCACACTGTGTTATTTCACGTAATAGACATGGGAGTTTATCAAAATTAGATTTTTTTTTATTTATTTGTGGATCTGCATAATCTGAGGGAATTTCTCTCTCTCTCTGTCAATCTCTCTATGTCTCTCTCTCTCTCTCTGTCAATCGCTCTTTGTCTCTCTCTCTCTCTCTCTCTCTCTCTCTCTCTCTCTCTCTCTCTCTCTCTCTCTCTCTCTCTCTCTCTCTCTCTCTCTCTCTCTCTCTCTCTCTCTCGCTGTGTCAAATTCAAAATTCAAGCTGCTTTAATGGCATGAAAAACATTGCCAAAGCAACAATGTATACAATATACATTGTAAAAAAATGAGAAACAATAACAAATAATAATGTGTCTCTCTCTCTCTCTCGCTGTCTGTCTCGCTGTGTCTCTCTCTCTCTTTCTCTCGCTGTCTCTCTCGATGTGTCTCTCTCTCTCTCTCTCTCTCTCTCTCTCTCTCTCTCTCTCTCTCTCGCTGTGTCTCTCTCTCGCTGTCTCTCTCGCTGTGTCTCTCTCTCTCTCTCTCTCTCGCTGAGAGGATAGTGAGGACACTGAGGATAGTGAGGATAGTGAGGACACTGACGATAGTGAGGACACTGACGATAGTGAGGACACTGACGATAGTGAGGATACTTTCAATCCACTGAAAAATGAAAATCAGACTATTGGACATTATGAACTCTGGTGTAACACTAACAATGATTGACATGGATGCTGTGCTGTAGTGTAGCAGGCCTATGCACTGTGCTCTAACAGACGACATAACCAACATCCACACAGTCATCACTCTCTGCTCTCATATCCTATTAGGTGCTTTAGCAGAGTGTAATCCTTTTATGAACTAAACAGCTCTGTCACATACGAACTAGGATGTCATGTAGAGCCGTCATAGATCAGTGACATCATCTCCCTCGTCAGTCAACAGTACAGAGACCAGAGCTGTGAAGTTCAAAGCCTTTAGGCCATCTTGTTTAAACCCGAGACCACACGCAGGAGACACACACGCAGGCACACACACGCAGGCAGGCACACACACGCAGGCAGGCACACACACGCAGGCAGGCACACACACGCAGGCAGGCACACACACGCAGGCACACACACATTGTGATAAACAGATGTTAATTGACTGTTTAACTACATGCATGTATGCAGTACAGTAGAGTGTATTTGTCTCTTTGCCAGTCTGGTCATTGTAAAGGCTCCGAAAGGTACAATATTAATTATAACTGAACGCTACTTCACACTGTTACAGTCCTATATGCATAAACGTAAACAGTGTTGAACACCAATAAATACATTTCCAAGATTGTCCTTAGATCATTTCAATTAAACCCCAGCTGCTCTGCGATTGATGCAACAACTGCTAGCAAATAGTGTCTGAGTGAGCCTGTCTGAGCGGGCCTGTCTGAGTGGGCCTGTCTGAGTGGGCCTGTCTGAGTCGGCCTGTCTGAGTCGGCCTGTCTGAGTGGGCCTGTCTGAGTGGGCCTGTCTGAGTGAGCCTGTCTGAGTCCTGTCTGAGTGGGCCTGTCTGAGTGAGCCTGTCTGAGTGGGCCTGTCTGAGTGAGCCTGTCTGAGTGAGCCTGTCTGAGTGGGCCTGTCTGAGTCCTGTCTGAGTGGGCCTGTCTGAGTGGGCCTGTCTGAGTCCTGTCTGAGTCCTGTCTGAGTGGGCCTGTCTGAGTGAGCCTGTCTGAGTGGGCCTGTCTGAGTGAGACTGTCTGAGTGGGCCTGTCTGAGTTGGCCTGTCTGAGTCCTGTCTGAGTCGGCCTGTCTGAGTGGGCCTGTCTGAGTCCTGTCTGAGTGCGCCTGTCTGAGTCCTGTCTGGGTGAGCCTGTCTGAGTGAGCCTGTCTGAGCGGGCCTGTATGAGTGGGCCTGTCTGAGTCCTGTCTGAGTGGGCCTGTCTGAGTCGGCCTGTCTGAGTCTGAGTGAGCCTGCCCACCAGAAGAAAAGTGTTAAAAGCTGAAGTTTTTAGTATCTTCACAAATTAAAGGGAATTTAAAAAGTCCCTGCAGGGGAATATCCTGGCTTTCATTTGAGATCCCAGAAGAATGAGATCAAGTTAAATCTAAACATAGCTGAAGCGCTGCTTAAGACGTGATAATGGAAGGTTCAAGCCTCCGGGTCATTAAATAATTATCATATTCCGTATGTTTAAGAAGTATGTTTTAACAGCCCTAAATTTGACATCGAATAAAAATGATATTATTATGCTGTAGCTCGTGGGCTGGCTTGGTACAGCACAAACTGGACTACATTCATGCATCTAGTTAAACAGTCACTTTAAATAGGTTTATCCCAGTTAAAGTAACATAAATGGATCAGTGTGTGTGTGTGTGAGCGTATGTGTGTGTACTGTATATGTGTGTGTGTGTGTGTCAGTTGCATAAATGAATCAGGGAAAACAGTTTCCATCCCCAGTGGGTTCTGATGAGAGACCATACGACTAATCCTCCAGCTCCTAAAACCTCAGTAACCATGTGACCTCTCTCTGTCTGTCTGTCTGTCTCTGTGTCTGTCTGTCTGTCTCTCTCTCTCTCTCTCTCTCTCTCTCTCTCTCTCTCTCTCTCTCTCTCTCTCTCTCTCTCTCTCTGTAGCAGCTCTCTCTCTCTCTCTCTCTCTCTGTATCTTTCTCTCTCTCTCTCTGGATCTGGATTTCTCTCTCTCTTTGTATCTCTCTCTCTCTCTCTCTCTCTCTCTCTCTCTCTCTATCTCAATCTCTCTCTGTGTATCTCTCTCTGCATCTGTCTCTCTGTTTATTTCCCTCTCTCTGGATCTGTATCTCCCTCCCTCTCTCCTGGCTTGGCCAAGGCCATGTAAGAAGTCACAAAAACAGAGGGTTGTTTGTCACTGGGTGAGCTGGTTTTGCTCATTCTAACACAGTCATTATCCTCCCCCAACACAGTCATTATCCTCCCTCCCCTAACACCGTCATTATCCCCCCTCCCCAACACAGTCATTATCCTTCCCCTCCCTAACACAGTCATTATCGTCCCCCCTCCCTAACAGTCATTATCATCCCCGTCCCCCAACACCGTCATTATCCTCCCCCCTCCCCAACACAGCCATTATCCTCCCCGTCCCCCAACACAGTCATTATCCTCCTCCCTCCCCCAACACAGTAATTATCCTCCCCCAACACAGTCATTATCCTCCCTCCTCCCCAACACAGTCATTATCCTCCCCCTCCCCTAACACAGTCATTATCCTCCCCGTCCCCAACACAGCCATTATCCTCCCCCAACACAGTCATTATCATCACCCTCCCCAACACAGTCATTATCCTCCCCGTCCCCCCTCCCCCAACACAGTCATTATCCTCCCCCAACACAGTCATTATCCTCCCCTCCCCTAACACCGTCATTATCCTCCCCCTCCCCTCCCCAACACAGCCATTATCCTCCCCGTCCCAAAACACAGTCATTATCCTCCTCCCTCCCCCAACACAGGAATTATCCTCCCCCCTCCCCCAACACATTCATTATCCTCCTCCCTCCCCCAACACAGTCATTATCATCCTCTCTCCCCCAACACAGGCAGCAGTACACCCAGCCATCAGGAAAAGACCATTCAACGAAAACTGTCTCACCGTAAATTACTGTGAAACTCTGCCCTCTACTGGAGACCCGGGTGAAGGCGTGGGCGAGACAGGGTGAAAGGGGGCGAGAAAGGGGAGGGACGGGGGTGAGACAGGGGAGGGACGGAAGTGAGACAGGGGAAGGACAGACCTGAGACATGCGAGGGACCGAGGTGAGACATGGGAGGGACGGAGGTGAGACAAGGGAGGGACGGAGGTGAGACATGGGAGGGACGGAGGTGAGACAGGGGAGGGACGGAGGTGAGACAGGAGAGGGACGGAGGTGAGCCATGGGTGATGCAGTGGTGAGGCAGGAGGTGAGGCACGGGGTGAGGTAGGGGTGTGAGCAAAGGGCAGCCTCACCCTGAGTCTGGGAGATGTTAGACCTGATGGGAGAGGGCGAGAGTGGGAAAGGGGGGAGGGAGAGGGTGGACCAGGGGCCGTGCCAGCAGCCAGGAAACCACAGAGACAGACAGATGGTGCACTGCCAAACTGGCATTTTTAAATGAGCTTAAAACAAAACATCATCAGCATCCCTACCTCCCTGTCAGGGGAGTAAGGAGTAGCAGAGCAGACCAGATGCCAGTGACAGTGTGATAGTGTGGAGGAGGAGGTAGAAAGGGCCTCCACAACGGAGTGTGTGTGTATGTATGTGTGTGTGCAATCAGAGGCCTGATCGATAAGCAGGAGGCCGGAAGGTGGGAAGATGGAAGTCTGAATCCCCAATACTCTGGAGAGGGTGTAACAGCATGGTCTAGCCAGGCCCTTTCACTGTCATATATACACACACACACGCCGCCAGACCATTAGTCAACAACCGGCGAGGAGATGGTAAATAAGATGAGTTACAATCTCCAGCAGGGATTTTTTTTACAGATAATTTTCCAAAAGGGCTTTTGTCTACAGATAATATTACAACAGGGATAGTAAATAAATGACATATTCTATCCACCTTGTATCCAAACGTTTTTTATTTTATTTTGTGCTAAAATATTAATAAATATTCATTCAAAATAAACAACAGTCTGATGCTCATCATAAGAACAGTGTAGCTACTGTAACAACCGTATGAGGTTAAGATAAACGGAACAGAAAACCATTCAGGCGGTATTAAGCGTAGCTTCCTCATGCTACAATGACACATACGACATCCCAGCATGCTCTCTGAAGCCTTTTCTGAAGCATTAGGCCCCGTACGGGAGATCCCTTGATCGGGGCTGACAGGAAGCGTGAAGGGCTGGAGTGGAGGGTGGGAGGGTTGGAGACGGAGCGTATTGTTCAAGAGGCAGATTTGGAAAACAAACAAATGGTGAAGGGGGTTAGGGTTAGAGTATGGGATGGTGAAGGGGGTTAGGGTTAGAGGATGGGATGGTGAAGGGGGTTAGGGTTAGAGGATGGGATGGTGAAGGGGGTTAGGGTTAGAGGATGGGATGGTGAAGGGGGTTAGGGTTAGAGGATGGGATGGTGAAGGGGTTAGGGTTAGAGGATGGGATGGTGAAGGGGTTAGGGTTAGAGTATGGGATGGTGAAGGGGTTAGGGTTAGAGTATGGGATGGTGAAGGGGTTAGGGTTAGGGATGGGATGGTGAAGGGGTTAGGGTTAGAGGATGGGATGGTGAAGGGGTTAGGGTTAGAGGATGGGATGGTGAAGGGGTTAGGGTTAGAGGATGGGATGGTGAAGGGGTTAGGGTTAGAGTATGGGATGGTGAAGGGGTTAGGGTTAGAGGATGGGATGGTGAAGGGGTTAGGGTTAGAGGATGGGATGGGATGGTGAAGGGGTTAGGGTTAGAGGATGGGATGGTGAAGGGGTTAGGGTTAGAGGATGGGATGGTGAAGGGGTTAGGGTTAGAGGATGGGATGGTGAAGGGGTTAGGGTTAGAGGATGGGATGGTGAAGGGGTTAGGGTTAGAGATGGGATGGTGAAGGGGTTAGTGTTAGAGGATGGGATGGTGAAGGGGTTAGGGTTAGAGGATGGGATGGTGAAGGGGTTAGGGTTAGAGGATGGGATGGTGAAGGGGTTAGGGTTAGAGGATGGGATGGTGAAGGGGTTAGGGTTAGAGGATGGGATGGTGAAGGGGTTAGGGTTAGGGATGGGATGGTGAAGGGGGTTAGGGTTAGGGGATGGGATGGGATGGTGAAGGGGGTTAGGGTTAGGGATGGGATGGTGAAGGGGGCTAGGGTTAGAGGATGGGATGGTGAAAGGGGTTAGGGTTAGGGATGGGATGGGATGGGGTTATAGGGATGGGATGGTGAAGGCAGGGTTAGGGTTGAGGATGGGATGGTGAAGGGTTAGGGTTAGGGGATGGATGGGATGGTGAAGGGGTTAGGGTTAGGGGATGGGATGGTGAAGGGGTTAGGGTTAGAGGATGGGATGGTGAAGGGGTTAGGGTTAGAGGATGGGATGGTGAAGGGGTTAGGGTTAGGAGGATGGATGGAAGGTTAGGTTAGGGATGGATGGTGAAGGGGTTAGGGTTAGGGATGGGATGGTGAAGGGGTTAGGGTTAGGGATGGGATGGTGAAGGGGTTAGGGTTAGGGATGGGATGGTGAAGGGGTTAGGGTTAGAGGATGGGATGGTGAAGGGGTTAGGGTTAGAGGATGGGATGGTGAAGGGGTTAGGGTTAGAGGATGGGATGGTGAAGGGGTTAGGGTTAGAGGATGGGATGGTGAAGGGGTTAGGGTTAGAGGATGGGATGGTGAAAGGGGGTTAGGGTTAAAGGATGGGATGGTGAAGGGGTTAGGGTTAGAGGATGGGATGGTGAAGGGGGTTAGTGTTAGAGGATGGGATGGTGAAGGGGGTTAGGGGATGGGATGGTGAAGGGGGCTAGGGTTAGGGGATGGGATGGTGAAGGGGGTTAGGGTTAGAGGATGGGATGGTGAAGGGGGCTAGGGTTAGGGGATGGGATGTTTAAGGGGTTAGGGGATGGGACGGTGAAGGGGGTTAGGGTTAGAGGATGGGATGTTGAAGGGGGTTAGGGTTAGAGGATGGGATGGTGAAGGGGGTTAGGGTTTGAGGGTGGGATGGTGAAGGGGGTAAGAGGATGGGATGTTGAAGGGGGTTAGGGTTAGGGGATGGGATGGTGAAGGGGTTAGGGTTAGGGATGGGATGGTGAAGGGGGTTAGGGTTAGAGGATGGGATGGTGAAGGGGGTTAGGGTTAGGGGATGGGATGGTGAAGGGGGTTAGGGTTAGGGGATGGGATGGTGAAGGGGTTAGGGTTAGAGGATGGGATGGTGAAGGGGTTAGGGTTTGAGGGTGGGATGGTGAAGGGGGTAAGAGGATGGGATGTTGAAGGGGGTTAGGGTTAGGGGATGGGATGGTGAAGGGGGTTAGGGTTAGGGGATGGGATGGTGAAGGGGGTTAGGGTTAGAGGATGGGATGGTGAAGGGGGTTAGGGTTAGAGGATGGGATGGTGAAGGGGGTTAGACGATGGGATGGTGAAGGGGGTTAGGGTTAGAGGATGGGATGTTTAAGGGGGTTAGAGGGTGGGACTGGATGGTGAAGGTTAAGGGGTGGGATGGTGAAGGGGGATAGGGTTAACAGACGCAGGGACTCAGAGGGAAGAGAACAGACACAGAAACTCAGATGGAAGAGAACAGACCCAGGGACTCAGAGGGAATAGAACAGACCCAGGGACTCAGAGGGAAGAGAACAGACACAGAGACTCAGAGGGAATAGAACAGACCCAGGGACTCAGAGGGAAGAGAACAGACACAGAGACTCAGATGGAAGAGAACAGACACAGAGACTCAGAGGGAATAGAACAGACCCAGCGACTCAGAGGGAATAGAACAGACCCAGGGACTCAGAGGGAAGAGAACAGACACAGAGACTCAGATGGAAGAGAACAGACACAGAGACTCAGAGGGAAGAGAACAGACCCAGGGACTCAGAGGGAATAGAACAGACCCAGGGACTCAGAGGGAATAGAACAGACACAGAGTCGGCTCTGGACAACACTCCGCTCCTCACTCTAGTAAATCGCTTTGACAATTGCAGTGATGCCGCCTGTCTTCATTTACTGTAATATTTATCCCCATCCCCAAACCCCCATCTCTTATTCTTCTTGTCCTTCCTCCAGGACGCCTGAGAAACTATATGAAATGCGGGCCCCGGCAGCCATCGACCCTGTCTGGTAATTGGGTCCCATGTCAGCCACCAAATGAAATAATGGTGTTCTGGTGCGCAGGGTGCTAATCTAAATGACATCAGTGTCCTACTTTGGTTTTGTGTGTTATAGCTCTGTGAGTGTGTGTGAGTGTGTGTGTGTGTGTGTGTGTGTGTGTGTGTGTGTGTGTGTGTGTGTGTGTGTGTGTGCGTGTGTGTGAGTGAGTGTTTGTGTTATTGCTCTGTGAGTGTGTGAGTGTGTGTGTGTGTGCGTGAGTGTGTGTGTGTTATAGCTCTGTGAGTGTGTGAGCGTGTGTGTGAGTGTGTGTGTGTGTGTTATAGCTCTGTGAGTGTGTGAGCGTGTGTGTGAGTGTGTGTGTGTGTGTGTGTGTGTTATAGCTCTGTGAGTGTGTGAGCGTGTGTGTGAGTGTGTGTGTGTGTGAGTGTGTGTGTGTGTGAGAGTGTGTGTTTGTGTGTGTGTGTGAGTGTGTGTGTGTGTGTGAGTGTGTGAGTGTGTGTGTGTGTGTGAGAGTGTGTGTGTGTGAGTGTGTGTGTGTGTGTTTGAGTGTGTGAGTGTGTGTGTGTGTGTTTGAGTGTGTGAGTGTGTGAGTGTGTGTGTTTGAGTGTGTGAGTGTGTGAGTGTGTGTGTGTGTTTGAGTGTGTGTGTGTGTGTGTGTGTGTGTGTGTGTGTGTGTGTGTGTGTGTGTGTGTGTGTGAGTGTGTGTGTGTGTGTGTGTGTGTGTGTGTGTGTGTGTGTGTGTGTGAGTGTGTGTGTGTGTGTGTGTGTGTGTGTGTGTGTGTGTGTGTGTGTGTGTGTGTGTGTGTGTGTGTGTGTGTGTGTGAGTGTGTGTGTGTGTGTGTGTGTTTGAGTGTGTGTGTGTGTGTGTATTATAGGTCTGTGAGAAGCGGCGACCCCACGACAGCCCACACTGCAGTCCAGAGAGATAGGCGTGGCCACCTTCATTGCAGTGCTAACTTGGAGACCCTGTGTGTGATACTCATTATAGGATCAGATGTGTCTTATATTCAGTGTTGGCAGTTGAACTAATTTCTAATCTAGGGAGTGTTATCAGGTAATTATTGGTTTTGCCATATAGTGGTGTAGCTAACTACTGGAACTACAAATAAAAAATTTAGCAAAAATAAAATATAATAATTAAATAAAATATATAGGCAATATTCCTTTCTCTTTTGGCATCAGACCTGCCTAATTCTCACTTGAAACATCGCTTTTGCGTTTAATAGGCTAAATTACACATTCTATTAGCATATGACTCCAAAGTTATTTTTTTTCTTGCATTTTGAATTCTATGACATTTTTTACATGATAATTTTCCAAAAAGTAATTTGGATGTAGTGAACTACTTAGTTAATTAAACTACATTTTCCTTAAGGGTAGCTTGAGTGTAGCTTCACTTCTTCCAGTGTGAAGTAATTTGTAGCTTGGTAAACTATATTTCCAGAGTAGCTTCCACAACACTGCTTATGTTTGACACTGACAGACAAGCTGATGATCCACCATTAGCAAACTTTGAGAGATAGGAAATGTGTAAGACAATAATAAAATGCATCCCTAGTCCCATCCACTGTGTGAACTTGGCAAGTGGGGTGTGAAGCTATTGACGAAAGAATTGTACTAGGGCAGACACAGAGAGATAGGAGCAGTACTTATCTGTGAGTTATCATTAAGGCCCTCTCCAACTCCGCTTTTAGACTTCACGTCATTAAGGCCCTCTCCAACTCCCCTTTTAGTCTTCACGTCATTAAGGCCCTCTCCAACTCTTAGATTAGGCCTCCAAGGCCCTCTCCAACTCCCCTTTAGGCCCTCTCCAACTCGTCTTCACGTCATTAAGGCCCTCTCCAACTCCCCTTTTAGTCTTCACGTCATTAAGGCCCTCTCCAACTCCCCTTTTAGTCTTCACGTCATTAAGGCCCTCTCCAACTCCCCTTTTAGACTTCACGTCATTAAGGCCCTCTCCAACTCCCCTTTTAGTCTTCACGTCATTAAGGCCCTCTCCAACTCCCCTTTTAGTCTTCACGTCATTAAGGCCCTCTCCAACTCCCCTTTTAGACTTCACGTCATTAAGGCCCTCTCCAACTCCCCTTTAGTCTTCACTTCACGTCATTAAGGCCCTCTCCAACTCCCCTTTTAGACTTCACGTCATTAAGGCCCTCTCCAACTCCCCTTTTAGTCTTCACGTCATTAAGGCCCTCTCCAACTCCCCTTTTAGACTTCACGTCATTAAGGCCCTCTCCAACTCTCTCCAACTCCCCTTTTAGTCTTCACGTCATTAAGGCCCTCTCCAACTCCCCTTTAGTCTTCACGTCATTAAGGCCCTCTCCAACTCCCTAGTCTTAGGCCTCTCCAACTCCCCATCACGCCACAAGGCCCTCTCCAACTCCCCTTTTAGTCTTCACGTCATTAAGGCCCTCTCCAACTCCCCTTTTAGTCTTCACGTCATTAAGGCCCTCTCCAACTCCCCTTTTAGACTTCACGTCATTAAGGCCCTCTCCAACTCCCCTTTTAGACTTCACGTCATTAGCAAAAGCAGCATGTGTATCTAACAAATAGACAGATAAAGAACGTTGTGGCGTATACACACACACACACACACACACACACACACACACACACACACACACACACACACACACACACACACACATCACACACTCACACAGACACACACACTCCAGATAAATACCCTCTTGGAATGATCAAACAACGTCTTGGAGGCCACAGTCTTCAATGCCTCGCCTCCTGTACAGAGAAGGCCTTTGACCAGCTCCTTCAAAAAACACTTTCCTCAAATGAGAGAACTTGAAACAGGGAGTGGGGATGCTCATTCTCAAGAGACACACCTGTATTAGAACTGAGAGCAAAGAAATAATTAGAACTGGAAAAACAAGTGTTAAAGACCATCTACTAAATATTACAATTCTACAGCAGAAACGTTTTTACTTTCATCCTTTCTTTCTTTCTCTCAGCTGTGAATAGGTCGACACATGTCAATCAATCTACTGAAGCCGGTAAAGCTAGGATGACACTGCGGTTAAGATGAAGGACTAGCTCTTTCCACAGGTCTAGCTGTCTATGATTATGGGTAGGAGCATTGGCATTACCGCTCATCAGAAAATCATAGAGGAGAGTTCACTGTGAAAATGTTAAAAGCATCGTTAAAAACCACCCTGTTAGCATGGCAGGATGAAGACATAAAGACAGAAGTTGAAGCTGAAATGACCAGCATATGACCATATCAGTACATGTTTGTTTTTACGGAACCGGAAGCAGTAAGTGAATGGCCTAAAGGGCATTAAAGTAAAATAGGTGTGTGAGACAGAGTGTTTAGAAGTGTCCCAGTCACCTCCTATAATGTCCAGGTTGTCCTCTAGATAACAACCTCTCTCTCTCTCTCTCTCTCTCTCTCTCTCTCTCTCTCTCTCTCTCTCTCTCTCTCTCTCTCTGAGATCAATCCTGCTTTATCTAAAAATCCCACGTCTCTCCTTCTGTATGTACCTACCAGCTTAATGAGGTCTGGTGTGTGTTTGTGTGTGTGTGTGTGTGTGTGTGTGTGGCATTTGTGTGTGGCATGGATGTGCTTGTGTGTGTGTGTGTGTGTGTGTGTGTGTGGTGTGGATGTGTTTGTGTGTGTGTGTGTGTGGATGTGTGTTTGTGTGTGTGTGTGTGTGTGTGTGTGGTGTGGATGTGTTTGTGTGTGTGTGTGTGTGTGTGTGTGTGTGTGTGTGTGTGTGTGGTGTGGATGTGTGTGTGTGTGTGTGTGTGTGTGTGTGTGTGTGTGTGTGTGTGTGTGTGGTGTGGATGTGTGTGTGTGTGCTTGTGTGTGTGCTTGTGTGTGTGTCTGTGTGTGTGTGTGTGTGGTGTGGATGTGTGTGTGTGTGGTGTGGATGTGTGTGTGTGTGGTGTGGATGTGTGTGTGTGTGGTGTGGATGTGTTTGTGTGTGTGTGTGTGTGTGTGTGTGTGTGTGTGGATGTGTGTGTGTGTGTGTGTGTGGTGTGGATGTGTGTGTGTGGTGTGGATGTGTGTGTGTGGTGTGGATGTGTGTGTGTGTGTGGTGTGGATGTGTGTGTGTGTGTGTGTGTGTGTGTGGTGTGGATGTGTTTGTGTGTGTGTGTGTGTGTGGTGTGGATGTGTGTGTGTGTGTGGTGTGGATGTGTGTGTGTGTGTGTGGATGTGTGTGTGTGTGTGTGTGTGTGGATGTGTGTGTGTGTGTGGTGGATGTGTGTGTGTGTGTGTGTGTGTGTGTGGTGTGTGTGTGTGTGTGTGTGTGTGTGTGTGTGGTGTGATGTGTGTGTGTGTGTGTGTGTGTGTGTGTGTGTGTGTGTGTGGTGGATGTGTGTGTGTGTGTAGTGTGGATGTGTGTGTGTGTGTGTGTGTGGATGTGTGTGTGTGTGTGTGTGTGTGTGTGTGTGGATGTGTGTGTGTGTGTGTGTGTGTGTGTGTGTGTGTGTGTGTGTGTGTGTGTGTGTGGATGTGTGTGTGTGTGTGTGTGTGTGTGTGTGTGTGTGTGTGTGTGTGTGTGTGTGTGTGTGTGTGTGTGTGTGTGTGTGTGTGTGTGTGTGTGTGTGTGTGTGTGTGTGTGTGTGTGTGTGTGTGTGTGTGTGTGTGTGTGTGTGTGTGTGTGTGTGTGTGTGTGTGTGTGTGTGTGTGTGTGTGTGTGTGTGTGTGTGTGTGTGTGTGTGTGTGTGTGTGTGTGTGTGTGTGTGTGTGTGTGTGTGTGTGTGTGTGTGTGTGTGTGTGTGTGTGTGTGTGTGTGTGTGTGTGTGTGTGTGTGTGTGGTGTGTGTGTGTGTGTGTGTGTGTGTGTGTGTGTGTGTGTGTGTGTGTGTGTGTGTGTGTGTGTGTGTGTGTGTGTGTGTGTGTGTGTGTGTGTGTGTGTGTGTGTGTGTGTGTGTGTGTGTGTGTGTGTGTGTGTGTGTGTGGATGTGTGTGTGTGTGTGTGGATGTGTGTGTGTGTGTGTGTGTGTGTGTGTGTGGTGTGGATGTGTGTGTGTGTGTGTGTGTGTGTGTGTGTGTGTGTGTGTGTGTGTGTGTGTGTGTGTGTGTGTGTGTGTGTGTGTGTGTGTGTGTGTGTGTGTGTGTGTGTGTGTGTGTGTGTGTGTGTGTGTGTGTGTGTGTGTGTGTGTGTGTGTGTGTGTGTGTGTGTGTGTGTGTGTGTGTGTGTGTGTGTGTGTGTGTGTGTGTGTGTGTGTGTGTGTGTGTGTGTGTGTGTGTGTGTGTGTGTGTGTGTGTGTGTGTGTGTGTGTGTGTGTGTGTGTGTGTGTGTGTGTGTGTGTGTGTGTGTGTGTGTGTGTGTGTGTGTGTGTGTGTGTGTGTGTGTGTGTGTGTGTGTGTGTGTGGATGTGTGTGTGTGTGTGTGTGTGTGTGTGTGTGTGTGTGTGTGTGTGTGTGTGTGTGTGTGTGTGTGTGTGTGTGTGTGTGTGTGTGTGTGTGTGTGTGTGTGTGTGTGTGTGTGTGTGTGTGTGTGTGTGTGTGTGTGTGTGTGTGTGTGTGTGTGTGTGTGTGTGTGTGTGTGTGTGTGTGTGTGTGTGTGTGTGTGTGTGTGTGTGTGTGTGTGTGTGTGTGTGTGTGTGTGTGTGTGTGTGTGTGTGTGTGTGTGTGTGTGTGTGTGGATGTGTGTGTGTGTGTGTGTGTGTGTGTGTGTGTGTGTGTGTGTGTGTGTGTGTGTGTGTGTGTGTGTGTGGTGTGTGTGTGTGTGTGTGTGTGTGGTGTGTGTGTGTGTGTGTGTGTGTGTGTGTGTGTGTGTGTGTGTGTGTGTGTGTGTGTGTGTGTGTGTGTGTGTGTGTGTGTGTGTGTGTGTGTGTGTGTGTGTGTGTGTGTGTGTGTGTGTGTGTGTGTGTGTGTGTGTGTGTGTGTGTGTGTGTGTGTGTGTGTGTGTGTGTGTGTGTGTGTGTGTGTGTGTGTGTGTGTGTGTGTGTGTGTGTGTGTGTGTGTGTGTGTGTGTGTGTGTGTGTGTGTGTGTGTGTGTGTGTGTGTGTGTGTGTGTGTGTGTGTGTGTGTGTGTGTGTGTGTGTGTGTGGTGTGGATGTGTGTGTGTGTGTGTGTGTGTGTGTGTGGTGTGGATGTGTGTGTGTGTGTGTGTGTGTGTGTGTGTGTGTGTGTGTGTGTGTGTGTGTGTGTGTGTGTGTGTGTGTGTGTGTGTGTGTGTGTGTGTGTGTGTGTGTGTGTGTGTGTGTGTGTGTGTGTGTGTGTGTGTGTGTGTGTGTGTGTGTGTGTGTGTGTGTGTGTGTGTGTGTGTGTGTGTGTGTGTGTGTGTGTGTGTGTGTGTGTGTGTGTGTGTGTGTGTGTGTGTGTGTGTGTGTGTGTGTGTGTGTGTGTGTGTGTGTGTGTGTGTGTGTGTGTGTGTGTGTGTGTGTGTGTGTGTGTGTGTGTGTGTGTGTGTGTGTGTGTGTGTGTGTGTACATGTTATTCCCTGTACTTGATATTCACTCGGCTGGATGAGTACTTTACCTCCTTCTTATCACCAGGAGAACATAAGCAGGGAATAAACAAACCTCTTACATCCTTTAATATTCATGCACATCTAGATTGGTCTTGTGTAAAGAGGAAGGGAAAGGAAAAGGGGGTGGATTCATAAAATATCTGTTGGAACAATTGAGTGCAGAATGAGAATGCTGTCTGGGATGACAAACGACCTGTTGTTGTGCTCAGTTCAAAGCCAGCGTGTGCGGTGCCAGCCTTCCTGCACTCCGCTTCAAGCCAGCCTAGCGCCCCTTCCAGACTGACTGTCCTTCCAGGCTGCCTGCTGCTTCTTCCAGACTGACTTCCCTTCCAGACTGACTGCCGTTTTTTTCCAGACTGCCTGCCACTTCCAGACTGACGCCCCTTCCAGCCTGCCTGCTAGCCGTAGCACCAGCGATGTAATTAGTTTAAAAGTAATATATTACATTACAATATTACTATTTTTTATATTACTAGTTATATTACATTGTGTGGAAAGTAACGTGTTATATTACTAGTTATATTACATTGTGTGGAAAGTAATGTGTTATATTACTAGTTATATTACATTGTGTGGAAAGTAATGTGTTATATTACTAGTTATATTACATTGTGTGGAAAGTAATGTGTTATATTACTAGTTATATTACATTGCGTTACTTTGATGAAAACAATCTCAGAACATGACTGTTTGACTGTCGGAGGTGAACGAGGCGAGCCACACTCGTTACCAAAGACAGGCTACTAATATGTCATCTAATGCATTCAGAAATGATCTTCAACCCGATCAGAAAGATCTTGGTCACAACTTGCATTTCCTAAATGGCTGATGTATACACTGATGTATTTATGTCTGCGTTTTGGAGTAGATTTCCGGGAATGATTCTAAGAGAGTATAGACTACACCCATAGCCTGGCCCAGAGGCCCTCTGTGACACAAGACAACCTTTTATGCACTTGTGAAATGTATGCTAAACACTGTTGTTTTCATCTACATGCAAAGAAGAAAATATCGGCCAACCTTTCTGTAATGTCAACCACGAAAATCAATAATTCCATGTCTCATCCTTTGGCATGATGGCACACAAGTTGTCCCAATTGATAATCCACAACACTGCAGCCAGTGCACTGAACTCGAAATGTAACGCCTGTTTCTATACAATGTGTTATAATAATGTATAATCTATATGAAAAGGCATACAACAATACGTCTAGACCAAGCTATTTGATAATCATTGAACATTCCGAGGGTCTGCCGTCAGAAGTTCCCTCGCGGTGGGAAAGTTTGACTAATGAAAAATAACGGTAGGAATAGATGCCTTTTTTTATAAATAGCAAATCCCTT
The DNA here is from genome assembly GCA_030435695.1 of Brachymystax lenok tsinlingensis. NCBI lineage: Eukaryota > Metazoa > Chordata > Actinopteri > Salmoniformes > Salmonidae > Brachymystax > Brachymystax lenok. The sequence goes on along the minus strand of CM059817.1, from coordinate 8,963,817 downwards.
TAGCCTATACTAATGTGTCATCCTGTGAAACGTATGTTATGTTGCACAGCCTCATATAAGCTACACCTGTACAGATTTCCTTTCTTATCATTCTTATCATATCATTCTTATCATTCAAAATCCCCAATGCGAGCAACCACAGCATAGTGATGGACAGCTAGACCACAGCATAGTGATGGACAGCTAGACCACAGCATAGTGATGGACAGCTAGACCACAGCATAGTGATGGACAGCTAGACCACAGCATAGTGATGGACAGCTAGACCACAGCATAGTGATGGACAGCTAGACCACAGCATAGTGATGGACAGCTAGACCACAGCATAGTGATGGACAGCTAAACCACAGCATAGTGATGGACAGCTAGACCACAGCATAGTGATGGACAGCTAGACCACAGCATAGTGATGGATCAATTGCAAAGATCAGAGGTGCACACTCTATCCATTTCTATAGACAGCAGCTGTCATGTTATTTCTCCGCTCGCTTGAGAATTAATGAGGAAACAAGTCGAGATCGGATCATGGACACATCGTGCCCGGTTGGGAAATATTTTCTGAAAAGTATTTTGCACACTACTTAAAAAAGTAACTGCTATATAATTACTTAAATTGGAAAAGTAACGTGTTATATTAGTCCATATTAGTCAAAAACACCATGAGAGGAGACTTGAGAACAGACATGAGAGGAGACTGTTGAGAACAGCCATGAGAGGAGACTGTTTGTGTCTCACAAACACAAACACACACCAGACCTCATTAAGCTGGTAGGTACATACAGATAAAGAGACGTGGGATTTAGATAAGACTAGAATAAAAGCAGGATTGGTCTCGGAGAGAGAGAGAGAGAGAGAAGAGAGAGAGAGAGAGAGAGAGAGAGAGAGAGAGAGAGAGAGAGAGAGAGAGAGAGAGAGGTTGTTATCTAGAGGACAACCTGGACATTATAGGAGGTGACTGGGACACTTCTAAACACTCTGTCTCACACACCTATTTTACTTTAATGCCCTTTAGGCCATTCACTTACTGCTTCCGGTTCCGTAAAAACAAACATGTACTGATATGGTCATATGCTGGTCATTTCAGCTTCAACTTCTGTCTTTATGTCTTCATCCTGCCATGCTAACAGGGTGGTTTTTAACGATGCTTTTAACATTTTCACAGTGAACTCTCCTCTATGATTTTCTGATGAGCGGTAATGCCAATGCTCCTACCCATAATCATAGACAGCTAGACCTGTGGAAAGAGCTAGTCCTTCATCTTAACCGCAGTGTCATCCTAGCTTTACCGGCTTCAGTAGATTGATTGACATGTGTCGACCTATTCACAGCTGAGAGAAAGAAAGAAAGGATGAAAGTAAAAACGTTTCTGCTGTAGAATTGTAATATTTAGTAGATGGTCTTTAACACTTGTTTTTCCAGTTCTAATTATTTCTTTGCTCTCAGTTCTAATACAGGTGTGTCTCTTGAGAATGAGCATCCCCACTCCCTGTTTCAAGTTCTCTCATTTGAGGAAAGTGTTTTTTGAAGGAGCTGGTCAAAGGCCTTCTCTGTACAGGAGGCGAGGCATTGAAGACTGTGGCCTCCAAGACGTTGTTTGATCATTCCAAGAGGGTATTTATCTGGAGTGTGTGTGTCTGTGTGAGTGTGTGAGTGTGTGTGTGTGTGTCAAGAGGTTATTTATCTTTCTCTTTGATAGATGCACATGCTACTTTAGCTAATGATGTTAATACAATTTAATAGTGTTCCAAAAAAGGTCCAGTTACCAGAACCACGAATACAAATTCCATCTAGACACCGTTGCCCTAGAGCACACAAAAAACTATACATACCTCGGCCTAAACATCAGCACCACAGGTAACTTCCACAAAGCTGTGAACGATCTGAGACAAGGCAAGAAGGGCCTTCTATACCATCAAAAGGAACATAAAATTTGACCTACCAATTAGGATCTTGCTAAAAAATGCTTGAATCAGTCATAGAACCCATTGCCCTTTATGGTTGTGAGTTATGGGGTCCGCTCACCAACCAAGAATTCACAAAATGGGACAAACACCAAATTGAGACTCTGCATGCAGAATTCTGCAAAAATATCCTACGTACCCAACGTAAAACACCAAATAACGCCATGCCGAGCAGAATTAGGCCGATACCCGCTAATTATAAAAATCCAGAAAAGAGACGTTAAAATCTACAACCACCTAAAAGGAAGCGATTCCCAAACCTTCCATAACAAAGCCATCACCTACAGAAAAATACACCTGGAGAAGAGCCCCTAAGCAAGCTGGTCCTGGCGCTCTGTTCACACAAACAGACCCTACAGAGCCCCAGGACAGCATCACAATCAGACCCAACCAAATCATCAGAAAACAAAAATATAATTACTTGACACATTGGAAAGAACTTATAAAAAAACAGAGCAAACTAGAATGTTATTTGGCCCTAAACAGAGAGTACACAGTGGCAGAATACCTGACCACTGTGACTGACCCAAAATGAAGGAAATCTTTGACTATGTACAGACTAAGTGAGCATAGCTTTGCCGAAGGCAGACCTGGCTCTCAAGAGAAGACAGGCTATGTGCACACTGCCCACAAAATGAGGTGGAATCTGAGCTGCACTTCCTAACTTCCTGCCAAATGTATGACCATATTAGAGACATATATTTCCCTCAGATTACACTGGCCCATAAAGATTTAGAAAACAAATCCAATTTTGATCAACTCCCATATCTATTGGGTGAAATACCAAAGTGTTCAATCACAGCAGCAAGATGTGTGACCTGTTGCCACAAGAAAAGGGCAACCAGTGAAGAACAAACACCATTGTAAATACAACCTATATTTATGTTTATTTATTTTCCCTTTTGTACTTTATCTATTTGCACATCGTTACAACACTGTATATTGACATAAAATGACATTTGAAATGTCTTTATTCTTTTGAAACCTTTGTGAGTGTAATGTTTAATGTTAAGCTTTTATTGTTTATTTCACTTTTGTTTATTATCTATTTCAATTGCTTTGGCAATGTAAACATATGTTTCCCATGCCAATAAAGCCCTTACATTGAAATTGAAATTTAGACAGAGAGAGCGAGAGAGAGACAGAGAGAGGGGAGAGAGAGAGAAAGTGAAAGAGAGAAAGAGAGATGGATAGATAGAGAGAGAGAGACAGAGAGAGAGAGAGTAAAGCTCTCCCGGCTACAGGTGAGATGTATTTATAGAGAAAACTTCCTCAAAATCTAATGGTAGGTTTGGTTTGGGGCAGTGGCTGGCGGGCAGGTGACTAAGTGTTTGGCCCTATTGATTGTGTGATTAGCATGTGTTGCCGGGCCCATTAAATGTGTCCGGCAACATGAGTTGATGGATATATTTGTGTGTGTGGTGTGTGTGTGTGTGTGTTTGCTAGTTGTGTGTGTGTTGATAAATGTGTCTCTGTTAGCTTTGGAAGGGCTGTAATAGCCCCAAGGTTAGCCAGGCGACCAGGAGTAACAGATGGATGTACCACGTTCCAACTGTCTGGATGTGTGTGTGTGTGCGTGTGTGTGTGTGTGTGTGTCAGGTGACTCAGATGGATCTACACTAACTGTCTGTAATGTGTTACATTCAATCAATCTTTCAGCCTCTCTGTCTCCGCCTCCCCCGAAAGGACATTCACACACACACACACACACAAACCCGAATACACTTGAGCGAACACACTCTTCTCCGTGCAGATGAAATTTGCTTCTCGTTTCTCTGACGTTCATCCATTCATTCGTTCGCTCTACATTGTCTCGATTTTCTCTGCCTGAGGCGCTCTTGTTGCACTTCTCCAATAATGGCATTATGGACACATCCATTTACAGGGACAACGTTCACACTTACCTTAATGACACGCAGCGCCATATAGGATAACACAAACACACACATAAAAACTGTATATCTGTAGCTGGCTAGCTTCATTAACGTGATCAGTAATGGGGCTGCATATTTACACCATTAGATACAGTTATATCGTTAGTTCTAACTTTAGTTATACAGATAGTTACAGATAGTTATATCTTTAGTTATACAGTTAGTTATACAGTTAGTTACAGATAGATATACAGTTAGTTACAGATAGTTATATCTTTAGTTATACAGTTAGTTACAGATAGTTATATCTTTATTGATACAGTTAGTTACAGATAGTTATATCTTTAGTTATACAGTTAGTTACAGATAGTTATACCTTTAGTTATACAGTTAGTTACAGATAGTTATATCTTTAGTTATACAGTTAGTTACAGATAGTTATATCTTTAGTTATACAGTTAGTTACAGATAGTTATATCTTTAGTTATACAGTTAGTTACAGATAGTTATATCTTTATTTATAAGGTTAGTTACAGATAGTTATATCTTTAGTTATACAGTTAGTTACAGATAGTTATATCTTTAGTTATACAGTTAGTTACAGATAGTTATAACTTTAGTTATACAGTTAGTTACAGATAGTTATACAGTTAGTTACAGATAGTTATAACTTTAGTTATACAGTTAGTTACAGATAGTTATACCGTTAGTTACAGATAGTTATATCTTTAGTTATACCGTAAGTTGTAGTTATACAGTTAGTTATACAGTTAGTTGTACATTTAGGTATACAGTTAGTTATACAGTTAGTTATACAGTTAGTTATACCGTTAGTTATACAGTTAGTTATACAGTTAGTTATACAGTTAGATATACAGTTAGATATACAGTTAGTTATACAGTTAGTTATACAGTTAATTATACCGTTAGTTATACAGTTAGTTATACAGTAAGTTGTTATTTAAACATTTAGTTATACAGTTAGTTATACAGTTAGTTATACAGTAAGTTGTAGTTATACAGTTAGTTATACCGTTAGTTAAACAGTTAGTTATACAGTTAGTTATACCGTTAGTTATACAGTTAGTTATACCGTTAGTTATACAGTTAGTTATACAGTTAGTTATACAGTAAGTTGTAGTTATACAGTTAGTTATACAGTTAGATATACAGTTAGTTATACAGTTAGATATACATTTAGTTACACAGTTAGTTATACAGTTAGTTATACAGTTAGATATAGAGTTAGTTATACAGTTAGATATACCGTTAGTTATACAGTTAGTTATACCGTTAGGTATACAGTTAGTTATACAGTTAGTTATACCGTTAGTTATACAGTAAGTTGTAGTTAAACAGTTAGTTATACAGTTAGTTATACAGTTAGTTATACAGTAAGTTGTAGTTATACAGTTAGTTACACAGTTAGATATACAGTTAGTTATACAGTTAGTTATACAGTTAGTTATACCGTTAGTTATACCGTTAGTTATTCAGTTAGTTATACCGTTAGTTATACAGTTAGTTATACAGTTAGATATACCGTTAGTTATACAGTTAGTTATACCGTTAGTTATACAGTTAGTTATACAGGTAGTTATACAGGTAGTTATACAGTTAGTTATACAGTTAGTTATACAGTTAGTTATACCGTTAGATATACCGTTAGTTATACAGTTAGTTATACCGTTAGTTATACAGTTAGTTATACCGTTAGTTATACAGTTAGTTATACAGTTAGTTATACCGTTAGTTATACAGTTAGTTATACAGTTAGTTGTAGTTAAACAGTTAGTTATACAGTTAGTTATACAGTTAGTTATACAGTTAGTTGTAGTTAAACAGTTAGTTACACAGTTAGTTATACAGTTAGTTATACAGTTAGTTGTACAGTTAGTTATACAGTTAGTTATACTGTTAGATATACAGTTAGATATACAGTTAGGTATACCTTTACACATACCTTTAGATACAATGTTAAATATACAGTTAGTTATACAGTTAGTTATACAGTTAGTTATACAGTTACGTATACAGTTAGTTGTACAGTTAGTTATACAGTTAGATATACAGTTAGTTATACAGTTAGTTATACAGTTAGATATACAGTAAGTTGGACCCTTAATTATACAGTTAGTTATACATTTAGTTATACAGTTAGTTATACTCTTAGATATACAGTTAGTTATACAGTTAGTTATACAGTTAGATATACAATTAGTTGTACATTTAGTTATACAGTTAGTTATACAGTTAGTTGTGCAGTTAGTCGTACCGTTAGTTGTACAGTTAGTTATACAGTTAGTTAAACAGTTTGTTAAACTGTTAGTTGTATAGTTAGTTAAACAGCTAGCTAAACAGTTAGTTGTACAGCTAGTTATACAGCTAGTTAAACAGTTAGTTGTACAGTTAGTTAAACGGTTAGGTTTACAGTTAGTTAAACAGCTAGTTAAACAGCTAGTTAAACAGCTAGTTAAACAGTTAGTTGTACAGTTAGTTAAACGGTTAGTTATACCTTTAGTTATACAGTTAGTTACAGATAGTTATATCTTTAGTTATACAGTTAGTTACAGATAGTTATATCTTTAGTTATACAGTTAGTTACAGATAGTTATATCTTTAGTTATACAGTTAGTTACAGATAGTTATATCTTTATTTATAAGGTTAGTTACAGATAGTTATATCTTTAGTTATACAGTTAGTTACAGATAGTTATATCTTTAGTTATACAGTTAGTTACAGATAGTTATAACTTTAGTTATACAGTTAGTTACAGATAGTTATACAGTTAGTTACAGATAGTTATAACTTTAGTTATACAGTTAGTTACAGATAGTTATACCGTTAGTTACAGATAGTTATATCTTTAGTTATACCGTAAGTTGTAGTTATACAGTTAGTTATACAGTTAGTTGTACATTTAGGTATACAGTTAGTTATACAGTTAGTTATACAGTTAGTTATACCGTTAGTTATACCGTTAGTTATACAGTTAGTTATACAGTTAGATATACAGTTAGTTATACAGTTAGTTATACAGTTAGTTATACCGTTAGTTATACAGTTAGTTATACAGTAAGTTGTTATTTAAACAGTTAGTTATACAGTTAGTTGTACAGTTAGTTATACAGTAAGTTGTAGTTATACAGTTAGTTATACCGTTAGTTAAACAGTTAGTTATACAGTTAGTTATACAGTGAGTTATACCGTGAGTTATACAGTTAGTTATACCGTTAGTTATACAGTTAGTTATACAGTTAGTTATACAGTAAGTTGTAGTTATACAGTTAGTTATACAGTTAGATATACAGTTAGTTATACAGTTAGATATACAGTTAGTTACACAGTTAGTTATACAGTTAGATATACCGTTAGTTATACAGTTAGTTATACCGTTAGGTATACAGTTAGTTATACAGTTAGTTATACCGTTAGTTATACAGTAAGTTGTAGTTAAACAGTTAGTTATACAGTTAGTTATACAGTTAGTTATACAGTAAGTTGTAGTTATACAGTTAGTTACACAGTTAGATATACAGTTAGTTATACAGTTAGTTATACAGTTAGTTATACCGTTAGTTATACCGTTAGTTATTCAGTTAGTTATACCGTTAGTTATACAGTTAGTTATACAGTTAGATATACCGTTAGTTATACAGTTAGTTATACCGTTAGTTATACCGTTAGTTATACCGTTAGTTATACAGGTAGTTATACAGTTAGTTATACAGTTAGTTATACAGTTAGTTATACCGTTAGTTATTCAGTTAGTTATACCGTTAGTTATACAGTTAGTTTTACAGTTAGATATACCGTTAGTTATACAGTTAGTTATACCGTTAGTTATACAGTTAGTTATACCGTTAGTTATACAGTTAGTTATACAGTTAGTTATACAGTTAGTTATACCGTTAGTTATACAGTTAGTTATACAGTTAGTTGTAGTTAAACAGTTAGTTATACAGTTAGTTATACAGTTAGTTATACAGTTAGTTGTAGTTAAACAGTTAGTTACACAGTTAGTTATACAGTTAGTTATACAGTTAGTTGTACAGTTAGTTATACAGTTAGTTATACTGTTAGATATACAGTTAGATATACAGTTAGGTATACCTTTACACATACCTTTAGATACAATGTTAAATATACAGTTAGTTATACAGTTAGTTATACAGTTAGTTATACAGTTACGTATACAGTTAGTTGTACAGTTAGTTATACAGTTAGATATACAGTTAGTTATACAGTTAGATATACAGTAAGTTGGACCCTTAATTATACAGTTAGTTATACATTTAGTTATACAGTTAGTTATACTCTTAGATATACAGTTAGGTATACAGTTAGTTATACAGTTAGTTATACAGTTAGTTATACAATTAGTTGTACATTTAGTTATACAGTTAGTTATACAGTTAGTTGTGCAGTTAGTCGTACCGTTAGTTGTACAGTTAGTTATACAGTTAGTTAAACAGTTTGTTAAACTGTTAGTTGTATAGTTAGTTAAACAGCTAGCTAAACAGTTAGTTGTACAGCTAGTTATACAGCTAGTTAAACAGTTAGTTGTACAGTTAGTTAAACGGTTAGGTTTACAGTTAGTTAAACAGCTAGTTAAACAGCTAGTTAAACAGTTAGTTGTACAGTTAGTTAAACGGTTAGGTTTACAGTTAGTTAAACAGCTAGTTAAACAGCTAGCTAAACAGTTAGTTGTACAGTTAGTTAAACAGTTAGTTAAACAGTTAGTTGTACAGTTAGTTAAACAGTTAGTTGTACATTTAGTTAAACAGTTAGTTATACAGTTAGTTGTACAGTTAGTTAAACAGTTAGTTATACAGTTAGTTATACAGCTAGTTAAACAGTTAGTTGTACAGTTAGTTAAACGGTTAGGTTTACAGTTAGTTAAACAGCTAGTTAAACAGCTAGTTAAACAGTTAGTTGTACAGTTAGTTAAACGGTTAGGTTTACAGTTAGTTAAACAGCTAGTTAAACAGCTAGCTAAACAGTTAGTTGTACAGTTAGTTAAACAGTTAGTTAAACAGTTAGTTAAACAGTTAGTTGTACAGTTAGTTAAACAGTTAGTTGTACATTTAGTTAAACAGTTAGTTATACAGTTAGTTGTACAGTTAGTTAAACAGTTAGTTATACAGTTAGTTGTACAGTTAGTTAAACAGTTAGTTGTACATTTAGTTAAACAGTTAGTTATACAGTTAGTTATACAGTTAGTTATACAGTTAGTTGTACAGTTAGTTATACAGTTAGATATACAGTTAGTTATACAGTTAGTTATACAGTTACGTATACAGTTAGTTGTACAGTTAGTTATACAGTTAGATATACAGTTAGTTATACAGTTAGTTATACAGTTAGATATACAGTAAGTTGGACCCTTAATTATACAGTTAGTTATACATTTAGTTATACAGTTAGTTATACTCTTAGATATACAGTTAGGTATACAGTTAGTTATACAGTTAGTTATACAGTTAGTTATACAATTAGTTGTACATTTAGTTATACAGTTAGTTATACAGTTAGTTGTGCAGTTAGTCGTACCGTTAGTTGTACAGTTAGTTATACAGTTAGTTAAACAGTTTGTTAAACTGTTAGTTGTATAGTTAGTTAAACAGCTAGCTAAACAGTTAGTTGTACAGCTAGTTATACAGCTAGTTAAACAGTTAGTTGTACAGTTAGTTAAACGGTTAGGTTTACAGTTAGTTAAACAGCTAGTTAAACAGCTAGTTAAACAGTTAGTTGTACAGTTAGTTAAACGGTTAGGTTTACAGTTAGTTAAACAGCTAGTTAAACAGCTAGCTAAACAGTTAGTTGTACAGTTAGTTAAACAGTTAGTTAAACAGTTAGTTAAACAGTTAGTTGTACAGTTAGTTAAACAGTTAGTTGTACATTTAGTTAAACAGTTAGTTATACAGTTAGTTGTACAGTTAGTTAAACAGTTAGTTATACAGTTAGTTATACAGCTAGTTAAACAGTTAGTTGTACAGTTAGTTAAACGGTTAGGTTTACAGTTAGTTAAACAGCTAGTTAAACAGCTAGTTAAACAGTTAGTTGTACAGTTAGTTAAACGGTTAGGTTTACAGTTAGTTAAACAGCTAGTTAAACAGCTAGCTAAACAGTTAGTTGTACAGTTAGTTAAACAGTTAGTTAAACAGTTAGTTAAACAGTTAGTTGTACAGTTAGTTAAACAGTTAGTTGTACATTTAGTTAAACAGTTAGTTGTACAGTTAGTTGTACAGTTAGTTAAACAGTTAGTTATACAGTTAGTTGTACAGTTAGTTAAACAGTTAGTTATACAGTTAGTTATACAGTTAGTTATACAGTTAGTTGTCTTCTTCGGGATCGGTGTTCCTTTCCCGGGACGGTTGAGCTAACGTAGGCTAATGCAATTAGCATGAGGTTGTAAGTAACAAAAAAAAATCCCGGGACATAGACTTATCTGATATTGGCAGAAAGCTTACATTATAGTTAATTTAACTGCACTCTCCAATTTAAAGTAGTTTTTACAGTGAAAGAATACCATGCTATTGTTTGAGGAATTTTGAACATGAAAAGTAACTAATAAAAAATGAGGCACATTTGGGCAGTCTTGATACAAAATGTTGAACATAAATGCAATGGTTCATTGGATAAGTCAAAAACTTTGCACATACACTGATGCCATCTACTGGCCAAAATCTAAATTCCACCTGGGCTGGAATAATACATTATGGCCTTTCTCTTCCATTTCAAAGATGATGGTACAATTTTTTTTTTAAAGAACAGTTGGTTTTTTCTTTGTATTATCTTTTACCAGATCTATTGTGTTATATTCTACTACATTCCTTTTACATTTCCATAAACTGAAGCAAGAATATGCATATTTTTGCTTCAGGGCCTGAGCTACAGGCAGCTAGGGTATGTTATTTAGTTTGTTAAACTGTTACTTGTATAGTTAGTTAAACAGCTAGTTAAACATTTAGTTGTACAGTTAGTTAAACAGTTAGTTAAAAAGTTAGACAGTTAAACAGTTAAACACAACACAGCACAGTACAGCACAACACAGTGCAGCAAAGTACAACACAGTACAGCACATCGCAGTACAATACAGCACAGCACAGCACAGTACAGTACAACACAGCACAGTACAGCACAGTACAACACAGCACAACACAGTACAGCACAGTACAACACAGCACAGCAAAGTACAACACAGTATAGTACATCACAACACAGTACAGCACAACACAGCACAGCACAACACAGCACAGTACAACACAGCACAGTACAACACAGCACAGTATAACACAGTACAACACAGTACAACACAGTACAGTGCAGTACAGTACAGTACAACACATTACAGTACAACAGAGCACAGTATAACACAGTACAGTACAACACAGTACAGTACAACACAGCACAGTACAGCACAGCACAGTACAGCACAACACAGTACAGCAAAGTACAGCACAGCACAGTACAACAGAGTACAGTACAACACAGCACAGTATAACACAGTACAGTACAACACAGTACAGTGCAGTACAGTACAGTACAACACAGTACATTACAACACATTACAGTATAACACAGTACAGTACAACACAGTACAACACAGTACAGTGCAGTACAGTACAACACAGCACAACACAGCATACTAAAGACAGTACAGTATAACACAGTACAGTACAACACAGTGCAACACAGTACAGCATAGTTAAGACAGCACAGCACAACACAGCACAGCGAGCACAGTATAGTGCAGTACAGTACAGCACAACACAGTACAACACAGCACAGCACAGCATAGTCAAGACAGTACAGTATAACACAGTACAGTACAACACAGTATAACACAGTACAGTACAGCACAACACAGAGAGAGAGTGAGAGAGAAAGAGAGATAGAGAGAGAGAGAGAAAGAGAGAGACACACACAGAGAGGGAGAGAGAAAGAGACAGAGAGAGAGAGACATAGAGAGCCAGAAAGAAGTTCCACTCTCCACTACTCCCACTGTGATAATTAGGCTGCACTCAGTCGCTGCCTTACACACAGCACAGTACAGCACAACACAGTACAGCGCAGTACAGCACCACACAGTACAGCACAGTACAACACAGTACAGCACAGCACAACACAACACAGTACAGCACAGTACAACACAGTACAGCACAGTGCAGTACAGCACAACACAGTACAGCACAGCACAACACAGTACAGCACAGCACAACACAGTACAGCACAGTACAACACAATACAACACAGTACAGCACAACACAGCACAGTACAGCACAGTACAGCACAATACAACACAGTACAGCACAGTACAGCACAGCACAGCACAGTACAGCACAGTACAGTACAACACAGTACAGCACAACACAACACAACACAGTACAGCACCGTACAGTACAACACAGTACAACACAACACAGCACAGCACAGTACAGTACAGTGTTACAGCACAACACAGTTCAACACAGTACAGTAAAACACAGTACAACACAGTACAGTACAACACAGTACAGCACAGCTATTGAACCACACTATCAAACAACATGATTGGAGATATCACTGTTGCATTGTGTTGAATGGGGAAAGCTTTTCATCATATCATTCCACTTTCAAAGAATGGAAATAAGAGGAAAGTTGATTACATGCTCAGAGGATTGCATCTAATTTCTTCTCTCAGCCAGCTATGTTTAGGTGGGATATGTACAAAGCTGCTCAGTGCAGTACTGCCATCTAGTGGTGGTTATATGAACTGTTAATAAACCTCAGGGGGAGAAGAATACCTCTACAGTAGAAGAGACATTAAACGGGGGATTATAAAACACAGATTTACACACTAATCTGGTACCTGGCTAGAATATTAAAGCACTAAACTTATCAGCGGCCAAGGGCCACTGTTTTAATAGGTGACAAGTAACAATGAAGTTGTTCATTTGTTTACAAGGTATTAGAATCTCCATTGGCTGGCTATAACTACTCTACCAGTTGTATACTAAAAGCACAATGAAGACCATCACACAGACAAAGCCATAGGGCTATGGCCACAAGTAGTGCACTACTATAGGAAATAGTGAACTGTTTAGAACGGAAGTATGAACATGCCCTTGACTCCTTACGTAGAAGAGTCAAGAGGGTTAGACATGAAACCACTCTCTCTCCTGGTGAGGCATGACCCTGACTTAATCACTGGGTCAGAGTAGCACTCATCGCCTCCAACCATGACTCTGTTTCAAAGAAAGGAGAGGATATTGAGGGAGAGAGAGCGAGATATAAAGAGCGATTAAGAGATGGCAAAAGTTACAGACAGCAATGTAGAGGCCGAGAGGTAAAGACATAAAGAGAGGGAGCAACAGGGAGAGAAAGACAGAGGTAGAGGACAAGAGTGTTATCTGCAGTGGACCCAGCAACAGCATTAGTAGGTATGAAAGGTTGATGTAATTTCAGTGTCGACTGATCACAGCTCCTACATTATTCATATCATTAGTTGTGCCCTGGGCAGAGCAGAGCGGCCCCTCCATTACACTGTCTAATTAAAGACACCACAAATTGAAGAGGAGAGTCCCCATCGTCACGGGGATAAGAGCCCCACACACACACACACACATTCGAGAAAGCTATTTAGGGGCGTTTATGCAATGCCTGCTCAGGCAGAACCAGAAGTTTCACAAATCATCAGTCACACACTCAACTCTTGAGTTACTAAAGCCCTGAGACTCAGTGTCACACAACAACAAAATGTGACACTGAGAACCGTTTCAACTAGTTTTGTACTGTGTATCTCTAAGGCATGTTACTGTATGCATTGGAAACAGAGTCAGAATAACAGCTAGCATCATGCAGATAATCAATGTCCCCCTGAGGACTCACGGTAGTTGCACTGCGTCCATCAGTGTAGCTGGTCACGGTGAAGCTGCAGGTGTGTGTTACGTGTGTGTGTGTGTCTCCGTGTGTGTGTGCGTGTGTGTATGTGTGTATGTGTGAGAGAGTTAATCCCTGTAAACTGTGTTTTTCTCGGCGTCTGTCTACATATGTATAGTTAAAGTTAAACGGTACTCACGGTCGTTGCACTGCGTCCCTGTGTAAGAGGTCATGGTGCAGTCGCAGGTAAAGTTCTCCCACTGTTGAATACACACGCCCATGTTGGTACAGGAGTCCTCCTGACAGGTGGTACTGGGTCCTGTTGGAACAGACAGGGTGTAAAGGGGTGGAGTAACCACAGGGGTTTGGGGGCGGTACTGAGCCCCATCATTGGAGGTACCATGCAGTAGTGCACTTTGTGAGGGAGGGGAAGTGGGGGCATGCGTGCCATATCAATCCAACAGGAAGTCTCAATGTTTGGAGACAGAAAAACAGCATTCCCTCTGTGTTTTAACACCACATATGACCCATTATGAACAGCCACAAACAAAAATGACAAGAACAGGATGTTTTTCACATGTGGCTTACAAAGACAGATACTGTACAAGAGAAAGAAAGAACATATTCCCACCGTCCCTAAAAAAACTATAAAAAATGGAATGTTATAAGTACTATAAAGTGACTATAGATGTACGACTACAGTCTTAAAACACTATAGATTAACGACACTACAGATTTACGACGCTATAGAATTACAAAACTAAAGAATTACAATACTATATATTTACAACACAATGGACTTACAATACTAGAGATTTACAATACTATATATTTACAAAACTATAGATTTACAATACTACAGATTTACAATACTAGAGATTTACAACACTATAGATTTACAATATTATAGATTTACAATAATATAGATTTACAATACCATATATTTACAACACTGTAGACTTACAATACTATAGATTTACAACACTATGGATTTACAACACTATAGATTTACAACACTGTAGATTTACAACACTATAGATTTACAACACTATAGATTTAGGACCCTATAGAGATACGACACTATAGCTTTACAACTATACATTTACAAAAATATAGATAAACAACACTATAGATGTACAACACTGTAGATTTACAGCACTATAGATTTACAACACTATAGATTTACAACACTATAGATTTAGGACCCTATAGAGATACGACACTATAGCTTTACAACTGTAGATTTACAACACTATATATTTACAACACTATAGATTTACAACACTATATATTTACAGTACTATAGATTTACAACACTATAGATTTACAATACTATATATTTACAACACTGTAGATTTACAACACTATATATTTACAACACTATATATTTACAACACTATATATTTACAACACTATAGATTTAGGACCCTATAGAGATACGACACTATAGCTTTACAACTGTAGATTTACAACACTATATATTTACAACACTATAGATTTACAACACTATATATTTACAGTACTATAGATTTACAACACTATAGATTTACAATACTATATATTTACAACACTGTAGATTTACAACACTATATATTTACAACACTATATATTTACAACACTGTAGATTTACAACACTATATATTTACAACACTATAGATTTACAACACTATAGATTTAGGACCCTATAGAGATACGACACTATAGCTTTACAACTGTAGATTTACAACACTATATATTTACAACACTATATATTTACAACACTGTAGATTTACAACACTATATATTTACAACCCTGTAGATTTACGACACTGTAGATTTGCAACCCTATATATTTACAACACTATATATTTACAACACTATAGATTTACAACACTATAGATTTACAACACTATATATTTACAACCCTGTAGATTTACGACACTGTAGATTTGCAACCCTATATATTTACAACACTATATATTTACAACCCTATAGATTTACAACATTATAGATTTACAACCCTATAGATTTAAAACACTATAGATTTACAACACTATAGATTTACAACACTGTAGATTTACAATTCTATAGATTTTTGACCCTATATACATATGGCACTACAGACATACGACATTATAGATTTACACCACTATATATTTACAACACTATAGATTTACAACACTATAGATTTACAACCCTATAGATTTACAACCCTATAGATTTAAAACACTATAGATTTACAACACTATAGATTTACAACACTGTAGACTTACAATTCTATAGATTTTTGACCCTATATACATATGGCACTACAGACATACGACATTATAGATTTACACCACTATAGATTTACAACCCTATAGACTTACAATACTATAGATTTTTGACACTATAGATTTACAACACTATAGATTTACAACACTATAGATTTACAACCCTATAGATTTACAACCCTATAGATTTAAAACACTATAGATTTACAACACTATAGATTTACAACACTGTAGACTTACAATTCTATAGATTTTTGACCCTATATACATATGGCACTACAGACATACGACATTATAGATTTACACCACTATAGATTTACAACCCTATAGACTTACAATACTATAGATTTTTGACACTATAGATTTACAACACTATAGATTTACAACACTATAGATTTACAACCCTATAGATTTAAAACACTATAGATTTACAACACTATAGATTTACAACACTGTAGACTTACAATTCTATAGATTTTTGACCCTATATACATATGGCACTACAGACATACGACATTATAGATTTACACCACTATAGATTTACAACCCTATAGACTTACAATACTATAGATTTTTGACACTATAGATTTACAACACTATAGATTTACAACACTATAGATTTACAACCTATAGATTTAAAAACACTATAGATTTACAACACTATAGATTTACAACACTGTAGACTTACAATTCTATAGATTTTTGACCCTATATACATATGGCACTACAGACATACGACATTATAGATTTACACCACTATAGATTTACAACCCTATAGACTTAGGACCCTATAGAGATACGACACTATAGCTTTACAACTGTAGATTTACAACACTATATATTTACAACACTATATATTTACAACACTGTAGATTTACAACACTATATATTTACAACCCTGTAGATTTACGACACTGTAGATTTGCAACCCTATATATTTACAACACTATATATTTACAACACTATAGATTTACAACACTATAGATTTACAACACTATATATTTACAACCCTGTAGATTTACGACACTGTAGATTTGCAACCTATATATTTACAACACTATATATTTACAACCTATAGATTTACAACATTATAGATTTACAACCTATAGATTTAAAACACTATAGATTTACAACACTATAGATTTACAACACTGTAGATTTACAATTCTATAGATTTTGACCCTATATACATATGGCACTACAGACATACGACATTATAGATTTACACCACTATATATTTACAACACTATAGATTTACAACACTATAGATTTACAACCCTATAGATTTACAACCTATAGATTTAAAACACTATAGATTTACAACACTATAGATTTACAACACTGTAGACTTACAATTCTATAGATTTTTGACCCTATATACATATGGCACTACAGACATACGACATTATAGATTTACACCACTATAGATTTACAACCCTATAGACTTACAATACTATAGATTTTTGACACTATAGATTTACAACACTATAGATTTACAACACTATAGATTTACAACCCTATAGATTTACAACCCTATAGATTTAAAACACTATAGATTTACAACACTATAGATTTACAACACTGTAGACTTACAATTCTATAGATTTTTGACCCTATATACATATGGCACTACAGACATACGACATTATAGATTTACACCACTATAGATTTACAACCCTATAGACTTACAATACTATAGATTTTTGACACTATAGATTTACAACACTATAGATTTACAACACTATAGATTTACAACCCTATAGATTTAAAACACTATAGATTTACAACACTATAGATTTACAACACTGTAGACTTACAATTCTATAGATTTTTGACCCTATATACATATGGCACTACAGACATACGACATTATAGATTTACACCACTATAGATTTACAACCCTATAGACTTACAATACTATAGATTTTTGACACTATAGATTTACAACACTATAGATTTACAACACTATAGATTTACAACCCTATAGATTTAAAACACTATAGATTTACAACACTATAGATTTACAACACTGTAGACTTACAATTCTATAGATTTTTGACCCTATATACATATGGCACTACAGACATACGACATTATAGATTTACACCACTATAGATTTACAACCCTATAGACTTACAATACTATAGATTTTTGACACTATAGATTCACACCACTATATATTTACAACACTATAGATTTACAACACTATAGATTTACAACCCTATAGATTTACAACCCTATAGATTTAAAACACTATAGATTTACAACACTATAGATTTACAACACTGTAGACTTACAATTCTATAGATTTTTGACCCTATATACATATGGCACTACAGACATACGACATTATAGATTTACACCACTATAGATTTACAACCCTATAGACTTACAATACTATAGATTTTTGACACTATAGATTCACACCACTATAGATTTACAACACTATAGATTTACAACCCTATAGACTTACAATACTATAGATTTTTGACACTATAGATTCACACCACTATAGATGTATAATACTATATATTTGCAACACTATAGATTTACAATACTTTAGATTTACAACCCTATAGAATTGCAACACATATAGTTCAGAACAAGAACAGTAAACAAGAACAAATGAAGACTTCATAGTGTGCAGTACAGTAGTGCATATTCCTGAGTATGCACTCCATTGAGACTGTTTGAAGGGGTATGCAATATGCAAGTGACATAGCAAGGGACCTTGTCATTTTGTAATTTTGTTTGGGTTTTTGAATTTTATTTAATGGTCAAAAAATGTAGAGCAATGTTCTTCAGTGCAAAAACGAAATGAAAGGCATCTGGCAAATTCATCCACACGCACTAATATAGTTTCATATTTACCTTATTGGACTGCGTTTTCATGAATTCGATGATACTGTATAATCATCAAGCCCATTCAAAAGGCCAAGGACATAAACAAGGAAGTATGATGTGTCACTTGCACAGTTCAAAGTCAAACTGGATGTGTGTATTCCATTCACCACCAACCACCACCACACATATCTCCCACTTTTGAATACTTTTCTAAGAGGGAATGTAGACAAGAGCTGTGCATTATATGTACAAAGTCAATCCATCAGGATTTAAACAAATAACATACAAAACCACCAAAGAGAAAAACTAAATGAAAAGATACAAAAAGAACCAGGAAACTGGAAATAAATTGTTTTTTAAGTGCAGTAGTCTTGTGCTGATGATATGTGAGACAAGAGAAGAACTTGGAGGTGGAACAGAAAAAGGAGAACTGTAGTTGCTGTCTGAAAGTGCCTGTACTGTGTAATGAAGAGCGGTGGTATTCAGTCACCACGACCCTGTTTGTATTGGAGAGGACTCGCTCTCTGAAATAGCACTTTCTCTTCTCATCGGAGAAAGAAAGGAAGGAAGGAGTGTGACAGGGTTGAGAGAAAGAGATAAAGAGATAAAGAGAGGCTGAGAGAGAGAGAGAGAGAGAGAGAGAGAGAGAGAGAGAGAGAGAGAGGCTGAGAGATGGTTGACTAGCAGCACTCTGGAGCTGTTGAAGCGCAGTTGCAGGATTTGCTATACTTTTCTGTACATCTCAACTTTTCATAATGAAATAAATGAATTTGCTATACAGAGACAGGTAGACATCAACCACCACTAGTAAGGCAACATAGTTACAGTACTACATGTAGCCCTGGCCCTGGAAATGGATCTCATGTTTTATGGATGGGCTTCTCTGTGGACGGGTTGAATTGATCGTTTTTCACCTCCTCCTCGATGTATCTCTTTCCCTGACAATCTCTCTGTCTCGGCCTCTCAGCCTCTCGTCCTCTCGGTATCTTGGCTTCTCAATATCACTCATTCTTATAACAATGTCTCTCTTTCTTTCTCTCTCAATCTATTTTGCTCCCTCTACAGATTTTCTCATTCATGCTTCCTCTTATAGCTCTCTTTTTTCTCTTCTTTCTGTTCCTTCAACATTTTTCCTGCCACTTTCAGAGAGTGAGCCTTCCTCTCCAGCAGTGGGACATGGTCGGCATGGCTACACCCAAGATGCAATGCACACAGCATTCTGTCAGTTCAGCTGCGCCTCAGAGAAGCGGTCAGAGTGAAACCTTGTACCTTGCAGGTCGGCTTTGGTGAATTCAACTTTGTTAGCCCCGAAACACAACAAACAGAACAGGAAGAAGTGGAAAACGTTTGTGTTAGTGAGGCAGCACAGGGTTAGTGTTCAGAGCGTTCAGGTATTGTAGAGTTACAGCTGTAGAATCTTAATTTTATCACTCTTTTGTTGCTGAGAATTTTCATGTGCCGCATGCAGGACACAAGGTTATACATGGTTATATTAATTAACAGTATTCCACTTTACATGTAGCCTCATTTTGACCAGCTAATAGCCTAACCACCAATCAAGCAATATTATGGACTAAACATTCAAATCTAGTTGCTGCAGGATTATTTTGCTGCGACAATACAGGTCAAATTAAGATCCTACATCTGCACAGGTAATTATAGTGAAGGTAACGGGAAGTACTTCAGGTTATGTTAAGTGTTTAATGAGTGTTCATGTGTTAGATTACAGTAAAAGGGATCAGATGGATAGACAGGGTTGTGTGTTTACGAATGTCATGTGAGAGAACGCTGTCTCTATGTTCATATACAGATGGTTTTACACCACCTAGGGGAGGAATGCAGTGTAATGGTTTAGACCACCTAGTGTTGGAATGCAGTGTAATGGTTTGGCAACACCTAGTGGTGGAATGCAGTGTAATATTTTACACCACCTAGTGGAGGAATGCAGTGTAATGTTTTACACCACCTAGTTGTGGAATGCGGTGTAATATTTTACACTACCTAGAGGAGGAATGCAGTGTAATGGTTTGGCACAACCTAGTGGTGGAATGCAGTGTAATGGTTTGGCACAACCTAGTGGTGGAATGCGGTGTAATGGTTTGGCACCACCTGGTGGTGGAATGCGGTGTAATGGTTTGGCACCACCTAGTGGTGGAATGCAGTGTAATATTTTACACTACCTAGTGGAGGAATGCAGTGTAATGGTTTGGCACAACCTAGTGGTGGAATGCGGTGTAATGGTTTGGCACCACCTAGTGGTGGAATGCAGTGTAATATTTTAGACCACCTATTGGAGGAATGCAGTGTAATGGTTTGGCACAACCTAGTGGTGGAATGCAGTGTAATGGTTTGGCAACACCTAGTGGTGGAATGCAGTGTAATGGTTTGGCAACACCTAGTGGTGGAATGCAGTGTAATATTTTAGACCACCTAGTGGTGGAATGCAGTGTAATATTTTAGACCACCTAGTGGTGGAATGCAGTGTAATGGTTTGGCAACACCTAGTGGTGGAATGCAGTGTAATGGTTTGGCAACACCTAGTGGTGGAATGCAGTGTAATACTTTACACCACCTAGTGGAGGAATGCGGTGTAATACTTTACACCACCTAGTGGTGGAATGCGGTGTAATGTTTTACACCACCTAGTGGTGGAATGCAGTGTAATATTTTACACCACCTAGTGGTGGAATGCAGTGTAATATTTTAGACCACCTAGTGGTGGAATGCAGTGTAATGTTTTACACCACCTAGTGGTGGAATGCAGTGTAATATTTTAGACCACCTAGTGGAGGAATGCAGTGTAATGTTTTACACCACCTAGTGGTGGAATGCAGTGTAATGGTTTGGCACCACCTAGTGGTGGAATGCAGTGTAATGTTTTACACCACCTAGTGGTGGAATGCAGTGTAATATTTTAGACCACCTAGTGGAGGAATGCAGTGTAATGTTTTACACCACCTAGTGGTGGAATGCAGTGTAATGGTTTGGCAACACCTAGTGGTGGAATGCAGTGTAATACTTTACACCACCTAGTGGTGGAATGCGGTGTAATGTTTTACACCACCTAGTGGTGGAATGCAGTGTAATATTTTACACCACCTAGTGGTGGAATGCAGTGTAATATTTTAGACCACCTAGTGGTGGAATGCAGTGTAATGTTTTACACCACCTAGTGGTGGAATGCAGTGTAATATTTTAGACCACCTAGTGGAGGAATGCAGTGTAATGTTTTACACCACCTAGTGGTGGAATGCAGTGTAATGGTTTGGCAACACCTAGTGGTGGAATGCAGTGTAATATTTTAGACCACCTAGTGGAGGAATGCAGTGTAATGTTTTACACCACCTAGTGGAGGAATGCGGTGTAATATTTTACACCACCTAGTGGAGGAATGCAGTGTAATATTTTACACCACCTAGTGGTGGAATGCAGTGTAATGGTTTGGCACCACCTAGTGGTGGAATGCAGTGTAATGGTTTGGCACCACCTAATGGTGGAATGCAGTGTGATGGTTTGGCACCACCTGGTGGTGGAATGCAGTGTGATGGTTTGGCACCACCTAGTGGTGGAATGCAGTGGAATGGTTTGGCAACACCTAGTGGTGGAATGCAGTGGAATGGTTTGGTAACACCTAGTGGTGGAATGCAGTGTAATGGTTTGGCAACACCTAGTGGTGGAATGCAGCGTAATGGTTTGGTAACACCTAGTGGTGGAATGCAGTGTACTGACTAGACCAGTATATGATGCACTAGCCTTTGATCCCAGTATACCATTTAGATGATTTCAGGTTGTGACCCTGAGTGGCCATAAATAAACTGGGCTGAAGGTGTGTGTGGGCAAGGAGCAAACCATAGCCATGAGTAGAAGACAAATCTCTGGTCAAATAGGGTGCTTGGGGTCAATTTGGAACTTGATGCATACATAATATATGTGCTCCTAAGTCAAAGAGGTCATAGGTCAGGGGTCGTACCTTCACAGCCGCGTTCAATCTGTCCGGAGCGGAACAGGGCATCATTGATGAGGTCAGGCAGACGGCCGTTGAGATCTACAGACGCCAGACAGCCCTGGAAACCTTCCCTAGAGACCACCAGCTTAGGAAGGTTCTGGTACATGTTGGGCCCCAGCCCTGCCACAAACAGATCACCTGGAGGGAGGGAGGGAGGGATGATCAAATGAAGGATGTAGTCAGAGAGTGTGTCAACAACATTTATGTGATGGCAGGATAATCTAGTCATGATTATAATGCCTTTACTTAGTCAAATAAGCAAATATTGTCTGTCAAACTGAGTAGTTCCAATATCCAGACTAGCATCCCATTTAGAATAAAATGGTAGTTTGCTAGTAGGAACACTGCAATGTAGCCACTGTTTTGACAGTGTTTATGTCTCTGTGATGGAAGGATATAGAGGCTTCTGTACCTGCCTGGTCTATAAACCATGTAATTAGAATGACTGCAATTAATGTAATCAAATTAAATCAAAAGTTATTTGTCACATGTGCAAAATACAACAGGTTTAGACCTTACTGTGAAATGCTCAATTACAAGCAATTACAAACAATGCAGTTCAAGAAATAGAGTTAAGAAAATATTTACTAAATAAACTAAAGTAAAAAAATATCTAATCAAATCAAAAAGTAACAAAATAAAATGACATGCTGTGTATGTATTAAATGTCGCTGCTTGGTCCTCCTACCTTTGAGGTCTAGGTTCTTGGCTCCGTTGATGCTCTGTGTGACAGATTTGGCATCCACCTTCAGTGTGTGTGTGTTGGTGGCGTCCCTAGCGATGACTACGTCGTGCCACTGGTTGTCATTCAGAGCTCTCTCACTGTTCCCCTTCAGTAGACTGGGCCCGTTCCCCCAGATCAAACACATAGTGGACAAACCTAGGGTGGGGACCAAGGTTTTATTACAGCTGTGGGAGCATTCAACAGTACACAGGTATCTATCTCTCTTCATGACTGTACTTTTTGTAACCTGCAAGTTACTCTGAATAAATACACTACTTCTAAACTAGGAGACAAGGAAACAGGGACGCACGCTATAGTACTTTTAATTGCACTTCCCCCTAAGTGCACACTTGTCCTCCACTTTACTTTGGGACACATTTCAGATGTGTGTGTCCATTAGTGTACCTACTAGACTAGAGAGTAGAAGTGGACTCAGTTGAAGTGGGTGAGTGTAGGGGGATATTACTCAGATGCAGTGCCCACTACATTGAAGTGGGGGAGTGTGTGGCACAGTCGTTGAAGATGATAGGAGGAACACTATAGAAGTGAGAGCTCTCCTTCTCCTCTTACCGCAAATCAATATACTTCTTACAATGTGGCTAAAACGACCGGCAGAAGTCTATATAATCAAGTTATTCTGAAGGATAACCTTTGCCTCAGAAAATCTTGTCTAGTCTTTTGTCATTTCTCACAACTTGGTAGTGAATATTTTGTTAACTATTCATGTTTTACTTGGACTATTTTAGTTTTATCACACCAACTAAAGACACTGAACCAACCAGGCCAGGTGAAGTCCATTACCTGAATCTCTTGCAGGCCCAATGCAGCTGTTTTTATCTCAATATCAAATCATTTTTTGGTAACAATTCAGTACCTTACTGGAATAGTTATCCATACAAATTGTCAAAAAGCAACAAAACATTTTTTTGTAGCACAAACAAATTGAGTGGTCTGAGTGAGGGACCTAATTGGAGGCACTTAATAGGAGCGATATCTCAAATGGCAGAAATCAATTCAAATGGCAGAATGGTTTGGAACTCTCTTTGTTATTGGTCTATTTATACAGCCTGGTGATGTCACCAGCAATGTCAAAACTCTGTCTATGCATAACCTGGGGTTTGTTAATTCCGGAAACCGTTTACCACTTAAGAACCAAACGGAAGTAAACAGAGCAAAACGGACAAATTCTGGTAGGTCCATCCCCGTTTAATTTTCTTCCGTTTAAGAACCGTTTTGCAGCATAATCGTCGGAATGAGTACACCCCTGCTGATTGAAGGTCCTGTGAAGATTATACTTTATCCAACAACTATCCGTAAATAACACTGATCACATTTTGTTCACAAACAGTTTCATCAGCTATTGTACCATATGATACAAAACAAAGGGGGCACTGGGCCTTTAATGACATGACTAAATATTGTTCAATAATGGTGTCTTAAGTGACTTACCCTTTGACCAGCTCCACAGCAATGAAGTCGTTCCCATCTCCACTGTTGAACAGTATGAATCCGTCAGACGATGTGGTCTTGAACTGGAAGAACAGATGCATGGTGGTGTAGGCCTGCAGGGTGGCCAGCCCCAAATAGCTGCCCTTGGACTTGAAGGTCACCGGGTCAGCGATGATGGAGCGCATGCCAAAGCGGGCGTTGAGCTCACAGAAGTCAATGTCTCCATTCTTACACATGTCAATGTAGAACATACCGTTGAACTTCAGGCCCTAGGGGTTAGAGGTCAGAGTTGGTTTTTGAGTATGATAATGGCGTTTGGTATCACGTTAACTTAGCGAAGAAACAAATATTATGATAGCTGCTTTCATCAACTGAAGAACAGTAGTATTGCACCACTTTGATTAGCCTCTACAGTTATAGAATAATAGCCAATCAGAGGCTGTAATCTGGTCTGGCCATGATCCCCTCCTTACCGTGCAGGTCAGTGCCTGGCAGATGCCAAATTATGATTTATGATTGAACACGTGCTTCTGCCAGTACATGCTGGTCCTACCTGCAGGTGTCCAATGAAAGAGGAGGGGGAGGACGAGATGAAACGCTTCTCTGTCAGAATGCCTGTCTCCACATTATGGAACTCCAGACGGGTGTGGTCGCCTGCCATCTGGCCTGTAGAGAGAGAGAGAGAGAGAGAGAGAGAGAGAGAGAGAGAGAGAGAGAGAGAGAGAGAGAGAGAGAGAATGAGAGGGAGAATGAGAGGGAGAATGAGAGAGAGAGAGAGAGAGAGAGAGAGAGAGAGAGAGAATGAGAGAATCAGAGAGAGATAGAGAGAATGAAAGAGAGGGAGAATCAGAGAGAGAGAGACAGAGAGAGAGAGAGGGAGAATCAGAGAGAGAGAGCGAAACATGCAGGGGGGAAAAGGAGGGTAGAAGGGGTGAGGAGGAGGGAGAAAGGTAGGATAGGAATTTCAAAGGATTTTACCTCTATTAGTAAAAAAAAAGAGCAAATATATTCTCATCACATCAGAACCAGTAATAGTACCTTCAGCCATGTCTTCATCGACTGTCAGTTTGAAGTTTTTACCGCGTCGGACCACTCTGACAGAGTGCCAGTCATTATCATTGAGCTTTTGGCCCGCATATAGAGTCTCTGGTCCCTTGCCTGAGAAGGACCGTTAGTTAGTTCAGCGTTAGACTTAGTTAGTAACACAAACCAAACCTTTGTTTTCTCTGGGTGAGCTGGGTTAGTCTACCAGTAACCAATTTCTGTCAGAAAAGAGAAAGTATTTTGGGGACACTGATTCTAGCTGGGGATCTCGTATGCGGGACACCAGGTTGGGTTGCTTTCTGTGCATGTTCTGTTTACTTTGCCCACTCTAAAATCAAAGAGTTGGTTTGTCTTACAACAAAAACAGAGGAGAAAAGACCTGAAGAGATGACAATATATTACAAAGATATATATTTGTACTTGATCGTCTACCATCTCCAGACCAACTTAAGACTCTAAGTACAGTAAGATAATAACCACTGTTACTCTAAGATTATAAACACAGTAAGATAATAACCACTGTTACTCTAAGATTATAAATACAGTAAGATAATAACCACTGTTACTCTAAGATTATAAATACAGTAAGATAATAACCACTGTTACTCTAAGATTATAAATACAGTAACATAGTAAGATAATATCCGCTGTTACTCTAAGACTCTAAATACAGTGAGATAATAACCGCTGTTACTCTAAGACTCTAAATACAGTGAGATAATAACCGCTGTTACTCTAAGACTCTAAAAACAGAAAAATAATAACTGCTGTTACTCATAAAAGGGCTCAGATCTTTTTTTAAGGAGCATGAGACCGTACGTAGGCAGAAATGCAGAAATACAGGCAGAATCAAATGTGCCTACTGTATGGAGAATGATCCTTCAAAAACAAATTCCTCAACTACCCACAAGAGGGCGTGTCAAGCCCATGGTGTGCGACCCCAGGGAGTTTAATGTTTATGTTTATGTGTGTGTGTGTTTGTTTGGTTAATTACACACCATTACCTGCAGCCTCATTAGGTGTTGTGTGTAATCAGAGACATTGATCAGTGTAATTAGATTGAACGAGTGTGTCTGATCTGTCACTCAAACTGGGATCCACCGTCAAATAGAGCTGCAGATGGGACACACTGTCAACATCAGGTAGACACACACACACACACACACTCACACATGCACACACACACACACACACACACACACACACACACACACACATGCGCACACACACACTCACACTCACACATGCACACACACGCACACACACACACACACACACACGCGCGCACACACACACTCACACATGCACACACACACACTCACACATGCGCACACAAGGCCCTTGACTGCTGTCATGTTGTCATGACTAAAACAAACTCAAAGACCTCTTTATGAGTAAGAGCAGTATTATTACATCTTCATACGCCACACTACAAATGTAACAAACATGTACCTTTAAAGAAAAATGTACATGGGAATTTCTGTATCGTTTTTAAATATGTCTTTTTTTAACCAACCTCAAAAAAGATCAAGAAAAGTTGGCTAATTGAGTTGAGTTAACATATAGCTAATTATGTATAGCAACATCACACTTTAATCATAAGGTCTTTGATCTTAGCTGATCTCTTATCCATGCAATTTCCTTATCATACTTCTGTACATTATCCTATCTATACAAATCATGTCAAAAATAATCATATCATATTAATTAAAGAAGAATTCTCCAACAAGTGGAGTGGTGACTTACTGGTGTTACAGTTTATCCTGACACAGTCTAGATAGGGGGGAAATAAGTGACAGATGAAATCGCATCCTTCAAGGTAAAAGCTGCTGACATCCAAGAACAGAAACTCCACCTTCCGGGGACGGTCACATGACATCGGCGGCCATTTCAGGTAGTTAGGGTAACTTGTGATGATGGTCAACATCAAACTGCCATTTTGGATCTATGTCTTGTTTTAAGTTTGACCATTACATTATATTTGATTTAACATCAGATTAGACTTTTATTGTATTTAAATACTTATTGTCAATACTGAAAGTATATTTGTAGGTCTGATTAGATGCATAAAATATCTTACAAAATATAATGTTGTTTTCAAATTTCAACATGTGTTTTTATAGTTTATGATTTTAAGCCTATTTTTTAAAATGGCCGCTTGCAGTTCATTGGCCACATCGATTTACCAACCCAGCATTTTGTAACCATACTTTGTTATTCTGTACCTGTAGCCGTCAGTTATTTATATCAAATGTATATCATATTGGAGTAGGATACGTCCTACACTTCAGGCTACAAACGGTGTACAAGATAGGCCTATATCTCAACCAATAGGGAATAAGTAGTGCTGTGATTGGTCAGGTGATCTGGGTTAGGATCAATGTGACCCAGCTCGTCATGTACAGTCAACCGCAACAGAAAAGTGGGAGCAAACAGCGTCGATCCAGTCAGCACCAGCGCCGTACAGTGGCCTAGCAGGACCTCAGAGTGTTCAGACTAACTCAGACCTCAGCTCTAACACAAAGATAGCAAAGGTGTGGGCTATGTGTGTATGAGAGAAACCAGCCAAATCACATATTGTGTATTGAAGTCCTATATACTAGTCAGACTCTGAAAATATTATTTGGCAATATTAGGAAAGTGACAGTTATAATGTGTCCATAACATAATGTAAAACTGAGTGAAATACACAGATCAATTTCCATTGATCCCCTTTATAGGCATACAGATGTAGGATCTTAATTTGAGCCAGTTTGCTACAGCAGGAAAATAGTCTTGCAGCAACAGGAAAAGTTAATTATTATTTTCATAGGAGTTGATACATTTTTCGTTAGGGTAAATCAGGTCTAGAAGCCTTTTTAAAACTCAGATACACTACAGGAAAATTAACAGCAACAAAAGTGTGATCAAATTAAAGCAATTCCATATAGCTTAGTAGAACCTTCAAGGGATCTTAATTAAAATTCTAAATCATTTATCAAAATTATCCTTGGTATGACCTTCTTAAAACAATTCCATATCTTATTAGTACCCCGTTATGGGTTAAGATCCTACATATGTATATGTATGTGTTGACAGCAGTGGAGGCTGCTGAGAGGAGGACGGCTCATAATCATGGCTAGAATAGAGTGTAATGGCTGGAATGGAGTTTGATACCATTCCATTCAGTCCATGCAGTGCATTATTATTACAGTTTGTTTGTGTTTTGCATGAGGGTGGATATAGCGGAAGGCAAGCTAGTCAAAGCTAGCTTAATGTTTGTGTCCACGTGTGTATAGATAAATGGGTGCTGCTATCCTATCCTATATGCCACCATCTGCAGGCTTGCTGTGTGCTGTGGGCTCGGGCTGTATGCTAGGCGGGCCGCAGGCTAAGGGCCGTTGAAGGGGTGATCATCTTTGAACAAGGCAACATGAGAAATACCACCTACACTACTGTAGGGGTGCTAATGGGTGGAACCATGGACCTGCTAACATGGACCAAACCAAAATAAAAATACAGGAAATAATCGACAAAACACGGTTACGACAACAACAAACCCAGACAGTAAGAATGTAGGCTATTAATGAATTATCGAGATGTAGTTATACAGTACCAGTCGAAAGTTTGTTTTTTCTTTATTTGTACTATTTTCTACATAGTAGAATAATAGTGAAGACCTCAAAACTCTGAAATAACACATATGGAATCATGTAGTAACCAGTAAAGGAGGTGTGATGGTGTGGGGGTGCTTTGCTGGTGACGCTGTCTGTGATTTATTTAGATTTCAAGGCACACTTAACCTGCATGGCTACTACAGCATTATACAGTGACACGCCATCACATCTGGTTTGCACTTAGTGGGACTATGTTTTTCAACAGGACAGTGACCAAAACACACCTCCAGGCTGAGTAAGGGCTATTTTACCAAGAAGGAGAGTGACGGAGTGCTACATCAGATGACCTGAACCCACCCGACCTCAACCCAATTGAGATGGTTGGGGTTGAGTTGGACCGCAGAGTGAAGGAATAGCTGCCAACAAGTGCTCAGAAAATGTGGGAACTCCTTCAAGACTATTGGAAAAGCATTCCAGGTGAAGCTGGTTGAGAGAACGCCAAGAGTGTGCAAAGCTGTCATCAAGGCAAAGGGTGGCTACTTTGAAGAATCTCAAATATTAAATATATTTTGATTTGTTTAACACTTTTTGTTACTACATGATTCCATATGTGTTATTTCACAATTTTTATGTCTTCAATATTACTCTACGATATAGAAAAAAGTAAAAATAAAGAAAAATCCTGCAATGAGTCGGTGTGTCCAGTCTTTTGACTGGTACTTTATATCAGAACCTTTGGATGGGAAAGAGAGAAAGAGGGCCATCATAAGAGGACCCTGTTAAAAAGTCCTGTAATTTAGGGGTGCAATTGGCCAATGCACAAGTATAAGGAAACAATGTTTGATAGCATATAAGTAACTGAACATCTCCAGCCAAATATCTGAGAAATTGTCCTTTCTACATGTGAACAATACTGACTATTTCTCAATATCTAAATGGAAATGACTGTGATATGTATAACGTGTTCATGGATATGGTGATTTACTTGTTAGATTAATTATAAAATATTCTAGTGACGACTTAGCAGCAAAGCAAGAAAATCTAAATATACGATGCGGAGCAAATGAAAATACAATCCATGCAACTACTGTGCAAGAAAATAGCTGTAGTTTGACCAAAACAAAGAAGAGTTAATGAAAACAACAACTAACAAAAAACTACTATGTGACAACTGGAACAGACCTCCCCCTGAAGACACCGGGACGGGGAGGGTTAACGGTTTCATACGATACCTAGGTTGACCGTGAGTTTGACACGGCCGCTGTCGAGCTCCAGACGGAGCGTGTCGGCGGAGTCCCGGGAGGTAGCGGCCATGAGGAGCCCAAATGCACGCTGGGACATAAAGCGTAGGGAGACGTCCTCTGCCTCTGTGTGCATCACGGCGGGCATCACCACCTTCATGTACATACTGCCGTCATAGCTCAGGATAGACGCCTCTGTAATAAAGGGGGGGGGTCAGAGATGAGGAAGAAGTGCAGATAGTATATTTAAACAATAAGGCCCGAGGGGGTGTGGTATAGTATGTGCAATATATTACGCCTAAGGGCTGTTCTTAGCTGTGTTATATTGACCGTATACCACAAACCCATAAAGTGCCTTATTGCTATTATAAGTACTTTGCCAATGTAATTTGAACACTAAACAGTAAAGTAATTTCTCATATACCATGGCTTACAGCCAATCAGCATCCAGGTCTCAAACCATTTGGTTTATAATATAGTACACGCCATGTAACAGACTCATATTAGCATTTTTTTTATATTAGCATGTTTTAATGAAAGTTAATGGCAAAGTGGGATAAGAATGTATTTAATTCTCTTTTTTTTGTCTATTTACTCAAAATATGTCAAAATGGAAGAAAAATGACATGTTTTTTGAGATAAATAAAAATGTATAACCTAAATATAGTTGTTGTATTCAGCTACTATATTTAGACAAGCCTAAATTAGTTCAGGAGTAAAATTTTGCTAAACATATCCCATAATACGTTACATGGACTCACTTTATATAATAGGGGTTGACATTATTTTTTTAATAACTAACCATTCCTCTGTCCCTCATACATACAACATCTGTAAGGTCCCTCAGTCAAGTACTGCATTTCATGCACATATTCAAATTCAAAGACCAGGGAGGCTGGACATTCCTTTATTTAAATACACTACGCAACTGAGGTGCGAAGTACGACATCTGTTACACATACAATCACAGGCCCACAGTACACATCCCTTGTGTCTTATTGATGAAAATACACATCCTACATACACACTTAGAACCATGTACTATATCCATCACGTGACAAGACTGTTCCTGAACGCCCAGACTCCATCATGTGACCCAGGCTCCACACACAATGATCAACAAGCAGAACATTAAAACATCAACGTCTACTTTCCTCTGCGTTTTCCTCTCATCACGTTGGGTTCCTTTACATGTTCTCGAACAAACACGCTCGCACGCACGCACGCACACCTACACTCACGCACACCTACACTCACGCACACCTACACTCACACGCACACACACACACACACACACAACAAACACACACACAAACTCTCTCTCTCTGACTGACACATCTACAGTGCACCCCGTCCATTTTCAAGTTAAACAGAGAGATTAGGGCACCAGGGGACACATTTAATCGCAACACAACCCTTTTCTGCAGTTCACACCTGTCATCATGGTGGTGAGTGACAGGCAGCAGGGCTATAATGCTGGAAGGTGTTCTGTTCTGGAAGAGATGTATTAAAAAGGGCACCCAGCTGTGAAATACCTGCTTTGAAACCTCAGCTTCAAAATAAAAAATTGCCCTCTGGGTTCAGAAATGCAGCTACATTTGATTTGGATTGAAATAAAAAAGGATCTCTGTACATGCAAATAAATGTGCAGAGTAAGCTTCACTTATATTACTCTTCATGTTGTTTCTGTGATTTGATATTGACATTGATTTGATTTTAGCTTTTCTCATGCAGTTACATCATATTTGAACGACAGAGCTTGACATTATATCTACAATTTATGTCAAACCAAAAGTCTCTATGCTACAGATATGTTATGACACCAGGTGCTTTGAACCATAGGTGATTTGATATCTCTTTGGTAACTAACAGCAACAACAGCTAGATACAGTAGCTAGCTGGTGTCCAGTAAATTATCAAATCACATTGTATTTGTCACATGTGCCGAATACAACAGCTGTAGACCTTACTTACAAGCCCTTAACCAACAATGCTTTAAGAAGTTAAGGAAAACGTGTTAAGTAAAAAATAGGATAAGGAAGAAATAGATCAGGAAAAAAATAGATCAGGATAAAAATAGATAAGGAAATAATAGATAAGTAAAAAAGAGTAAATGATTGTACCGCGCTTTGTAGCCCAGAGGCTAATCAGAGAAGACTAGACCAGGACAAGGTTCTCTACTTCTTTCTCCCCTCCATTTCCAACCCTGACACAGAAACGCTCACATACTGTAGGCTGCCATGCAAATGTACCCCTATTCCCTTTATAGTGCAGTACTTTCGACCAGGGCCCACAGAGGCTAATCAGAGAAGACCAGGTCTACAAGCATTTTGCTACACTCATGTGTAACCATGTGTATGTGACCAATAAAATTTGATTTGATCTGATTAGAGCTTTGGTCAAAAGTTGTAAACAATATGGAGAATAGAATGCCATTTGGGACGCACTAACACTTCCCCTCCAGTAATATCCTGTCAGGCAGGGCCAAGCTATTGATTTCAGCCCAGCCATGCCGGGCCCAGGTCCAAGATCACAGGCAGGAAAACAAGGTGAGAGATGTGGTGTGTGAGTGAGAGCGTGTCTGGCTGGCTGACAACAGAGAAAAACTTGAATAGACATGGAAGGACACAAAAGAACAATCATTTATCAAGTGTGAGGTTTTTCTTGAGGAAAAATGCATTGGATACAAGTTGTCCAAGTGTTCAATACAAACTGAAGGTGTTTGTGAGGATAATTTAAGATTCAGTCAGTACTACGAAATTGCTGCAGTTCACTAAATGTTAGGCTACACAAGTCTTGCAGTTAAAAAGCAATGCATGCAAATGATGAAATGCAAGGCATTTATTCCACTGTTGAACAATTAATCATATAAGAAGTACACTGTTAAAATAGAAAGATTACTCAAAACACCATAATTGTAAAACCATGAAAAGTAGTGCACCTTAGCTGAGCTCTGGTGTTTGGAGAGTGTTTGGAGGGTGTTTGGAGAGTGTTTGGAGGCTGTTTGGAGAGTGTTTGCAGGGTGTTTGGAGAGTGTTTGGAGGGTGTTTAGAGGGTGTTTGGAGGGAAACCCAATGTAAGTGTTATGAATGAATGTACCATATTTCCAAACAGAATGGAAGTACTCTGAAACACCCAGAGTGGTTCTTCACAGAATGGAAGTACTCTGAAACACCCAGAGTGGTTCTTCACAGAATGGAAGTACTCTGAAACACCCAGAGTGGTTCTTCACAGAATGGAAGCACTCTGAAACACCCAGAGAGTGGTTCTTCACAGAATGGAAGTACTCTGAAATACCAAGAGTGGTTCTTCAATCTGAATAATTGTGTTTTAAGATATTGTTCTTGAAAACCCTTTTAGGTGTTTCAGTGCATTTAAAAGGCAGCATCAAAACACTAAGATAGCAGAGGTAACACGAGGAAACATTTGTAAAGTGGGCCTTCATCACTGGTATTCATGTGAGAAGGTAAATGTGAACACGGGTCTCCTGCTTAGTGCACTCAGCCAGTCTTTAGGACTAAACTGTTGTGCTGAACCACCCTTGTTACGATGAGCAAATTGGGCCCGATTCAGACTTGAGATAAGTCGTTTTAACATGGATTCAATAAAACATGGACTTAAGCCCACGTTAAATCAACTTATCTCAAGTCTGAATAGGGCCTAGGGAGAATATTCTTGTCAAATTCCACCTTAATTTTTTCTGTGCTTTGTTTAGACAGATGCTCAAGCACCACATGTTACTGCATACTACTTTTGACATTCATATTGTTATCTTGTTGCTATATTTGCATACATTAATCACCTATGCATTTTGCATGTTGCTATTTGCTAAGAATTTGTTCTTAACTGACTTGCCTAGTGAAATAAATGTGAAATACAACATTTAAGGCACCACACACAGAAATCAGAACCATGGACAGCCACATCATATTTAGCTTACGTTGATTGGACTAAATCGTTTTTGGTATCTTTTAGTTGTCAGTGTATTAAACAAAGCACAGGTGATTAGAATATGTTGAAATATAGAAGTTGAAATAGTGCTGGAATAGCGGAGGCAGCTCCTGTTTTCTTTCCAACGTGCGGTAACTCTACATAGTTCTAAATCAATAGTTGTTTAGTGTTCAGAAAATGTCGGAAACATTAAATAGCTTGACCACGCTGTAGATCATGTAATGGTCTGTTACTGTACATAAATATGCTTTGTGGACTTCACCGGACAGAAGTTGGTTCTGCCACTGTGTCTTCTTATCGTCTTGTCCTTTAGGCCTAAAGTTGAAGTCGGAAGTTTACATACACTTAGGTTGGAGTCATTAGAACTCGTTTTTCAACCACTCCACTAATTTCTTGTTAACAAGCTATAGTTTTGGCAAGTCTGTTAGGACATCTACTTTGTGCATGACAGAAATAATTTTTTCAACAATTGTTTACAGACAGATTATTTCAATTATAATTCATTGTATCACAATTCCAGTGGGTCAGAAGTTTACATACACTAAGTTGACTGTGCCTTTAAACAGCTTGGAAAATTCCAGAAATTATGTTGAGGCTTTAGAAGCTTCTGATAGGCTAATTGACGTCATCTGAGTCAATCGGAGGTGTACCTGTGGATGTATTTCAAGGCCTACCTTCAATCTCAGTGCCTCTTTACTTGACATCATGGGAAAATCTAAAGAAATCAACCAAGACCTCAGAAAAAAATTGTAGACCTCCACAAGTCTGGTTCATCCTTAGGAGCAATTTCCAAACACCTGAAGGTACCACGTTCATCTGTATAAACAATTGTACTCAAGTATAAACACCACGGGACCATGCAGCCGTCATACCGCTCAGGAAGGAGATGCATTATGTCTCCTAGAGATGAACGTACTCTGGTGTGAAACAACAGCAAAGGACCTTGTGAAGATGCTGGAGGAAACAGGTACAAAAGTATCCATATCCTAAGTAAAACGAGTCCTATATCGACATAACCTGAAAGGCCGCACAGCAAGGAAGAAGCCACTGCTCCAAAACCGCCATAAAACAGCCAGACTACGGAGGAATGGGCCAAAATTCACCCAACTTATTGTGGGAAGCTTGTGGAAGGCTATCTGAAACGTTTGACCCAAGTTAAATAATTTAAAGGCAATGCTACCAAAAACAAATTGAGCCACTGGGAATGTGATGAAAGAAATAAAAGCTGAAATAAATAATTCTCTCTACTATTATTCTGACATTTCACATTCTTAAAATAAAGTGGTGATCCTAACTGACATAAGACAGGTTATTATTACTAGGATTAAATGTCAGGAATTGTGAAAAACTGAGTTTAAATGTATTTGGCTAAGGTGTATATACATTTCTGACTTCAACTGAATATATATGAACTAACATATTGTAGAGCAAACAATTATCACAACACATAGGTTTGTATGTGGCTTTTATTTCTGGCTGCCACAGTGATTATACCCACCCACCGCCACTGTGGACAACAGTCAATCATATAATCTAAGTAAACTGTACTGTGATTCAATCCATCTGAACAATCTTCCATGCCATATACCATCATCTGAATATAAAGACTTGAGTCAGATTAGCAAAATGGGTGACTAACATTAGAAGTCATTGCCTGTATTTTTTCCATGAATGTGAAATATGTCAAATTTCAGTTGATTTTTTATATTATTCATATGATAAATACCTTAGAGATCTTTAAACTGTCTTACTCTATCAATATAAAAAATTATAAAAAATTTGACCTGTTAATAAATTGTCATTTGATAATATGCCGCTTGGGCAGTTTATTCAACACCGATTGAGGACCTAGTAGCTGAGGACTGTAACAGTTTTTCTTAAATGTGTTTTGTATTGATTGCTGTGTTGTTTTACATTGTATTTGGTTGTTCTGTGACTAGGTCACCCTTGGAAATGAGACCCTGGTCTCAATGAGCTTTCCCAAAATAAAGAAAATCCTATTTTAATTTATTCTGCACCAGGAACCAAGCAAGTAATTTAAGAGTTTGGTCTTGTGACAACAGCTTTTCCAACGCTGTGACTCCTACCATGCTTATACACATATTCCCAGAGATCTTTAGCAAATCAACACATGGAGAACAGGAGGGAGGACGATCCCAGAGCTCTTTAGCAACACATCACATGGAGAACAGGAGGGAGGACGATCCCCGAGCTCTTCAGCAACACAACACTTGGAGAACAGGATGGAGGACGATCCCAGAGCTCTTCACAAACACAACACATGGAGAACAGGAGGGAGGAAGATGAGGTGATTATAGCTATTCAAGCACTGTAGAGACTAATAACTGGTTTACGCCCTGGTAACAGGCTAGGTGATCAGCTCCTGTATGGAACTAAATGTTTGTGTGTGTGTGTGTGTGTGTGTGTGTGTGTGTGTGTGTGTGTGTGTGTGTGTGTGTGTGTGTGTGTGTGTGTGTGTGTGTGTGTGTGTGTGTGTGTGTGTGTGTGTGTGTGTGTGTGTGTGTGTGTGTGTGTGTGTGTGTGTGTGTGCGTGCGTATATATAAGGCGTCTATGCGTATGCGTGCATGAGTGTGTGTGTGTGTGTGTGCGTGCGTGCGTGCGTGCGTGCGTCTTTGATGACTCTGACACACACACACACTCCCCCACATACACTGCACTGCTGCTATGCATACACAGCTGTGTGTAATTCTGAAGAGAGACATCAACAGCTCTGAACAGCTCATCTCAGATGGTAATTAAGGTAGGGGGGAGTTAGAGCCACTTTACATAATTATAAATAGTGGCAGAAGATGGAGGAAGCAGGAAAGAGGGAGGAAGATGAGGAAGGTTATTAACAACATGAAAGCGCCACAGCACAGATCTGTGATACGGAGATGGAGGGGGTGGTCCATGTTGAGCTCAGCAGGGTTTTCTGTGAAGTATCATTTCTGCAGCAGCATTTAACATGGAAGAAAACATTGCAGATGCCTGTTTTGAAGTTTTGGTGTGTGTGTGTGTGTGTCCGCTGATTGTGTGTATGTGTCTGTGTGCGAGGGTGTGTTTACAGACTAAAGCCCCTCTCAGAGTTAGGCAACGGGAAATGGCTCCACTCGACAGAAGAGGCTCTACGCGGCAAGCTGACATTATTCCCCGTAATCCACCCGTGTCACTCAGTGTAGAGTGTTTCAACAGAGACAACATTATGGCAGTGTTTCAACAGAGACAGCATTATGGCAGTGTTTAACAGAGAGACAGAGACAACATTATGGCAGTATTTTTAATCCCCCGTCCCCTCAGGAGGCCTTTTGCCTTTTGGTTGTAAATAGGAATTTGTTTTTAACTGACTTGTCTAGTTAAATAAAGGTTAAATGAAAAAATAAAATAATAAAACAGTGTACTGTAATGTAGAAACCATGTTTTTGTATCTTAATTATATCCTATTTATGATAAGCAAATAAGCATCAAGTCAGATGTGTATTTGACCAAAACGATGGCGACGTGTTGATATATGATGTTAGTCAGATGATTTATGATTGTAAGATGGTGTTGTGGATGGTGATGGTGATGTTGAATGGGTGTAATGCATTGACTCTGGATCAGAAGGTTCCGTGTTTGATCCAAATGGTGGATATTTTTTTTTTATATGCAGTACCAGTCAAAAGTTTTGACACACCTACTCATTCCAGGATTTTTCTTTATTTTTACTATTTTTACTATTGTAGAATAATTGTAGAATAATAGTGAAGACATCAAAACTATGAAATAGCACATATGGAATCATGTTGTAACCAAAAAAGTGTTAAACAAATCAAAACATAATTTATATTTTAGATTCTTCAAAGTAGCGACCCTTTGTCTTGATGACAGCTTTGCACACTCTTGGCATTCTCTCAACCAGCATCATGATGTAGTCACCTGAAATGCAATTCAATTAACAGGTGTGCCTTGTTAAAAGTAAATTTGTGGAATTTCATTCCTTCTTAAGAAGTTTTGACTGTCTCTAGCCACACAACAAAAACACTAACCAGCTAGCCAGCAGGCTAACAACCTAGCCAGCAATTACATCAAACAACCAAACTGAGTGAGTAAACCAAAAAGAAGCACGGACTCTAACTTTAAACATATCTTCTGTTTTTTTGTGTGAAGATCTTTCATTCTTTTTACATTTTTTTTTAGCTAAATTAGAGCTAGCTAGCAACATACAAACACAACCAGTTGCCATGGCAGCATGGCAGCAGAACAGAGCATCATCAGCAGTAGTAGCAGAGCCGACAGGCACCACATCCCCACTCCCCCTCAGCCCTAAATCTATTCTCTACCCTCCAGAGGCCCAAAATGACACAACGAGGAAAGCTTTTAAACAGAAACTACTGAAGGGGAGGCCAGAAACCCTTTTCGCAGACCTCTACAAAACGGTGATGTGAGTATTCTCATCTTTCTCACTGACCAGCCAAATGCATGGCGCTCAGCAGTCTGTTCTCACTACCCATCCATAAAGAAAGAGGGAATCTGCCATGGGTGGACGCTGAAAGTCAGAGAGAGACAACCCTGACAGCACCATGATAACAATCAACCTCTACAAGACTTGGACTGTCATTGTGCAAGGTAATCTTAGGCTGTTTGAAACAGACTTTCAGACCATTAAGGAGAGAGCAGAGAGAGAAGGACACCACGAGTGACATGCCTTCCCACAAGACAAGCTTTACCAGCACCACCCTCACCCCCACTATCCACACCCAAAAAGGCACTCTCTTCCCACCATAGTAGAGGACACACCCCAGGAGGAGAGCGACCCCCTCAGTGCAGAGCAGGCTCAGGCCCTCCTCACCATCATGGATGCCATGAGGGATGAGTTCACCGAACTGGAGGGGGAGGTTGTCCTGCTGAGGGAGAGCGTGAGCAAACAGCAAACAGCAACCAGACATCCACACCTTAGAGGAGCTCCTAACCAAGGTGTAAACAGCAACCAGATATCCACACCTTAGAGGAGCTCCTAACCAAAGTGTAAACAGCAACCAGACATCCACACCTTAGAGGAGCTCAAATCAAATTTGATTTGTCACATACACATGGTTAGCAGATGTTAATGCGAGTGTAGTGAAATGCTTGTGCTTCTAGTTCCGACCATGCAGTAGTATCTAACAAGTAATCTAACAAATTCACAACAACTACCTTATACACACAAGAGTAAAGGAATGAATACGAGTATGTACATATAAATATATGGATGAGCGATGGCTGATCGGCGTAGGCAAGATGCAGTAGATGGTACGGAGTACAGCATATACATATGAGATGAGTAATGTAGGATATGTAAACATTATATAAATGTATCGTTTAAAGTGGCTAGTGATACATTTATTTCATCCAATTATAATTATTAAAGTGGATAGAGATTTGAGTCAATGGCCGAACGGCATAGGCAAGATTCAGTAGATGGTTTAGAGTACAGTGTATACATTTGATATGAGTAATGTTGGATATGTAAACATTATATACATTATATACAAAATTGTTTAAAGTGGCTAGTGATACATTTGTTACATCCAATTCCTATTTTTGAAGTGGCTAGAGATTTAAGTCAGTATGTTGGCAGCAGCCACTCAATGTTAGTGATGGCTGTTTAACAGTCTGATGGCCTTGAGGTAGAAGCTGTTTTTCAGTCTCTCGGTCCCAGCTTTGATGCACCTGTACTGACCTCGCCTTCTGAATGATAGCGGGGTTTACAGGCAGTGGCTCGGGTGGTTGTTGTCCTTGATTATCTTTTTGGCCTTCCTGTGACATCGGGTGGTGTAGATGTCCTGGAGGGCAGATAGTTTACCCCCGGTGATGTGTTGTGCAGTCCTCACTACCCTCCGGAGAGCCTTACGGTTGTGGGCGAAGCAGTTGCCGTACCAGGCGGTGATACAGCCCGACACGATGCTCTCGATTGTGCATCTGTAGAAGTTTCTAAGTGATTTTGGTGACAAGCCGAATTTCTTCAGCCTCCTGAGGTTGAAGAGGCGCTGTTGCGCCTTCTTCACCATGCTGTCTGTGTGGGTGGTCCAATTCAGTTTGTCCGTGATGTGTACGCCGAGGAACTTAAAACTTTCCACCTTCTCCACTACTGTCCCGTCGATGTGGATAGGGGGGTGCTCCTTCTCCTGTTTCCTGAAGTCCACGATCATCTCCTTTGTTTTGTTGACATTGAGTGAGAGGTTATTTTCCTGACACCACACTCCGAGGGCCCTCACCTCCCCCCTGTAGGCCGTCTCGTCGTTGTTGGTAATCAAGCCTATCACTGTAGTGTCGTCAGCAAACTTGATGATTGAGTTGGATGCGTGCTTGGCCACACAGTCATGGGTAAACAGGGAGTACAGGAGAGGGCTGAGAACGCACCCTTGTGGGGCCCCAGTGTTGAGGGTCAGCGGGGTGGAGGTGTTGTTTCCTACCCTCACCACCTGGGGCCGGCCCGTCAGGAAGTCCAGGACCCAGTTGCACAGGGCTGGGTCGAGACCTAGGGTCTCGAACTTAATGACGAGCTTGGAGGGAACTATGGTGTAAAATGCTGAGCTGTAGTCGATGAACAGCATTCTTACATAAGTATTCCTTTTGTCCAGATGGGTTAGGGCAGTATGCAGTGTGATTGCGATTGCGTTGTCTGTGGACCTATTGGGACGTTAAGCAAATTGGAGTGGGTCCAGGGTGTCTGGCAGGATGGAGGTGATATGATCCTTGACTAGTCTCTCAAAGCACTTCATGACGACGGAAGTGAGTGCTACGGGGCGATAGTCATTTAGCTCAGTCACCTTAGCTTTCTTGGGAACAGGAACAATGGTGGCCCTCTTGAAGCATGTGGGAACAGCAGACTGGGATAGGGACTGGTTGAATATGTCCGTAAACACACCAGCCAGCTGGTCTGCGCATGCTCTGAGGACACGGCCAGGGATGCCATCTGGGCCAGCAGCCTTGCGAGGATTAACACATTTAAATGTCACGTTGGCTGCGGTGAAGGTAAGCCCGCAGGTTTTGGTAGCGGGCCGTGTCGGTGGCACTGTATTATCCTCAAAGTGAGCAAAGAAGTTGTTTAGTTTGTCTGGGAGCAGGACGTCTTGGTCCACGACGGGGCAGATTTCTATTTTTTCTGAAGTCCGTGATTGACTGTAGACCCTGCCACATTCCTCTCGTGTCTGAGCCGTTGAATTGTGACTCTACTTTGTCTCTATATTGAAGCTTAGCTTGTTTGATTGCCTTGCGGAGGGAATAGCTACACTGTTTGTATTCAGTCATGTTTCCGGTAGCCTTACCCTGGTTAAAAGCAGTGGTTTGCGCTTTCAGTTTTGCGTGAATGCTGCCATCAATCCACGGTTTCTGGTTGGGGAAGGTTTTAATAGTTGCTATGGGTACCACATCACCGATGCACTTGCTAATAAACTGGCTCACCGAATCAGCGTATTCATCAATGTTGTTGTCCGACGCTATGCGGAACATATCCCAGTCCACGTGCTAGAAGCAATCTTGCAGCATGGAATCAGATTGGTCGGACCAGCGTTGAACAGACCTGAGCACGGGCGTTTCCTGTTTTAGTTTCTGTCTGTAGTCTGGGAGTCATGGTCAGACTTGCCGAAAGGTGGGCGGAGAATAGCCTTGTATGCATCACGGAAGTTGGAATAACAATGATCCAGGATTTTACCAGCCCGGGTGGCACATTCGATATGCTGGTAAAATTTCGGGAGCCTTGTTCTCAAATTAGCCTTATTAAAATCCCCGCCACAATAAATGCAGCTCCTAACCAAGGTGCAGACAGAGCAGGACAGCAGCCTTGAAACACAGCTGAAAGAGGTTCAGCAAGAGAGAGACGGACTCAAGAGAGAGCTGGCTGATCTACCAAAGGAGGTGAGAGAGCTCCAAAAAGACAGGCAGAGCAGTAATAACGATCTGACCGCACTAAGAGAGGACAGACTGCAGGAGCAGCTAGATCACCACTCTATGACCTGCCCACACAGCAGATGAGCCCACCTCAACCAGCTAGGCCTCCCCAGCCCTGCCTGCTGAATGCCTCCCCCCAGCCTACAGAACAGCCCCCACTGACAGCGGCACCGGCACAGACCAGCTCCAACACCCACCAGCCCCCACTCTTCCCCTCCAGTCCAGAAGAAACAGACCAGCCACACCCTAGCTCCAACACCCCCCAACCCCACTCTACCCCCTCCAGTCCAGAAGAAACACTGGCTGACATCGTCCTGTTGATGGACTCAAATGGGAAGTTTGTTCAGGAGAATAAACTTTTCCCTAGACACAAAAGGAGAAATGTGTGGTGCCCAACAACGCAGAGTGCCATGGAGCTGCTTGATAAGGCCCAGCTTGTGTGGCCAAGCCACATAATCATACACACCGGAAGCAAAGACCTGCGTGCTCAGCAGGAGAGGGTGGCCACTACTGGGAGTGATTGAGAAGGCCTCCTCAATCTTCCCCAACTCAAGGATCATGGTGTCAACCCTTCTACAGAGGAAGGACTGCCACCCTGCCACAATCCAAAGGATAAATGCCAGCCTCTCCCGGGACTGTGCCCTGAAACCCAATGTACACCTGGCCAACCATCTGGACTGTCTCTATGACCATGTTCACCTGTACAGTCGTGGCCAAAGTATTTGAGAATTACACAAAGTCTGCTGCCTCAGTTTGTATGATGGCAATTTGCAAATACTCCAGAATGTCATGAAGAGTGATCAGATGAATTGCAATTAATTGCGAAGTCCCTCTTTGCCATGCAAATGAACTGAATCCCTAAAAAACATTTCCACTGCATTTCAGCCCTGCCACAAAAGAACCAGCTGACATCATGTCAGTGATTATCTCGTTAACACAGTGAGTGTGAGTGTTGACAAGGACAAGGCTGGAGATCACTCTGTCATGCTGAGTTCGAATAAAAGACTGGAAGCTTCAAAAGGAGGGTGGTGCTTGGAATCATTGTTCT
The DNA here is from genome assembly GCA_030435695.1 of Brachymystax lenok tsinlingensis. Classification (NCBI taxonomy): domain Eukaryota; kingdom Metazoa; phylum Chordata; class Actinopteri; order Salmoniformes; family Salmonidae; genus Brachymystax; species Brachymystax lenok. Next base: position 8,920,053 of record CM059817.1, on the reverse strand, counting down.
TCCTCTGTCAACCATGGTTACCTGCAAGGAAACACGTGTTGTCATCATTGCTTTGCACAAAAAGGGCTTGACAAGCAAGGATATTGCTGCTAGTAAGATTGCACCTAAATCAGCCATTTATCGGATCATCAAGAACTTCAAGGAGAGCGGTTCAATTGTTGTGAAGAAGGCTTCAGGGCAAGAAAGTCCAGCCCAAGAAAGTCCAGCAAGCGCCAGGACCGTCTCCTAAAGTTGATTCAGCTGCGGGATCGGGGCACCACCAGTACAGAGCTTGCTCAGGAATGGCAGAAGGCAGGTGTGAGTGCATCTGCACGCACAGTGAGGTGAAGACTTTTGGAGGATGGCCTGGTGTCAAGAAGGGCAGCAAAGAAGCCACTTCTCAACAGGAAAAACATCAGGGACAGACTGATATTCTGAAAAAGGTACAGGGATTGGACTGCCAGGACATGGCCAGGAAACTCCCCAGACCTTAATCCCATTGAGAACTTGTGGTCAATCCTCAAGAGGCGGGTGGACAAACAAAAACCCACAAATTCTGACAAACTCCAAGCATTGATTATGCAAGAATGGGCTGCCATCAGTCAGGATGTGGCCCAGAAGTGAATTGACAGCATGCCAGTGAGGATTGCAGAGGTCTTGAAAAACAAGGGTCAACACTGAAAATATTGACTCTTTGCATCAATAAAAGCCTTTGATACTTTAGTGTTCAATAGTAACATCTGACAAAAATATCTAAAGACACTGAAGCATCAAACTTTGTGTAAATTAATATTTGTGTCATTCTCTAAACTTTTGGCCACAACTGTCCTGGGAGACAGTCCCCATCCTTGCCAAGACTCTCAAGGACATTGCTTTAAACCGCAGCCCGACCTCTCCACCCAGGAACAGCGGAGCAATCTCCACCCCTCTGAGATCACCGAGACAACCACCCGTACCAGCACCCTGGAACCCCCAGTCACGGCCACAGCACCACCAACCTCAATGCCCACCACAGCCAGCGCAGCACAGACCACCCCAGCCCAGCTTCAGAACCACCCAGACGAGGCCTACCACCCCCCTCCCCCCCACCGCAGACCCACACCTGGAGGAGCCACAGCCCAGCTTCAGACCCACCCAGACGAGGCCTACCACCCCCCACCGCAGATCTACACCTGGAGGAGCCACAGTCCAGCAGGCAGAGCTACGCACAGGCTGTGAGAGGAGCAACTGGCCTAGCCCCCACCAACCAAATGAGTGACATTAAACACATGCTGAGTCTACTATGCTCACATGTGATAGGCCCGAGGGTCATGGATGCTCACATGTGATAGGCCGAGGGTCATGGTAAGATGAGCACAAGAACTCCACCATCCTCACACTACATCCACCCAAGTGGCATGAAACGAATGCTATCTTAAATGATAAACAAATCACATTTGCATAATAAGAGTTTACGTTAATTGAAAAATCCTATTTTAATAGTTCTTGTTGGATTGTGAGTGTTTGTCTCATTTTGAAGGTAAAGAAAAAACAGTCATGAAATCTTTTTACATTGCATGTTGGAATTTACAAGGATTGAAGTCCTCTGCTTTTGGGCTAAAGAGCAGAAACCCAGACTTCCTGAAAGAAATTGATGATGTTGATATTGTAGTACTACAGGAAACATGGTGTAGAGGTGATGTTTCCACTGGCTGTCCACTAGGTTATAGGGAGATAATTGTTCCATCCACCAAATTTAAAGAAATCACACAGAGCAGAGACTCAGGTGGAATGCTAATATGGTACAAATCTGAACTAACTAATTCAATAAAATTGATAAAAATAGGGAAAATTCTTTATCTGGTTAAAAATCAACAAGGAGGCTATCTTAGCAGATAAACACATTTTCCTCTGTGCCACATATTGTACATTCCCCCCTCAGAGTCAACCTACTTCAATGAAGAGAGTTTCTTCATTCTAGAGGGGGGGATTAGTCACTTTTAGGCCCAAGGCAACATACTGGTCTGCGGAGACCTGAATGCTAGAACAGCAGCAGAACTAGACACTATTAACAGTCATGGGGATAAACACCTACAATGAAGCAACAACCTTTCCCTCCCCACATAGATGGAGTGCAAACAATACAGACATCTACCAAAAAGCAATTAGTTGCCAAAAATCTCTCCTGGACAACTTTTTAGCCTTAACATTCTCCGACAGCAATGAAGGTGTAAATTTGGCCATTTGGAACATAAACTTCATAAGAGCAAACCAAAACGAATAGACAATGAAATGGTTTGATAATGATTGCAAAAACACACAAAAATATACGCCTTCAATATGGGGAAACACTGAAGCAATACAAACACACCCTAAGAACAAAAAAAGGAACAGCACATTACAAATCAGCTGGATGTAGTTGAGGAATCCATAGAATCAAACTACTTCTCAGAGAATTTGAAAAAATCAAACAAACCTCGTCATGAGGAATTGGCTATCCAAAATGGGGATATGCGGAGAAATCACTGCATACCTCTACAGCAGGTATTCCCAAACCAGGGGTATGCGCAATGCCGTCGAGGGTACGCCAAATAAAAATGCGATTCACATTTTCAAACAGTACATTTATATTTTCCAACGGGGCTATACATTTGGGGGAGGTTTTTTTCTCACCCGAGTAGCCTCGTTTCACTGCCAAAAATGTAATTAAACCATCTACTGTTCAGCGAAATAACAACACAATGTCAAATACAGGTAGCCTAGTCAAATAATGAACATACAATCACATTAATCGTTACTCTCTCGTGGGAAACATTCACTCATGCGCAGACATTTAGAAACGAAACATGACAATTTGAAATATAAGCCACAGGAGATTTTTGAGCAAGAACAAAGACGATTTTAGAGTAGTAAGACACATATAAAAGCAACAGATACCATTAATAAGCAGGGGCTATAAGAGTCTTATATAGCGTGAGCTACCGATTGGCTAGGACATGCAAGTCCATACTATTGTGGAGGACTTAAATCTTCCTGTTGCCATGGATATGGCAATATCACCCAATACTGGGTGAAAAGGCCCCAAAAACTATACAGACAATGCCTTCATCAAACAACACTGTTTCATGACGCATCAGTGACATGGCAGGAGATGTTTTGAAACAATTACTGCTTCCCATACAAGCCAGTGAATTATAAGCGTTAACAGATGAGTCAACAGATGTGGCGGGCCTGGCACAGCTCCTGGTACAGTGGGGAAAAAAAAAATATTTAGTCAGCCACCAATTGTGCAAGTTCTCTCACTTAAAAAGATGAGAGATGCTTGTAAATTTCATCATAGGTACACTTCAACTATGACAGACCAAATGAGGAAAAGAAATCCAGAAAATCACATTGTAGTATTTTTTATGAATTTATTTGCAAATTATGGTGGAAAATAAGTATTTGGTCAATAACAAAAAGTTTATCTCAATACTTTGTTATATACCCTTTGTTGGCAATGACAGAGGTCAAATGTTTTCTGTAAGTCTTCACAAGGTTTTCACACACTGTTGCTGGTATTTTGGCCCATTCCTCCATGCAGATCTCCTCTAGAGCAGTGATGTTTTGGGGCTGTCGCTGGGCAACACGGACTTTCAACTCCCTCCAAAGATTTTCTATGGGGTTGAGATCTGGAGACTGGCTAGGCCACTCCAGGACCTTGAAATGCTTCTTACGAAGCCACTCCTTCGTTGCCCTGGCGGTGTGTTTGGGATCATTGTCATGCTGAAAGACCCAGCCACGTTTCATCTTCAATGCCCTTGCTGATGGAAGGAGGTTTTCACTCAAAATCTCACGATACATGGCCCCATTCATTCTTTCCTTTACACGGATCAGTCGTCCTGGTCCCTTTGCAGAAAAAACAGCCCCAAAGCATGATGTTTCCACCCCATGCTTCACAGTAGGTATGGTGTTCTTTGGATGCAACTCAGCATTCTTTGTCCTCCAAACACGACGAGTTGAGTTTTTACCAAAAAGTTCTATTTTGGTTTCATCTGACATTCTCCCAATCCTCATCTGGATCATCCAAATGCTCTCTAGCAAACTTTAGACGGGCCTGAACATGTACTGGCTTAAGCAGGGGGACACGTCTGGCACTGCAGGATTTGAGTCCCTGGCGGCGTAGTGTGTTACTGATGGTAGGCTTTGTTACTTTGGTCCCAGCTCTCTGCAGGTCATTCACTAGGTCCCCCGTGTGGTTCTGGGATTTCTGCTCACCGTTCTTGTGATCATTTTGACCCCACGGGGTGAGATCTTGCGTGGAGCCCCAGATCAAGGAAGATTATCAGTGGTCTTGTATGTCTTCCATTTCCTAATAATTGCTCCCACAGTTGATTTCTTCAAACCAAGCTGCTTACCTATTGCAGATTCAGTCTTCCCAACCTGGTGCAGGTCTACAATTTTGTTTCTGGTGTCCTTTGACAGCTCTTTGGTCTTGGCCATAGTGGAGTTTGGAGTGTGACTGTTTGAGGTTGTGGACAGGTGTATTTTATACTGATAACAAGTTCAAACCGGTGCCATTAATACAGGTAATGAGTGGAGGACAGAGGAGCCTCTTAAAGAAGAAGTTACAGGTCTGTGAGAGCCAGAAATCTTGCTTGTTTGTATGTGACCAAATACTTATTTTCCACCATAATTTGCAAATAAATTCATTAAAAATCCCACAATGGGATTTTCTGGATTTCTTGTCTGCCATAGTTGAAGTGTACCTATGATGAAAATTACAGGCCTCTCTCATCTTTTTAAGTGAGAGAACTTGCACAATTGGAGGCTGACTAAATACTTTTTTTCCCCACTGTATATGTCTGTTACGTTTATGGTGGGTCAATTAAGGAAGACATCCTCTTCTGCAAACCACTAGAAACGAGGACAACAGCAGAGGATATTTTTAAAAGTACTGGACAGCTTTGACATCAAATTAACTTTGGTGGTCAAGAAGTGTTGGTGTCTATACTGATGTCGCAAAAGTCATGACAGGGAGACATAGTGGAGTGGTAACGCGCGTGCAAGCAGTTGCTCCCGACACCACTTGAGTACACTGCAGCATTCACCGAGAGGCTCTTGCTGCCAAGGGAATGCCTGACAGCTTGAAAGACGTTTTGGACACTACAGTGAAAATGGTTAACTTTGTTAAAACCTGTTTAGGATCACCGGACCACTAGCGGTCCTCCTACGACAACATCCAGTGAAATGCAGAGCGCCAAATTCAAAAAATAGTAATAATAAACATTCATGAAAATACAATTGTTGTACACCATTCAAAAGCTTAGAATCTTGGTAATCAAACCGCGTTGTCGGCGAAAGCAGAACATTTGATTATCTGAGGACAGCGCCCCACAATAACATATTATTCAAACCAGCACAGGCGTTACAAAATCAAATATAGCGATAAAATAAATCACTTACCTTTGAAGATATTCCTCTCTTTGCAATCACAAGGGTCCCAGGAACACAAAGAATGGTTGTATTGTTCGATAAAGTCCTTCTTTATATCCCAAAAAGTCAGTTTAGTTGGCGCCATGGAGTTCTGTAATCCAGTCGTTCAACATGCAGACAAAGAAATCCCCAAAGTACCGGTAAAGTTCGTCCAAACAAGTCAAACGATGTTTCTAATTCATCCTCAGGTTGTCAAATATCTAAATAAATGATCACATTTAAGATGGAGAATAGCCTGTTCAATAGGTAAGAAAAAGAATGAAAAGAGCTCACACAGTCACACGCGCAAAACAGTAGTGTCCGTTTCAACAGTCACTTGGAAGAACTTCTATTTCTTGTTAGTTTTTCAAAAAACAAGCCTGAAACCATGTCTAAAGACTGTTGACATCTGGTGGAAGCCATAGGAACTGCAATCTGGGAGCTAATTCCCTCTACAGAAAATAGCAAGTCAGTGGAAAAACTGTGACATCAAAATAAACCATTATCATTACTTGGGTTTTCGCCTGCCTTATCAGTTCTATTATACTCAGAGTGTTTTCTATCCAATACTACCAATTATATGCATATCCTAGCTTCTGTGCCTGAGTAATAGGCAGTTGACGTTGGGCACGTCAGACTCTCCGTACTTCCGAACACTGCCCTCTAGCCCGTAGAGGTTAAAGCAAGGCCCCTGAACTCTAGTGTATTTTCTGCACTATGCAATGATATAGGCAGCAACCATGTAACGCTTTTACAACATACAGAAGTGTGCTGGTTATCAAGGGGCAAAGCATTGACATTTTTATTTAATTTGAGACACGAGCTTAAAGTTTTCTTTACTGACCATCATTTTCACTTGTCTGACTGCTTGCATGATGACGAGTTTCTCATATGACTGGCCTATCGCCTGAATGATCTGAATCAAGGAATACAGGGACTCTCAGCAACTATATTCAATGTGCGGAACAAAATTGAGGCTATGATTAAGAAGTTGGAACTCTATTCTGTCTGCATTAACTGTAGGGGTTGCGTAACTGGTACCAGAGAAGTCAGGGGCAGGAGAGCAAAATTGGGTAATAAACTTTATTTATTTAACGGTTCAAACAATGGCCACAAAATAGCACGTAACGCACCAGTACATAAAGTGCACAAGCACTACAATGAACAATCCCACACAAAGACATGAGGGGGAACAGAGGGTTAAATAGAAAACATGTAATGAGGGAATTGAAATCAGGTGTGGAAAACACAGACAAAACAAATGGAAAATGAAAATAGGATCGGTGATGGCTAGAAGACCGGTGACGTCGACCGCTGAACACCACCCGAACAAGGAGAGGCACCGACTTTGGCGGAAGTCGTGACATTAACAAGGACAACAAACAGGTCTTTCAATCATTGTATTATTTTTTTGTGTGCAAATGAACTCAAGATTACGGAAAATGTCAAATGTGACATAGCGAAGCACCTGAGTGAGCTGGGTGCGCAATTACGCAGGTAACTTTCCTGAAGGGGATGACACAAACAACTGAATTCGTTATTCCTTTCATGCCCTGCCTCCAGTCAACTTACCGATATCTGAACAAGAGAACCTCATTGAAATTGCAACAAGCGGTTCTGTGAAAATTGAATTTAATTAGATTTCTGGATTGGGCTGCGCCCTGGGTATCCTGCCTTGGCAAATTGTGCTGTTAAGACGCGGATGCCCTTTGCAACCATGTATATATATGAGAGTGGATTCTCGTCCCTCACTAGTATGAAACTAAATACAGGCACAGACTGTGTGGGAAATTATTTAAGACTGAGACTCTATCCAATACAACCCAACATTGTAGAGTTATGTGCATCCATTCAAGCACACCCTTCACATTAACCTGTGGTGAGTTATTCACAATTTCCAATGAACAAGTAAGGTATATAACATGGTTTAACATGGTTAAATAAAGAACAAAATTATTTATTATTGTTATATTATTTTTGTGCCCTGGTCCTATAAGATCTCTTTGTCACTTCCCACGAGCCGGTTTGTGACAAAAACTCACACTCATTTTTATGTTTATTAAATGTATTGTATAGTGTGTGTGGCAGGCTTACAATGATGGCAAAAAACTAAATTTGAGAGTGCGCTGACCTTGGTGCTAGAGGGGGTACGCAGCTGGACGTTGAATGTTTGAAGGGGTACGGGACAATATCAGTTTGGGAACCACTGCTCTACAGCAATATAACAAAGAGCCAAGAACAAAAAGATATTCAAAAAATGTACAAATCCTTGAATCAACAGTCAGTCTATCCAAATCCTGTGGATACCTCAATTACAGAAGAATAATTATTGGAAAACTATGCACGCTCCAAACCAAAAAGGCCTGTGGTGCTGATGGTATTCAAATGAAATTGGCCATACCCAAACTCTTCAACATTATCCACACTGCAGGTACTTTTCACGATATGTGTAACCAAAGATTGATCACACCAATCTATAAAAATTTAGACAAATTTAACGCAAATAATTACAGAGAAATGTACGTTAACAGCAACTTGCGGAAGATTCTCTGCAGTATTATAAATAGCAGACTACATAATTTCCTTGATGAACACAACGTCCTGAGCAGAAGCTAGATTGGATTGTTTAAAATTTTTCGTACAACAGACCACATTTACACTCTCCACACTCTAATTGACAAGCAAGTAAACCAAAACAATGGCAAAATCTACTCGTGTTTTGTAGACTTCAAGAAAGCATTTGATTCAATTTGGCACAAAGGTCTTTTTATAGACTAATAGGAAGTGGTATTGGAGGGAAAACATATGATGTTATTAAATCAATGTACACTAAAAACAAATGTGCGGTTAAAATTGGCAACAAGCAAACAGACTTCTTCTCTTAGGGACGGGGAGTGAAACATGGCTGTCCAAATAGTCCAACACTGTTTAACATCTACATTAATGAATTGGCAAAAACATTACAAGAATCTGCAGCACCTGGTCTCACCCTACACAACACTGAAATCAAGTGTCTACTGTGCGCAGATTACCTGGTGCTACTGTCTCCCATTAAGGAGGAGTTACAGCAGCATCTAGATCATCTGCACAGGTTCTGTCAGACCTGGGCTCTGACCGCTAATCACAGGTTCTGTCAGACCTGGGCTCTGACTGTTAATAAAAAAAAAAACGAATATACTGATATTCCAAAAAAGGTCCGGAAATCAGGCTGACCACTGTGACTAGGTAGAAACTCAGTGAGCACAGTCTAGCTATAGAGACCGGTCGTCACAGGCAAACCTGGCTGCCCAGAGAGGACAGGCTGTGCTCACTCTGCTCCAGGGGAGAGGTAGAGACAGAGCTGCATTTCCAGTTACACTGTGACAAATACTAAGATAATATTTCTTTCACAAAATGATAATTTGAAACAATAAAATATGAAGAAAAAATCTAATATTTATTGGGTGAAAAGCCTAAATGTGTCCTTCTGCCACAACCTGAGGGACAGCCAGTAAAAAGTGCAATGTAATGTCAATAATATTTCAGATTTAGTTTTGTTTTGGCTTTTATACCATGTCATGTGTCTTCTCAGTCTTGTTGAGACTGGTCTACTACCATTGCTTTAATGTATTGTGGTTCTCAGTAATATTGTTGTTGTAGTTGCTGTTAATGGTAACCCCATGTCCACTACTACTATTATTATTGCTGTTGGTCCCACAATTTTTGTTGTATACAAAAATGTATACTTTGAAAATGTAAGTAATTTAACTTTCCATGTAAATAAAGTCAATGATTTGAGAGAGAGCATGGGTCATATTTATCAGCAAGATTTTAAAAAGGTATTTCACCCTGAAACCAGCCAGGGAACCTTTAAAAGCTGCTGTCATAGGAGATCTTGATGGCCGCTCTCTGAAAGCTAGATTTCGTCTGGTCTCCCTCTCTTCCTCAGAACAAGACAGAAAGGGAGGCAGGTAGGAAGAGTAGAAGGGCAGCCAGTTGCCCAGGCTACAAACCCTGGTTTTAGTCATACTGTGACTGTCATCTCCAGACAATTTATATACAGTACACTAGGACATGATGGTTCTATCCCTATCAAGCAGAGAAGAGAAAAACACTGCCCTCTGCCCGGAAACGAACACATCGTTTTACAGTGGAAGACCTCAGCTACTAACACAAGTCAACAGCGTCAAACAAATTTCTCCTCTTCCGTTCTTTTCTCTCTCTCTCCACTGGCGGTTCTGGGGGGGAGGGGGCCAGGGGGCAGTGCCCCTGTGACAACAATTTTGGACCCCCTTGTGGCCCCCCTAAATGTGGAGTATGAAATCATTTTTGCATAACTAATTTTCGCTATCGTTCTTTTTTTACATCCGTTATTAGACAGTGGCAACGTGGAACACTAATTAAACACACACATTTACTAGAGGGACATGGTCTTTTGCCTACTAATGCCTGCAATGAAGTGAAGAAAACAATATGACAACAATAACGTCTAATGTAACTGGCCCCTCTAACAGTACAACTGGCCCCAGCTTGGCCCCCCCAGTTGAAAGGGTCTAGAACCTCCACTGTCTCTCTCTCTCTGGCTGCTGTGATGGCACACTGTGGTATTTCACCAAATAGATATGGGAATTTATCAAAATTGGATTTTGTTTCCAATTCTTTGTGGGTCTGTGTAATCTGAGGGAAATAAGTGTATTTAATATGGTCATACATGTGTGCAACTTAGTTTCCACCTCATTTTGTGAGCAGTGTGCAAATAGGCAGTCTTCTCTTGAGAGTTCCAGGTCTACCTACAGCAGCCTCTCTCAATAGCATAGTCAACACTTTCCTTAATTTTGGGTCAGTCACAGTGGTCAGGTTTTCTGCCACTGTGTACTCTCTGTTTAGGGCCAAATAACATTCCAGTTTGCTGTTTTTTGGTAAATTATTTTTTATGTGTCAAGTAATTATCTTTTTGTTTTCTCATTATTTGGTTGGGTCTAATTGTGTTGCTGTCCTGGGGCTCTCTAGGGTCTGTTTGTGTGAACAGAGCCCCAGGACCAGCTTGCTTAGGGGGCTCTTCTCCAGGTTTATTTCTCTGTAGGTGATGGCTTTGTTATGGAAGGTTTGGGAATCGCTTCCTTTTAGGTGGTTGTAGATTTTAACGTCTCTTTTCTGGATTTTTATAATTAGCGGGTTTCGGCCTAATTCTGCTCGGCATGCGTTATTTGGTGTTTTACGTTGGGTACGTAGGATATTTTTGCAGAATTCTGCATGCAGAGTCTCAATTTGGTGTCTGTTCCATTTTGTGAATTCTTGGTTGGTGAGCGGACCCCAGACCTCACAACCATAAAGGGCAATGGGTTCTTTGACTGATTCAAGCATTTTTTAGCAAGATGCTAATTGGTATGTCAAATGTTATTTTCCTTTTGATGGTATAGAAAGCCCTTCTTGCCTTGTCTCAGATCGTTCACAGCTTTGTGGAAGTTACCTGTGGTGCTGATGTTTAGGCCGAGGTATGTATAGTTTGTGTGCTCTATGGCAACTGTGTCTACATTGAATTTGTATTCGTGGTCCTGGGAACTGGACCTTTTTTGGAACGCCATTATTTCTTGTCTTACTGAGATATACTGTCAGGGCCCAGGTTTGACGGAATCTGTGCAGAATATCTAGGTGCTGCTGTAGGCCCTCCTTGGTTGTGGACAGAGGCAACAGATCATCAGCAAACAGCAGACATTTGACTTCAGCTTCTAGTAGGGTGAGGCCGGGTGCTGCAGACTGTTCGGGTGCCCACGACAATTCCTTGATATATACTATATGTTGAAGAGGGTGGGACTTAAGCCGCATCCCTGTCTCACCCCACGGCCTTCGGAAAGAAATGTACACAAACAACTGCACACTTGTTGTTTGTGTACGCAGATGTTTCTCTCTCTCTCTCTCTCTCTCTCTCTCTCTCTCTCTCTCTCTCTCTCTCTCTCAGAGGCTGGTTGATGTTGAATGGCTCCAAGCCTCCTTCTTTACCAACCAACCATGCGCTCAAATCCAGCTGCAACCCAATGAACGAAATAGGCTGCAAAAGCTTGTTCTTAGGTAGACAATGTTCCTGCTCACTGTGTTTCGGTCATTAACTTTTGATTAGCAACATGAATTCACTGTTACAGACAGCTGATCAGTATCACACCACTGACTGAGACAATCACTGTGTTACAGACAGCTCATCAGTATCACACCACTGACTGAGACAATCACTGTGTTACAGACAGCTCATCAGTATCACACCACTGACTGAGACAATCACTGTGTTACAGACAGCTGATCAGTATCACATCACTGACTGAGACAATCACTGTGTTACAGACAGCTCATCAGTATCACACCACTGACTGAGACAATCACAATAATGTATCAAAAGCCATCAGCACAGAGGATAGAGAGAATTAGAAGAAACCATTTTAGAGCAATCGCTTCCTCCCTCCTCTATAAGCTGTGGTGATTGGCTGTAGCAGCCAGCCGCTGGCTGCATTAAAAATGGCACACTATTCCCTTTACAGTGCACTACTCTTGACCAGGGCCCATAAGGCCCATAAGGCTAAGTCAAAAGTAGTGCACTATGTAGCAAAAAGGGTGCCATTAGGAATGTATCCACTGTCTGTTCTGTTCTGTATCATGTTATGCAGCTACCCAGTCACGTGACTCGTTCTGTTGTGTAGCATGTCATGCAGCTACCATGTGACTTGTTCTGTTCTGTAGCATGTCATGCAGCTACCATGTGACTTGTTCTTTTCTGTAGCATGTCATGCAGCTACCATGTGACTCGTTCTATTCTGTAGCATGTCTACAGCTACCATGTGACTCGTTCTGTTCTGAAGCATGCCATGCTGCTACCATGTGACTCGTTCTGTTCTGTAGCATGTCATGCAGCTACCATGTGACTTGTTCTGTTCTCTAGCATGTCATGCAGCTACCATGTGACTCATTCTGTCATGCAGCTACCATGTGACTCGTTCTGTTCTGTAGCATGTCATGCAGCTACCATGTGACTTGTTCTGTTCTCTAGCATGTCATGCAGCTACCATGTGACTCATTCTGTCATGCAGCTACCATGTGCCTCGTTCTGTTCTGTAGCATGTCATGCAGCTACCATGTGACTCGTTCTTTTCTGTAGCATGTTAAGCAGCTACCCAGCCATGTGACTCTTTGGATTTGTCTAAATATTTGGACCCTGGTAAAGAGTAGTTCACTATTAAGGGACTAGGGTGCCATTTGGGACACATATTCTCAGTTGATACTGGGGATGATATCAAACTCATTATTCTGCTCAATTCAACCAGTATTCAACTCTCCCATGCTGATAAGACAAACAGAACAAAAGCTGAGAATCACAGTGAAAAGAGGCTGAGACTTTTGTCGGATAGGAAAATGTGCTGGTCCTTGCTGATTTTCACTATGACACAATAAACTATTTTAGCCTGAACTTAAATAGAATTCCTTTAAAATACTTCCCAAAGCTCGAGAATACTGTTGTTCCTGTTTGTGTATCTTGCTGGGAACCTGTGGATTCTTGGGAATCAATGGAATACACCGGAACCATGCAACGGAATATTGCCATACTGTGTTTTAACTACACTTTATGTTTTGTATTGTACTGTTGTCTGTGTCACATCTGTACTAGTCCCCATGTTATATTGTAAGCAATTCATTTAAAGTGGCCTCATTTTTATTCCCTTCCAACAATACAGTTAATGCATTTTTTGAAAAGCAAGGTGTTTAAATCCCTAGACACATACAAAAAACACTTGCAAGCATGTCTGTGCACACACACCCTGCTGTAAGAATGTCCTTGTGATCCTCTCTCTCTCTCTCTCTCTCAAAAGCAAGGGCTTTGAGCCCTTCTAAATACACAGATGCAGGTCTATGAAGGAGAGGATATTCTCTATACTAATTCTTCAACATGGTGGTTGAGAATGACCCTGTATCTATCAACTGATTGCACATAGGGCCTACTTTGAGTTAAATGCATCATGTAATGTGTGCAGCAGCCGTGTGCTTCCTGGCTGTGTGTGTGGAGCACAGGGGAATATCTCCTCTCTCATCTCTCTGTCTGTGTGTTCTACTGAGCCACTCTAAACAACCACAAGCAGGAGTTTACCCCCTAAGGAGAAAATAAGAGGGCCAATAGAGCTTTACACACACACACACACACACACACACACACACACACACACACACACACACACACACACACACACACACACACACACACACACACACACACACACACACACACACACACACACACACACACACACACACACAGGTGGTATGTTGAAAGTAAATAGTTCCCAAGGACATTGAGAAAATATGTGGACGTGGATGTATTGTATTGTTTACCTCGTAATGTTATAAAGGCTACAATCGAATATCATGAGAATTGTGTTGAAAAATGTAACATTGGCAATAGTGTACTACAATATTTGCTTCTTACTGAATGGCTGTTAAGCACTTACAGTACACGTGCTGTCTGCAATTCTTCACAAGCAATTCTGAGTATGTCTGAGAACGAATATAGTTGAGAATGTCTGAGCATAGTTTCATTCAGACATCTATGCTGATACCTACGTTGCTGATACCTACCGTGTGTGTTCGTTTCTCATGGGGGACCAGTATGAAAAAGCACGGAAATGTATGTACTCACTACAGTAAGTAGTTCTGGATAAGAGTGTCTGCAAAACGACTAAAACCAGACAGTCCACATGTTGAGGTTAGCTCTAAGGTCTAGACATCAATCCAATCATGAAATAATAAAACACACAACCTTGAATAAATTCATACAAACGTCCTCCATTTTACCAGGAAAAGGTTACTCATATTGCCAATTTGGGCTCTCGAGTGGCGCAGCGGTCTAAAGCACTGCATCTCAGTGTAAGAGGCGTCACTACAGTCCCTGGTTCGTATCCAGGCTGTATCACATCCGGCCGTGATTGGGAGTCCCATAGGGTGGGGCACAATTGGCCCATCATCGTCCGGGTTTGGCCGGGGTAGGCCGTCATTGTAAATAAGAATTTGCTCTTAACTGACTTGCCTACTTCAATAAAGGTTAAATAAAAAATAAGGGACAAGACCTACTTAAACAATCCTAGCTTCAAAATGTAACTGAGATGACCTACTATTTCCACAGTACCATTCTGATCCAACCCGTACCATTCTGATCCAACTCTCTCTCTCTCTCAGAGGCTTTATTGGCATGGAAAACATATGTTTACATTGCCAAAGCAAGTGAAGGAGATAACAAACAAAAGTGAAATAAACAGTCAAAAATGTACAGTAAACATTACACTCACAAAACTTTCAAAAGAATACATTTCAAATGTCATTTTATGTCAATATACAGTGTTGTAACGATGTGCAAATAGATAAAGTACAAAAGGGAAAATAAATAAACATAAATATAGGTTGTATTTACAATGGTGTTTGTTCTTCACTGGTTGCTCTTTTCTCGTGGCAACAAGTCACAAATAAACTTATTTTGGGTGAAATACCAGTGTATAAAAATTGGATCTGTTTTCAAATACTTTGTGGGTCTGTGTAATCTGAGGAAAATATGTGTCTCTAATATGGTCATACATTTGGCAGCTGAGTCTGAACATATTCAAAGGTTTCTTTAAAATTTGGGGTCAGTCACAGTGGTCAGGTATTCCGCCACAGTAGCATTCTTGTTTGCTCAGTTTTTTTGTAAATTCTTTCCAATGTGTCAAGTAATGATCTTTTTGCTTTATCATGATTTGGTTGGGTCTAATTGTGTTGCTGTCCTGGGGCTCTGTGGGGTGTGTTTGTGTTTGTGAACAAAGCCGAAGAACCAGCTTGCTTAGGGGACTATTCTCTAGGTAAATTTCTCTGTAGGTGATGGCTTTGTTATGGAAGGTTCGGGAATCGCATCCTTTTAGGTGGTTGTAGAATATAACAGCTCTTTACTGGATTTTGATAATTAGCGGGTATCGGCTGGATGCATTATTTGGTATTTTACATTGTACATGGAGGATATTTTTAGTGTTTGTCCCATTTTGTGAATTCTTGGTTGGTGTGCGGACCCCAGACCTCACAACCATAAAGGGCAATGGGTTCTATAACTGATTCAAATATTTTTATCCAGATCCTAATTGGTATGTCGAATAAAATTTTCCTTTTGATGGCATAGAAGGCTCTTCTTGCCTTGTCTCTCAGATCATTCACAGCTTTGTGGAAGTTACCTTTGGCACTGATGTTTAGGCCAATGCGTGTTTAGTTTTTTTTGTGCTTTCGGGCAACGGTGTCTAGATGGAATTTGTATTCGTGTTCCTGACAACTGGACCTTTTTTGGAAAACCATTATTTTTGTCTTACTGAGATTTACTGTCAGGGATCAGGTCTGACAGAAGATCTAGGTGCTGGAGTAGGCAGAATCACCAGCAAACATTAGATATTTGACTTCAGATTCTAGTAGGGTGAGGCCGGGTGCAGACTGTTCTAGTGCCCTCTCCAATTTGTTGATAGATATATGTTGAAGAGGGTGGGGCATAAGCTGCATCCCTGTCTCACCCCCCCAGCCCTGTGGAAAGAAATGTGTGTTTTTGCCAATTTTTGTTTGTGTACATTTATAATGTTGTATGTTTTTCCCCTAACACCACTTTCCATCAATTTGTATAGCAGACCCTCATGCCAAATTTAGTCAAAAGATTTTTTGAAATCAACAAAGCATGAGAAGACTTTGCCTTTGTTTTGACATTTGCTCAGTACATTGTTTTCGCAGAGGAAATGTGCGAGTCTGCTGTTAACGCAATAGTGAAGAGTCTCTCTCTCTCTCTCTCTCTCTCTCTCTCTCTCCGCAAAACACCAGTCTCAACGTCAACAATGAAGAGGCGACTCTGGGATGCTGGTCTTCTAGGCAGAGTTGCAAAGAAAAAGCCATATCTCAGACTGGTCAATAAAAATAAAAGATTAAGATGGGCAAAAGAACACAGCCACTGGACAGATTTATTGCTTCTTTAATCAGAACAACGGTTTTCAGCTGTGCTAACATAATTGCAAAAGGGTTTTCTAATGATCAATTAGCCTTTTAAAATGCTAAACTTGGATTAGCTAACACAACGTGCCATTGGAACACAGGAGTGATGGTTGCTGATAATGGGCCTCTGTACGGCTTTGTAGATATTCCATAAAAAGCTACAATAGTCATTTACAACATTAACAATGTCTACACTGTATTTCGGATCAATTTGATGTTATTTTAATGGACAAAAAAAATATTTTCTTTATAAAAACAAGTAAATGTCTAAATGACCCCAAACTTTTGAACGGTAGTGTGTATGATAAATATTACATCACATGACCAAAAGTATGTCGACACCTGCTTGTATAACATATGATTCCAAAATCAAGGGAATTAATATGGAATTGCTGCTATAACAGCCTCCACTCTTCTGGGAAGGCTTTCCACTAGATGTTTGAACTTGCTTTCATTCAGCCACAAGAGTATTAGTGAGGTTGGGCACTGAAGTTGGGCGATTAGGCCTGGCTCGCAGTCAGTGTTCCAATTCATCCCAAAGGTGTTCAATGGGGTTGAGGTAAGGGCTCTTTGCAGACCAGGCAAGTTCTTCCACACCGATCTCGACAAACCATTTCTGTATAGACCTCGCTTTTATGCACGGGGGTATTGTCATGCTGAAACAGGAAATGGCCTTCCCCAAACTGTTGCCACAAAGTTAAAAGCACAGAATAATCTAGAATGTCATTGTATGCTGTAGCATTAAGATGTCCCTGGGCCTAGCCTGTACCACAAAAAACAACCCCAGACACTATGTATAGGGCCAGCTAGGGTTCCTCTGGCAACCGCCAAACACAGATTTGAATGGCGCATGTCCAATGGCGGCGAGCTTTACACCACTCCAACCAACGCATGGCATTGCGCATGTTGATCTTAGGTTTGTCTGCCGCTGACGGGCCATGGAAACCCATTTCATGAAGCTCCAGATGAACAGTTTTTGTACTGAAGTTGCTTTAAGAGACAGTTTGGAACTTGTTAGTGTGTTGAAACCGAGGACAGACGATTTTTATGCGCTACGCGCTTCAACACTCGCCGATCTCGTTCTGTGAACTTACGTGGCCTACCACTTCGCAGCTGAGCCATTGTTGCTCCTAGGCTTTTCCACTTCACAATAACAGCACTTACAGTTGACCAGGGCAGCTCTCGCAGGGCAGAAATTTGATGGAAAGGTGGCATCATATGACAGTGCCATGTGGAAAGTCACTGAGCTCGATTTTATATACCTGTCAGCAATTTGTGTGGCTGAAATAGCCGAATCCACTAATTTGAAGGGGTGTCCACATACTTCTGTGTATGTAGTGTATCTCCAACTGATTCTCCACTGGGCTGGGACTAATGCCTGATCTGGGCCTTGTCAGAGAGACTATGGAACAATCCAACACAGTGGAGAGAGAGAGAGAGAAAGAGAGAGAGAGAGACTTGCAGAGAGGACAGACAGAGGGAGAGCCAGAAAGAGGAGAGAAATAAAGAGGCAGGGGGGAAAGTGAAAACGAGTGAACGAGTGAGGCAGAAAGAGGAGAGTCTCAGTGGGATCTGGCGTCCTCCTCCTCCTCCTCTGAAACTCTCACTTCATTAAAGGGCTACTTACCTGATTAATGAGGCTAATTTAACACCAGCACTGCTCAGTGGGTAGTAAAGTGCCTGTTTGTCAGCAACCCAACACCAAGCTATGAACGCCGCCATCAAACCAGCCTCCCCCGCCCTCTTTTCCTTCTCCTTCTCTTCTAAAAACAGCCTCCCTCCATCTGCCTCCCCCTCCACCTTCTCCTTCTCTTCTAAAAACAGCCTCTGCCTCCCCCTCCACCTTCTCCTTCTCTTCTCAAACCAGCCTCCCTCCATCTGCCTCCCCCTCCACCTTCTCTTCTAAAAACAGCCTCTGCCTCCCCCTCCACCTTCTCCTTCTCTTCTCAAACCAGCCTCCCTCCATCTGCCTCTCCCTCCACCTTCTCCTTCTCTTCTAAAAACAGCCTCTGCCTCCCCCTCCACCTTCTCCTTCTCTTCTCAAACCAGCCTCCCTCCATCTGCCTCTCCTTCCTCTTCTCTTCTCAAATTACCGATATCAAACAGATACAATGTATCTCGTCTCGTCTCCTCTCCTACCATCTCCTACAGCGGCATCATGCACCCTAAAAATCTGATGGGGCACAAAGTACGTGACGATGGCTGGGGGCTGGTCCTGAGGGGTTAGTCCCATTGTATTTTTAAAACACCTAAAACAGCTGTTTCCTGCCAATTAGAGCCATAATCAGCATGCTTAGTTCTATGTACAAAATGTATAATCTAGTTTTCTGCTTATCTAAGCATAACTCTTGAGCTGTCTGTATCCTCCTGACTGACGGTTCTTTTTGAAAGAAACTAAATATGCTTCTCTAAATATGCTTCTCTGCATCTCTGCTAAAATCTGGGTAAAAGATTGAAAGGAATGTGAGTCTTATTCAGTACATTCAGTTATTGCTTTCTTTTCTAAAGTCTACTAACCTAGCCAGCAGGCATGCCAGCTATGATACAGGTAACTGCCAAAAATAATGGAAACACTTGAGTAAATGAGGGTTAACAAACTATATTGAAAGCAGGTGCTTCCACACAGGTGTGTTTCCTGAGTTAATTAAGAAATGACCATCCAATCATGCTTAGGGTCATGTAAAAAATGCTGGGCAAGACATTATTTTGGACATACTAGTTATGCTCCCCATAGGATGATCATGCCCCCCATCCAAGTGGCCAATTAATGGTTTCGTAAACCATATGCCATGGCCGTCTCAGTCACCCAATTGAAGATTCATGGGAAATACTAGGACAGCGTTGTCAACCACCACCATCAACAACATTTCTCGTGGAAGAATGGTGTTGCATCCCTCCAATAGACTTCCCGACACTTGTAGAATCTATGCCAAGGTGCATTGATGCTGTTCTGGCTCGTGGTGGCCCAACGCCCTAAGTATTTTTCTTTACTTCTGAATCAGAATCCCCAACAGAAGCTAGCCAGCTAACTAGCTACTAGCTAGTAGTCAGCTAAGCACTGCTAGCGGTCATCAGCTAACATTTAGCTCAGAAAACTCTCGCCAGTTTGCACAACGCAATTCAAACCAGAGCATACCAGACCTATTTTCTCTCCATATCCCCGGATTCCCCCCGCACGCTCTGAATCTTCTCACCGGGATCATCGCAGCTAGCTAGCTGCATTCCGAGTGCCTACGCCTGGCTAACATCTCTGTCCTGAAGCAAACACCAATTAGCCTGGAGCTATCTCATGCTAGGCCCATCTGCCGGCGAGCTGAAGAGGTACATCAGCCACTCCTGGGCTACAATACCTGGACCACTTTTACTGCAGGTACGAAGCCCCGTCGATCCTTCACGACTGGACTACTGACATAATCTGCCCGAGGGGGTTATTCAACTGGCCCCTCTGTCGCGACGTCCCCTGAATGGCCACCTGCTATCCGCAGCCCGCTAGCTGTTTAGAGCATATCGGACTGTTAGCTGAATTTCTTGGGCCACTATACCTATTTTGCCAATTGGACTGGACCCCTTTACCACACGGAACCCTACTAATCCATCACAACTGATAAGGAGGCTCCGCACAAGGAGGCAAAAACAGACTTCCTCCATCGCGACGTCCCTCTAAGGCCCTTCTGCTAGCTTGCTAGCCCCGGCCCGTTAGCTGTCTGAATCGCCGTGTCTCCAGCCAGCCTCACTACTCACTGGACCCCTATGTTCACTCGGCTACGCATGCCTCTCCCTAATGTCAATATGCCTTGTCCATTGCTGTTCTGGTTAGTGATTATTGTCTTATTTCACTGTAGAGCCTCTAGCCCTGCTCAATATGCCTTAGCCAACCCTTCAGTTCCACCCCCCACACACACGGTGACATCACCTGGTGTAAATTATGTTTCTAGAGACAATATCTCTCATCATCACTCAATGCCTAGGTTTACCTCTACCGTATTCACATCCTACCATACCTTCGTCTGTACGTTATGCCTTGAATCTATTCTATCGCGCCCAGAAACCTGCTCATTTACTCTCTGTTCCGAAAGTACTAGACGACCAGTTCTTATAGCCTTTAGCCGTACCCTTATTCTACTCCTCCTCTGTTCCTCTGGTGATGTAGAGGTTAATCCAGGCCCTGCAGTGCCTAGCTTCACTCCCATTCCCAAGGTGCGCTCATTTGTTGACTTCTGTAACCGTAAAAGCCTTGGTTTCATGCGTGTTAACATTAGAAGGCTCCTCCCTACGTTTGTTTTATTCACTGCTTTAGCACTCTGCCAACCCGGATGTCCTAGCCGTGTCTGAATCCTGGCTTAGGAAGGCCACCAAAAACCCAGAAATGTCCATCCCTAACTATAACATTTTCCGACAAGATAGAACTGCCAAAGGGGGCGGTGTTGCAATCTACTGCAGAGATAGCCTGCAAAGTTCTGTCTTACTATCCAGGTCTGTACCCAAACAATTCGAGCTTCTACTTTTAAAAATCCACCTTCCCAGAAAAAAGTCTCTCACCATATGCTATAGACCCCAGCTGTGCCCTGGACACCATATGTGAATTGATTGCCCCCCATCTATCTTCAGAGCTTGTGCTGCTAGGTGACCTAAACTGGGACATGCTTAACACCCCAGCCATCCTACAATCTAAGCTTGATGCCCTCAATCTCACACAAATGATCAATGAACCCACCAGGTACCACCACAAATCCGTAAACACGGGCACCCTCATAGATATCATCCTAACCTACTTGCCCTCCAAATACACCTCTGCAGTTTTCAACCAAGATCTCAGGGCTCACTGCCTCATTGCCTGCATCCGTAATGGGTCTGCGGTCAAACGACCACCCCTCATCAATGTCAAACGCTCCCGAAAACACTTCAGCGAGCAGGCCTTTCTAATCGACCTGGCCTGGGTATCCTGGAAGAATATTGATCTCATCCCGTCAGTAGAGGATGCCTGGTTATTTTTTTAAAGTGCCTTCCTCGCCATCTTAAATAAGCATGCCCCTTTCAATTTCTTTTTAACCAGGAACAGACATAGCCCTTGGTTCTCTCCAGACCTGACTGACCTTGACCAGCACAAAAACATCATGTGGCGTTCTGCATTAGCATCGAATAGCCCCCGTGATATGCAACTTTTCAGGGAAGTTAGGAACCAATATACACAGGCAGTTAGGAAAGCTAAAGCTAGCTTTTTCAAGCAGAAATTTGCATCCTGTAGCACAAACTCAAAAAAGTTATGGGACACTGTAAAGTCCATAGAGAATAAGAGCACCTCCTCCCAGCTGCCTACTGCACTGAGGCTAGGAAACACTGTCACCATCGATAAATCCACTATAACAGAATTTCAATAAGCATTTTTCTACGGCTGGCCATGCTTTCCACCTGACTACCCCTACCCCGGTCAACAGCCCTGCACCCCCCCACAGCAACTCGCCCAAGCCTCCCCCATTTCTCCTTCACCCAAATCCAGATAGCTGATGTTCTGAAAGAGCTGCAAAATCTGGAACCCTACAGATCAGCCAGGCTAGACAATCTGGACCCTCTCTTTCTAAAATGATTTGCCGAAATTGTTGCAACCCCTATTACTAGCCTGTTCAACCTCTCTTTCGTATTGTCTGAGATCAAAAGGGGGGACACTCTAGACCCAAACTGCTACAGACCTATATCTATCCTACCCTGACTTTCTAAGGTCTTCGAAAGCAAAGTTAACAAACAGATTACCAACCATTTCGGAATCCCACCGTACATTCTCCGCTATGCAATCTGGTTTCAGAGCTGGTCATGGGTGCACCTCAGCCACGCTCAAGGTCCTAAAAGATATCATAACCCCCATCGATAAGAGACATTACTGTGCAGCCGTGTTCATCGACCTGGCCAAGGCTTTCGACTCTGTCAATCACCACAATCTTATTGGCAGACTCAACGACCTTGGTTTCTCAAACAATTGCATCGCCTGGTTCACCAACTACTTCTCTGATAGAGTTCAGTGTGTCAAATCGGAGGGCTTGTTGTCCGGACCTCTGGTAGTCTCTATGGGGGTGCCACAGGGTTCAATTCTTGGGCCGACTCTCTTCTCTGTATACATCATCGCTCTTGCTGCTGGTGATTCTCTGATCCACCTCTCCCCAGACGACACCATTCTGTATACTTCTGGCCCTTCTTTGGACACTGTGTTAACTAACCTCCAGACAAGCTTCAATGCCATACAACACTCCTTCCGTGGCCTCCAACTGCTCTTAAACGCTAGTAAAACTAAATGCATGCTCTTCAACCGATCGTTGCCTGCACCTGCCCGCCAATCCAGCATCACTACTCTGGACGGTTCTGACTTAGAATATGTGGACAACTACAAATACCTAGGTGTCTGGTTAGACTGTAAACTCTCCTTCCAGACTTACATTAAGCATCTCCAATCCAAAGTTAAATCTAGAATCGGCTTCTTATTACGCAACAAAGCATTCTTCACTCATGCTGCCAAACATACCTTCGTAAAACTGACCATCCTACCGATCCTTGACTTTGGCGATGTCATTTACAAAATAGCCTCCAACACTCAACAAATTGGATGCAGTCTATCACAGTGCCATCCGTTTTGTCACCAAAGCCCCATATACTCCCCTCCACTGCGACCTGTATGCTCTCGTTGGCTGGCCCTCGCTTCATACTCATCGTCAAACCCACTGGCTCCAGGTCATCTACAAGTCTTTGCTAGGTAAAGCCCGGCCTTATCTCAGCTCACTGGTCACCATAGCAGCACCCACCCGTAGCACACGCTCCAGCAGCTATATCTCACTGGTCAGCCCCAAAGCCAATTCCTCCTTTGGCCGCCTTTCCTTCCAGTTCTCTGCTGCCAATGACTGGAACGAATTGCAAAAATCCCTGAAGCTGGAGACTCATATCTCCCTCACTAGCTTTAAACACCAGCTGTCAGAGCAGCTCACAGATCACTGCACCTGTACATAGCCCATCTTTAAATAGCCCATCCAACTGCCTCATCCCCATACTCCTTTGCACCCCAGTATCTCTACTTGCACATTCATCTTCTGCACTGCTACCATACCAGTGTTTAAATGCTATATTGTAATTACTTCGCCACCATGGCCTATTTATTGCCGTATACCTCCCTCATTTACACACACTGTATATAGACTTTTTTTTCTACAGTATTATTGACTGTATGTTTGTTCATTCCATGTGTAACTCTAAGTTGTTATATGTGTCGAACTGCTTTGCTTTATCTTGGCCAGGTCGCAGTATATTTCCAGCAAGCCAGCAAAGTATGGCATCAAGATATGGGTGGCCTGTGATGCACTAGCCTAGCTCGTTAAATAAAGGTGAAATAAATATAAAATAAAATAAATTACCACACCTTATGTTTCCTTTCATTTGGCCTGTAGTTAGACAATCTAGCTACTCTAACTTGATTGATAGCCTGAAATAGCTTCTTGGTAGCTAGTTATGAGGTTGGGAGATTGGGAACCTATCTGGGCTAGCTAAAACCAATTTCATTAAATTGCTAGGTGTCTAGTAGTATTACAGAGAAACAACAACAACCCTCGACATTTTTTAAACAAGACAAATCTGAGGGGGCACATCCCTTCTCCTCTCCTCTCTCTCCTCTCCTCTCCTCCCCCTCTCCTCTCCTTCCCTCTCCTCTCCTCCCCTCTCCTTTCCTCCCCTTCTCCTCTCCTCCCCTCTCCTCTCCTCCCCTCTCCTTTCCTCCCCCTCTCCCTCTCTCTCCTCCTCCTCTCCTCCTCTCTCTCCTTCTCTTCTCTCTCTCCTCCCCCTCTCTCTCTCCTCCCTTCTCCTCTCCTCCCCTCCTCCTCTCTCCTCCTCTCCTCCTCTCTCCTCTCCTCTCCTCCTCCTCTCCCTCCTCTCTCCTCTCCTCTCTCTCTCCCTTCTCCTCTCCTCCCTCTCTCCTCTCCTCTCCTCCTCTCCCTCTCCTCTCCTCCTCTCCTCTCCTCTCCTCCTCTCCTCTCCTCTCTCCTCCTCTCCTCTCCTCTCCTCTCCCCTCTCCTTTCCTCCCCTCTCCTCTCCTCCCTCTCCCTCTCTCTCCTCCTCCTCTCCTCCCCCTCTCCTCTCCTTCTCTCTCCCCTTCTCTCCTCCCCTCTCTTCTCCTCCCCTCTCCTCTCCTCCCCTCTCCTCTCCTTCTCCTCTCCTCCCCTCCTCCTCCCCTTCTCCTCTCCTCCTCCTCCCCTCCTCCCTTCTCCTCTCCTCCCCCTCTCCTCTCTCTCCTCCCCTTCTCCTCTCCTCCCCTCTCTCTCCTCCCCTTCTCCTCCCCTCTCTCCTCTCCTCCCCTTTCCTCTCCTCCCTTCTCCTCTCCCTCTCCTCTCCTCTCCTCCCTCTCCTCTCCCTCTCCTCCCTCCTCCCCTCTCCTCTCCTCCTCCCCTCTCCTCTCCTCCCCCTCTCCTCCCCTTCTCCTCTCCTCCTCCCTCTCCTCTCCTCCCTCCCTTCTCCTCTCCTCTCCTCCCTCTCTCCTCTCCTCTCCTCCTCCCCTTCCCCTCTCCTTCCCTTCTCCTCTCCCTCTCCTCTCCTCCCCTTCTCCTCTCCTCTCCCTCTCCTCTCCTCCCCTCTCCTCTCCTCCTCCTCCTCTCCCTCTCCTCCCCTCTCCTCCCCCTCTCCTCTCCTCTTCTCTTTTCAAATTACATTTATAAAACAGACCCAGGCCTATCAAGGCTGAAAGACCATACATTTTAAAACCTCCTGCTTATGGCTTAGTACAAACAAAAACACACATGGAATATTGTATCAGAAAAATCACACAACAACATTTCGATCAAAACAGTAACCCTAGTTACAGAATGAGCTTTAATAAATACTATGTAGACAATATTCTATCTGTCTAGAGAGGCAGAAAAGACCCAGAAAAGAAAACCCTATATTCACAGTCTGTCCTCTGCAGTCTAACAAGTCCTCACCTCTATCTAGTGGCAGCACGGACCCAGAGCAGCCCCATTAAAATGCAGACATGGAGGGTTGGCAGGTCACTGCCCCAGGTCACAGCCCTGTCGAGAGGAGACTTGTCTGGGCCGGGGCCTGGGGAGCATGCACCTGCCTGGATGGAGCTGCAGCTCTGACACACACACACACACACACACCTTGGCAGCAGAGATACACACACTGGCTGACACACACACAAACACACAGTGGGCAAACATTTACACACAAACACACTAACACACTAACACGCACATACACACACTGACTGACAGCAAACAGGCACACACACAGGCATGCACATGTTCACGCAGGAGACACACACAGTCACACAACACACACACCCAGTCACACACACACAAAACACACACAACACACACAACGTCACACACACACACACCACATCTGTCTCTGTGATAGAGTACCACATGTCTAATCAGAGGCTCTCTCATACCCTGTGGACACACGTCAAACAGACAGGAGTAAACGTGTTCAAGTGTGGCACAGGTGCAGGATGAAACACAGCTAAGAGAAGGTGAATGTCAGGCTCACTCTTTGCTGTTCCTAAGCATGATCCTTCTTTGATCTTTTCAAATAGTAAAAATATGGCTCAGGATAAATACTCTTCACTGAGGGGCTTCTTTTGAGCAGTACTGAATACAAGGCTTTACAGTGTATATAAGCCAGAGAGGCTGTGTAGTCTGCTCTTCATTATGTGACCTGTTCTTGGGCTTTTAGTACCATAGAGAATCTGGGTACTTACGTATATTTTTATTTCAACCAAACCGACCTAGGCACGATTACGGTAAACTTCTGCAAAGGCTTAGTGTGAAATGCAGCCGCAACACTGAGGCGGAATTTGCACTAAGCACTACGCTCTCAAGCTCTTGATGGTTGCTAGGCAGCCTTACTACTAGGCTGGTTCCATTTTCCTGGCAGTTCTAAACTTTGAGAGTCATGTCACTTCAGCCATCTCTTCGCTTACAGTTTTCTTATCCACAACTCGATGGATCCATAAATAATTACTGTGGGAATAAATATCAACGAATTACAAAAATATTGGAATAAAGTAGGCTAATGCAATTGAAGGCATCAAATTCTTGCTGACTGAAACTCCCAACGTCACCCAATTGTTATAATACATTTGATTGAAGCAGTAGCCGTGTGTGGTCAACTATTCCAGCACTGTTTCGTGCTGCTTTGAGACAAGTGTGGGGTCTTGATTGTCAGATTTTTCTTTTCACTGCATTTCTGTTTGGATATTGGTTAGGCTACAATTAGACTGTGGAAATGTTAGCTAAGTTGAGGTGAGTGCTGCTCATGATCATCTTGTCTTGTTAACTCATTCATTAGCACTGATCAGAACATTGTGCCTAATTGGTTTATTGATATATTTTCAAGTTCACAACTGTGCAATCTCCTCAAACAATAGCATGGTATTATTTCACTGTAATAGCTACTGTAAATTGGACAGTGCAGTTAGATTAACAATAATTTAAGCTTTCTGCCAACATCAGATATGTCTATGTCCTGGGAAATGTTCATGTTACTTACAACCTCATGCTAATCGCATTAGCCTATGTTAGCTCAACCATCCCGCAGGGGGCAACGATCCCGTAAAGGTTAACAGGGGGCAACGATCCGTAGAGATTAACAGGGGGCAACAATCCCGTAGAGGTTAACGGGGGCAATGATCCTGTAGAGGTTAACAGGGGGCAACGATCCCGTGAGGTTAACAGGGGGCAACGATCCCGTAGATGTTAACAGGGGGCAACGATCCCGTGAGGTTAACGGGGCAACGATCCCGTAGAGGTTAACGGGGGCAACGATCCCGTAGAGGTTAACAGGGGGCAACGATCCCGTGAGAGGTTAACAGGTGGATTATTTTGCTCTTCACTCGCAGTCGCTTACTAGCCTCGGCCTACTCCCTACCAAAAGCCTGTGACCTGTCTTAATCAATCAATGTGATTTTATTTCACTGAATCTCGGTCTGTATATTTGGTTAATACTCTGGCTGGGCTAATAAGTGTAGATGGTATAGGTCATCTATTCGTTTGCGCATCTATCACTGATCAGAAACATTTAGCATGCTATAATGTAGCCTGAATCAACTGTAGGCCTATAAAGCCCACAGAATTTTGTGAAATTCTTTGTAAAATATATATTGTCATTATTTTCTATTGGTATCATGATGAATCTAGGCCTACTCCTCTCAATGTACGACCCTACGTCTGCTCCCTAACAAGGCGGAATTGAGGGTAGGAAAGAGATGAAATGTGGATACATATTATATTTTGTTATATTCTTAGCCTACTATAAAATATATGTGTGTTGACTGTGATCAGGGTAGCCTAAGTGTGTCTTGTCTATTTAATGAACAAAATAACTACTGACATCATCTTCTGACATCATTAAACTCAAAATATAATTCTAGACTTTTGAAAAAATGATATTTCTTAGGACCTGCCTAAAATAAATGAATAATGAATTTCTTTGTGATGATGGCGGACGTCCACCCGGTCGGCCCACGACTACTATCACACCTACACTTGCCGACGTGTGCACTGGAGACAGAAAAGGCTTATCCCGGCAAGAGAGAATGAGACCATATTAATTGGGCTTTCACCAATCAGAGTGTAAGCCCTGGGGTGTTCTGAAGTGTCATGAAACATTTGTTATTTTTTGGGACATGAAATTTAACCCCTTGTTTTTGGCATTAAACAATCCAAGCCCTGTCTATGCCGGGCTTGGATTGTAGAGCCCGGCATAGCCCTGTCTAGATTTTCTCAACTTGAAATTTGCTGACTTTTCCTACAGTGACCCCAACATTAGAAAAAGTTTAACATCGCCTTTGTTCATATTTCCATGAAAGCTGTACACCACCAGGGTACAAATATTGTCTTAGGGTCATTTTTGACCCGGCAGTTATGAAATCATTTACACACCACAAAAACCACAAAGACACACAAACACAATGAGAAATTGAGATTGTGTGCTAGTGATTGAACAGTTTTATTTTCATATCTGTAATGTAAGTGATTTTCACTGTTAATTTTATGATGTATTGCTGTAATATCATTGATTGATGTGATTGTTTTTTGAGACACTGATTCTAATTACTGATAGTAATCTCTTTTGTCAAAAGGTCGCTGACCTTTCCGGCAGTATATGCCCAGCAAGCCAGCAAAGTATGGCATCAAGATATGAGTGGTCTGTGACGCATAATCCAGCTACGCTTGGAAGATACAAGTCTACACAGGGAAGCCGACCAGTGGAGGCCCGGAGAAGAACCAGGGGATGTGGGTTATGCTTGATGTGACAGATGGACTGAGGGGGCACAATGTCACGTGTGACAATTTCTTCACCTTTTATGATCTCAGCCAGCAGCTCCTGAAGAGGAAGATCACCATGGTTGGCACAGTTAGAAAGAACAAGCCTGAGCTCTCCCTTGCACTCCTCACATCAAGGGGGAGAGAGGCCTTCTCAACAACGTTTGCCTTCACCCCCACCACCACTCTAGTTTCTTACCTCCCAAAGAGGAACAAGAATGTGGTCCTCCTGAGCACACTGCACAAAACAGCTGAGATCAGTGATCGTGAGGACAGGAAGTCAGCCATCATCCTGGACTACAACCACAACAAAGGAGGCGTGGACAATCTGGACAAGGTGATTGGAACGTACAGCTGCAGGAGGATGACTGCCCGCTGGTCCCTGGTCATCTTCCATAACATCATTGACGTGTCCTCATACAATGCCTTCGTGATATGGAACAAGATCAACCCTACCTGGATGCTTGATAAGCGGAACAAGAGGAGGGTGTTCCTGGAGCAGCTGGGAAAGGCACTTGTAACCCCACACATTAAAGAAGGGAGCGCCTCCCCAGCACAGCAGCCTCTGCAGCGCTTTTAAAGCTGTTCAGGGGGATGAATCTTGTCCTGGTCCACCTGAGGCTGCAGCTGGGGAAGGCAACAGGAGGAGATGCCAATTCTGCCCCCCAAAGAAGGACTGTAAAACAAATACTATGTGCTGCACATGTGAGAAATACATCTGCAAAGTCCATGTACACACACTTGCATACTGTCCTACATGTGCAAATTAGAGTTGATTGATTCATGTTCTTCACATTTTATTTGATTGATTTACTGTTGTTGTTTATACACCTTGTGGGGGATGGCAATGGTAAAAAAAAATAGGAGAAGACCAGTATTTTTTTGTTTGACAGGCAGAAGAGGCACCCTCGGCGGAAGTCGTGACAGTACCCCGGCGCGGCTCCGCAGCTGGCGCCGACACCGGCCTCGGGGGCGGCCCGGAGGACGAGGCGCAGGGCGATCCGGATGAAGGCGGTGGAACTCTTTCAGCAATGATGGATCTAGGATGTCCTCCACCGGTACCCAGCACCTCTCCTCCGGACCGTACTCCTCCCAGTCCACGAGGTACTGCAGACCCCTCACCCGGCGCCTAGAGTCCAGAATGGCACGGACTGCGTACGCCGGGGACCCCTCGATGTCTAGAGGGGGCGGAGGGACCCCCAGCACCTCACCTTCCTGCAGGGGACCAGCTACCCCCGGCCTGAGGAGAGACACATGAAACGAGGGGTTAATGCGGTAGTAAGAAGGAAGCTGTAACCTATAACACACCTCGTTTATCCTCCTCAGGACTTTAAATGGCCCCACATACTGTGGACCCAGCTTCCGGCAGGGCAGGAGGAGGGGAAGGTTCCGGGTCGAGAGCCAGACCCGGTCCCCCGGAGCAAACACAGGGGCCTCACTGCGGTGACGGTCAGCGCTCCTCTTCTGCCACCCACCAGCTTGTTTGATATGGTCCTGGACGGCTTTCCAGGTTTCCTTTGAGCGCTGCACCCACTCCTCCACCGCAGGAGCTTCAGTCTGGCTCTGATGCCATGGGGCCAGGACCGGCTGGTAGCCCAACACGCACTGGAACGGTGACATGTTAGTGGAGGAGTGACGAAGTGAGTTCTGAACCATCTCCGCCCATGGGACGTACCTCGCCCACTCACCAGGCCGGTCCTGACAATACGACCGCAGAAACCTACCCACATCCTGGTTAACTCTCTCCACCTGCCCATTACTCTCAGGGTGGAAACCTGAGGTCAAACTAACCGAGATCCCCAGCCGCTCCATAAACGCCCTCCACACTCGTGAAGTGAACTGAGGACCCCGATCAGAACGATGTCCTCAGGCACCCCATAGTGCCGGAAGACATGGGTAAACAGGGCCTCCGCAGTCTGTAGGGCCGTAGGGAGACCGGGCAACGGGATGAGACGACAGGACTTAGAGAACCGATCCACAACAACCAGGATTGTAGTGTTTCCCTGAGACGGAGGAGCCTTACTCTGGGCGCATACCGAACAGGAGGAGACATAAAACCTCACGTCCTTAACCAAAGTGGGCCACCAGTATTTCCCCCTAAGACACCGCACGGTCCTCTCAATCCCCGGATGACCTGAAGAGGGTAACGTATGAGCCCACCGAATCAATTTATCGTGAACACTAAGCAGCACGTACTGACGACCTGCTGGACACTCCGGAGGCGCAGGTTCCAACTGTAACGCCCGCTCAATGTCCGCGTCCACCTCCCATACCACCGGTGCTACCAGACATGAAGCTGGAAGGATGGGGGTAGGCTCGATTGACCGCTCCTGACTGAGCTTCCTCGAAAAGAAAGCGCAGGGACGGAGCTTCGGTGGCACCCCCGAGCGTTGTGATAGCACAGCTCCAACACCAGCCTCGGACGCGTCCACCTCCACTATGAACACCAAAGAAGGGTCCAGATGAGCCAGCACGGGAGCATTGGTGAACAGCTCCTTCAGACGACTGAAGGCTCTGTACGCCTCCGCCGACCATCGTAACCGCACCGGGCCCCCCTTCAGCAGTGAGGTAATGGGAGCAGCCACCTGACCAAAACCCCAGATAAACCTCCGGTAATAATTGGCAAACCCTAAAAACCGCTGCACCTCCTTTACCGTGGTGGGAGTCGGCCAATTACGCACGGCTGTAACGCGGTCACACTCTATTTTCACCCCAGAGGTGGAAATACGATAACCCAGGAAGGAAATGTCTTGTTTGAAAAACTCACATTTCTCCGCCTTGACATACAAGTCATGCTCCAGCAGTCTTCCAAGTACCTTACGCACCAGAGACACATGAGCGGCGCGTGTGGCGGAATAGATCAGGATATCATCGATATACACCACCACACCCTGCCCGTGCAGGTCTCTGAGAATCTCGTCTACGAAAGATTGAAAGACTGCTGGCGCATTCTTCAACCCATAGGGCATGACAAGGTACTCATAATGGCCAGATGTGGTACTAAACGCCGTTTTCCGGATACGCACTAAATTATATGCACTCCTAAGGTCCAGTTTCGTGAAGAAACGCGCTCCGTGAAATGATCGCCGTAGCGATAAGAGGTAGCGGGTAACTAAATCCCACTGTGATGGCATTTAGACCTCTGTAATCAATGCACGGACGCAGACCTCCCTCCTTTTTCTTCACAAAAAAGAAACTAGAGGAAATGGGTGAGATGGAGGGCCGAATGTACCCCTGTCTCAGAGATTCAGTGACATATGTCTCCATAGCCACCGTCTCCTCCTGAGACAACGGGTACACATGACTCCTGGGAAGTGCTGCGTTTACCTGGAGATTTATCACGCAATCCCCTCGTCGATGAGGTGGTAATTCAGTCGCCTTCTTCTTACAGAAGGCGATAGCCAAATCGGCATATTCAGAGGGAATGCGCACAGTGGAAACCTGGTCTGGACTCTCCACCGTTGTGCCACCGATGGAAACTCCTTTACACCTACCTGAACACTCCTCTGACCACCCCTGGAGAACCCCCTGTTTCCACGAAATCATGGGGTTGTGACTAGCCAGCCAGGGAATTCCCAGCACCACCGGAAACGCAGGTGAATCAATAAGGAACAGACTAATCCGTTCCTATGATCCCCTGCGTTACCATGTCCAGTGGAACCGTAATCTCCCTGACCAGCCCTGACCCTAACGGTCTACTATCTAGGGAGTGCACGGGGATAGGTTGATCTACTAACACTAGCGGAATACCTGATTTAAAAGCGAGTCCGCGATCTATAAAATTCCCAGCTGCGCCTGAGTCAACTACCGCCTTATGCTGGAGAGAGGGAGAAAAATCAGGGAAGGAGATAGGCAAAAACATATGACCAACAGGGAGTTCTGGGTGAGTTTGGTGCTGACTCACCAGGGGTAGCCGAGTAGTGTTCTGCCTGCCCTCTCGACTCCCAGAAGAGCTCCTCCAGCATCGATCGGTAGTGTGCCCTCTCCGACCACAATTGGTGCAAGAGGAGACTCCTCCTCCAGGCCCCCTCGAACCATTCGCCCCTAACTCCATCGGAATAGGACCAGTAGGAGCGGAAGGTGGAACTAACAGTGCCCTCTCAGTCCGCCCGCGAGCAGCTAGCAGGTTGTCCAGTCGGATCGACATGTCTATCAATTCGTCTAGAGAGAGGGTAGCGTCACGACAAGCTAGCTCCCTTCGGACGTCCTCCCGGAGACTGCACCTGTAGTGGTCCATTAGAGCCCTGTCGTTCCACCCCGCTCCAGCAGCCAAGGTCCTAAACTCCAACGCGAAGTCCTGCGCGCTCCTCATCTCCTGTCTTAGATGGAACAACCGTTCCCCGGCCGCT
This sequence comes from Brachymystax lenok tsinlingensis, assembly GCA_030435695.1. Lineage (NCBI taxonomy): Eukaryota > Metazoa > Chordata > Actinopteri > Salmoniformes > Salmonidae > Brachymystax > Brachymystax lenok. Next base: position 8,887,001 of record CM059817.1, on the reverse strand, counting down.
CGGCCCTCTGGTGGGTGATCGAACACGGCCCGGAAACGGCGGGTGAACTCAGGGTAGTCTTCTCTAGCGGAGTCAGGGCTACTCCACACAGCATTAGCCCACTACAGGGCTCGACCCGTTAGACAGGAGATGAGGACGCTGACGCTCTCCTCCCCCGAGGGAGTCGGGCGAATGGTGGCCAGGTAAAGTTCTAGCTGGAGCAAGAAACCCTTGCATCCAGCCGCCGTCCCATCGTACTCTCTTGGGGGCGGAAGACGAAGTGCGCTGGACCCGGACACCACCGGAGGAATATGTTCAGGAAGAGGAGCTGAAGGTGAGGTAGGGAGACCACTCCTCTCCCATCGGTCCATCCTCTCCATCATCTGGTCCATCGCTGACCCAATTCGGTGGAGGATGGCTGTATGATGGAGGACACGCTCCTCCATAGTAGGGAGAGGGGAAGAAGCTGCTCCTGCTGACTCCATCTGAAGGGTGCGGGTTTCTGTCACAAGGCTGGAGTGTAAGGTGTGGAGTCAGGCGGAGAGAGCAGAGGTTTAAATGCAGACCCGATTTAATAAAGTGCGAAAAAAAGGAACAAACACAAAACACACTAAACGGGCGCACTTAAACAAACAACAGCGAAATAAACTCCAAACAAACGTCTGCCAACAAACAGAAAACAAACCCGCACAAAAGGAGGCGGGCCTCCCCAACTTAAATAGCCCTAGCCTACCAACTAAACAAGACGCAGGTGAAACCAATACAAAAGACAATGAGGGAACAGGGATCGGTAGCAGCTAGTAGGCCGGTGACGACGACCGCCGAACGCCGCCCGAACAGGCAGAAGAGGCACCCTCGGCGGAAGTCGTGACAAATAGTTTGACATTTTACAGTTGACAAGAATATCATTATGTTGACAAAAAAGTTCAAGGCTGTTATTGTTTCCCTTCAATAAAATGCCATTCAAAACCACTTTCTGCACATTTCTGCTGCCTTCTTAGGCTATACAACTGCTATCTCTTGCTAAGAAAATGATGTTTACACCTATGCAGTACCTTTAGCAATAATAATAAACCTCTACTTAAGTAAAGAAAACAACTATGACAGGTGTGTTGTAATAAAAACGAGTGGTGTTCACTGATTAAATGCAGTCTTTCTGCATTGTGAAGAGGGAAAACCCAGATATTCACAAAGTTTGTGATGAATGACAGGTTGTCAATTAAGCTGCTTATTTTAGGGGTTTAGAGAAGGCAGGTCATTTTTTACCCTTAGGACAAGGGGAGTAGATCGAATATTAAGACTACACAAGGGTTAAAAATACCTTACCAAGGATCATTTAGATATTTTATTTTGAATTTTAAGACCCCTTGAAGTATAAAAAAAATCTTGACAACATTTTGATACAAATATTTTTGGGGTCTTACTGATATTAGCTCATAGAAACGCATTGTATAACAGATAGTCAAAATTGTTTTAGCAAAAGGAAGTTTGTTCTGAAGTGTCTGTCCTATATCTGAGAGATATAAGAAAGATCAGGAACCATTTATTTGTTGTTTTGACATGTATTTAACCCCATATTTTTGGCATTAAACAGTCTCTGTATACTTCCATCATTGTTTTCAAATGGTACCGGGGACATTCAGACGAGGATTGTGAGGCTTGTGGGTGTTCTAGAGCAAAACAATGGACATGTACATGTTCGTAAGAGTCTCAACTTTGCACAGAGGGGTCATATTAGTGTATAGGGCACGGAAATCAACCTTAGGGGGATAAAAAATATTGCCATATGTGTTTTACAGGCAACATATCGTAGTCTGGCTGTAAAGGGTATATGTGTGTGTGTTGTAACACAGTGATGATGCAAGCATCTTGTCCACTAATGTTAAATCCCTCCTCCCTCCCACAGGCCCTACACATCAGAACACCATCTCTCTACAGGGGTCAGAACCCACTGTCCGGACATTTATGCCCACTGCCAGGTCAGCTAGCATTGTGATTGAGGACAGGATGGGGAGGAAGGAAGGAACGAGGGATGGTGGGAGGAGGAGAGGAGGGGGGAAGATTTTGTGTGATATGTCTTTCTGACTGGTGTGTGTGTGCTCTGTGGCTGTGCGCTATGTGAAGTGCTTTCCCAACAGCCCCCTATTTAGTGCCCATAGGCCTCGGAGTGGTACAAAAATAGCTGGCTCTCCAGGACTGAGGCAAGGTTAATGCGATCGGACAGCCTGCCTGCCTATTGCCTCTCCTCTCTGCTTCTCTCTCTCTCTCTCTCTCAATTCAATTCAATTCCAGGGCTTTATTGGCATGGGAAACATATGTTAACATTGCCAAAGCAAGTGAAGTAGATAATAAATAAAAGTGAAATAAACAATACTAATTAACAGTAAACATTACACTCACAGAAGATCCAAAAGAATAAAGACATTTCAAATGTCATATTATGTATATAGACAGTGTTGTAACGATGTACAAATAGTTAAAGTAAAACATGGAAAATAAATAAACTCTTTCTCACTCTCTCCTGTTTCTCCCTCTCTCTCCGATTCTCTCTCTCTCTGCCTCTCTCAGAGAGAAAGAGAGAAATAGAGATAAACAAAAGTCACTGTTCATAAGACAGACGTACTTCAGTCTGCCACAGAATAAACCTGCTTTTTATGTTAAAGTTGCACTATGCAAAAATTGCTCAGCCATTTCCCAAAATTTCCTGGTTGCTAAAACGAATAGTTTGCCTACTTTCAGTGTATATGACAAAATAAGCTAGTATAGTGTAGAGAACCATTGTACTATCTAAAATGCTGTGAAATATATTTTGCACAACCAAAAATATTGTTGTTTCGGCTGGTGTACAAAACCTAAAGTAAAAGACACAAAACCTACATTTAAGAACGGGAAGCATAGAAACAGCACACATAGAACCGATCTACCACTTCTTTGACTTGCTTTCAAGTAGAATGACAGATCTATCTCAATTTTCAGCCTGTAACACCTTCTAGCCACTCTCTCTATACCTGCTGTAACACCTCCCAGTCTCTCTCCTCTCTATACCTGCTGTAACACCTCCCAGTCTCTCTCCTCTCTATACCTGCTGTAACACCTCCCAGTCTCTCTCCTCTCTATACCTGCTGTAACACCTCCCAGTCTCTCTCCTCTCTATACCTGCTGTAACACCTCCCAGTCTCTCTCCTCTCTATACCTGCTGTAACAACCAGCCCCAAAATATAATAATTCCTATGTCCAGTAGCATGTATTTTCACCAGAATGTTGAAAAAGGAAGACAAACCAAGAGAACACTAGCACCCTACACAGACAGACAGACACACACACACACGGACACACACGCACACATGAACATACCTTCAATAGCTCAGAGTGGCCCTATCTCCGCTTCATAAAAACGTAATGCAGTTGAGCTCTTAAAGCCAGACATGGGGAGACCATTTTCACCCCCAGCCAGCCAGCCTTGTTGGCACAAGTGTGTGTGTGTGTGTGTGTGTGTGTGTGCCAAGCCCCAGTTCAATTCCCCCCAGGAGAAGACAGCACCCTGCACAAAAGGCACTTTTTGCGAAAAAGTAAAATCCTATTAAATATTTCAGCAAAGCCTCCACAAATACAAGCTGTCCAAAGTCACACTTTTCCTCTCCCTTCCCCTATCTCTGCTCCTCCACTCTCTGCTCCTCTCCTTTCTGATCTCCTCTCCTCTCTGATCTCCTCTCCTCTCTGCTCCTCTCCTCTGATCTCCTCTCCTCTCTGCTCCTCCTCTCTCTGCTCCTCTCCTCTCTCTGCTCCTCTCCTCTCTGCTCCCCTCTCCTCTCTGCTCCTCCTCTCTCTGCTCCTCTCCTCTGCTCTCCTCTCTGCTCCTCTCCTCTCTGCTCTCCTCTCCTCTCTGCTCTCCTCTCCTCTCCTCTCTGCTCCTCTCCTCTCTGCTCCTCTCCTCTCTGCTCCTCTCCTCTCCTCTCTGATCTCCTCTCCTCTCTGATCTCCTCTCCTCTGCTCTCCTCTCCTCTCTGCTCCTCTCCTCCTCTCTCTGCTCCTCCTCTCTCTGCTCCTCCTCTCTCTGCTCCTCCTCTCTCTGCTCTCCTCTCCAATCTCCAATCCCAGCATTATCAAACACAGCATCCAAATGTAACTCAATCCCAGCATTATCAAACACAGCATCCCAATGTAACTAAATTCCAGCACTACTAACTGTATATGAGAATGTCTGTACATTTACCCAGCATCTAAGGTGAATGAAATATGGGTACAAAAACAATCACTTTTTAAAATATAGCCAGTAGACTCACCTCTCTCACACGTGGTGGCCCAGAACCCAGTCCCGGTGCAGTCGCAGATAAACCGGTTCCATCCTTCCTTACAGACTCCGTTGTTCTTACAGTGATTACTATCACACTGCTTCCCTGTCACTTTACTACAGGTGGGCCTGATGCCTGTGGTGTTCTGAGACTCGGAGATGGCCCTTATGTTTTTGGAGCGTCCATCGATGAAGAGGTCCCGGATGCAGCCCACGTAGCCGTAGTTCAACATGGCCGTCCACAGTTCGGTAGGTAACACCAGGCCTACGCGGTTGTCAGGGAGACCACCCAGGTACAGGTCTCCCTCCAGGTCTAAGATTTCATTTTCTCCACTGGCCGTGAAGGGGGTCCTCCGACTGTCCACTGAGATGATGCCTGGAAAGAGGAGAGATGAAAATAAGTGGGTTAATTAAAGGGGTGGGGTATATGGCAAATATACCACGGCTAAGAGCTGTTCTTATGCATGACGCCTTACTGCTATTATAAACTGGTTACCAACGTAATTAGAGCAGTACAAACACATGTTTTGTCATACCCGTGGTATACAGTCTGATATACCACGTCTGTCAGCCAATCAGCATTCAGGGCTCGAACCACCCAGTTTATAACTGATCTTAGTCGTTTTGTTGTGTGTCGTCTTGAGTTTTGTGTCTGGCAATACATTATAGAAGAATTTTGAAGAATGGTACATAAGGGTAGGATTTTAGCCTTAGGCTACGAGTGTTTAAGATGGTCAGAGGAGTGTGGATAAATCAGGTTTACGGTTCCAAAGAAAATACTGTCACGATCTTGGGAAGGAGCGGACCAAGATGCAGCGAAGGTTCCAGTATACATACTTTTATTTAAGTGCAACTGGCAAAAAACAATAAACAATGAACAGACCGTCACGCAGGTGTGGCACACGCAGGTACACACACATAAATACAAACAATAACCCACAAGGCAAGTGGGGCAGGGAACCAACTTAAATAGGATTCCCAATTAGAGGCAATGACAACCAGCTGCCTCTAATTGGGAACCTAACAAAAAACCAACAGAGTTCCCTATATAACCCTAGTCACGCCCTGACCCAACACACCATAGAGAAACCTAGAGAGCTCTCTATGGCCAGGGTGTGACAAATACACTTGTTCCATTCAGTTTGTTTTTCATATACTCCAAGTTAAATACTAAGTGGCTGTGATGTCTAACTACAGAGAGGTTTAAATTGAACAGGAACTCTTTACAGTGCATTCGCAAAGTATTCAGACTACTTCACTTTTTAAAAAAAATGTCATGTCATAGCCTTATTCTAAAACGGAAAAAAAATAAAGGTTTTCCCTCATCAATCTACACACAATACCCCATAATGACAAAGCAAGAACAGGTTTTGAGAAGTGTTTGCAAATTTATATATATAAAAAAAAATATATATATACAGTATATATATATCACATTTACATAAGTATTCAGACCCTTTACTCAGTAATTTATTGAAGCACGTTTGGCAGTGATTACAGCCTTGAGTGTTCTTGGGTATGACGCTACAAGCTTGGCACATCTGTATTTGGGGAGTTTCTCCTATTCTTCTCTGTAGATCCTCTCAAGCTCTGTCAGGTTGGATGGGGAGCGTCGCTGCACAGCTATTTTCAGGTCCTTCCAGAGATACTAGATCGGGTTCAAGTCCGGGGCTCTGGCTGGGCCACTCAAGGACATTCAGAGACTTGTCCTGAAGCCACTCCTGCGTTGTCTTGGCTGTGTGCTTAGAGTCGTTGTACTGTTGGAAGGTGAACCTTCACCCCAGTCTGAGGTCCTGAGCGCTCTGGAGCAGGTTTTCATCAAAGACCTCTCTGTACTTTGCTCTGTTAATCTTTCCCTCGATCCTGACTAGTCTCCCAGTCTCTGCCTCTGAAAAATATCCCCAAAGCATGATGCTGCCACCACCATGCTTCACTGTAGGGATGGTGCCAGGTTTCCTCCAGATGTTGGTGATCTTGGTTTCTTCAGACCAGAGAATCATGGTCTGAGTCCTTTAAATGCCTTTTGGCAAACTCCAAGCGCGCTGTCATGTGCCCTTTACTGACGAGTGGCTTCCGTCTGGACACTCTACCATAAAGGCCTGATAGGTGGAGTGCTGCAGAGATGATTTTCCTTCTGGAAGGTTCTCCCATCTCCACATAGGAACTCTGGAGCTTTGTCAGAGTGACCATTGGGTTCTTGGTCGCCTTCCTGACCAAGGCCCTTCTCCTCCGATTGCTCAGTTTGGCTGGGTGGCCAGCTCTAGGAAGAGTCTTGGTGGTTCCACACTTATTCCATTTAAGAATGATGGAGGCCACTGTGTTCTTGGGGACCTTCAATGCTGCAGACATTTTTTGGTATCCTTCCCCAGATCTGTGCCTCAACACAATCCTGTCTCGTAGCTCTACGGACAAATTCTTCGACCTCATGGCTTGGATTTTGCTCTGACATGTACGGTCAACTGTGGGCCATTATACAGACATGTGTTTGATTTTGCAAAACATGTCCAATCAATTGAATTTACCACAGGTGGACTCCAATCAAGTTGTAGAAACATCTCAAGGATGATCAATGGAAACAGGATATGCCTGACATCAATTTCGAGTCTCATAGCATTTTTGCAAAGATTTCTAAAAACCTGTTTTAACTTTGTCATTATGAGGTATCCATATAATCTGTCTAATTTCTCTATTCTTCCTTCTGAAAATCCCCCTGTTCTCCTAATCCTCCTTTTCTCCCCTTCTTTCATCGGTGCTAGGTATGGTTAACCAGAGTATAGTGTGTTGACACAGGGTTCTAAGCTGATGAATAACACAGGACAGGACATCGGTTCTAATGGACTATCCCTGTCACTTTTTGGTCTCTCTCTCTCCCTCTCTCACTCTGGTCTCTCTCTATCCCTCTTTGGTCTCTCTCTCTCCCTCTCTCACTCTGGTCTCTCTCTATCCCTCTTTGGTCTCTCTCTATCCCTCTTTGGTCTCTCTCTATCTCTCTCTCACTCTTTGGTCTCTCTCTATCCATCTCCCACTCTTTGGTCTCTCTCTCTCTCTCTCTCTCTCTCTCTCTCTCTCTCTCTCTCTCTCTCTCTCTCTCTCTCTGTCTCGAACTCAATTCAATTCAATGGGCTCTATTGGCATGGGAAACATATGTTTACATTGCCAAAGCAAGTGAAATGAATGGATAAACAAAAGTGAAATAAACAATAAAAAGTAAACAGTAAACATTACACTCACACAAGTTACAAAAGAATAAAGACATTTAAAATGTCATATTATGTCTATATACAGTGTTGTAATGATGTGCAAATAGTTAAAGTACAAAAAGGGAAAATAAATAAACATAAATATGGGTTGTATTTACAATGGCGTTTGTTCTTCACTGGTTGCTCTTTTCTTGTTACAGCAGGTATAGAGAGATAGACTGGGAGCTGTTACAGCATTTCACCCAATAGATATGGAAGTTGATCAAAATTGGAATTGTTTTCTAATTCTTTGCGGGTCTGTGTAATCTGAAGGAAATATGTGTCTGTAATATGGTCATACATTTGGCAGGAGGTTAGGAAGTGCTGCTCAGTTTCCACCTCATTTTGTGTTCGCAGTGTGCACATAGCCTGTCTTCTCTTGAGAGCCAGGTCTGCCTTCGGTGACCTTTCTAAATAGCAAGGCTATCCTAAATGTACATACTCAAAGCTTTCCTTCATTTTGAGTCAGTCACAGAGGTCAGGTATTCTGCCACTGTGTATTCTCTGTTTAGGGCCAAATGGCATTCTAGTTTGCTCAGTTTTTTTGTTAATTCTTTCCAATGTGTCAAGTAATTATCTTTTTGTTTTCTCATGATTTGTTTGGGTCTAATTGTGTTGCTGTCCTGGGGCTCTGTAGGGTCTGTTTGTGTGAACAGAGCCCCAGGACCAGCTTGCTTAGGGGGCTCTTCTCCAGGTGTATTTCTCTGTAGGCGATGGCTTTGTTATGGAAGGTTGTTATCTCACTCTCTCTCTCTCTGGCTGTTATGTGGTGAATCCATTCTGTTGTGGAGATCAAGGCAACAACATTCAAACCTCTTTACTCTACTATGGCTTTCCTCTCTACACCTCTGTGTTCTGTTCTGTTTGTCCAACCTTTTCCAGGCCAGAGGACACACTGGATAAACACACTGTGGAGGAAATAGAATCAGCAAATTGAATCAAAAAAGGTTTTGCTTCATCATCCTCATGAATAATGTCTTACCGCTACTTCCTCCTCCCATCCCTCCTCTTCCTCCCTCCTCACCTGATCGTCCGTCCCTTTGTATATCCACGTGGTGCCAGGCTCCGTCGTTGACCTTGCTCTGTGTGGCTTTGACCTTGATGGTTCCCGAGCCCATGTCCAGCAGCATGTACAGCCCTCCATCTAGCAGCTCCACAGCAAAGAAGTCCACCTTGTTGTTCTTCTTCCCTGACGCGTCCCGACGGTCCTGGGCCTGGAAATAAAGAACACTCTTTAGGTGCTGACAGATAATAAACTGTAAGCCACAAATCAATGACCAACCTTTCAGCTAAGTAGCCTTTATCAGGGGGAAGATCTCACCCAGAGCAGACTTAAACTCATGCATTCAACTAAGGCAGGTTAATCAACCACATATCATAACCATTGCAAGTGAAACCTTCAAAATAGCTGCAACATGCAAAATCGGTACTAGTATCATAAAAAAAGAAAATTGGGAGTTTGAGTGAAAGAAAGAAAGACAAGTACAACAGGTAATCTGTGTTGTTTGTTTACCTTGCCATGGGTGAAGAGGATGAGTCCGTTGGGTTCGGAGGTCCTGAAATCGAAGGAGATGGAGCCGACTCTCTTGGTATTCCACTTGGGCAGGCTGAGGTAGGAATCAGGGCTCTCAAAGTTGATTGGGTCCAGGGTGGGTACGTTTTCACACTTAAACACCACGTCACCCTGGAGCTTCATCTTGGGGTCTACGATGCGGGCCAGACGAGACAGCTCCAGACGGATGTCATTATTCTTGTAGACCACCTGGAGAGAGAGAGAGAGAGAGAGAGAGAGAGAGAGAGAGAGAGAGAGAGAGAGAGAGAGAGAGAGAGAGATAATAAGGCAAATGAGAGCCTAAGAGATGAAAGAGAGGAGAGAACAAAAGAAACTACTCCAACACCTTAAAGAGAGGAGTGAGAGGAATGGTCATTGTTCCACAAGATAATGTTTAAATCAGTTTTGAGACTATAGTTTATTTTCTAATTCAGTATATGGAATATCATATTGGTTTTTCTATAATATGTTGATCATGTTTTGAAGGATTGAGAAAAACATATGAATTGAATATCCCTTGTCGTTTCCTATTTGAACTGTAATCTGTCCACATGCAGGAAGATCACATGCTGACATTCTGTATGATTCAACACCTGCCTAAAGCACAGGAGGCTGGTGGACCTTTAATTGGGGAGTACGGGCTCGTGCTAGTGGCTGGAGCGGAATTAATGGAATGGTATCAAATACATTCCAGGTGTTTGATGCCATTCCATTTGCTCTTTTCCGGACATTATTATGAGCCGTCCTCCCTTCAGCAGCCTCCACTGGACTACACTGGTAGTAAAATCTATGATCTGTGGATTACAAGGACAGTCATGCAGAGTACTGGTGCTACGAGACAAACTGCATTCAAAAAGGAACCTTTTTCCCTACATACTGCACAACATTTATTCCCTACATACTGCACAACTTTTATTCCCTACATACTGCACAACTTTTATTCCCTACATAGTGCACAACTTTTATTCCCTTCATAGTGCACAACTTTTATTCCCTTCATAGTGCACAACTTTTATTCCCTTCATAGTGCACAACTTTTATTCCCTACATAGTGCACAACTTTTATTCCCTACATAGTGCACAACTTTTATTCCCTTCATAGTGCACAACTTTTATTCCCTACATAGTGCACAACTTTTATTCCCTACATACTGCACAACATTTATTCCCTACATACTGCACAACTTTTATTCCCTACATACTGCACAACTTTTATTCCCTTCATAGTGCACAACTTTTATTCCCTACATAGTGCACAACTTCTATTCCCTACATACTGCACAACATTTATTCCCTACATACTGCACAACTTTTATTCCCTACATACTGCACAACTTTTATTCCCTACAAAGTGTAGGGAATACACTCAGTATGTGCAGTATGTAGGGAATAAAAGTTTTACATGATGTAGGGAATAAAAGTTGTGTACTATGTAGATAATACAAAGAGACGCAGAGAGAGATGAGAGAATAACTACAGAGAGACACAGAGAGAGATGAGAGAATAACTACAGAGACACAGAGAGAGAGATGAGAGAATAACTACAGAGAGACACAGAGAGAGATGAGAGAATAACTACAGAGAGACACAGAGAGAGATGAGAGAATAACTACAGAGACACAGAGAGAGAGATGAGAGAATAACTACAGAGAGACACAGAGAGATGAGAGAATAACTACAGAGAGACACAGAGAGAAATGAGAGAATAACTACAGAGAGACACAGAGAGAGATGAGAGAATAACTACAGAGAGACACAGAGAGAGATGAGAGAATAACTACAGAGACACAGAGAGAGAGATGAGAGAATAACTACAGAGAGACACAGGGAGATGAGAGAATAACTACAGAGAGACACAGAGAGAGATGAGAGAGTAACTACAGAGACACAGAGAGAGATGAGAGAATAACTACAGAGAGACACAGAGAGAGATGAGAGAATAACTACAGAGAGACACAGAGAGAGATGAGAGAATAACTACAGAGAGACACAGAGAGAGAGAGAGATGAGAGAGTAATTACAGAGAGACACAGAGAGAGATGAGAGAATAACTACAGAGAGACACAGAGAGAGATGAGAGAATAACTACAGAGAGACACAGAGAGAGAGAGAGATGAGAGAGTAATTACAGAGAGACACAGAGAGAGATGAGAGAATAACTACAGAGAGACACAGAGAGAGATGAGAGAATAACTACAGAGAGACACAGAGAGAAATGAGAGAATAACTACAGAGAGACACAGAGAGAGACGAGAGAATAACTACAGAGAGACACAGAGAGAAATGAGAGAATAACTACAGAGAGACACAGAGAGAGAGATGAGAGAATAACTACAGAGAGACACAGAGAGAGATGAGAGAATAATTACAGAGAGACACAGAGAGAGATGAGAGAATAACTACAGAGAGACACAGAGAGAGATGAGAGAATAACTACAGAGACACAGAGAGAGAGATGAGAGAATAACTACAGAGAGACACAGAGAGATGAGAGAATAACTACAGAGAGACACAGAGAGAAATGAGAGAATAACTACAGAGAGACACAGAGAGAGATGAGAGAATAACTACAGAGACACAGAGAGAGAGATGAGAGAATAACTACAGAGAGACACAGAGAGAGATGAGAGAATAACTACAGAGAGACACAGAGAGAGATGAGAGAATAACTACAGAGAGACACAGAGAGAGATGAGAGAATAACTACAGAGAGACACAGAGAGAGAGAGATGAGAGAGTAATTACAGAGAGACACAGAGAGAGATGAGAGAATAACTACAGAGAGACACAGAGAGAGATGAGAGAATAACTACAGAGAGACACAGAGAGAGAGAGAGATGAGAGAGTAATTACAGAGAGACAGAGAGAGATGAGAGAATAACTACAGAGAGACACAGAGAGAGATGAGAGAATAACTACAGAGAGACACAGAGAGAAATGAGAGAATAACTACAGAGAGACACAGAGAGAGATGAGAGAATAACTACAGAGAGACACAGAGAGAAATGAGAGAATAACTACAGAGAGACACAGAGAGAGATGAGAGAATAACTACAGAGACACAGAGAGAGATGAGAGAATAACTACAGAGAGACACAGAGAGAAATGAGAGAATAACTACAGAGAGACACAGAGAGAGAGATGAGAGAATAACTACAGAGACACAGAGAGAGATGAGAGAATAACTACAGAGAGACACAGAGAGAGATGAGAGAATAACTACAGAGACACAGAGAGAGATGAGAGAATAACTACAGAGACACAGAGAGAGAGAGATGAGAGAATAACTACAGAGACACAGAGAGAGAGATGAGAGAATAACTACAGAGAGACACAGAGAGAGATGAGAGAATAACTACAGAGACACAGAGAGAGAGATGAGAGAATAACTACAGAGAGACACAGAGAGATGAGAGAATAACTACAGAGAGACACAGAGAGAAATGAGAGAATAACTACAGAGAGACACAGAGAGAGATGAGAGAATAACTACAGAGAGACACAGAGAGAGATGAGAGAATAACTACAGAGACACAGAGAGAGAGATGAGAGAATAACTACAGAGAGACACAGAGAGATGAGAGAATAACTACAGAGAGACACAGAGAGAGATGAGAGAGTAACTACAGAGACACAGAGAGAGATGAGAGAATAACTACAGAGAGACACAGAGAGAGATGAGAGAATAACTACAGAGAGACACAGAGAGAGATGAGAGAATAACTACAGAGAGACACAGAGAGAGAGAGAGATGAGAGAGTAATTACAGAGAGACAGAGAGAGAGATGAGAGAATAACTACAGAGAGACACAGAGAGAGATGAGAGAATAACTACAGAGAGACACAGAGAGAGAGAGATGAGAGAGTAATTACAGAGAGACACAGAGAGAGATGAGAGAATAACTACAGAGAGACACAGAGAGAGATGAGAGAATAACTACAGAGAGACACAGAGAGAAATGAGAGAATAACTACAGAGAGACACAGAGAGAGACGAGAGAATAACTACAGAGAGACACAGAGAGAAATGAGAGAATAACTACAGAGAGACACAGAGAGAGAGATGAGAGAATAACTACAAAGAGACACAGAGAGAGATGAGAGAATAACTACAGAGAGACACAGAGAGAGATGAGAGAATAACTACAGAGAGACACAGAGAGAGATGAGAGAATAACTACAGAGACACAGAGAGAGAGATGAGAGAATAACTACAGAGAGACACAGAGAGAGATGAGAGAATAACTACAGAGACACAGAGAGAGATGAGAGAATAACTACAGAGACACAGAGAGAGAGAGATGAGAGAATAACTACAGAGACACAGAGAGAGAGATGAGAGAATAACTACAGAGAGACACAGAGAGAGATGAGAGAATAACTACAGAGACACAGAGAGAGAGATGAGAGAATAACTACAGAGAGACACAGAGAGATGAGAGAATAACTACAGAGAGACACAGAGAGAAATGAGAGAATAACTACAGAGAGACACAGAGAGAGATGAGAGAATAACTACAGAGAGACACAGAGAGAGATGAGAGAATAACTACAGAGACACAGAGAGAGAGATGAGAGAATAACTACAGAGAGACACAGAGAGATGAGAGAATAACTACAGAGAGACACAGAGAGAGATGAGAGAGTAACTACAGAGACACAGAGAGAGATGAGAGAATAACTACAGAGAGACACAGAGAGAGATGAGAGAATAACTACAGAGAGACACAGAGAGAGATGAGAGAATAACTACAGAGAGACACAGAGAGAGAGAGAGATGAGAGAGTAATTACAGAGAGACACAGAGAGAGATGAGAGAATAACTACAGAGAGACACAGAGAGAGATGAGAGAATAACTACAGAGAGACACAGAGAGACACAGAGAGAGATGAGAGAATAACTACAGAGACACAGAGAGAGAGATGAGAGAATAACTACAGAGAGACACAGAGAGAGATGAGAGAATAACTACAGAGAGACACAGAGAGAAATGAGAGAATAACTACAGAGAGACACAGAGAGAGACGAGAGAATAACTACAGAGAGACACAGAGAGAAATGAGAGAATAACTACAGAGAGACACAGAGAGAGATGAGAGAATAACTACAGAGAGACACAGAGAGAGATGAGAGAATAACTACAGAGAGACACAGAGAGAGATGAGAGAATAACTACAGAGACACAGAGAGAGAGATGAGAGAATAACTACAGAGAGACACAGAGAGATGAGAGAATAACTACAGAGAGACACAGAGAGAAATGAGAGAATAACTACAGAGAGACACAGAGAGAGATGAGAGAATAACTACAGAGACACAGAGAGAGAGAGATGAGAGAATAACTACAGAGAGACACAGAGAGAGATGAGAGAATAACTACAGAGAGACACAGAGAGAGATGAGAGAATAACTACAGAGAGACACAGAGAGAGAGATGAGAGAGTAATTACAGAGAGACACAGAGAGAGATGAGAGAATAACTACAGAGAGACACAGAGAGAGATGAGAGAATAACTACAGAGAGACACAGAGAGAGAGAGAGATGAGAGAGTAATTACAGAGAGACAGAGAGAGATGAGAGAATAACTACAGAGAGACACAGAGAGAGATGAGAGAATAACTACAGAGAGACACAGAGAGAAATGAGAGAATAACTACATAGAGACACAGAGAGAGATGAGAGAATAACTACAGAGAGACACAGAGAGAAATGAGAGAATAACTACAGAGAGACACAGAGAGAGAGATGAGAGAATAACTACAGAGACACAGAGAGAGATGAGAGAATAACTACAGAGAGACACAGAGAGAGATGAGAGAATAACTACAGAGACACAGAGAGAGATGAGAGAATAACTACAGAGAGACACAGAGAGAGATGAGAGAATAACTACAGAGACACAGAGAGAGAGAGATGAGAGAGTAACTACAGAGAGACAACTACAGAGCAATACTCCAAGCCACAGCTTCATACTACTGCATACTGGTTGTTTGGGTGGGATTGTAAACTACCATCTCTTTCCCTCGTTATTCCAGGACACACTAATACACCACAATCAAGCTTTCTGTATTATAATAACTACAGATAGATAGATCTGCTTCAGGTTATGAATGGGACGGCAGCTCCATTCTGCTCTGTTGATCATTAACCCAATAATTAACACAATGTTGATCATTAATACACTGCTTCTCCTAGTCTGCGTCCCAAATAGCACCCTATGCCCTAAATAGTGCATTCATTTAACCAAGAGCCCTATGGACTTTGGTCAAAAGTAGTGCACTATGAAGTGAATAGAGTGCCATTTGGAATGCAATCCTTGCATCCCTCATCTTCCACTTTGCTACGGTCAGAGGTTTATTGTGCTATTCAACGGCCATCCCTGACGTCTCTTAGCCACGCTGGGGCCATTTATAATGCAAGCACAGGCTTCTCTTCCTCCACCATATCTCCTCCTCCATCTCTACTCCTCCTCCTCCATCTCTCCTCCTCCATCTCTACTCCTCCTCCTCCATCTCTCCTCCTTCAGCTCTCCTACTCCTCCTCCTCCATTCCTCCTCCTCTTCCTCCTCCTCCTCCTCCTCCTCCTCCTCCCTGAGATGGCATATTGATCCGTGCTGGGAGCAGACACACAGACTAATCTACTATAGATCAATGCTCTCTTTCCCCTCTAGCCCATCCACAGTGCCTCTCTTCCCCTCTAACCCCATCCACAGTGCCTCTCTTACCCTCTAACCCATCCACAGTGCCTCTCTTACCCTCTAACCCCATCCACAGTGCCTCTCTTACCCTCTAACCCATCCACAGTGCCTCTCTTACCCTCTAACCCCATCCACAGTGCCTCTCTTACCCTCTAACCCCATCCACAGTGCCTCTCTTACCCTCTAACCCCTACCATCTCTTCCCCTCGTTATTCAAGGACACACTAATACACCACAATCAAGCTTTCTGTATTATAATAACTACAGATAGATAGATCTGCTTCAGGTTATGAATGGGACGGCAGCTCCATTCTGCTCTGTTGATCATTAACCCAATAATTAACACAATGTTGATCATTAATACACTGCTTCTCCTAGTCTGCGTCCCAAATAGCACCCTATGCCCTATATAGTGCATTCATTTAACCAAGAGCCCTATGGACTTTGGTCAAAAGTAGTGCACTATGAAGTGAATAGAGTGCCATTTGGAATGCAATCCTTGCATCCCTCATCTTCCACTTTGCTACGGTCAGAGGTTTATTGTGCTATTCAACGCCCTCTACGCCTGTCTCCCTCCATCCCTCCCTCTATGCCTGTCTCCCTCCATCCCTCCCTCTACGCCTGTCTCCCTCCATCCCTCCCTCTACGCCTGTCTCCCTCCATCCCTCCCTCTACGCCTGTCTCCCTCCATCCCTCCCTCTACGCCTGTCTCCCTCCATCCCTCCCTCTACGCCTTTCTCCCTCCATCCCTCCCTCTACGCCTGTCTCCCTCCATCCCTCCCTTTACGCCTGTCTCCCTCCATCCCTCCCTCTATGCCTGTCTCCCTCCATCCCTCCCTCTATGCCTCCCTCCATCCCTCCCTCTAAGCCTCTCACCCTCCATCCCTCCCTCTACGCCTGTCTCCCTCCATCCCTCCCTCTACGCATGTCTCCCTCCATCCCTCCCTCTATGCCTGTCTCCCTCCATCCCTCCCTCTATGCCTCTCACCCTCCATCCCTCCCTCTACGCCTGTCTCCCTCCATCCCTCCCTCTATGCCTGTCTCCCTCCATCCCTCCCTCTATGCCTGTCTCCCTCCATCCCTCCCTCTATGCCTCTCTCCCTCCATCCCTCCCTCTATGCCTGTCTCCCTCCATCCCTCCCTCTATGCCTCTCACCCTCCATCCCTCCCTCTATGCCTGTCTCCCTCCATCCCTCCCTCTATGCCTGTCTCCCTCCATCCCTCCCTCTCTCCTGTCTCCCTCCATCCCTCCCTCTACGCCTGTCTCCCTCCATCCCTCCCTCTACGCCTGTCTCCCTCCATCCCTCCCTCTATGCCTGTCTCCCTCCATCCCTCCCTCTATGCCTGTCTCCCTCCATCCCTCCCTCTACGCCTGTCTCCCTCCATCCCTCCCTCTATGCCTCTCTCCCTCCATCCCTCCCTCTATGCCTGTCTCCCTCCATCTCTCCCTCTATGCCTCTCTCCCTCCATGCATCCCTACTCCCTACCACCCTCCCTCCTTAGTTCCCTCCCTCCTCGCTACCTCTGATTTAGCTGTAGTATTAATAAGGGAGGTATGACACAGGCCAGTTCCAATAGCCACACACACACACACGCACACACACACGCACACACACACACACACACACACACACACACACACACACACACACACACATACACACACCACTGTGTTTAAGGTAGCTAGAGGAGTCAATAGCCTCTCCCCAGAGAGTCTTGAGAATAATGTTTAAACAGAGGTAGATCGATGCTACAATGAGCCTGTGTGTAAATATGATTTGAAATTGGACGAGAGGAGGTATTAGGGTTTTGAAAAGAAGTGGTTTGATCCAGATAAATGTGATATAATAAACATTATTGAAAATCATTATTCATATTCCTGGGTGGAGATGATGGAATTGAGTGGTGTTGTGTGTACAAATAGGGATATCATTAAGATGAATATGTGAGAAATAGCTCGCCTAGGTGGTGTCTGGAGGGATTTGATGCTGTTACAGTAAGTTATACTGGCATTGGAATGACAAAGGCCACATATCAAAAGCATGTACATTCTATGGATGCGTGAGGGGCTTTAATTGTAGAGAGACAGGGGCCACATTGTTGTATGTCTGTTTACTGCAAAGCTTGCTGGGGTGTATCCTCAGGGGTCATACGCAATGCAAAGGTCAGGGGTTAGAGGTCAGAATAGTATCCCTGCGAGCCTCTGAGCAAACGTGTGCTGTGTGATTTATCTATATTCTTTTACCTGAAAAGAGCAGAGACTCTGGTTTGGTTAAATATAGAACATGGCTGATGACGACTTTGGGGATGATGTGGGCAGTACGTTCCTCCCAAATGCCAAATGTTTGTCTCTCGCACACTCCCTCCCTGCTTCCCTTCCTCCCTTAGTACTTCCCTAATCCCCCTTCTTCCCCTCCTTCCACAATCTGGATGACAGTAGCAGCCACAACAGCCTCTCAGAGCAGAGCTACTACACAAGCTGACTATTTACAGCCCTGGCCTGCTTGGCTTGGCGCTGGTGCCCTGTGGACGCCAGGGGACATGGCTGCCACCGCTCCCGCCCGCTGCCCACTGGCTCACGTCACATGACTGCTGGCCCACATGGCTGCACACGAGGAGTGATGCTGCTATCGTCCCTATGCCTAGTGGGTGTGGAGGGTGCAGAGAATAGAGGAGGACTACGGTAGCATTCTCTTTTATTCCCAGTGAGGGAGAGAGAGACGGAGGGAGATAGTCAGGGAGGGACAGAGAGAAAGAGGAGTCCAACCCCTCCTCCTTCTGCCCCACTCCATCCCTCCTTCATCCTCTCACTCTGGCCTTCCTCCCTCCTCTATCCCTCCTTCTCCCTCTGTTCCAGCTCTGGCCTACCTCCGTCCCCATCCCTCCTTCTCCCTCTGTTCCAGCTCTGGCCTTCCTCCATCCTCCCCCATCCCTCCTTCTCCCTCTGTTCCAGCTCTGGCCTTCCTCCGTCCTCCCCCATCCCTCCTTCTCCCTCTGTTCCAGCTCTGGCCTTCCTCCCTCCCCTATCCCTCCTTCTCCCTCTGTTCCATGAGAAAAGCATTGGAAGAGAGAGGCGGTGATGAAGCGTGATCCAACCATCCAGTGGGGCCAAATGAACTGAACCATCCCTCATCAGTTGTGTACAGAAGAGGAGAGGGAGCGAGAGAGAGAGAGAGAGAGAGAGAGAGAGAGAGAGAGAGAGAGAGAGAGAGAGAGAGGGAGAGGGAGAGGGAGAGGGAGAGAGAGAGAGAGAGAGAGAGAGAGGGAGAGGGAGTGGGCTGGCAGGTAGAGTTCATCAGCCCAGACAGAGCCACGGCAGGGTGAACATGGTTGTAAGGGATAGACCCAGCAGACAGTCAGTCAGTCAAGCCAGGCTGGACATGCAACACAATGCAGTCCATCTTGGATCGCATGCTGTGGATGCGTCCTAAATCGCACCCTATTCGCTATGGGCCTCTGGTCAAAAGTAGTGCACTAAATAAGGAATAAGGTACAATTTGGGATACAACCTATGACGCTCCTCTCCACCAGTCACATGGTGATTGATAATAATGCTGGAGAGACAATCACTCTGTACACAGATTTACACTGCTGATACAGATGCTGAAAACATGGAGGGAGGTTAGCTTTTAGTGTTGGAAGACAATCGTAAATGTCCCCATAAGGCAATCATATTATTCCTATATTATCCCAATGATGAACTCTCATCTACTGAACACATACACCTTGGGGTTACTCTGACTGTAGGTATAGCTGTGACTCTGGGGGACAGGGGACCGGGGGACCGGGGGACCGGGGGACCGGGGGACCGGGTAAACTACAAGATACAGCAGTTACAGATACACTACATTTCAACAACACAAATCAATTATTACAATCACTAAAACACTTGCAAACCTCAGTGAATTCATCCCTCATCAGCGTTCTAAACTTCCCTGTTGGCACCAAAGATTCAAGATGTAATGAGGTTTTGTAAATTATAAAATAAAATGTAAAATAAAATAACAAGAGGAAGGAATATCATCTAAAACATAAAATGCCTGGAAATGTAAAATTTACATTTGATTAATTTGGAGGTGGAAGAAACGAACACCTGTTTACGAGAGGTACTGGCTAGTGGAGTAGAACACCTGTTTACGTGAGGTGCTGGCTAGTGCAGTAGAACACCTGTTTACGTGAGGTACTGGCTAGTGCAGTAGAACACCTGTTTACAAGAGGTGCTGGCTAGTGCAGTAGAACACCTGTTTACGAGAGGTGCTGGCTAGTGCAGTAGAACACCTGTTTACGAGAGGTGCTGGCTAGTGGAGTAGAACACCTGTTTACGAGAGGTGCTGGCTAGTGCAGTAGAACACCTGTTTACGAGAGGTGCTGGCTAGCGGAGTAGAACACCTGTTTACGAGAGGTGCTGGCTAGTGGAGTAGAACACCTGTTTACGTGAGGTGCTGGCTAGTGCAGTAGAACACCTGTTTACAAGAGGTGCTGGCTAGCAGAGTAGAACACCTGTTTACGTGAGGTGCTAGCTAGTGCAGTAGAACACCTGTTTACGAGAGGTGCTAGCTAGTGCAGTAGAACACCTGTTTACAAGAGGTGCTGGCTAGCGGAGTAGAACACCTGTTAATGAGAGGTGCTGGCTAGTGCAGTAGAACACCTGTTTACGAGAGGTGCTGGCTAGCGGAGTAGAACACCTGTTTTCGAGAGGTGCTGGCTAGTGGAGTAGAACACCTGTTTTCGAGAGGTGCTGGCTAGTGCAGTAGAACACCTGTTTACGTGAGGTGCTGGCTAGCGGAGTAGAACACCTGTTTATGTGAGGTGCTGGCTAGTGGAGTAGAACACCTGTTTACGTGAGGTGCTAGCTAGTGCAGTAGAACACCTGTTTACAAGAGGTGCTGGCTAGTGCAGTAGAACACCTGTTTACGTGAGGTGCTGGCTAGCGGAGTAGAACACCTGTTTACGAGAGGTGCTGGCTAGTGCAGTAGAACACCTGTTTACGAGAGGTGCTGGCTAGTGGAGTAGAACACCTGTTTACGAGAGGTGCTGGCTAGTGCAGTAGAACACCTGTTTACGAGAGGTGCTGGCTAGCGGAGTAGAACACCTGTTTACGAGAGGTGCTGGCTAGTGGAGTAGAACACCTGTTTACGTGAGGTGCTGGCTAGTGCAGTAGAACACCTGTTTACAAGAGGTGCTGGCTAGCAGAGTAGAACACCTGTTTACGTGAGGTGCTAGCTAGTGCAGTAGAACACCTGTTTACGAGAGGTGCTAGCTAGTGCAGTAGAACACCTGTTTACAAGAGGTGCTGGCTAGCGGAGTAGAACACCTGTTAATGAGAGGTGCTGGCTAGTGCAGTAGAACACCTGTTTACGAGAGGTGCTGGCTAGCGGAGTAGAACACCTGTTTTCGAGAGGTGCTGGCTAGTGGAGTAGAACACCTGTTTTCTAGAGGTGCTGGCTAGTGCAGTAGAACACCTGTTTACGTGAGGTGCTGGCTAGCGGAGTAGAACACCTGTTTATGTGAGGTGCTGGCTAGTGGAGTAGAACACCTGTTTACGTGAGGTGCTGGCTAGTGCAGTAGAACACCTGTTTACAAGAGGTGCTGGCTAGTGCAGTAGAACACCTGTTTACGTGAGGTGCTGGCTAGCGGAGTAGAACACCTGTTTACGAGAGGTGCTGGCTAGTGGAGTAGAACACCTGTTTACGAGAGGTGCTGGCTAGTGGAGTAGAACACCTGTTTATGTGAGGTGCTGGCTAGCGGAGTAGAACACCTGTTTACGAGAGGTGCTGGCTAGTGCAGTAGAACACCTGTTTACGTGAGGTGCTGGCTAGCGGAGTAGAACACCTGTTAACCATGTGTATGTGACAAATAAAATTTGATTTGATTTGATTTGTTAATGAGAGGTGCTGGCTAGCGGAGTAGAACACCTGTTAATGAGAGGTGCTGGCTAGCGGAGTAGAACACCTGTTAATGAGAGATGCTGGCTAGCGGAGTAGAACACCTGTTAATGAGAGGTGTAGGCTAGCGGAGTAGAACACCTGTTAATGAGAGGTGCTGGCTAGCGGAGTAGAACACCTGTTAATGAGAGGTGCTGGCTAGCGGAGTAGAACACCTGTTAATGAGAGGTGCTGGCTAGCGGAGTAGAACACCTGTTAATGAGAGGTACTGGCTAGTGGAGTAGAACACCTGTTTACGTGAGGTGCAGGCTAGTACAGTAGAACACCTGTTTACGAGAGGTGCTGGCTAGCGGAGTAGAACACCTGTTTTCGAGAGGTGCTGGCTAGTGGAGTAGAACACCTGTTTACGAGAGGTGCTGGCTAGCGTAGAACACCTGTTTACGTGAGGTACTGGCTAGTGCAGTAGAACACATGTTTACAAGAGGTGCTGGCTAGCGTAGAACACCTGTTTACGTGAGGTGCTAGCTAGTGCAGTAGAACACCTGTTTACGTGAGGTGCTGGCTAGCGGAGTAGAACACCTGTTAATGAGAGGTGCTGGCTAGCGGAGTAGAACACCTGTTAATGAGAGGTGCTGGCTAGCGGAGTAGAACACCTGTTTACAAGAGGTGCTGGCTAGCGTAGAACACCTGTTTACGTGAGGTACTGGCTAGTGGAGTAGAACACCTGTTTACAAGAGGTGCTGGCTAGCGTAGAACACCTGTTTACGTGAGGTGCTAGCTAGTGCAGTAGAACACCTGTTTACGAGAGGTGCTGGCTAGTGGAGTAGAACACCTGTTTACGAGAGGTGCTGGCTAGCGTAGAACACCTGTTTACGTGAGGTGCTAGCTAGTGCAGTAGAACACCTGTTTACGAGAGGTGCTGGCTAGTGGAGTAGAACACCTGTTTACGAGAGGTGCTGGCTAGTGCAGTAGAACACCTGTTTACGAGAGGTGCTGGCTAGTGCAGTAGAACACCTGTTTACGAAAGGTACTGGCTAGTGGAGTAGAACACCTGTTTACGAGAGGTGCTGGCTAGTGCAGTAGAACACCTGTTAATGAGAGGTGCTGGCTAGCGGAGTAGAACACCTGTTAATGAGAGGTGCTGGCTAGCGGAGTAGAACACCTGTTAATGAGAGGTGCTGGCTAGCGGAGTAGAACACCTGTTAATGAGAGGTGCTGGCTAGCGGAGTAGAACACCTGTTAATGAGAGGTGCTGGCTAGCGGAGTAGAACACCTGTTAATGAGAGGTGCTGGCTAGTGGAGTAGAACACCTGTTTACGTGAGGTGCAGGCTAGTGCAGTAGAACACCTGTTTACGAGAGGTGCTGGCTAGTGGAGTAGAACACCTGTTAATGAGAGGTGCTGGCTAGCGGAGTAGAACACCTGTTAATGAGAGGTGCTGGCTAGTGCAGTAGAACACCTGTTTACGAGAGGTGCTGGCTAGCGGAGTAGAACACCTGTTTACGTGAGGTGCTGGCTAGTGGAGTAGAACACCTGTTAATGAGAGGTGCTGGCTAGCGGAGTAGAACACCTGTTAATGAGAGGTGCTGGCTAGCGGAGTAGAACACCTGTTAATGAGAGGTGTAGGCTAGCGGAGTAGAACACCTGTTAATGAGAGGTACTGGCTAGTGGAGTAGAACACCTGTTAATGAGAGGTGCAGGCTAGTGCAGTAGAACACCTGTTTACGAGAGGTGCTGGCTAGCGGAGTAGAACACCTGTTTTCGAGAGGTGCTGGCTAGTGGAGTAGAACACCTGTTTACGTGAGGTGCTGGCTAGTGCATTAGAACACCTGTTTACGAGAGGTGCTGGCTAGCGGAGTAGAACACCTGTTTTCGAGAGGTGCTGGCTAGTGGAGTAGAACACCTGTTTACGAGAGGTGCTGGCTAGCGTAGAACACCTGTTTATGTGAGGTACTGGCTAGTGCAGTAGAACACATGTTTACAAGAGGTGCTGGCTAGCGTAGAACACCTGTTTACGTGAGGTGCTAGCTAGTGCAGTAGAACACCTGTTTACGTGAGGTGCTGGCTAGTGGAGTAGAACACCTGTTTACGAGAGGTGCTGGCTAGTGCAGTAGAACACCTGTTTACAAGAGGTGCTGGCTAGTGGAGTAGAACACCTGTTTACGAGAGGTGCTGGCTAGTGCAGTAGAACACCTGTTAATGAGAGGTGCTGGCTAGTGGAGTAGAACACCTGTTAATGAGAGGTGCTGGCTAGTGGAGTAGAACACCTGTTTACGAGAGGTGCTGGCTAGTGGAGTAGAACACCTGTTTACGAGAGGTGCTGGCTAGTGGAGTAGAACACCTGTTTACGAGAGGTGCTGGCTAGTGGAGTAGAACACCTGTTTACGAGAGGTGCTGGCTAGTGGAGTAGAACACCTGTTTACGAGAGGTGCTGGCTAGTGGAGTAGAACACCTGTTTACGAGAGGTGCTGGCTAGTGGAGTAGAACACCTGTTTACGAGAGGTGCTGGCTAGTGGAGTAGAACACCTGTTTACGAGAGGTGCTGGCTAGTGGAGTAGAACACCTGTTTACGACAGGTGCTGGCTAGTGGAGTAGAACACCTGTTTACGAGAGGTGCTGGCTAGTGCAGTAGAACACCTGTTAATGAGAGGTGCTGGCTAGTGGAGTAGAACACCTGTTAATGAGAGGTGCTGGCTAGTGGAGTAGAACACCTGTTTACGAGAGGTGCTGGCTAGTGGAGTAGAACACCTGTTTACGAGAGGTGCTGGCTAGTGCAGTAGAACACCTGTTAATGAGAGGTGCTGGCTAGTGGAGTAGAACACCTGTTAATGAGAGGTGCTGGCTAGTGGAGTAGAACACCTGTTTACGAGAGGTGCTGGCTAGCGGAGTAGAACACCTGTTTACGAGAGGTGCTGGCTAGTGGAGTAGAACACCTGTTTACGAGAGGTGCTGGCTAGTGGAGTAGAACACCTGTTTACGAGAGGTGCTGGCTAGTGGAGTAGAACACCTGTTTACGAGAGGTGCTGGCTAGTGGAGTAGAACACCTGTTTACGAGAGGTGCTGGCTAGTGGAGTAGAACACCTGTTTACGTGAGGTGCTGGCTATTGCATTAGAACACCTGTTTACGAGAGGTGCTGGCTAGCGGAGTAGAACACCTGTTAATGAGAGGTGCTGGCTAGCGGAGTAGAACATCTGATGTACATTTTAGTACATTCTAAAGTACATTTTAGTACATTCTAAAGTACATTTTAGTACATTCTAAAGTAAATTTTAGTACATTCTAAAGTACATTTTAGTACATTCTAAAGTACATTTTAGTACATTGATATACATTCT
Source organism: Brachymystax lenok tsinlingensis (assembly GCA_030435695.1). Classification (NCBI taxonomy): domain Eukaryota; kingdom Metazoa; phylum Chordata; class Actinopteri; order Salmoniformes; family Salmonidae; genus Brachymystax; species Brachymystax lenok. The sequence continues at coordinate 8,862,020 of CM059817.1, read as the reverse complement.
AAAGTACATTGATGTACATTGATGTACATTCTAAAGTACATTTTAAAGTTCATTTTAGTACATTGCAGTACATTCTAAAGTACATTTTAGGATATTTGTTTATATATATTTCAAATATCCTAGAACGACAACAATACGTTGTGTCCTATCACACCAAAATTCCCAGTAATCCACTGCTTTACTACAGTCAAGCTGAGACTGCAAATGACATATGACAGTAAAGTCTTTGGGGGCCATTTTCTAACACACAACTAACTGCTGTGAATGTTGTAAATTAGATTAAGCTGAGAAAATGTTGAATGGCTGCTGAGCACTTCCCCTGTCTGCCAGCTCAGCAGCTTTCATTGATAATGCAATTTAATTTCTCATTGCTGCTGCTGCTGCTGCTTAGCGGAGGACAACCTTGCTGATTTTACATATGTAATTCAACCACTCTGACTAGCTTAGTGGATGTGGATGCTGTGTGTGTCTGTGTGTGGGGAGGGGAGGGGAGGGGGGTGTATGTGTGTGTGTTTGCATTTGTGTGTGTGGGGGTGTATGTGTGTGTGTTTGCATTTGTGTGTGTTTGTTTGTGTTTGCATTTGTGTGTGTGTGTATATGTGTGTGTGTGTGTGTGTGTGTGTGTGTGTGTGTGTGTGTGTGTGTGTGTGTGTGTGTGTGTGTGTGTGTGTGTGTGTGTGTGTGTGTGTGTGCATTCCTTCATTTCCCCTCTAACCTAAACCTACCTCTTTCAGACAGCCCATGAAGTTGTTGCTGACAGGAGAACCAGGCAGGTCAGCCGTACTAGGACTCCCACCCACGTAGAAGAAGTCATCAGAGCCCAGCATAGTGTAGTCCTCCTGGGTATAGCCTGTTGTGGTGAGGATCCCATCCACAGAGATGGTCACCTGTCATAGGGTAACACATACCAAAGCCAAAGCATTAGACGCTGAGGTGGAACTCTCTGTTCCGTATGTATAGGATACACACATCTCTCCTTGGTCTGCTATGACCTCATGGACTATCTATGTATTTTATTCAGTTACTCTTGACTGAGATCACCTGGGCTAGTAGCTAGTTCCTAGTAGATAGTACCTAGTAGCTACAGTGGCTTCAGGATGTACTCATACCACTTGACTGATTCCAGATATTTTTGTGTTACAGCCTGAATTCAAAACGGATAAAATAGATGTATTTTCTCACACAGTTACACACAATGACCCATAATGACAAAAAAGAAAACACGTATTGAGAAATGTTTGCAAATTTATTGAAAACGAAAAACATAAATCTTACATTTACGGAAGTATTCACAGGCCTGAGTCAATACTTTGTAGAAGCACCTTACAGCTGTGAGTCTTTCTGGGTAAGTCTCTAAGAGCTTCCCAAACCTGGATCCTGCAACATTTTCCCATTATTATTATTTTTTATTCTTCAAGCTCTGTCAAATTGGTTGTTGGTCATTTCTAGACAACCGTTTTCAGATCTTGCCATTGATTTTCATGTAGATTTAAGTCAAAACTATAACTCGGCCACTCAGGAACATTCACTGTCTTCTTTGTAAGCAACTCCAGTGTAGATTTGGCCTTGTGTTTAAGGTTATTGTCCTGCTGAAAGGTGAATTCATCTCCCAGTGTCTCATGGAAAGCAAACTGAACCTGGTTTTCCTTTAGGATTTTGCCTGTGCTTAGCACACAGTAATGTGTTGTATTGGATTTGCCCCAAACATAACACTTCATATTCAGGACAAAAAGTAAATAGCTTTGCCATAATTTTTGCAGCATTAATTTAGTGCCTTATTCTGTGCAGGTTTTCTTCTTTACTCTGTCAGTTAGGTTAGTACTGTGGAGTAACTACAATATTGTTGATCCATCCTCAGTTTTCTCCTATCACAGCCATTAAACTCTGTAACTATTTTAAAGTCACCATTGGCCTCATGGTGAAATCCCTGAGTGGTTTCCTTCCTTTCCGGCATCTGAGTTAGGAAGGACGTCTGTATCTTGGTAGTGACTGGGTGTATTGATACACCACCCAAAGTGTAATTAATAACTTCATTTTGCTCAAAGGGATATTCAGTGTCTGCTTTTTTTATCTGCCAATGGGTGCCCTTCTTTGTGAGGCATTGGAATACCTCCCCAGTCTTTGTGGTTGAATCTGTGTTTGAAATTCACTGCTTGACTGAGGGACCTTACAGATCATTGGATGTGTGGGTTACAGAGATGAGGCAGTCGTTACAAAATCATAATAAACACTATAGTTGCACACGGAGTGAGTCCGAGCAACTTATTATGTGACTTCCTTAGGCTTGCCGTAACAAATGGGTTGAATACTTATTGAATACTTAAAAATGTCTAACAACATGATTCCACTTTGACATCATGGCTTATCATGTGTAGGCTAGTGACAAACAAAATCAGGCTGTAACACAACAAAAGATGGGAAAAGTCAAAGGGTGTGAATACTTTCTGAAGGCCCTGTAGTAGATAGTACCTAGGAGCTTTTGTACCTTGGAGCAATGGTTTGAGAGTTTGGTTCAGACAGCGTTTGAGGTATTATTTAATGGATTTAGTCATAGCTAGGTTCACAGGACAGATAAAGAAAACATGTCAGAGCAGAGGACCACATTTTCTTTATCTCTTGATGGGGGTAAGAGAATGGATTCTCATTCAGTTTGGATAGTTCAGGTTGGGAGAGGGTTAGTAAAATGGACAAATTGCCAAGGACAAATTGCTTGTACTTGTCTCAGGTTTCTGGGTTCAATTTGTAACTATACAAAACATCACACGCATATACACACACACACACACTCAGTCACACACACTTGGCCTTATACACACACGTGCATTACATTGGGAGGATTATCACACAACTTCACAAATGTGGAAACCAAGGTTTTCATTCTTCAGAAGTTAACAGAAACACAAATAAGTTTGACATGTAAGGGGTATAAATGATTTGATGTCATACAAAGCATGATCAAGCCAATCGGGAGACAGGGTACATCCACCAATCAAGTCAAGGGATCAGGAGGGGGAGGGTGTAATGTTAGCCACAACACACAGACACCACAGTAACCTGCATGCTACAAACACAACATCCAGGGAAGGGGTGGGTGGACAGGACAGTGATAGTGGGTGATAGGTGGAAGTGAAGTGTTAGTGGTTATGGGTGAGGAGGGTGAGAGGGTAAAGGTCATATGATTTCAGAGGTCAGGAGATGAAAAGGCAGTGATGAGCGGTGGTGGGCATGCCATGCGCCAGACTGAGTGTGTTGGAAACAACTGTCAGAGCTCCGGGAAAGAAAGGGGTCGCCATTTTGTCTCTCTGTCGCCATTTTGTTTCTGTTTAGCATTTTAGAGCCCAGACCGGAGCTTGGCAGCTGCTGGCTTGTTGAAGATTCACTCTTGTTGTTTTGGATTGTGGCAGAGATTCTCTCAGTTCTTGGGGGGCGGCAGTCCTCACAAAAAAAATTTAGATTTTTATTTGGTAGAAAAAACATAACTTTTTTATGTATCCCTGACAAAAGATCAAAAGTCAGAGGGCGAATCTGGTGGTTCATTAGAGGCTCGAAGAACCTCTGTGAACTTCGTAGCGATGAGGAATAAAAAAAAGTAGAAGACGGACTGAAAAAAGAGGAGAGGGGGAGAGGGGTGGGGAAGAGGTTGAGAGGCCAGGGACAGGGAGGATATTGAGAACTGAAGAAAGCTGTTGGTAATACAAACCCATTTCCTCATTGTTTGATAAGATGTGTCTAGGATGAAATTCAAATTATAAAAAGAAAAAGAAGAGGGGGGAGGGACACACGGCAAACCCAAAAAAAAGACAATAAGAATGATATCTACCAGACAATGCAGTATGTTTACCATAGCGTGTCCAATGCCTGATTGCTTTCCGGAAAAGGGGGAAGAAAGGAAATCAAAAGAATAGTGAACAAAACGGTTGTTAATAAGGGATGGGAGAAGAAAGAAACCAAAATAAAAACCAATGACGTAGGAGAAGTAGGATGATAGTTAGTACGTTAGTTAGTTGTTAAGATAACTGTTAGTTAGTTAGTAAGTAAATAAAATGACTTAGTATTTCATGAAGTGTTAGTGTTAGTCTAACAAAACATGTCTTCCCAAAGAGAGGGAGAGAGACAGAGGAGAGAGAGAGAGAGAGAGAGAGAGAGAGAGAGAGAGAGAGAGAGAGAGAGAGAAGGAGCAAAACATAACCCTAGCTTAGCCTCTTGTCTGTGAGTCAGTGTTCGTCAGTGGTAGCTAGCTAGCGAGCTACATCCTTTAACAACCTGTTATTGGCAGGAAATGAACACTTTACTTACTTTTCCACCTCTCTTCATCTCCATTGTACACGCTTGAAGAACTGGCCACTCCCTCTCCACACCACAAACAAACAGCTATTTGCTATCGCTTTTCACACTGTGCTTTCACTCTTATGGTACAACTGTATATCTAGTGTAAAGCCCTACTTCTTAAAGTTCAGTTGAGTAACGATGTTAGAATAGAATATAGTCATATAGTTATAGTTATAGTACAGTACATAGCAGTACCAGTGTATAGCCATAGATATCCTTTTCAATCATTAGAGGGGCTATGTCATGAACCCTCAAAGTTCCAGAATAAGATGAAAATGGCAGCCATATTGGTCAGGAAGAAATCCAAACCAGTCTAATTGGAATGAATGGCAGTAGAGGCATAATCCTGAATTTACCTATGCAGGAAAATAAAAAGTAAGGCATGTGATATATCAGAAATTATGTAATATAATTATTTTCAACAAAACATTTTGCTATATAATTATAAATACAGTTTATACAGGTTATATACCAATTGTCTGTATAAATAGCCTCTAAAATATATGTAAAAATACCATAAATGTCTAAATCTTTGTTTTCTTGGAATGCTGTGTGTTATAATATGATACAATATCAGTACCTGTTGCATTTACACCTTGTCTAAGTCCTGTCATCAACTGATTTCAGCCGGTGTATGGCTGTGGATTGACTGTCTTGAATGGAATGTTGGCACATGGGCAGTTACTTAGAAAAATTAAGGGAATCATTCCTCTAAAACTGGCCACCTAGCTAGCAAACATACATTGCAGATACATTCTTCAAATTCATTATTTTACACAATGTCTCATTACAGCATTGCCAAACCATGGTTAACCAACACTGACCAAAATGGCTGACCTTTATCCCATCATAAGAATGTTCATGTCCATTCTAGTATTCTGATGTGTACTGTAAACTATCTACGCTTACAAGGGCCTATCAGATGCCATTTTAACATCCATTTATACTATTTGAATAAGATACTCCACTGATCTGAAACAAATGTCCAACAGAAGGCTGCTATTGTCTGTCATCCGAAGTCCCTCCATTGTCCCGAGTTAATGTGTGTCTTAAACCCTGCCTTGTCGTTTCTGAGGCTATACAGAGGAGCAACATCTAGTTGTATAAAAGAAAACAGCTACTTCTGAAGGCAACGAGATAGCGACTCTTCGACGCAGCCCCTGATAGAAGTGCCAGCTTAGTGAAGAATAAAACAAAGTAGTATCAGATACGTTTAAATGAAGGAAATAGGGAAGTCTTCAAGTGCAACACAAGATAAGGAGAGTCAGAGAGGAACAGAGAGCCACGGTATCAGCTGCTCCACCACTAAGCTATCAATCACTACGCAGTCTGTGCTTCTTTATTCACATAGTCACTGCTAGGGGTTAAAATAGAGGGGAAAACACTATCTAACCACACTGATAATACTTCAACACTACACAAACTCATAATGTCTCTCTCATAATATTTCTCAAAACAGAACATTTGACAACTATCTAAAGTGGGCTCTTGGAAAAGGTTCTATATAAAAATACACATGAATCTGTTACAAAACACATATTGTAAACAGAGGTAAACACTAATCTAACAACATAAACCCAAGACACTAATACCAACCAATTAATCCATTACTACGACTAATCAATACCAGTTGTGAACCTATGTCTCCTCAGTCTCCATGGTTACCTGTCTGAGGTTGCGTGTGACCTTGATGTCGTGCCAGCCATTATCGTTAAACTTCCCGTTGACGGGCTCTACAATGGCCTCGAAGGCCCCGGAGCCCAGGTTGATGACCAGGCTCACCGCCCCATCCTTTAGGGCCAGGTTGACATAGTCAGCAGACTTCCCTGTGTGGAGCAAGAGACCGTTCCTCTGCCACGTCTTGAAGGAGAGCGTGATCTCATCACTGGATGACTGGATGGGGTTCTGGGACAGGTCGTAGCAGAAGTACTCAGAACCACGGAACGTCGCCACGTTCTCTTCTCTCACTGGAAGTAGAGAGGAGAATAGATGTAAGTTATATTCAAGGCTCTTATCCAAAACTTACAGAAGTGTAGACTTCTGATGTTGAAACATGCATTACTAACATATGGTGGCCCAGAAAGGAATCGAACCACAACCCACAAAGAGATTCATGGCCTCCATGAAAAACATATCATTGACACAAGCAGGAAGTCCATTGAACAATCTGTCATATTTGACAGTTAAAACATGACACAATTATGATCCCTTCATATACAGTAGTAGGCGTTGAATCATGTCACGGTTACAAAATGAATCATATGTCATCACTTCCCATGAGAAGAGGACTGTGTCATCACCTCCCATGAGAAGAGGACTGTGTCATCACAAATCAAATCAAATTTTATTTGTCACATACACATGGTTAGCAGATGTTAATGCGAGTGTAGCGAAATGCTTGTGCTTCTAGTTCCGACCATGCAGTAGTATCTAACAAGTAATCTAACAAATTCACAACAACTACCTTATACACACAAGAGTAAAGGAATGAATACGAGTATGTACATATAAATATATGGATGAGCGATGGCTGACCGGCATAGGCAAGATGCAGTAGATGGTATGGAGTACAGTATATACACATATATATATATATATGAGATGAGTAATGTAGGATATGTAAACATTATATAAATGGCATTGTTTAAAGTGGCTAGTGATACATTATTTCATCCAATTATAATGATTAAAGTGGCTAGAGATTTGGGTCGATGGCCGAACGGCATAGGCAAGATACAGTAGATGGTTTAGAGTACAGTGTATACATTTGATATGAGTATGTCGGATACGTAAACATTATATACAAAATTGTTTAAAGTGGCTAGTCATACATTTGTTACATCCAATTCCTATGTTTAAAGTGGCTAGAGATTTAAGTCAGTATGTTGGCAGCAGCCACTCAATGTTAATGATGGCTGTTTAACAGTCTGATGGCCTTGAGGTAGAAGCTGTTTTTCAGTCTCTCGGTCCCAGCTTTGATGCACCTGTACTGACCTCGCCTTCTGGATGATAGCGGGGTGAACAGGCAGTGGCTCGGGTGGTTGTTGTCCTTGATGATCTTTTTGGCCTTCCTGTGACATCGGGTGGTATAGGTGTCCTGAAGAGCAGGTAGTTTACCCCCGGTGATGCGCTGTGCAGTCCTCACTACCCTCTGGAGAGCCTTACGGTTGTGGGCGGAGCAGTTGCCGTACCAGGCGGTGATACAGCCCAACAGGATGCTCTCGATTGTGCATCTGTAAAAGTTTGTGAGTGATTTTGGTGACAAGCCGAATTTCTTCAGCCTCCTGAGGTTGAAGAGGCGCTGTGCGCCTTCTTCACCACGCTGTCTGTGTGGGTGGACCAATTCAGTTTGTCCGTGATGTGTACGCCGAGGAACTTAAAACTTTCCACCTTCTCCACTACTGTCCCCTCGATGTGGATAGGGGTGCTCCCTCTCCTGTTTCCTGAAGTCCACGATCATCTCCTTTGTTTTGCTGACATTGGTGAGAGGTTATTTTCCTGACACCACACTCCGAGGGCCCTCCCTCCTCTCTGTAGGCCGTCGCCGTTGTTGGTAATCAAGCCTACCACTGTAGTGTCGTCAGCAAACTTGATGATTGAGTTGGATGCGTGCTTGGCCACGCAGTCATGGGTAAACAGGGAGTACAGGAGAGGGCTGAGAACGCACCCTTGTGGGGCCCCAGTGTTGAGGATCAGCGGGGTGGAGATGTTGTTTCCTACCCTCACCACCTGGGACCGGCCCGTCAGGAAGTCCAGGACCCAGTTGCACAGGGCTGGGTCGAGACCCGGGGTCTCGAGCTTAATGACGAGCTTGGAGGGAACTATGGTGTTAAATGCTGAGCTTGAAACAAAATACTGCATGGTTTCCTCCCATGAGAAGAGGACTGTGTCATCACCTCCCATGAGAAGAGGACTGTGTCATCACCTCCCATGAGAAGACGACTGTGTCATCACCTCCCATGAGAATAGGACTAGAACTACAGTACCAGTCAAGATTTTGGACACACGTACTCATTCAAAGGTTTTTCTTTATTTTTACTATTTTCTACATTGAAGACATCAAATGCAGAATGCTGTGGTAGCCATGCTGGTTAATTGGGCCTTGAATTCTAAATAAATCACAGACAGTGTCACCAGCAAAGCACCCCTGCCATCACACCACCTCCTCCATGCTTCACTGTGGGAACCACACATGCGAGATCATCCATTCACCTACTCTGCGTCTCACAAAGACACAGCTGTTGGAACCAAAAATCTTAAATTTAGACTCATCAGACCAAAGGACAGATTTACACCGGTCTATTTACTCATGTGTCTTGGTCCAAGCAAGTCTCCTCTTCTTATTGGCGTCCTTTAGTAGTGGTTTCTTTGCAGCAATTCGACCATGAAGGCCTGATTCTCTTCTGAACAGTTGATGTTGAGATGTGTCTTCTACTTGAACTCTGTGAATCATTTATTTGGGCTGCAATTTCTGAGGCTGGTAACTCTAATGAACTTATCCTCTATAGCAGAGGTAACTCTGGGTCTTCCATTCCTGTGGCGTTCCTCATGAGAGCCAGTTTAATCATAGCTCTTGATGGTTTTTGAGACTGCACTTGAATAAACTTTCAAAGTTCTTGACATTTTCCGGAGAGCTGTTCTTGCCATAATATGAACTTGGTCTTTTACCAAATAGGGCTATCTTCTGTATAACACCCCTACCTCGTCACAACACAACTGACTGGCTCAAACACACTAAGAAGGAAAGAAATTCCAAAAATGTACTTTTAACAAGGCACACCTGTTAATTGAAATGTATTCCAGGTGACTGAAGCTGGTTGAAAGAATGCCAAGAGTGTGCAAAGCTGTCATCAAGGCGTGGCTACTTAGAAAATCTCAAATCTCAAATATATTTTGATTTGTTTAACACTGTTTTGGTTACTACATGATTCCATATGTTTTATTTCATAATTTTTATGTCTTCACTTTTATTCAAACATTTAAAAAATAGTAAAAATAAAGAAAAACCCTTAAATGAGTATGTGTGTCCAAACTTTTGACTGGTACTGTATGTCATCACCTCCCATGAGAAGACAGGACAGAGTAGTGCAGTGGACCAAATCAAACTAATACAGTCACCACAGTGATATAATATCTATCAGTCACCATATCAGCTATCCCATAATGTTATCCTCATACTCTAATGCACTCATCATAAAAACCCAATCCGTATCTTCCACTGAGGTCTCCATGCTAGCAGACTGATCATGATCTTCCACTGGGATCTCTCTGTATGGAGCTTTTTAGTCAGACCATCAGAAAGAGGAAATTGAGAGAGGAGACAGGGAGAGACAGGGGATTAGAAGAGGAGTCTGTGGCGAGCTGGTATCGGAGCATGAGGTCTGATGCCAACTGGCTCAGAGACAGTTTCTATCTACAAGCCATCAGACTGCTGAACACTCGAACTGGACAGACCACCTGCTCTGATTCTCCACACACACACACACACACACACACACACACACACACACACACACACACACACACACACACACACACACACACACACACACACACACACACACACACACACACACACACACACACACACACACACACACACACACACACAACATCACAACTGCTGCTACCAGACTCTTATTGTACTGCTCAGTTTATACACTGCCCCCCATCTCCCCTTCCCCAGTACACGTGTAAATATTGGACTTTATATGGTCTCTTCCTGTATTATACTGATGCTAAAATGTATTATTCTATTCTACTGAGCCATTTACTTTATGTTGATTTTCTTATATTTTATTGTTTCGTATTGTTGTTGCATTGTAGAGAAGGAACCTGCAAGTAAGCATTTCATTGGACGATGTATACCATGCAACTAGTAAACTTCCACTTGAACTATACTGTCTAAGTAAAGCATAAGTAGCTTTTTTTGAAAAAAAAAATGAAGAAATGAAGAAATTAAGAGTGTATATGGGCCCAGGAAGCTCCAGACCATGATATCATGACTATTGTCAGTTCCTGCCTTTTACGTAAACAGCCCTAGTAATAGAGGACAAGCCCAGTACTGCAGCTATTACAGACCAACACCTGGCCTAGACTCCACAAGGCTGAGGCTTCCAATTCAATTATTCACCCTGCATGTTAATTAAAAGAAGAACACACCTGGCTGCTACTGCAACGACAGCATCATCTGTGCTCCAGGTATTACCTTTCAGAAGCTGTAACCTTCAGAATAACAGGCTATCCCTGTCATTTACTCAAGTCTTTGCAAAAGCCACATGCAGTGATGTATGCATTTTAGCAGAGCTGATCTGTAAATACATTCAATTACTGCTAATTACGTAATACACTACACAATATATCACATTGTCAATAAGCCAATCACAAGTTTCTGGTCTGAGGGCGGGAGAGACTGTGAAACACAGAGAGAGGGAGATGGATAGACTGTTGTGAGAGCAGGCTAGGCTGCTGGTGGATAGACTGTTCGCTAGAGCAGGCTAGACTGCTGGTGGATAGACTGTCCCTAGAGCAGGCTAGGCTGCTGGTGGATAGACTGTCCTTAGAGCAGGCTAGGCTGCTGGTGGATAGACCGCCACTAGAGCAGGCTAGGCTGCTGGTGGATAGACTGTCCCTAGAGCAGGCTAGGCTGCTGGTGGATAGACTGTCGCTGGAGCAGGCTAGGCTGTTGGTGGATAGACCGCCACTAGAGCAGGCTAGACTGCTGGTGGATAGACTGTCACTAGAGCAGGCTAGACTGCTGGTGGATAGACTGTCACAAAATAGGAAAAATAGGAAAAATGTCAAGGGGGATGAATACTTTTGCAAGGCACTGTATAAAGGAGGTACCGGTTCAGAGTCAATGTGTCAATGTGGGGGCACCGGTGCCGAGGTAATTTTGGTAATATGTACATGTACTAGGTAGAGTTATTAAAGTGACTATGCATAGATAATAACAGAGAGTAGCAGCAGCATAGAAGAGGCGAGAGCAAATAGTCTCTGTAGCCATTTGATTAGCTGTTCTGGAGTCTTATGCATTGGGGGTAGAAGCTCTGTAGTGCCTTGAGGTTGGAGGCAGAGCAGTTGCCATACCAGGCAGTAATGCAACCCGTCAGGATGCTCTTGATGGTGCAGCTGTAATAGGAGCTGAGGAGCTGAGGACCCATGCCAAATCAGGTTCAGTCTCTTGAGGGGGAATAGGTTTTTGGAGTCATGCCTGGCCATGCAGTCATAAGTGAACAGGGAGTACAGGAGGGGACTGAGCATGCACCCCTGAGGGGCCACTGTGTTGAGGATCAGCATTGCGGATGTGTTACCTACCCTTACCACCTTGGGGTGGCCCGTCAGGAAGTCCAGGATCCAGTTGCAGAGGGAGGTGTTGTGTCCCAGGGTCCTTAGCTTAGTGATGAGCTTTGAGAGCACTATGGTGTGGAACGCTGAGCTGTAGTCAATGAATAGCATTCTCACATAGGTGTTCCTTTTGTCCAGGTGAGAAAGGGCAGTTTGGAGTGCATTGGAGATTGCATCATCTGTGGATCTGTTGGTGTGGTATGCGAATTGGAGTGGGTCTAGGGCTTCTGGGATAATGATGTTGATGTGAGCCATGACCAGCCTTTCAAAGCATGTCATGGCAACAGATGTGAGTGCTACGGTTCGGTAGTCATTTAGGCAGGTTACTTTAGTGTTCTTTGGCACAGGCACTATAGTGGTCTGCTAGAGACATGTTGTTATTACAGACTCAGACAGGGAGAGGTTGAAAATGTCAGTGAAGACACTTGCCAGTTGGTCAGCGCATGCTCACAGTACACGTCCTGGTAATCCGTCTGGCCCTTCTACCTGAATGTTGACCTGTTTAAAGGTCTTACTCACCATCGGCTGCGGAGAGCGTGATCGCACAGTCATCCGGAACAGCTGATGCTCTCATGTTTCAGTGTTACTTGCCTCGAAGCGAGCATATAAGTTATTTAGCTTGTCTGGTAGGCTCGTGTTACTGGGCAGCTCTCGGCTGTGCTTCCCTTTGTGGTCTGTAATAGTTTGCAGGCCCTGCCACACCCGACGAGCATCGGAGACGGTGTAGTACGATTCCATCTTTGTTCTGTGTTGACGCTTTGCCTGTTTGATGGTTCATCGGAGGGCAACGAGCTTCCGGGTTAGAGTCCCGCTCCTTGAAATAGGCAGCTCTACCATATAGCTCGGTGTGAATGTTGCCTGTAATCCATGGCTTCTGGTTGGGGTACAGTCAATGTGGGGACGACGTCCTTGATGAACTTACTGATGAAGCCAGTGACTGATGTGGTGTTCTCCTCAATGCCATTGGAAGAATCCCGGAACATATTCCAGTCTGTACTAGGAAAACAGTTCTGTAGTTTAGCATCTGCTTCATATATCACTTTTTCATAGACCGAGTCACTGGTGCTTCCTGCTTTAATTTTTGCTTGTAAGCAGGAATCAGGTGGATAGAATTATGGTTAGATTATGGTAAAATCAGTTTTACCTTGTTCCAATATGGTGACGTCATGTGGTGAACTGAAAAGAGAACTATATTTATCTATAGCTGGTAGTAAGGACTATAGACTGCAGTACGTCGTCATTGTCTAAGGTTTGAGATTAGACCTGAAAGCACCAGTAAACCCCGGATGCATGTAAAGCACTTGAAGTAGACATTGGTATAAGGATTACTTAAATGCATCAGGGATGTTAACGTTAATGAATTAGTCATAAGTAAAGAGCTTTTTTGATTGTATAGATAATGTTAAGTGACATTCATAGTCTGCTGAAGACTGATGCGTGCTCTGAAATCACATTTACATTCTGAATTAGTTATTAACACATCTCTCTACAGACAACATAGTAGGCCTAACCGTAAACTATTTTAATGTCCATGTCCTCCCCCTCAAGTTCAAAATTGACCAGTGTATTATTGCTATCTTTGATGCTTTATCGTTTGTCTGTACAGTGTCTAATCCGCTAGTTCTTGGGATGATGAATGCAAGAGCAATCTGTGAGATGAAAACCACACAGTCAGTCAGTGAAGTAAACAGAGAGAAAGAGTAAGTTCTGATTTAGACTAGACATAATCTACAGTGCACTCACTGTCTGTCTCACAGGAAATATTGTTCTGTGTGTGTCCGGTCTTCTTTCTCTCTCAAGTCTTCTTTCCTATTTTGTTGCATTTCAACCTGTAATTAAAATAGATTTTTATTTGGATTTCATGTAATGGACATACACAAAATAGTCCAAATTGGTGAAGTGAAATGAAAAGAATTACTTGTTTAAAAAAAAAAAAAAAAAAACGGAAAAGTGGTGTGTGCATATGTATTCACCCCCTTTGCTCTGAAGACCCTAAATAAGATCTGGTGCAACCAATTACCTTCAGAAGTCACATAATTAGTTAAAATAAAGTCCACCTGTGTGCAATCTAAGTGGGTAAATACTTTTGCAAGCCACTGTAGGTGTGGCTTTAAACCCAGCTGGAACCACCTATAGCCTGTAGACAAAACAATGTGTTAGAGCCTGTGTGTGTCCGTGCGTACGTCAGTGTATTTGCATCGACTCAGGATGCCTGTGCATGAGTAAAGAGGAAAAGGGTTGATTGGAAAGTGTTTACAAGCAGAGAAACGAGGTATACAGTCACTACTTCACTGGATTACCTAACCACACACACACATCACTAGGAGGAGTGAGGAGGTCCATGGACAGGCAGGCTGACTGGAGGCCTATCACACACAACCTGCTCACTTGTCCAAGACAAATACAGGGGCCAGCCGAACAACAATGTCTGGGGGTGTTTTTCAGTCTCTCTCTCTCTCTCTCTCTCTCTCTCTCTCTCTCTCTCTCTCTCTCTCTCTCTCTCCTCTCCTCTCCTCTCCTCTCCTCTCCTCTCCTCTCTCTCATCCCTCTTCGTGTTCCTCGGCTCAGCCTTCCAGCAACCTGTTTAATTGTAGACAGTAGGAGTACCACAGTCACCTCCAGATATACAGTGCAGTACAGGACAATACAGGGACATGAATGTGCCATTCTGTCACTGCAGTCTTATACAATCTACTGCACTGTCATGTAACCACTCCATCAGGCCAATCTACTGCACCATCATGTAACCACTCCATCAGGCCATTCTACTGCACCGTCATGTAACCTCTCCATCAGGCCAATCTACTGCACCGTCATGTAACCACTCCATCGGGCCATTCTACTGCACCGTCATGTAACCACTCCATCAGGCCATTCTACTGCACCGTCATGTAACCACTCCATCAGGCCATTCTACTGCACCGTCATGTAACCACTCCATCAGGCCATTCTACTGCACCGTCATGTAACCACTCCATCAGGTCATTCTACTGCACCGTCATGTAACCACTCCATCAGGCCATTCTTCTGCATCATCATGTAACAACTCAACGTTCTGAGTTATCAGAAATACGACTTGTCAACACGGAGCTTGTTTACATTGTAAGTAGTGACATCATATAACTATCAATTATATGAAACCACAGATGAATAACTATCAATGCCCCAGATACCACAGATTAAGAACTATCAGTACCCCAGATTATTAACTATCAGTACCCTAGATACCACAGATTATAAACTATCAATACCCCAGATACCACAGATTGTTAACTATCAATACCCGAGAGACTACAGATTATTAACTATCAATAGGCCAGAGACTACATATTATTAATGACTATCAATACCCCAGATACCACAGATTATTAACTATCAATACCCGAGAGACTACAGATTATTAACTATCAATAGCCCAGATTTTGAGCCACTGGATATGGCTATATTAGAGTAAAGTACTACTGTTACTGCTCCCTAATTCTGCTTGATGGTATGACAGTTAGCCCAGAAGGTAGACATAAACATAACCATAGTCATTGAGCCCTGGTTGGCCTTTTCTCAGCGAGGTCTGTGTACAATTACTATGACTGTATGTACTAGTCTCTGACCCCATACAATTACTATGACTGTATGTACTAGTCTCTGACCCCATACCGTATGTGATCAGTTAAAGTAGCTGATCTGAACTGATGTATTTTGTGAAACAAGTACGTTACGGGACCTCTAATTCACTAACCACTCTGAGTGGGGGAGAGATGATATTACAGAGGAAGCTAATTGAACTGCTGTCCCTGACTGTCTGCTGTGGACCAGAGGATTTTGTAGATTTTTTATTTCATTTTTTTATTTAACCTTTATTTAACTAGGCAAGTCAGTTAAGAACAAATTCTTATTTACAATGACAGCCTACACCAGCCAAATCTGGACGACGCTGTGCCAATTGTGCGCCACCCTACAGACTCCCAATCACAGCCGGATGTGATACAGCCTAGATTTGAACCAGGTATTATAGTGACACCTCTTGCACTGAGATGCAGTGCCTTAGACCGCTGCGCCACTCGGGAGCCCCAAACTGATCTTGCCTGGTGCATGCACACATCCTCACAGATGCATAGATGCAGAGTAGCACACGCAGACACACAGCCTCTGCTCAGCCTGGGAAGTCAATAGCATCATCCTCTCTCCATCTCCTTGGCTGGAGATTTGAGGATGGAGAGCTGAACGACTCTGATTGGCTGTGATTGGAGTGCTGAAGTGATAGAGAGTTTTTCTCTTTCTGCTGGAGTGTCTTATCCCCTACAGTCTCTCCAGAGAGCATCTCTCAGCCTGGGCTACTCATAGACAGGCCTGGCCTCTTACCCTCTCCCTATGGTTCTTCAAGGACTATACCCTACTGGAAAAAGACTTGTTGGATCTTTTGGGCCTCGGCTTGATGGATCTTTCGGGCCTCTCTCTCTCTCTCTCTCTCTCTCTCTCTCTCTCTCTCTCTCTCTCTCTCTCTCTCTCTCTCTCTCTGTTGGTCTTCAATAACACTAAACTCAGAAGATGGAGGGATAAATTATAGGGATGAGAGAATGAGTGTCGGAGAAAGGGAGCGGGGGGCGAGGGAGCGAGGGTTTAGGCTTCTTTATTAATGAGTGCTGATGATGTAAAGATGAGCCTTCCAAGAACATGACAAGGACCTCTATCTTTCTCTTGGAGATGCTCTCACTCCCTTTCCCTCCTTCACTGAGTAATCTCTCCCTCTATCCCAGTTCCGGTCTCTACCTCTCAGAACCCTTGTCTTTCCCTCTTTTCCTGGAAAACTAATAAAACATGCAAATGACTGAACATTTACATTTACATTTTACATATCAGTCATTTAGCAGACACTCTTATCCAGTGCATTCATCTTAAGATAGCTAGGTGAGACAACAACATACAGTCATCGTAAGTAAACATTTTCTCAATGAAGTTAGAGGAAGATAGTAGGAAAAGAGTGAATGTTTTTCTCTCCCTCTCAGAACATGTTCCCTCCCTCTATGTCTCTCTCTCATCCTATCTCTCCTCCTCTCATTCCTACTCTCTCTCTCTCTCTCTCTCTCCCCCTATCCTCTAACAGCAGTAGAAAAGACAGCAGAGGGTTAACTGTAACTTGTACTGCCGAGGGAAAACAAGAGCACCTTCAAGACCAAAGGCAGCACTGAGAACTGGTACAACCCCAGACACCATCTTGTAAAAGAACAGGCCCAGAGCTATGAATCTAATAATGTGATTGACAACTGCATAATGTTCTACAGTCTTTGATGTCATACCAAGTTGGGATTAAAGTAGTGTTTTTCAAACAGACACACACACACACAAAATGTCATGGAAATTCAGTACTGAGAGACTTGGTCTTGGTCATTTCAAACAATCTTTATACACTGCTCAAAAAAATAAAGGGAACACTTAAACAACACAATGTAACTCCAAGTCAATCACACTTCTGTGAAATCAAACTGTCCACTTAGGAAGCAACACTGATTGACAATAAATTTCACATGCTGTTGTGCAAATGGAATAGACAACAGGTGTAAATTATAGGCAATTAGCAAGACACCCCCAATAAAGGAGTGGTTCTGCAGGTGGTGACCACAGACCACTTCTCAGTTCCTATGCTTCCTGGCTGATGTTTTGGTCACTTTTGAATGCTGGCGGTGCTTTCACTCTAGTGGTAGCATGAGACGGAGTCTACAACCCACACAAGTGGCTCAGGTAGTGCAGCTCATCCAGGATGGCACATCAATGCGAGCTGTGGCAAGAAGGTTTGCTGTGTCTGTCAGCGTAGTGTCCAGAGCATGGAGGCGCTACCAGGAGACAGGCCAGTACATCAGGAGACGTGGAGGAGGCCGTAGGAGGGCAACAACCCAGCAGCAGGACCGCTACCTCCGCCTTTGTACAAGGAGGAGCAGGAGGAGCACTGCCAAAGCCCTGCAAAATGACCTCCAGCAGGCCACAAATGTGCATGTGTCTGCTCAAACGGTCAGAAACAGACTCCATGAGGGTGGTATGAGGGCCCGACGTCCACAGGTGGGGTTGTGCTTACAGCCCAACACCGTGCAGGATGTTTGGCATTTGCCAGAGAACACCAAGATTGGCAAATTCGCCATTGGCGCCCTGTGCTCTTCACAGATGAAAGCAGGTTCACACTGAGCACATGTGACAGACGTGACAGAGTCTGGAGACGCCGTGGAGAACGTTCTGCTGCCTGCAACATCCTCCAGCATGACCGGTTTGGCGGTGGGTCAGTCATGGTGTGGGGTGGCATTTCTTTGGGGGCCGCACAGCCCTCCATGTGCTCGCCAGAGGTAGCCTGACTGCCATTAGGTACCGAGATGAGATCCTCAGACCCCTTGTGAGACCATATGCTGGTGCGGTTGGCCCTGGGTTCCTCCTAATGCAAGACAATGCTAGACCTCATGTGGCTGGAGTGTGTCAGCAGTTCCTGCAAGAGGAAGGTATTGATGCTATGGACTGGCCCGCCCGTTCCCCAGACCTGAATCCAATTGAGCACATCTGGGACATCATGTCTCGCTCCATCCACCAACGCCACGTTGCACCACAGACTGTCCAGGAGTTGGCGGATGCTTTAGTCCAGGTCTGGGAGGAGATCCCTCAGGAGACCATCCGCCACCTCATCAGGAGCATGCCCAGGCGTTGTAGGGAGGTCATACAGGCACGTGGAAGCCACACACACTACTGAGCCTCATTTTGACTTGTTTTAAGGACATTACATCAAAGTTGGATCAGCCTGTAGTGTGGTTTTCCACTTTAATTTTGAGTGTGACTCCAAATCCAGACCTCCATGGGTTGATACATTTGATTTCCATTGATAATTTTTGTGTAATTTTGTTGTCAGCACATTCAACTATGTAAAGAAAAAAGTATTGAATAAGATTATTTCATTCATTCAGATCTAGGATGTGTTATTTTAGTGTTCCCTTTATTTTTTTGAGCAGTGTATAAATAAGGTGAATACATCATTTTTCCCTCACAATACACACACACACACACAGGATATAAATGAGTCAAGTTAGCTTTCACCAGGAGGGGTGAACGACTACAGTTAGCATTCACCAGGAGGAAATTAATGAGTCCAGTTAACTTTCCCCTGAGGAGATGAATGAGTCCAGTTACCTTTCCCCGGAGGAGATGAATGAGTCCAGTTACCTTTCCCCTGAGGAGATGAATGAGTCCAGTTAACTTTCCCCTGAGGAGATGAATGAGTCCAGTTAACTTTCCCCGGAGGAGATGAATGAGTCCAGTTACCTTTCCCCTGAGGAGATGAATGAGTCCAGTTAACTTTCCCCTGAGGAGATGAATGAGTCCAGGTATCTTTCCCCTGAGGAGATGAATGAGTGTCACGACTTCAGCTGAAGTTGGTCCCTCTCCTTTTTTCGGGCGTCTACCGGTGGTCGACGTCACCGGAGTTTTAGCCACCACCGATCCATTTCTCAGTTTCTGTTTGTCTTGTCATTATTCACACCCGGTCATCATTACCCTAATTACATGTGTTATTTAATCCTCTGTTCCCCCATCAGTGTTGTCCGTGATTGTTTCATGTTTGTGGCTCGGTGTGTGAGCAGCTATATTCTACGTTCGTAGATGAATTGTGCCTTATTAAAGTAAGGAGTGTGTAACTGGTCTCCTGCGTTTGTTTCCGACAAGACCTGCTGTAGAGCCACTACAATGAGTCCAGGTATCTTTCCCCTGAGGAGATGAATGAGTCCAGTTATCTTTCCCCTGAGGAGATGAATGAGTCCAGGTAACTCTCCTCTGAGGAGATGAATGAGTCCAGTTACCTTTCCACTGAGGAGATGAATGAGTCCAGTTACCTTTCCCCTGAGGAGATGAATGAGTCTAGTTAACTTTCCCCTGAGGAGATGAATGAGTCCAGTTACCTTTCCACTGAGGAGATGAATGAGTCCAGTTAACTTTCCACTGAGGAGATGAATGAGTCCAGTTAGCTTTCCCCTGAGGAGATGAATGAGTCCAGTTAACTTTCCCCTGAGGAGATGAATGAGTCCAGTTAACTTTCCACTGAGGAGATGAATGAGTCCAGTTAACTTTCCACTGAGGAGATGAATGAGTCCAGTTAACTTTCCCCTGAGGAGATGAATGAGTCCAGGTAACTCTCCCCTGAGGAGATGAATGAGTCCAGTTAGCTTTCCACTGAGGAGATGAATGAGTCCAGTTAACTTTCCCCTGAGGAGATGAATGAATGAGTCCAGTTACCTTTCCACTGAGGAGATGAATGAGTCCAGTTACCTTTCCACTGAGGAGATGAATGAGTCCAGTTACCTTTCCCCTGAGGAGATGAATGAGTCTAGTTAACTTTCCCCTGAGGAGATGAATGAGTCCAGTTAGCTTTCCCCTGAGGAGATGAATGAGTCCAGTTAACTTTCCCCTGAGGAGATGAATGAGTCCAGTTAACTTTCCACTGAGGAGATGAATGAGTCCAGTTAACTTTCCCCTGAGGAGATGAATGAATGAGTCCAGTTAACTTTCCCCTGAGGAGATGAATGAATGAGTCCAGTTAGCTTTCCACTGAGGAGATGAATGAATGAGTCCAGTTAGCTTTCCCCTGAGGAGATGAATGAGTCCAGTTAACTTTCCCCTGAGGAGATGAATGAGTCCAGTTAGCTTTCCACTGAGGAGATGAATGAGTCCAGTTAACTTTCCCCTGAGGAGATGAATGAGTCCAGTTAACTTTCCCCTGAGGAGATGCATGAGTCCAGTTAACTTTCCCCTGAGGAGATGAATGAGTCCAGTTAGCTTTCCACTGAGGAATGAATGAGTCCAGTTAACTTTCCACTGGGGAGATGAATGATTCCAGTTATCTTTCACCAGGAGGGATGAATGAGTCCAGTTAGCTTTCCACTAAGGAGATGAATGAGTCCAGTTAGTATTCCCCTGAGGAGATGAATAAGTCCAGTTAGCTTTCACCTGGGGGGAGATTAATGAGTCCAGCATCAGTTAAGTTTCTATTCTTGGACAGTCTAAATCATCAGGCTGGTTTGGTTGCGTGTGGTGTGGTGGTGGAGGTCTGGTCGCGTCCCTCTTGGGTCTTGCTGTCTCCAGATGGACATGGGGTTTCGGCTGCTGTCACCCCCTCCCAGGCTAACATAATAACTGTACAGTAACACTGGAGAAGACACTCAACAGGGGGAGAGGAGAGGATGTCACGGTCTTGTAAAGGAGCGGACCAAGATGCAGCGAGTTTTCCAGTGTACATACTTTATTTTAACGTAACGTAACTGGCAAACCAATAACCATATAAGACCGTACCCAATAAACATGTAAACATAATCAATGACCCACAAAACCCCAGTGAAAAGCACAAACATATATATGGTTCCCAATTAGAGGTAACGACAATCAGCTGCCTCTAATTGGGAACCATCAACCCAACATAGAAATATATCACCTAGAACAAAAAACCCTCCTAAACAAAACACAAACTAAACACGCCAGCCTGCTAACCCAGGCCTGGACGTGACAGAGGAGCAGCCATTCATACACTTCAAGGTACGTGCAGAAAAAACACCTAGCCTGGGGAAAGAACAACTGATATCCCTTGGTTGTACTCCTGTGTTGCGTGTTTGTTGCACGTTTGTTTATCTTCCTATTCAATCACATTTAAGATAACATTTTGCCTATAGTGTGCAGTGTCTAAAACATTCATGACCAGTGAGAAGTTGAGTGGAAGGAAATGTGCTGAATCGCTATAGTGGATCATGAGAGGTTTGTAAGCATTCAGAGTGTGGTCTGACCTAGTTTCCCCCTACACAACTCAGAAATGTAGAAACTGTAGAGCCACAATGTCTGACTAATTTTCCCCCTACAAAACTCAAAAATAGGAAACTGTAGAGCCACAATGTCTGATCTAGTTCCACCTACACAACACAGAAATCAGGAAACTGTAGAGCCACAATGTCTGATCTAGTTTCCCCCTACACAACACAGAAAATAGGAAACTGTAGAGCCACAATGTCTGCTCTAGCTCCCTCCTGCATATTACAGAAATCAGGAAACTGTAGAACCACAATGGCATCTCTATATTATCCCCTTTCAATGATCTGCTGGTAGGGTATATCTATCAAAACACTTTGAGACAGATTTATTAAGCTTTTGCTCTAATAGCGCACAGTTTGCAGCTGTTATTTTCTGACTACTGAGATCACTCAGAACAAGCATGGCTTCACAAAAAAATCTGGAAGAAAAAGGAATGGAAAAATAGATGGAGAAAGAAAGAAATGACGGACGGATGCTTCAGAGAGGGTCATAACAATCCTTAATGGCTGGATGTTTTGAAAACAGAAAACTCTAAAAACAGGTCTGGCTGCTTCGTGGTCGCGGCCAAAGTGACTACAATACCTCATGACTGCCCTCGTCTTTTCTTTACATCAACAATGAGAGGAGCATAATTGAAAGACCTTCTTTTTGTATACAATGTGCTGTTAGATATGTATTGCCATTCAGACACGCAAGGAATCATGTTACTTCTCCTTTCAGGAGAACAGCAATAACAGGAACAGTGTCATTGACAGTCCAGCGGAGAAACAACCTTATCACATCAAGATAGGGGAAGGACAGACCAGAGAGAGAGGTAGGGAGGAGAGGAAGGAGGGAGGGCAGTGGAGGGAGACAGAGAGAGAGAATAAGTGAGAGAGAGACAGATAGAGATAAATGGAGTGAAGCAAGAGAGATTTAATGTAGAGAAAGTGTAGCAGAAAAAGAGTGGGAACATGGCTCCCTATGGTGCAAATAGAGGCTCATTTAATCAGGCAGTTCAGTGACAATACGGTCCTAACCACACACCATGGAGATTACGGTTCTACCCAGACACCATGGAGAATAAAGTCCTAACCAGACACCATGGGAACTAAAGGACTATCGCCGCATTGCACTCACTTCTGTCATCATGAAGTGCTTTGAGAGACTAGTCAAGGACCATATAACCTCCACCGTACATGATACCCTAGACCCACTCCAATTTGCTTACCGACAACGACTAGACAATTTACAGGGAGGAGGTGAGGGCCCTCGGAGTGTGGTGTCAGGATAATAACCTCTCACTCAACATCAACAAAACAAAGGAGATGATTGTGGACTTCAGGAAACAGCAGAGGGAGCACCCCTCCATCGAGAAGGTGGAAAGTTCCTCGGCGTACACATCACATCAAGGACAAACTGAAATGGTCCACCCACACAGACAGTGTGGTGAAGAAGGCGCAACAGCGCCTCTTCGACCTCAGGAGGCTGAAGAAATTTGGCTTGTCATCTAAAACACTCACAAACTTTTACAGATGCACAATCAAGAGCATCCTGTCGGGATGTATCACCGCCTGGTCAGGCAACTGCTCCGTCCACAACCACAGGGCTCTCCAGAGTGTAGTGAGGACTGCACAACGCATCACCGGGGGTAAACTACCTGCCCTCCAGGACACCTACACCACCTGATGTCACAGGAAGGCCAAAAAGATCATCAAGGACAACAACCACCCGAGCCAGTGCCTGTTCACCCCGCTATCATCCAGAAGGCGAGTTCAGTACAGGTGCATCAAAGCTGGGACTGAGAGACTGAAAAACAGCTTCTATCTCAAGGCCACCAGACTGTTAAACAGCCATCACTAACATAGTGAGGCTGCGGCCAACATACTGACTCAAACCTGTGGCCACTTAAATAAACTGACTTAATAAAGGTATCTTTAGTCACTTTAAATAACAGCACTTTAATAATGTTTACATATCCTACATTACTCTTCTCATCTCATATATATTCTTATTCATCCCTTTACATGTGTGTGTATTTGTGTGTATAAGGTAGTTGTTGTTTATTTGTTAGATTACTTGTTAGATTTTACTGTATAGTCGGAACTAGAAGCACAAGCATTTCGCTACACTCACATTAACATCTGCTAACCATGTGTATGTGACCAATAACATTTGATTTAAAACATTTGAGATTACGGTCCTAACCAGACACCATTTCGAGAAAAGCAGACTGATAAAACAGAGTTGAGTTGGTCTGAAAGAACAGAGTTGGTCTGAAAGAACAGTTGGTCTGAAAGAACAGTTGGTCTGACAGGCAGGGCTCAGACACAGAATGAGGACACAGACAGACCCAGACAT
Source organism: Brachymystax lenok tsinlingensis (assembly GCA_030435695.1). Taxonomy (NCBI): domain Eukaryota; kingdom Metazoa; phylum Chordata; class Actinopteri; order Salmoniformes; family Salmonidae; genus Brachymystax; species Brachymystax lenok. The sequence continues at coordinate 8,838,188 of CM059817.1, read as the reverse complement.
ACAGAGGCTCAGACTAGACTATGTACCTTGCCTTTCAACAGTCTCAAGGGGGATGCCGCAAATGGGCACAGTAAGTCCCTCTCACAGACTGAATGGACTGACAATATCACTGCTATCAATGACCTCATATGGGCTCCTGTGTTACAAGTGGATAGTGCCGGAATTGGGTCAAAATAGTATTTGAAGAGCTTTCCTGGCACAATGGAACCAGTAGAATTGTCGTAAAAGTAAACACAGGTAAACACTCAAAGTATGAATGATTTCAAACACTATTTGAAGCCAGGTCTTCTGCTACTACTGCTTTAGCAAGGACATATTCTGCTCCGACTGCATTAGCCAGGACACATTCTGTACTACTGCATTAGCCAGGACACATTCTGTACTACTGCATTAGCCAGGACACATTCTGCTACTACTGCATTAGCCAGGACACATTCTGCTACTACTGCATTAGCCATGACACATTCTGTACTACTGCATTAGCCAGGACACATTCTTCTACTACTGCATTAGCCAGGACACATTCTGCTACTACTGCATTAGCCAGGACACATTCTTCTACAACTACATTAGCCAGGACACAATCTGTACTACTGCATTAGCCAGGACACATTCTTCTAATAATGCATTAGTCAGGACACATTCTCTACTACTGCATTAGCCAGGACACCGGCTGTGTGTGTGTGTGTGTGTGTGTGTTCATCTCGGCTACAGAAGTAATCACTACATTTCCCTGAACAAACAGAAACAGGGCAGAGAGAGAGAGAGAGAGAGAGAGAGAGAGAGAGAGAGAGAGAGAGAGAGAGAGAGAGAGAGAGAGAGAGAGAGAGAGAGAGAGAGAGAGAGAGAGAGAGAGAGAGAGAGAGAGAGAGAGAGAGAGAGAGAGAGAGAAAATCCAATGTTAGCTTATCAACAAACAAGCGACGCTATGAATATTGTCATTAGCCCCTGAGGGCAACGTCATGTCTCTCTTTCTTGTCGTCTCTCTCGCTCTGTTACTCTTCTCTTCATATCTCTCATTCTTCTTTTCTCTCCATCTTTCATTCCAATACACTCTCTCTATAATTCTCTCTTTATTAACCTTTCTGTTCCCAATCTTTCTCTCTCGCTTCTCTCTCCACTTCTCCATCTCCCTCTCCACCTCTCCATCTCTCTCTCTCTCTCACTCATTGGCAGTTGGACTTCAAAGCCGACTCCCCCGCTGCATGGTAGCAGGCTAGCAGGCAGGATAAAGGTTAACAATATGTTAACTGTACCACGTATCACAGATCTCCCTGTTATGTATTCATCACTGTCAGAGCAGCTCTGGGACTAGATTTGGAACAAATGGAACCCTATTCCCTACCCAGGGGCCCATAGAAAATAGGGTGCCATTTGTGATGAATGGAAATGTAATGAAGATTTAGGTCGTGGTAGGCAGTGACTTTAGGAAGTGACTGTAACACAGCACGGCGCCGGAAGCAACGACTCTGGCATGACATCTGGCCACTGAATGTTACCGAGTAGCGGCGTAGTGTGTTGGGGAAGCCTGATCAAAGAAAAACATATTTTGGGCCGCCACCATCAAACACATGTGCAAGTCAGTGATATGATCCTTGAATACACACAGGTTGGCATGTTTATTGAATGAGAGCGAGAGAGTGTAAGAGAGATAAAGAGAAAAAAGAGAGAGAGGCCGAGAAGACCCAGCAAGGCTATTTCCAGAACCATAGGGAGCGGGAGAGAGGCCAGGCTTGTCTATGAGTAGCCCAGGCTGAGAAATACTCTCGGGAGAGACTGCAGGGGATAAGAGGCCCCAGCAAAAAGAGAATAGCTCTCTATCACGTCAGCACTCCAATCACAGCCTAATCCCTTCTTACTACACCCACTGCTATAGCAGGGAGAGAGGGGTAGGGAGGGAGAGAGGGAAAGGGCAGGGAGGGAGGGAGAGAGGGGGAAAGAGAGGGCAAATTGTAAAAGGAGGTAGAGGGCGGTAGAAGAAATGAGGGAGAGAGAAAGAGGAAGCGATAGGGAGGAAAACAGTATAAATGGAATGAGAGGAAGGGTTATTGAAAATGAGATGGATGGAGGGAGGAAGAGATAAGGAGAGTTTTCAGTGGTTTTGTTGTAACAGATTCTCATGCTTACAACATTGGTTTGGTGGTTTGACAGTGTGACGCAGCTGTACCAGGGGAGCGATAAGAGCTTCACACAAAACCAAAATAGGCCTGGTCAAAAGTAGTGCACTACATAGGGAATAGGGTGCCATTTGGGACGCAATGCTATCCTCTTTTACTATCCAGGTCAGCTGACATAGAGCTAAGTGGTGAACGTAATAGGAGAGTGAAACCTTTAACACAGACTTTATTATGAAATGAAGGTGCTTTATTATGAATGTCATGAGAGAGCAATCTGCTGTTGAAGCTAAAATGCAGCAATCAAAACGAATGATATTATTAGGCATATAGTCAGATTATTTGGCCAATATAAACGGATTGCTTTCTATCCTGTTGCCAATTACAAACGTACAGTACGGTAGCTCGTCAGGCTTTAGGCCAGGAGAGAGAAACCCAATGGACCCCTCTACTTATGTGAAATACGCTAAATGTATTTTTTATCAATTTTAGAATAAGGCTGTAACGTAACAACATTTTGAAAAAGTGAAGGGTTCTGAATCCTTTTCGGAATGCACTGTATGTGTATGTGACCAATATATTTTAATTTGATTTGAGTACTCCACTATAGTTCCACTAATGTAATCTCTTACAGGACCAACACACCTGATTCAACTAAATCAAGTAGACCAACTGAATCAGTTGTGCTGAGAGAGAGAGAGAGAGAGAGAGAGAGAGAGAGAGAGAGAGAGAGAGAGAGAGAGAGAGAGAGAGAGAGAGAGAGAGAGAGAGAGAGAGAGAGAGAGAGAGAGAGAGAGAGAGAGAGAGAGAGAGAGAGAGAGAGAGAGAGAGAGAGAGAGAGAGAGAGAGAGAGAGAGAGAGAGAGAGAGAGAGAGAGAGAGAGAGAGAGAGAGAGAGAGAGAGAGAGAGAGAGAGAGAGAGAGAGAGAGAGAGAGAGAGAGAGAAAACGCAGGGCATTCTACGTCATAAAAAAACTAAGATAGAGGGGTGAGATAGAGGGTGAGATAGAGGGGGTGAGATGAAGGGGTTAAATAGAGGGAGCTCCACAGAGGGGGTGAGATAAAGGGGCTCCATAGAGGGTGAGAAGAAAGGAATTGAGATAGAGGGGGTGAGATAGAGGGTGGAGAAAAATGGGGTGAGATAAAGGGGGTGAGAGGGGGATACATAGTGGGGGGAGAAATAGTGCTCATGCAGACTATTGACCTGAAATTACATTGCTGAAAAAACGCTGTACAGCAGCGACATAAAAATAATAATCTGATGAGTGGTGTGTGTGCGTGAGCGGCATGCCTACGTACATGTGTGAGGGATGAAGTGGTGGTTGAAAGGAAGTGAGGAGGAGAGGGGATGGGATAGATAAGATGGGGCAGATGGACGAGGGGAGATCAGTGAAAGAGGATTATGCCACATTGTCAAATCATCATCCATCGCATTCATAACATCAGTCCCCACTCAGACACAGGAAAGTACTGTACACCCACCACACAACAACATCAGGAAGTACTGTACACCCACCACACAACTACATCAGGAAGTACTGTACACCCACCACACAACAACATCAGGAAGTACTATACACCCACCGCACAACAACATCAGGAAGTACTGTACACCCACCGCACAACAACATCAGGAAGTACTGTACACCCACCGCACAACAACATCAGGAAGTACTGTACACCCACCGCACAACAACATCAGGAAGTACTGCACACCCACCGCACAACTACATCAGGAAGTACTGTACACCCACCGCACAACTACATCAGGAAGTACTGTACACCCACCGGACAACTACATCAGGAAGTACTGTACACCCACCGCACAACTACATCAGGAAGTACTGTACACCCACCGCACAACAACATCAGGAAGTACTGTACACCCACCGCACAACAACATCAGGAAGTACTGTACACCCACCGCACAACAACATCAGGAAGTACTGTACACCCACCGCACAACTACATCAGGAAGTACTGTACACCACCGCACAACTACATCAGGAAGTACTGTACACCCACCGCACAACTACATCAGGAAGTACTGTACACCCACCATACAACAACATCAGGAAGTACTGTACACCCACCGCACAACTACATCAGGAAGTACTGTACACCCACCGCACAACTACATCAGGAAGTACTGTACACCCACCGCACAACAACATCAGGAAGTACTGTACACCCACCGCACAACAACATCAGGAAGTACTGTACACCCACCGCACAACAACATCAGGAAGTACTGTACACCCACCGCACAACAACATCAGGAAGTACTGTACACCCACCGCACAACAACATCAGGAAGTACTGTACACCCACCGCACAACAACATCAGGAAGTACTGTACACCCACCGCACAACAACATCAGGAAGTACTGTACACCCACCGCACAACAACATCAGGAAGTACTGTACACCCACCGCACAACAACATCAGGAAGTACTGTACACCCACCGCACAACTACATCAGGAAGTACTGTACACCACCGCACAACTACATCAGGAAGTACTGTACACCCACCGCACAACTACATCAGGAAGTACTGTACACCCACCGCACAACAACATCAGGAAGTACTGTACACCCACCGCACAACAACATTAGGAAGTACTGTACACCCACCGCACAACAACATCAGGAAGTACTGTACACCCACCGCACAACAACATCAGGAAGTACTGTACACCCACCGCACAACAACATCAGGAAGTACTGTACACCCACCGCACAACTACATCAGGAAGTACTGTACACCCACCGCACAACTACATCAGGAAGTACTGTACACCCACCGCACAACTACATCAGGAAGTACTGTACACCCACCGCACAACAACATCAGGAAGTACTGTACACCCACCGCACAACAACATCAGGAAGTACTGTACACCCACCGCACAACTACATCAGGAAGTACTGTACACCCACCGCACAACAACATCAGGAAGTACTGTACACCCACCATACAACAACATCAGGAAGTACTGTACACCCACCGCACAACAACATTAGGAAGTACTGTACACCCACCGCACAACAACATCAGGAAGTACTGTACACCCACCGCACAACTACATCAGGAAGTACTGTACACCCACCGCACAACTACATCAGGAAGTACTGTACACCCACCGCACAACTACATCAGGAAGTACTGTACACCCACCGCACAACAACATCAGGAAGTACTGTACACCCACCGCACAACAACATCAGGAAGTACTGTACACCCACCGCACAACAACATCAGGAAGTACTGTACACCCACCGCACAACAACATCAGGAAGTACTGTACACCCACCGCACAACAACATCAGGAAGTACTGTACACCCACCGCACAACAACATCAGGAAGTACTGTACACCCACCGCACAACTACATCAGGAAGTACTGTACACCACCGCACAACTACATCAGGAAGTACTGTAAACCCACCGCACAACTACATCAGGAAGTACTGTACACCCACCGCACAACTACATCAGGAAGTACTGTACACCCACCGCACAACAACATCAGGAAGTACTGTACACCCACCGCACAACAACATTAGGAAGTACTGTACACCCACCGCACAACAACATCAGGAAGTACTGTACACCCACCGCACAACTACATCAGGAAGTACTGTACACCCACCGCACAACTACATCAGGAAGTACTGTACACCCACCGCACAACTACATCAGGAAGTACTGTACACCCACCGCACAACAACATCAGGAAGTACTGTACACCCACCGCACAACAACATCAGGAAGTACTGTACACCCACCGCACAACTACATCAGGAAGTACTGTACACCCACCGCACAACAACATCAGGAAGTACTGTACACCCACCGCACAACTACATCAGGAAGTACTGTACACCCACCGCACAACTACATCAGGAAGTACTGTACACCCACCGCACAACTACATCAGGAAGTACTGTACACCCACCGCACAACAACATCAGGAAGTACTGTACACCCACCGCACAACAACATCAGGAAGTACTGTACACCCACCGCACAACAACATCAGGAAGTACTGTACACCCACCGCACAACAACATCAGGAAGTACTGTACACCCACCGCACAACTACATCAGGAAGTACTGTACACCCACCGCACAACTACATCAGGAAGTACTGTACACCCACCGCACAACAACATCAGGAAGTACTGTACACCCACCGCACAACTACATCAGGAAGTACTGTACACCCACCGCACAACAACATCAGGAAGTACTGTACACCCACCGCACAACTACATCAGGAAGTACTGTACACCCACCGCACAACAACATCAGGAAGTACTGTACACCCACCGCACAACAACATCAGGAAGTACTGTACACCCACCGCACAACAACATCAGGAAGTACTGTACACCCACCGCACAACTACATCAGGAAGTACTGTACACCCACCGCACAACAACATCAGGAAGTACTGTACACCCACCGCACAACTACATCAGGAAGTACTGTACACCCACCGCACAACTACATCAGGAAGTACTGTACACCCACCGCACAACAACATCAGGAAGTACTGTACACCCACCGCACAACTACATCAGGAAGTACTGCACACCCACCGCACAACAACATCAGGAAGTACTGTACACCCACCACACAACTACATCAGGAAGTACTGTACACCCACCGCACAACAACATCAGGAAGTACTGTACACCCACCGCACAACTACATCAGGAAGTACTGTACACCCACCGCACAACAACATCAGGAAGTACTGTACACCCACCGCACAACAACATCAGGAAGTACTGTACACCCACCGCACAACAACATCAGGAAGTACTGTACACCCACCGCACAACTACATCAGGAAGTACTGTACACCCACCGCACAACAACATCAGGAAGTACTGTACACCCACCGCACAACAACATCAGGAAGTACTGTACACCCACCGCACAACTACATCAGGAAGTACTGTACACCACCGCACAACTACATCAGGAAGTACTGTACACCCACCGCACAACAACATCAGGAAGTACTGTACACCCACCGCACAACTACATCAGGAAGTACTGTACACCCACCGCACAACTACATCAGGAAGTACTGTACACCACCGCACAACTACATCAGGAAGTACTGTACACCCACCGCACAACAACATCAGGAAGTACTGTACACCCACCGCACAACAACATCAGGAAGTACTGTACACCCACCGCACAACAACATCAGGAAGTACTGTACACCCACCGCACAACAACATCAGGAAGTACTGTACACCCACCGCACAACAACATCAGGAAGTACTGTACACCCACCGCACAACAACATCAGGAAGTACTGTACACCCACCGCACAACTACATCAGGAAGTACTGCACACCCACCACACAACTACATCAGGAAGTACTGTACACCCACCGCACAACAACATCAGGAAGTACTGTACACCCACCACACCACTCTGAGAGCCTTGAGATTGGCTTTTAAACCTCAGTCCCATGTGTGGAAAGAAGAAGCTGTGCCACTATAGCAATAGTTTCCTTACTTACCTTCTGTGTGTGTGTGGACTTATGTGCTCCAAAAGCCAACCCCTGCAGCTCAGAACAATGTCAGAACCATGGAAAGCACAGTAAACAAGCGGAAGTTGCCGACCAATAGGGCTACAAAGAGCTGCATAAACCATCTACTGTGTTTAAGAACTGTTTCAGTACCGTGAATTGTTCCACACTAAACACAACCAGCATCTCCTGTGTTTCAGAACTGTTTCAGTGCCATGAATAGTTCCACACTAAACACAACCAGCATCTCCTGTGTTTCAGAACTGTTTCAGTACCATGAATTGTTCCACACTAAACACAACCAGCATCTCCTGTGTTTCAGAACTGTTTCAGTGCCATGAATAGTTCCACACTAAACACAACCAGCATCTCCTGTGTTTCAGAACCATGAATAGTTCCACACTAAACACAAGAAGCTCTCGCAGTCTCGTTGCAGAACTAGATGCTGAACAGGTAGCCTAGTGGTTAGAGTGTTGGACTTGTAACTGGAGGGTTGCAAGTTTGAATCCCCGAGCTGACAAGGTAAAAATCTGTTGTTCTGCCCCTGAACAAGGCAGTTAACCCACTGTTCCCCGGGTGCTGAAGATGTGGATGTTGATTAAGGCAGCCCCCCGCACCTCTCTGATTCAGAGGGGTTGGGTTAAATGTGAAAGACACATTTCAGTTGAAGGCATTCGGTTGTACAACTGACTAATAAAGGTGACTTTGACTTTGAACAGCATTCTCATGTAGGTGTTCCTCTTGTCCAGGTGGATCTGTCAGAGCGGTTTGGAGAGGGTCCAGGGTATCTGGTATGTTGGTGTTGATGTGAGCCATGACCAGCCTTTCAAAGCATTTCATGGCTGCAGATGTAAGTGCTACGGGGCCAAGTTGTTTAGACAGGTTACCTTGGCATTTGTAGGTACAAGCAGTGTTTAATTGGAACAGGACCTGGCACCTCTCAGTTTTGGGCTGTTTCATTCTGGAACACATTTGCCAGGATCCGGTACCTTTCGTGGTATGGAAAATAATTTTCACTGTTTGCAATGTAGAAAATCTAATCATTTTTTATTCAAGTTGACTCCTGGCTGCCCCTTAAAACACTTAACGTGAAAACTTGCCTGGTATTCTAAGAAATTATTAATGTTGGGCCATCCTGGGTTCATGGTTTGCACCACTTTGTAGCCTACAGAGGGAAAAAAGTATTTGATCCCCTGCTGATTTTGTACGTTTGCCCACTGACAAGTGAAAAATGTTATAAATGGAATTGCATTTTAATGAGGGAAACAAGTATTTGACCCCCTCTCAATCACAAAGGTAACATGCTGAGATTAGGAGCACACTATTAAAGGGAGTGCTCCTAATCTCAGCTTGTTACCTGTATAAAATACACCTGTCCACAGAAGCAATCAATCAATCAGATTCCAAACTCTCCACCATGGCCAAGACCAAAGAGCTCTCCAAGGATGTCAGGGACAAGATTGTAGACCTACATAAGGCTGTAATGGGCTACAAGACCATCGCCAAGCAGCTTGGTGAGAAGGTGGCAACAGTTGGTGCAATTATTCGCAAATGGAAGAAACACAAAAGAGCTGTCAATCTCCCTCGGCCTGGGGCTCCATGCAAGACCTCAACTCGTGGAGTTGCAATGATCATGAGAACGGTGAGGAATCAGCCCAGAACTACACGGGATCTTGTCAATGATCTCAAGGCAGCTGGGACCATAATTACCAAGAAAACAATTGGTAACACACTACGCTGTGAAGGACTGAAATCCTGCAGCGCCCGCAAGGTCCCCCTGCTCAAGAAAGCACATATACAAGCCCGTCTGAAGTTTGCCAATGAACATCTGAATGATTCAGAGGACAACTGAGTGGAAGTGGTGTCGTCAGATGAGACCAAAATGGAGCTCTTTGGCATCAACTCAACTCGCCGTGTTTGGAAGAGGAGGAATGCTGCCTATGACCCCAAGAACACCATCCCCACCGTCAAACATGGAGGTGGAAACATTATGCTTTGGGGGTGTTTTTCTGCTAAGGGGACAGGACAACTTTACCGCATCAAAGGGACGATGGATGGGGCCATGTACCGTCAAATCTTGGGTGAGAACCTCCTTCCCTCAGCCAGGGTATTGAAAATGGGTCGTGGATGGGTATTCCAGCATGTCAATGACCCAAAACACACGGCCAAGGCAACAAAGGACTGGCTCAAGAAGAAGCACATTAAGGTCCTGGAGTGGCCTAGCCAGTCTCCAGACCTTAATCCCATAGAACATCTGTGGAGGGAGCTGAAGGTTCGAGTTACCAAACGTCAGCCTCGAAACCTTAATGACTTGGAGAAGATCTGCAAAGAGGAGTGGGACAAAATACCTCCTGAGATGTGTGCAAACCTGGTGGCCAACTACAAGAAACGTCTGACCTCTGTAGTTGCCAAAAAGGGTTTTGCCACCAAGTACTAAGTCATGTTTTGCAGAGGGGTCAAATACTTATTTCCCTCATTAAAATGCAAATTAATTTATAACATTTTTCACATGCGTTTTTCTGGATTTTTTTTTGTTATTCTGTCTCTCACTGTTCAAATAAACCTACCATTAAAATTATAGACTGATCATTTCTTTGTCAGTGGGCAAATGTAAAAAATCAGCAGGGGATCAAATACTTTTTTCCCTCACTGTATATAGACCAATGCGTGGTCATTGTTGTGGTGAGAGAGAGAATCACACCTGTATCGCTCACAGAACTAGAATGAGAATCACTTTCTATGATCTCTCTCCCTCTCTCTGCTCTGATAGGCTTGAGCCTACAACATTCATCTCTTCAGCGTTGCACTTCATTTATTTCCTTACAGAATCATAGCTGTGGGAAGGTTTCTGGAGGTGCCACTGATAAAGTGAAATACATTTCCCAAAGATATAGAATTACTGCTGTCTATTCAGAAATACATTGAATAATTCAGAAGACTACACCAGGAACAGGTCTATAATTTAGCCACAGAGGATCGATAGCTTATGTTAATTGTTTTATATCCTAGCTGTGGATTGTGTGCTGCCCAATCACATGGCTGCCTACAGTTGGCAACGCGCGGCAAATCTGTCAGTGAACAGCATACAGCATACAGCATACTAACCCCAGTGTTGGAGAGAGCAGTGGTTACTAACCCCAGTGTTGGAGAGAGCAGTGGTTACTAACCCCAGTGTTGGAGAGAGCAGTGGTTCCTAACCCCAGTGTTGGAGAGAGCAGTGGTTACTAACCCCAGTGTTGGAGAGAGCAGTGGTTACTAACCCCAGTGTTGGAGAGAGCAGTGGTTCCTAACCCCAGTGTTGGAGAGAGCAGTGGTTACTAACCCCAGTGTTGGAGAGACAGCAGTGGTTCCTAACCCCAGTGTTGGAGAGACAGCAGTGGTTACTAACCCCAGTGTTGGAGACAGCAGTGGTTACTAACCCCAGTGTTGGAGAGAGCAGTGGTTCCTAACCCCAGTGTTGGAGAGAGCAGTGGTTACTAACCCCAGTGTTGGAGAGAGCAGTGGTTACTAACCCCAGTGTTGGAGA